>CM042075.1:47057619-48293702 GCA_023509865.1 Trypoxylus dichotomus
GTCTTTAGATAGGCAATATTGTATTAGGAATAATATTTAAACTTATAAACAAAAACGAATCCATTAGCATTCTTAACAATAATTTATTTTTACAAAAAAGTATTAAAAAAAAAACAGGTTTTAGTCTACAGCTGCTATCATGACTTTCGTATTGCAACAAGCGTTCAATTTCATACTCCAGAAAATACCAAAAACAATGTTTAACAAATCTGAGATAACTCTTGCGTTTGTTAAAGTTGCAGTGAATGAGCGATTTATATCTTGTAGATATTCACACAATTTTTTATCTCATTTAATATGATGCCCCGAATATATGAAATCGCCACTGCTGTTACTCTAAGACGAAGCAACGATGAAAACAGCGACTTTTGTTAAAACATACTGTAATATGTTTTTCCCTGAAACCACGGTAAAATCAGATCAAATCGAGAGTGAAGTTGAAATATGTAAATAAAAAAATATTCACAATATGTGTGTTGCCTGATATTAATGCATTAAGAAAAAAAAAGAAATTATACCTAGTAAATCTCTTATGAACTTCTACTAGAGAAATAACAAAAAATGTTTGTGCGGATACATATTGTTAGGCGTAGAAGTTGTAATAGTAATCACTAATATTGTTATTATCGCATGAAACTGCCATCCATGTATCTGAAGTCAAAGCTATCCGGATATCAGGTATTTCATATCCCATTTTGGAATAGGTCTTGCTATTTTGAATAACCCTACAAAAAAGATACACCTGAATGGAGATATATTTCAAAAGAAAATAGACGTACCATATTCTGTATTTTTATTGTTAATAATGATTAGCAACATCTATTTGCATTCGTTAATGTGTAGGTAGATTCAAATAACATTTTATATATGTGTGATATTAAAATATTTCTTATTTATCGTGTTCATCTGAAACGGTTACATTTTAGCAAAGAATTTTTTTGTGGTATTCTTAGAGAAGTTGAGCCTTTCTAATAACCACTTTGTTTGGAAGGAACAACTGTCTATCTTTTGGTGGGGGCTTTTATTCTTCCCTAGTTGCTTATCTTTAATACATTAAACACTTTGTCTTAAAAAAAATTCTCTATTTACGTACATTATAGACCTTTATTATGTCAACTTGTGAATATCTTGAACGTACTGGGTATATCTTGGATTCTAGTTGGATGTCCATAAGCTATTGTGTGATGTATGAAATAAAAGTAACAAATCATCTAAGCGTGACTATTTAAGCGATAAACTTGAAAAAAAATTGTTTATAGTTAATGGACAAAATTGCATGTCTGTAAAAATACACGACAAGAAGGTTTTATTTATCGACAGTTAATAATTGAAAATAAACTAACATTACTAGCAAATACGTACACTAAAATTGAAGAATTCTATTTGCCTTAACAAAATAGGCAGCTCACAAAGATATATTGTCGAAAGGCACTGATGTAGCACGAATTGTCAAATACTTTCGAGGTAATTGACATAGTACTGGATATTTATTGTGCCTTTTCTTCCACCATTGAAATAGACATTGAATATTTGCAGAGAAATTTTGAAACGTATACTTCAAGATTACTTTGTAATGTAGAAAGTGTTTGATAAAGAAAACAACGAATTTATGTTATGTAGACAAAGTGCAATAGTTTTTAAAATTTGTGAACCCAGAGTAAAATTCAAAGTTATTTGTCCCATAGAACACACAATAGATTATAGATGACCTGTTAGCATCCAGGATATCTTCACTATGTATACGGACATCTAAAGTCTCTAAGATATCCGAAATATATACCACACTAAGCTCCAAAGAGCATCTGGGGGGAGGGTTATGGAGATCCGTTTCTTGTTCTTAGCGATTATAGATAATTAATCCAGTAATTAGGCGAAAACGTATAGGTTAAATACCTTTGATATTGCTATATGTTAAGCGGTTAGTCACGACGTCTGTATATCCTACACAGATAATAGCGTAAAGGAAAGTAAGCCCCAAAATAAATGCAGTTTTTTATATCGGTAGAATTTATCAGTTCCTTTCCGCTTAAATTATGTTATAGTTATCAGTTGTATTCATTTATTTCGCTATTCGTAAAATATGTACCTTTAGCACCGTACTTCTATATTCATGTAAACCTTTTAAAGTGTAACCAAATTGCACATTTCTAATACAGTTCACAGGAAAATAAATATATCCTTTGTATATTTCATTAGAACGCCTTCTTTATTACATAAAAAACTAATGTTTTTTTCGGTTTAAGAAGTGGTTTTCATTATATACAAACCGTAACTTGTACAATCCAAAAACTTAAATAATAGTGTAGACAATTAATTATTAACACTTACTTATATAAATTTTTTTACTTACTTACTCGAATACTTTGTATGAATTAGACTAATCTCTTACTTATAAAAAGAGAACAAATTTTCTGCTTTCCTGCCGTAGTGTCATATAAACACAATTAAAAATTAAAATCTAGCACACCATTAGTTCGAGTATCCAAGCCAACAATTTGTTCCTGTACTGAGATTATGAAATGGCGTCACATTTACTGTCCTTAAATTTGGTACGCATTTCATAGTAATTATTTTGTCTAATAGCCCATTTCGTGTTCATTATAAGTTCGCGAAGTTGCTGTCAAGACAATTAATCTGCTGACCCTTAATTACGTCGTATATTTATCTCTATTTTCGCTACGGTCAATAAAACTTATTTTCTAAAATTATAACTATCATGTATCTATAAAGTTCACAGCTGCTATCTTAAAGCAAGGATATTTCCAAGTACATATGCACTTTAATAAGTTTTATTTTAATAAGTTCAAATATATTTATTTAGAACAATGTCTAAAATCCTTGTATCTTCAATATTATATATTCGACGAATCAGCGCTTACTTCAAAGGCAATTTTGTATAGGTTTAATCTGGCCGGTTTACAATAGTGTACCAAAGATACAACAAATGAAGTACAGGCATTTCTAAAACTTGTTGATCTTGAAATGATAGAGTAAATTATAACATTTACGAACATATACATTGATCACTTACAGCAGACAGTGCGATTATTAGAATACGAACAAGAATGAATTTATGTGGCCTATTTGGGTTTATTGTATTTGATGGAAATCAGGAAAGCTCACCATGCAAATACTAAAGAAATTTGTTCCAGTGATGACACTGGAATTCAAATTTGTAAGGCAGTTATGGGATACAAGTATTTTGAATTTCTGATGAATTGACTGAGATTTGACAACCTAACAACAACAGCAGAAAGGCGTGATGAATTGAAAAATTGGCAAATAGATACATTCTAAGTTCCCCCATTTCTAAGTTATGTTTTAAATTAACCGAATATGTAACAATTGACTAGATGTTACATCCTTTTAGAGGCCGCTGCAACTTGTTTCGATGTATACCCGGTAAGGTAGCGGAGTATGGCATCAAGATGTATGCCTTGTGCTATGCGTGAACATTCTATACTTCCAATATAGAAATTTACTACGGAAAATAGTCAGGAGGGCCATACACTACATCAAATTCGCTTCTAGGTTTGTAAAGCGAGTGATAATTATTACATAAGTAGTCCTCTTGCGAATTATTTACTAGAAAAGAAAATTTCAGTGAGTCGAAAAAAAGCCAGACATACCCCTTTCTAGAATGTATTATACGGCCGATATAGATTCTAGAATTAACAAACTAGAGATAATTATGGTCTGCAATGGCATAAAAGGCGGCATTAACATAGTAGATAAGCTACATATTTTGTTTTTCAAATAAATAGAAGGTGGCTTTGCACAGTATTTTACAGTCTTGTTGGAATAAATGTTATGGCACTATTTTCTTTTGCCAGACTATCTAACATTTACAGAAGGTTATTCCTGAGGAATTTGCCCTTCTATATCATGAAACAACAGTGAACTAACAAGATACAGCTCAAAAATCTACAGTCAGATGAAAGGCTATTTTTAGCATTAAATTACGGACAACCTCCAGAGCACGTAATTAGTGAAGAACAATTTCCAAAACGAGAAGTGTGTCGTTTGTGTGTTTTGGAGAAGAAAACAACGCCAGTTTCTATGAAGTGCAGTATTTGTGAATCAATTATCTGTAAATATTACACGCACACTAAAATTTTGTGTATTAACTGTTATAGACCTGAGTCCTCATTGAGTAACTAGAACATGTATTGGTTTACCTTATTATCTACTTTCCATCTATTTGTCATTTACTTTTTATCTACTTATATTTGATTAGAATTTATAATTTAGTTATTTCTTATATTAAAATAGTTGTTTACCCTGTAAAAACGTTTTTCCGGAATTCTTCAAATATTATATAAATGTAAAGTTAATAAAAATTTTAGATATTTTGATAGACGTAAAAAATATGATAAGCACATTAATTTCTCGAGTTAAGCGAATGCTAGTTATTTGTAAACATTAAAAATTGCAAGGAAAAGAAAAATGAATAGTATATATATATCAATTTTTATAGGTAGAAAGATTATTAAACTAACATCCATATTAATACTAATATGAATACTAAACCACCGTTGGCATTAGGAATGATGAAATTAGAATTTCCTTGCACTTACCCAACGTAATTAAATTACTGAAAAAATATCAGTCTCGGAGGGACTTGAACCCAACATCTTACGTCTCCGGCGCAACGTGCTACCCATTGCACCACAAGACCAAGTTCAAGTCGCTTTAAATCCCCCTAGATGTCACGATGCCAGTAGATAGATATATAGTAATATCTCACGTACACTATATTATTAATACGGCAAGTGCATAACAGTTAAACTAACATCCATGTTAATATAAATATTAATATCAATTTTAATACTAAACCACCGTTGGCATTAGCAATGATAAAATTACAATTTCCTTGCAATTACCCAACGTAATTAAATTACTGAAAAAATATCAGTCTCGGAGGGACTCGAACCCAACATCTTTCAATTTCATCAGAAAGATTATTGTTGACATAATTCGTTGATTTTTAAAATTTTATTTGTGTGTTTATTGTTATCTTCGTGTTTTCTGTTTCTGATCTTCTTGGTGCATGAACCCAACAAAAATACAATTTTCAAATGTTGTAGCTTATAATGCTTGCAGTTTAGTGAAAGGGTATGCATCGCTTCTGACGAATATTACGCCAAATATCCTGAAATGAAACGCTTCAGCAGAAAAGTATTTAGACGTTTAGCACTGCTCTTCGGCCAAACCGGACGTGTGAATTCCACTCCAATCTCCCCCTAATACGTGCGGTAAGGAGTGAAGACAATATTATAAACGTTCTTGGCTATGTGGAAGCTGATTCGTAGTTGAGTGTTTTTGCATTTAGGACTGAGTAAAACATACCTACTTCGAATTTTTAGAGACAATAAATTGTATCCATTCCATGCGATTTTACACCAAGCGCCGACGGGGAGCGATTGTGAGATTAAATTATTGCTATAGGTTAAAGGATATATTTGCGAGCAACGGGGGAATAAACATACATAATACGTACTATTGTCAGCATATAATCCTCGACTGAGGCAAATGGATCAGCGAATAATATGGAGTGTTAATGTGGGCGGTGTAGAAGCAATATTGTTGGGCTATTTTTTAATGATTTCTAATTCGTCTAGAAGATATTCATTTAGGACAATGGTTCTTAATAGGTGCGTCGCAAGATGTTGGTGTGTCGCCAAGCAAAACTAATGTATGTCACACAATTTATGATTTATTTCTGTTCTAGTTAACGACATTGTAACTATTATTACGTACAGCAAATTAAAAAATTCCATCTAGCTGTGTAATATCCGATTGAAAGCGAAATTTCTAGATTTGGAATATATTGAGACCTTCTAAAACTTTCAAAGGTTTGACCATAGCGGGTATGTAAGTAGCCCCAGTCTGTTTCAAAGAGCACAGTTCAAGGATATCGAATGTGCATAAGAACAATGTAGTGATGACAACTGATTATGTGCGCATTGCTTAATGTTATGTTTGGTGTCGCATGTTCGTAGAGCAAATTGAGAAGATATCTTTATCAAATGATACAATAACGCGAAAAATTAGCGATGTGTGTGCAGAACATGTACGAAAAATATTGTTTTTATTTTTTTCATTCTGAACTTAGATTATCTGAAACTTGCAATTTTCCTATTACAACACGATACAACGCGTAACTCTTACTACACGTGGTATGTGGTACATTAGTATGATATTGCTATAAAATTGCTCCACTGTAGTCTCATCCTCTATTTGGCCGTGACCTTCTTATAAGTCCTTGTAAATCACCAAGATCGACCCTTTGGTATGAAGGGTACTATTTTCTATAATTTGCGTTTTGTAAGTATTTCGTAATAAAATGTCATTTAAAATGAGTGATCTATATAAGAAAGGTATGCACTTACTATGCATAGGTTTCCTAGAAGAAAAATGAGGGGCTTAAAAAGGAGAGAACACATGATGTGTTGCGATTTTTAAGACCTATTAAAAACTTATATACTCTAGGTAATTTGGTGCACGACCTTCAAAATGGAATTAAGGAATTCGAGAAGAAGACTGCGTCGGGAATGGACACAAATGTATTTGAGAGTGAAACAGTAATTCAGGAGATAATGAATAGAGAATGGACAATATTATATCTTTTTAATATACCTAAAAGCACATCTAATGATAGGAACTGTCAGATGACGGCTGATGTGACCTGTGGGAATATACTGCCTACTCTGGATGCTGAGTTTAGTAGTCCGTTCGTTTGATTCTTGATTCATCCGATTCTGACAGGAAAAATCCAATAAAAATCACATACGAAAGAGCTAACGAAGTTAATAAGACAGTTCCTAATTATAACCATTTGCAGTGTTCAATAGATTTTAAACTAGTTAATATATCTAAGGATAGAACTCCAGTGTAAATTACTTTATATAGCAGGGTGAGATAGGAACTCCTAACATAAAATATATGATACACCAAAAACTGTTAAACTAAGGCCTCTAAACTCAGCATGTCCATCGGTAATAACGCACATCGCTTCAGATATCAGAATGGTTGTACAAAAACTGATGTAGTATTCGCGATGTGGAAGTTGTGATCGATATAGCGGTTTATAAACATATAGTGTCAATTTGCATATTCCTCCAAATATCAGTGTTGATGTCTATGAGGCATTTATTTATTTCTTAGGAATTTTCCTACTTGATAAACATTGCATATTAATTGGAGATTTTAATGATGCCGTGTTTATACCGAGAACATTGGACCAGCGGGGACAGGTCGATGTGGTCAATACTGACTTTGCTAGGGCTTTTGATCGCATTAACCACACTTTATGTTTTTAAATATTGAAAAATGTTTAGTGATCTCTTATACTAAACGCTGCAATTCAATTATATTCAATTACACTGTTCAATCTATGTTTATTACAAGAAATGGAAAAATAAAGGATTTTGGAGTACTTCTTCACTCAAAACTAAGCTTCTCTGATTACTTCTCTGCTACATCTTTTTCTGCTTCTAAATCATTGGGCTTACGAATAAGAACTTGCCGTGTTTCCCGTGACATCTCGGCGACAAGGGCCAAATCGTCAGTGTTCCATATGGTCATCAACTAGAAATGATTATTGATTTGATATTGTATTGCACATAAAGTAGGCAGTCAATGTAACACCACTAACTCTTTGTATATTGCCTTCTAAGTAGCTAATTATCATTGGACAAATGTCGATTATTATTATTTACCTATATTGTGTAAAAAAAGATGTAACCCTAAGTATGGAATACACCCCAAGCGATGAATGACGCGAATAGAAGGTGTTTCGCATCGTACCGCAACACGAATTGCTAAATTAATTAAAAAAAATATTCCTGAAACGAGTACCTCGAGGCAATATTACGGCAACAAAAGAAAAAGAGGCAGCGGTTCGAGATAATCGCGAAATTGCTAACCCCAAAAGCTCGTCCCCAATTTACGAGAAAATGGAATATGAATATACGTCAGGCGCCTATACACAGCCAGATTAAAATGTAGATATTCAAAATCAAAATTAAGAGGATGCATGTAAAACTTTATATTTTTGCGATAAACAGCATAAGAATTTCAATGTTCACGACTGGAAAAATGTAAAGATTAGATTTTATCGTAATAACTTAATAAACGTAACTTTTGAAAATTTCTGATACTTGTTTGTTGTCTCCAGATTGCATTTGACAACGAAAATAAAAACCGGGGCGGTAAAGAAGCGTAGTTAGTACGCTAGAGGACGTTCAGATGAACATATGTACATATAAGCTTATGCACCACAATGCTCCGTGCTACAGAGTGCTATCTATTAAAAATTAAAAATTGTCTAATCTCAAAAATTTGGCGTTGGTGGATTGCCTCGGAAATATTACCCTAATTAAACCTAAGTATAATAAAACACGCATGAAATTAGAAACATGGTAGCTAAGAAATAAAATTGATAATTCAGAAGTAAAATGCATGTTGGACACTAAGTAATTTGCATTTATATTTATCCATGTCATTACTTGTTAAGGAAATAAGCAGTTTAATGGCTAACAACTGTATAAACAATAAGCACAGTGATATTTTCTTCATTTTCTTCCATGTAGACAGCTAGGCTAAGACTACTGATAACACAATTCTATTTTTGTTATGTCTTCGCCAAGTTTAATTAGCAACAGTTTGGAGAGACGAAAGATGCGTAAGCCTCATATAAGATTCTAGTTGCTAAATGAAAACGTAATTTTACGTCATCCCTCTTTCTTTTACCTCCTTTAATTCCTTGTGTTCTTCAATTAATTATTTTAATCAAACGTGCGCATTTTGCAAGCACGTGAACAATTCTTTCTTGATAAGAAATTGTTACAAAGATACGCATGTTAGAGAATATAGGACAAAGGAGAAACGTTTGGGGATAATACCGACTTCTCAAAGGCAAAATTCTTTCAGTGCAGTCGGAAATGCGGAAACCTTATATTAATCTATCGTGAACGTTAAGATATCGTGGAAGTATAAGACAAGATGTAGTAAACGGTGCTCGGAATGCACTATAAGACAAAGGAACGTCGTTTTAGTTCGTTATTAAAACAAGTCGTAACGTTTGTTTTCGTGAAATATTCTAAAATATGTCGACCTTCCGTACCGTTTTGTGATTTTATCTATGCATTTAAACCATTGGTACACAGTGAAAAATATGAAATGGTTCCATGCAAGGTAGATCTTTGTCGAAAATGTTATTTAACGTATTTTAATATAAGTACGCAAGCAAGAGTAATTTAGGCTGGACAATAATCTTACGATTAAACATTTTACCCAATCAATGCAAATTCTCTATTTTCGTACTTCTGCAATTTCTTTCGGAAATAAAACAAAAGTCTTTGAGGATTGCGAAATCAAGATGTTAATCATTCCATGTAAAAAGGTATATGAAGATATATATTACATCATACTATATCGTAAATAACAACTCAATTTTGTTATTCGTTATGTACGTCGTTATTTGTTCATCAGTAACCGTTTGACTACATTAAAATTAGGATATAAAAGAAAGAGCGAATATCTAGATATAAGCTAAAAATGTATCACGAAATTTCTGTTTTCCCCATATTATTCAGCATTTGATTTTGGAAATAATCAAAATCCTCTGTTTGTTGCAACTTTGTTAAGTCCAAATTTACATTGTAACGATTGCAAGAACTATATGGTTGCGTAGTTCACAGGTACCGCAGTAAATTCCACACCACACAAATTCATAATTCATTCGCGTGCTCTATAACTAACTTACAGCATACTATGACTATCCACAATTATACCCAAACTCCTTTAGTTAACCTTTCTCACCAGTGATTCTAAAAGGAGAGAGAGGAGAGAAGAATGAAAAATTTTTGCTATATCTAATATAACTGCGATTTACGTATTGCTAAAAGTAATGATAGGCAGCAGGTATGTGTATCAAATCCATAGAGTTGAAGCTACTACACAACTTGGGGGCATATTGGGAACCTGGTATATTTGTTTACCTGGATCTTACATGGAACAACGAAATGGATTTGGTTCTACATTTCAGATACATCAAGACGATCATTAAGTCAACTACGAGGGCAGGTCCAGAAGTTCGTGGAATGGAGGGGATGGAGTGGGGATAGAGGCGCTCGCTAGGTGTCATTCTGATTGGCGACTCATCATTAATATATAAGTTAAGTTGCAGCCCTATAGCGCCAGTCGTTTACGAATAGTTGCCTGCTAAACAAGTCACTCCGGAAGAAAACTGAAACTATGGAGGAAATTGAACACCGTGCTGTGATAAAGTTCCCTACAAAGCAAAGAAAGAACGCTCAAACCATATTGAATGAAATGGAAACCGTTTATGGGGAACAGTGCCCTAGTAAATCAATGATTTATAAGTGGGATGGTCTTTTTAAACATGGTCGGGAGTCGATTGAAGACGACCCCCGCTCAGGACGGCCAGTTGAGGCCACTACATCAGACATCGTCTAAAAAGTGCAAAAATTTCTACTGCAAGATGCCCGTTTGAAGAAAAAACAATTATCTGCATTAGTTGGAGTATCAGATACCACCATTTGGCGTATCCTACATGATTACCTGGGTATGACAAAAGTCAGTGCAAGATGGGTACCGAGAATGTTCACGCCGCTGCAAAAACAGCAGCGCGTCTGTGCGTCCAAACAATTTTTGTAGCTGTGTGGAGACGAACCTGCACAGATTTTGGATTGTTACCGGAGATGAAACATGGGTTCATCACCTTGACCCTGAGTCCAAATAGGAGTCCATGCAATGGCATAAAAAGGGGACACCACCGCCAAAGAAATTCAAAGTGTCAGAATCGGCTGGAAAGTTGATGGCTACTGTTTTTTGGGATTATTGATTGATTACAAAGAAAAAGGTAGGAGCATAACCGGAGAATATTGCGCAGCGATATTAGAAAAATTAAAGGAGGCCATCAAGGAAAAACGTCGAGGAAAATTGACCAAAGGTGTGTTGCTCTTACAAGACAATGCGCCGGTTCACAAGAGCAAAGTTGCAGTGGCTGCTCTGCACAAGCGTGGCTTTCAATCAATTATCCATCCACCCTACAGTCCAGACTTGGCACCTAGTGATTTTTATTTGTTCCCCAATTTAAAAAAGACTTATGAGGAAGACGACAATGAGGTAAAGGACGAAATTTTGGCCCATTTTGAGGCGAAAGAAAAAAAATATTTTTATGATGGTTTAGAAAAATTAATTCATAGATCTAATAAATGTATTGTGCTTAAGGATGATTATATTGAAAAGGAAAAATAGATTTATTTTTTATTTTATTTAAAACCCTTTCATTCCACGAACTTCTGGACCTCCCCTCGTAAATAGGAATTTGCACTCAGCCCGTTTTCTATGCAGTTCTGAGGAATCGATGTATCTCTAGTAAGGCATTGTATCAAAATCATCGTATTGGGTAAGTATTAAATTGTTTAAAGTATAAGAACATGAAACACTTTCTTTGATTCTGTTCCAGAAAATGTACGCCATAAATTCTCGGCCTGATGTAGAGAAAAGATACTTGGAGCAATATACGAAATTTTATTTTCAGTGTAATCTCCCCTAATTTCTATACATTTATTACAAAGATTAATTAATAATTTGATACCCTTGTAAAAATAATTTGACGATTTTCCATTAAAATGGTCTATAACAGCTGCTTGTATCTCACAGACGTCCTGGAAGCGACGTCCCTTAAGGTCTTTTTTTAAACTAGAAAAGAAATGAAAATCACAAGGAAACCTTTGTTAAAAATTTGATGACAGCGCGATACTCAATTTTCATTGCTTCAGGTATTTTCATGCGCTAGTCACGTTGGTTGGCTGGCTACTGAAAACTACTACTCTTCGAACCGTCATATCTATAGCATAGACCTCGCGTATGTGCATGCATGCCGTGACGGAGTTTGAACACGCTCGAACCCGCGTAAGCCTGTCAGGCCGAGAATTTATGGCGCCTACCTCGTATCTGATAGGTGCATATAGGTGAACAGACTAAATAAAGATAAGGAATGGCTGTTGTAGAAGAAGGTTGCATAACATGTATGATGAAACCCAACGTACTCCACACTTACGCATAAATATGCTAAGCAAAGGTTAGTTTTAAATCGAAGATGATACCCAAATCCTTCATAAAGTTGTCTCTAGACAAAAGAGATCCAGCTAAATGGTAATTGTGGATAATTGGAATTGTTTTACGAGAGTAGGTGACAATTTTGCATTCCTTCAGATTAACTGTTAGCTTGTTGTAGATACACCAAAATGCACAGCAGGTGGAATATATTATGTTGGTTCTGCAAATGATTGCAATCCTGCAATGTATAATTAATGACATATACCTATACTGTCGTTAAAATAAATTAAATACTTAGTTGATTCAATAACTGTTTTCTCTGCGTGAACTGGTACGTTAATAAATAAAACTGCCGCATTTGGGGTCCAGAAAACCCACAAAAATAGTAATGCGATAATTGTGTCACTAACATCGTGCGATGTTAAGCGATAAGCTGGAAGCTATGAATTTGGGAAACCTTTATTTCCAACACGACACACAATTCGTGAAACAATTTCATATTATGTATGAAATTTCTAGGTCATGTAATTTCACAAAATAGGCACATAAGGCATATATTCTATTTTAATGATCTCATTACGATTTGGGGATTGAAAGAAAACATTCGCGATATTCAGCCAAAAATGTGCACAAAAATCATGAAAATCTTCGCCGTAATTATCACTTGTCAAGGATGTCAAGGCATATTTAAACGATATTGCCATACTTGGATTGATATAAAATATCAGCGTTGGTAAAGTGGTACGTAATTTTGGGAAAACCTCATATAATGAGGAGTAATAATTTTTAATTTATTTGCGTAATGAATGCGTGTTTTACAAGATATCTTAAATGGGCGGCAGTGTGTTCGACATAAAATTGAGTGTTATTTGTTATATAGAGAAGGAATAGGTAATTTAGCCAAAATAAAGTTATTATGTCTACTTAATGGTGTAATTATATATGTAGTTGTATACAAACCATATTTTTGTGATTAAAGGAATTAAATATAGCTTGGTATCATTAATTATGTTGGTAGGATACAACCACCTATAAATTGCCAATGATTGGTTTATATTCAGGCGATAATTATTACTTGCACTTTTATGCTAGTTACATATACATATATGTATATGTGTTACATCAAGCTTGTTTCTCTGCATAAAGCGTCCGAATTATAAACTACAGTGGTGCGTTTGTAACCTGCTATTTAGTTGATTAGCATCGTTTGTAGACGACTCAATCGACTCAATAGATGGTAATAAAGCGTAGAAATAAACTTGCTTCGGTTATTACAATCCTAGGTTTCCCTAAATTACAAGACGATTGTTCTTAATAGAAACTTTACTGCGACGGCGTCATATTCGACAGACATCATGGTGAGGGAATTGATACCTTGGTGATATCTTATTTCCTTCCCTATATATCCCCTACAAGTTTACCGAACGTTTCCACAACACATACGCATTTATTCTTGTTTGGAGTGTGCCTGTGGTTCGGATTAAAGAACACTCCGCAAGAGGCATGTTATATGAACTTATGTATGTATCATGAAAGCTTTACACATAATAAATACAAATTGTAATATATCCACATGCTGCAGATGTCTATTTGTTCCGGGTGTGCTTATATTTCTATTCCTAGATATTCAAACCCAATTGTAATATTCACTGTACACAAGTAATTCAAGTACTATTAGACTGAAAAGATCGAATTATAATGAGACTTAGATTATTTATTAGAACAACTTCGATTGGTTTTTCAGTGATAATTCAATTTCATTGTTATTACAAACGTTGAATTGCATTAGATTTTTGTGAAATTTTTAATGAATAAATATTTCACGGTTCCCGTGTAGGATTTGAACCTACAGCTGCAGTTTGCTAAATTTAATTAAATGAAATTCAACGAAAGCCAACGAATTGATAATGCAACATAACAGTTAAAATATCGTTAGATATCAGGGGTATATTTGCAGCCACTATTACATCTCACAGGTATAGCAGTAAACTCCACTCACACAAATTA
This sequence comes from Trypoxylus dichotomus, assembly GCA_023509865.1. Classification (NCBI taxonomy): domain Eukaryota; kingdom Metazoa; phylum Arthropoda; class Insecta; order Coleoptera; family Scarabaeidae; genus Trypoxylus; species Trypoxylus dichotomus. Next base: position 47,071,720 of record CM042075.1, read on the forward strand.
ATTAATTATGCGGAACGCAGCGTTTCGAGAGCACGTGGGCTCCCATTGTCAACCGTGTTACCGACTAGTAACACGGTCCTTGCAATCGTCATTTGACTATTACATCTAGGTATAAAATATACCAATTGAAATTTAATAACTTCTATGGCGATTTAAATAAAGTTTTGTTCAGACCGTTTCCGTGATGTAAATAGATACACACCGATCTAGCGAACTGGAGCTGTAGGTTCAAATCCTACCAGCAACCGTGAAATTTCTATTCCTTAAAAATTTCATAAAAATCTTATCCAATTGAATTCAACGTTGGCAATAACAAGGAAATTGAATTATAATGATACTTTTTCAGTTTTATGGATTTTATTTTCTCAAATTAATTTTCTTCTGATAACGAGTACTGTTTAAACAAAGGTCGCTGAAATGTTAATTTACAAGTACGATAAGTCGAAATTTATAAAACGTTTAACACAGAAATGATCAAAAGAATTTCCAATGTGGAAACTATTTTAAAAGTTGAGTATCGAGGTTTATCGTCATGTTTGCAATGTACTATCAATATGTTAAAGTATTAAACTCAGAAGTATAAGAGTGTAATTTACTTAATTTGGGACTTGGGTTATTATTTTCTATTCTCCGCAATAGGACACTGACAACGGAAAGCTCAAGGTTATATCAAAGTTTTTCTATTGGATCAGCGATGTTTCGCCCGGTATCCGGGTACTATATTTTTAACTTTTATATATTTTTCAGGTATTCTCCTCTAAAGAACTAACGAAATTCGCATAAATAAGGAATGTAAAAGCTCTATTGATGCTTTGTGTCAGTTAGTTACCCACGTTAACTGCCAGTTGGTTACCGCATCGCTTGGTGATCACACTCAGACAACATCACTAGATTCTGATATTATTTAACGATTGCCTTCGGTAGGTCATCATGACAACGAAAACATTTCCTATGCGTTTTCAAAGATGGAGATATAGGCCTTGGATGCGATCTTTGCTATTTGCGCAGGATATATGTACACTACCGCTCAAAAGTATTTAGGCACCCTCGCTGACAGCAAAAATGTATAAAAACTCAAAAATGTTAATAATATTTATTTTTTATGTACAGATACACGTACATGAATAAAAATATATTAAATAAATGTGAAAATTAAAACGTTGAATTTAAATTTTGCTTTCATCTATGTGACGTCCTCTTGATTTAATAATTGCAGCACACAATCGAGGCATTCTCGCAATAAGTTTTGCCAGAGTTTCTTGTGTTATTGAGGTCCAACTCGATTGCAATTTGTTCCACACGTCAGTAGCTGATGTCGGAGCCGATTTCCGTACTTCCGGATCTAGTTCTTCCCATAGTAATTCGATTGGATTCACGTCCGGGCTCTGGGGAGGCCATTCCATAATTTTGAGAGTTCCTTCCTCTTCTAAATGGCGTAAATAGTCTTTACATAATTTAGAAAAATGTTTTGCGTTATTATCTTGCTGGAAGATAAACTTTTGACCCAAAAGTCGAATTCCGGAAGGTATTGCGTGGTTCTCCAAAATTTCGTGGTAGCCTTCTTTTTTTAGTATATCGTCAATTTTCACAATGTTCCCTACACTAGTGCCAGGAAAACAGCCCCAAATGATGATAGAATCTCCACCATGCTTCACAGTAGCAGCAATACACTCTTCTCTGGCACGTTCACCCACAGATCTTCTTACGAATATGCGTCTTCGGGTTCCGAACAGCTCAAATTTGGACTCATCCGTCCATAGGACGTTGTTCCACTCTTCTATGGTCCAGTGTTGGTGTTCACGAACCCATTTAAGTCGCTTTTGCTTGTTTTATTTGCATAGTAATGGCTTTTTCATCGCAATACGTCCATGGAGCCCGGCTTTCTGTAGGTGACGTTTGACTGTAGAAACACTGACTAGTTTTTGGCGACCAACATTTAATTCTGCGGTGATTTCCGGGGCTGTTTTGCGTCTATTTAACTTGCTGGTAACCACTATTCTGCGATCATCTGCAGATGTAGTCGCTTTTGGCCTTCCACTCCGTCTTTTATTAAGAAAACTGCAAGTTTCCCGATATTTTTTTACGTTGTAGTCAACCGTAGCGTGGTGTATTTTCATTTTTTTGGCAATTTGTCGATTACTTATACCACTTTTATGGTAAGCTATTATAAGCGCACGTGTTTCCGTACTAATTTCTCTTCGCGGAGGAATTTTAAAAAATTGTCACACGATATTTCGCTCACGACGTGAATAGAGTAAATATCACACTGCAACTGACCGTAGCTTACAGATTTCACTATAATCTTCTAGGAAGGTAATTTAAACATTATCACCTACAATGTAACAGATTACTAAATTTAGCCAGTAAATTCAGAGGGATTGTTATTGTAATTGCACCGCAATAAACAGTTTATGGTAATCCGACCAAGTGCAGGTAAATGATAGTAAACCTTCTGCGATATAATGGGTGTTTATGTTACTGAACTACATTTTAAATACGTATTTCATTTTATTATAATGTTTTTTTTGGTAAACATAATACTATATGAATAATCCATGAAAACAGGGGTGCCTAAACACTTTTGAGCGGTAGCGTATACGTACATATGAGAGTGTGTTAAATGTTTTTGTATACAATTTGACATTAATTATATTAAATTTTGTGATTTTTATGATAGATTAATTTCATGCTCCTCTTCCCCTGTTGTTTAAGGGACTATTTTTTTTAAGAAAGGAAACTTTTTAGATAAGGGCGAAAAGGAGTTGAAATTAAATGCAGTGAATATTATTAGAAAACTGTAATCTAGAATTGCAGATATCTATTAATTTAGTCCAAAATTAAGATGCTAACGTATCTTAGGAGCAGTCCAATACTGCATTCTCCCTAACAACGTATGTGGAAAGAATAGTAAGACTGGCAGCTTTGTTCACAATTACTTCCATTCCATCAACAGCGTATGCTGTATAGTCTATCAACCCATGCAAACAAGTCTAGCTTACCATGATACATTGCCTTGGTAACAACGAACAATTGACAGAATAACAACGTCAATGTTATTTGCTCCAATTGGTCTCTTCAAAAATATTTTGAATTTGTGAAAATTTTTAAACTCTAAAGTGAGTACAACGAAATAGTGTTCCAACTATTCAAAATCCATTTAATAAAATTGCCTTACTGAGATCTAGACTGAGATAGTGAATTACACATAATTTAATAAAGCGCGTGTGAGTGTGTGTGCTACGCGTCCAATTGGTTTAATGGACGGATCGCCGGTGAACTGCTTGGTAGGTTTTGTAAATTAAACACAGAGCCTGTTTAATACATATACTAAAGAACTCAAGAAAGAAGTACAATTCTGAGTGTTTATACAATAATAATAATTCGTTGTTACCACCAGTCTGTTTAAATGTATATGTATATGGTTGAATATATTTAGGTTTCGTTAGAGATGTTATGCTCTAAATATTATTTAATGTTTGATACGGTTTCCGTAAATGTTTGCTATACCCTTGCGTACATATGCTTGTTTGTATTAGGAACCCACTAATACTTTTTGTTTAGGAGCTGGAAGACCCAGTAGGATGACTGTGGCGATTAATAGTCGGTCAACGTCTGTTGTAAATACGACCGAACTATCGACAACCCAGGTCTTCCTTATATCTTTATCTCAATATAGAACTGCAAATTTACCCGTTAATGGACCACTGCTCATGCAAAAGGCCGAAGAATTTGGAAGTTTATTTGGAGAAACAAATTTTAAGCGCAGCAATGGGTGGCTGGAGCGTTTCAAACGGAGACATTCAATAACGTTCGGAAAAGCGGTGAAGCGAAAAGTGTTAATATGACAGAAGCAGAGACGTGGCTAGATGAAGTGTGGCCTAAATTAAGACAAGATTATGAAGACAATGAAATTTACAATGGCGACGAAACGGGAATTTTTTATAAATTTCTTCCAGATAAGACTCTGAGGTTAAAAAGCGAAAAGTGTGTAGACGGTAAACTAGCCAAAGAACGGTTAACTGCATTTGTGTGTGTTAATATGACCGGTACGGAGAAACGTAAAATTCTTGTCATAGGAAAGTCAAAAAAGCCACGCTGCTTCAAAAACATAAAAACCCTCCCAACAAATTACTGCACAAACAAAAGAGCATGGATGACTTCAGAAATCTTTGAAAATGAAATTCGATAATGGGATAAAGAACTTGCGGTTAAAGGTAAAAAAATCTTGCTTTTAGTCGATAACTGCCCACTTAAAAAATATTGCACTAGCATCCTTCAACTAAAGGATCAAGGCGTAATAAGAAGCTTAAAATGTTTTTACAGAAAATTGTTATGCAGTTTCACTTCTCGACGCGTTGGGCTTTTTAGAGAAGGCTTGGCGTAGTATAACCTCTGAGACTATAGCAAACTGCTTCATTCAAGATTAAGGAATAATCCAGTTTGCGACAACTTAAATGAAGATGACTTTCCGTTATGTGAACTTATTAAAAAGTGGCAGCGAAATCAGAGTGACGAAAGCCAGTTTTGTTTCGACGACTTTGCATCCGTGGACAGTTGCCTTATTACGTCGGGAATGCGTTCAGATTCTGATATCGTGGAGGACATAAAACAGCGGGATAACGAAGACGATAATGAAATCGAAGAGGAAGAAGATTCATGCGACGAAGCAGAATACGTGCCGACAAACGAAGAAGCCCTAAGTGCCATAACACTTTTAAAAACTTATTATAGACAGCGAGAAACGTCATCTCAAATTATTGATAAAGTGAGAGAATTAGAAATGGATATAGAAAAACAGTTTTTGCGTGCGAAAACTGTGCAACGGAAAATTACACATTTCTTTCATTAGACAAACAAGTTAGTGCGTACCTACATGTGTAAGGTTATATGGTTAAGTACATTAAATTAATTAAATTCACATATGTATCTGTTTACCACCCGTAATATTGTTTCCTACCAATTCTTGTATGTAAACATGGAACTTGTAAAAACTCCGCCTATAGCGTCAAAAAATTCGCAGTCCCGTGACTGTCGTTATACCCAGGTTCTACTGTATATTATTTTTAAAATACCTTTTAAGCGAATTCTTTTTTGTTAGCATATACATATGCAGGTCGAAGTAGATGTATATGACAATATATACATAAATGTACAATATAAGAATATAAAGAAAATTAACAAGTAATACATTACAAAATATTAAACTGAAAAATGAATATAAAAATATAAATATAAAAAATGAAATATTCTCGATGATTTAGAGTTCGTAACAGTGTGTGGCGATAAAATTACGATTTTCTTGCATTTTACCAAAGTTTTCAATTTATGAAATTGAATTTGAACACAAAACCTCATAATCGGCTACGTCTTCACTGTCTGGGTTTAATTGTAAACTGAGTGCCGTGATAAATGGTAAGCGAATGTAGGTAATTGCAATATTCAATACACAAAAAGAAAACTGCATGGATTGATTGTTTAAAAATTCAAATTTAAAGTTAGAGGGAGACCTAACAGTACTTTGTCTTCCAAAATAACAACAAAATATAGTAAAAGCGCGAACCAAATAGTATCAGGGAGAAAATTTAGAAAAAAATTAGAAAATAATAATTGAGTCCCAAATGAGGTAAATTATATCATTACAGAATGTAATAACACATGGGCTGAAAAGTCCCGGGGCTAACAAAGAAAACACGGTTTTTTTGGTTCAAAATTAGCTTTATTCATCAACGTAATCTCCATCAAGAGCAACGCAATCACTCCAGCGCCGCTCTAACATTTCAATACCACTTTTGTAGAACGATTTATCTTTTACCTCAAAATAGGCCTCAGTTTCAGCGATAACCTCTTCGTTCGTGCGAAATTTCTTACCGGCGAGCATTTGTTTTGAGGCCTGCGAACAGCCAGTAGTCGCTGGGAGCCAAATCTGGCGAATACGGTGGATGTGGGAGCAATTCGAAGTTCAATTCATGTAGTTTTGCAATTGTTTTGAATGACTTGTGACACGGTGCGTTGTCTTGATGAAACAAAATTTTTTTCTTTACCGTATGCGGTCGTTTCTTTGCAATTTCGGCCTTTTAAAGCTCCAATAACCCTATATAATATTCACTGTTGATGGTATTTCCTTTCTCAAGATAGTCGATCAATATTAAACCACGCACATCCCAAAATACCGAGGCCATAACCTTTCCAGCCAACTGTTGTGCTTTCGGGGGCTTTGGACGAGGTTCACCAGTTGCTGTCCACTAAGATTACGATCGTTTTGATTCCGGAGTGAAGTGATGGATCCATGTTTCATCCATTGTCACATATCGACGCAAAAATTCCGGTTTGTTACGTTTAAACATGGCCAAACACTGCTCAGAATCATCAACACGTTCTTGTTTTTGGTCAACAGTGAGCAAACGCGATACCCACTTTGAACAGAGCTTTCTCATAGTCAAATGCTCATGCAATATAAAGCCAATACGTTCTTTTGATATCTTTATGATGTCAGCTAACTCACGCAACTTCACTTTTCGATCATTCAAAACGATTTTGTGGATTTTTTTTTATGTTTCCTGGTGTTACCGCCTTATTTGGACGTCCACTGCGTTCTGCATCATCGGTGTCTCTGCGACCACGTTTGAAGTCAGCAAACCAACGTTTTATTGTTGTTTCTGATGGAACGGAGTCCCCATAACACTTTTCAAGCCATTGCTTCGCTTGAACGGTATTTTTTCCCATCAAGAAGCAGTGTAAAATTAAAACACGAAATTGTTTTTGATCCATTGTTTTGAAAATAACAAAAGTAGCGTGACTCTTAGCACAATAACTCACAAACTAATGAATAGAATATCATGAAATTTTAACCGCTGTCTTTTGAAGGTTAGTACTAATTGAGAGAAAGGTGACTGCAATAAAACTAGCGTCATCTATGTCTTAGGCCCGGGACTTTTTAGCCCATGTGTTAATGGTAAATATTTACAAGTCTTTTTGAGCTACCTTTTCAAGTGCATAGTAAGTTGTATTACAAATTATGTGTATTCAATATGATAGTGAAATGGAAAGTTGACTAAATTATTCCAAAAAATGATTTGCAGTTAAAATTAACTGTTACTGCTGTTTTACTTGCAATTATGAGTTCTTTTCTGCTAAACGAATTGCAACGCAATTAGAAATGTTATTGTAAGTATAATTCTTAGATGCGGATGGTATTTCTTTCTGTTTTGTTTTTCATTAGGCGCACGAGAGGAAACAGCATTCAAATCTCCGCCTCGTCGTTACTCCCTTGCATCTAATCGACAAAATTAATAATTAAATTGATATTCTCCCCACTTAGAAATTGCAATACTAATCTTCGATAGAAGGACAATAAATTATTAAATCAATATTAATCAGTCCGACGTCAATTCCTAGATTAAGAAGCTATGAAATGTGTACGTAGTTCTGGAAGTAGTAAAAAGTTTTTTAATATCCTGGCTTCGGGGAAGCTTACATTTTTAAGGAAATTAAACCACAAATTTCCACAGCTTAAACTTTATATTGCAATCTGGAAAACTAAAGGCAATTAACAATTACGGATTCTGTTGCATAAATAAGTACCTACAGTTCTGAAACAAACTATATGTCCATAATTAATCATAAATAATGATTGGTGCTGACTTAGTGTTAGGAATCGAGAACTGCTTTACAGTATTGATTAATTGACTGACTGCTTTCTGATATCTGCTCTACTCTTGTTTATCATTAGGGTAACAAGCCTATTGTATTTTTCCCGCTTTTGGTTTGTTTTAATAAAACAAATTAGTTTCTTTAACTAAGTTTAATAGGCTACACAGCAAACCTTTCTCCGACAGTTGATGCAATAGGTTCAGCATATATTTCTTTGATATAATGCTATACATTCGACAATAATTGTATGATATGCGTATAGGTTCCCTTTTAAAAGTTTTCATTTTGTGCATAAATTCTTTTAAGCGGTCATATTATGTTAAAAGATAGGGCGGTACTTCAAATTGAACTGTATTCAACGCCAGCATGTAAGTTGTAAATTGTTGGGATAATTTTTCCTCGTTGTAATTTCGCGTAACCGTCTGGTTCTAATATAATTCTAATATTGTTATAAAATTCATTCTCTGGTTACATCATGCACTGGGTATGATGCTTATATCCGGGACAAGGTGAACATGGGCAATTTTAGAATCGCCGTTGCTAGCTGGCTTGCAGTTTTGTCGCCTGGTAAGCTACTGTGCTCCGGCACCCACACCAGTGTATCCCTGTTGTGTTTAAATAGCAGCCCTATACCAGCTTAGAGTTTTGATTTAATGCTAAAACCTTTAAAGCGGCCTGATTGGGAGAATGCCAATAGTTTTCTTGTTGTCGCCGGGCGTAATCACAGACCGCATAGACTCCGATTTAAGGAATAGGGGTGTACCATCCCAGAGAAACAAAAATGTTGTGTCCTAATTCTTTCGTATACAACAACGCCAGAATTGGTTCCCATTTTCAACCCACCTGAATGAAAGACTTGAAACAGCAATTTTCTGCCTTTTCCGTCACCCCTTTCTCTCAGTCTACGTGAGATACCTTCCTCGCCTAGTGGGCTTACTAGTTCGTTGTCTGCTGCTTTCTTACTCTGTGGAACATGTACTGGTGTAACACTGCTGTATTTAAACAGGGCTACCAGATCCCGCATCCCTGTACTAGTTTAGAGATTATATGACTAAATGCTAAAGCCATTACAGCAGTCTAACTGTCTGAGTGATTGCTGCTATGGCTGTCCCCGAAGAGCCGGATCTCACAAGCAGATTTGAATAGTATATCGCCCCAGAGACAGAGAAATCCAACGTTCTTTAGTTTCTTCATATATATCAGCGCTAGAAATAGTTTCCGTTTTTGACCCATTTTAATATCAAACTTGAGACCTCAATTTGCTTCGTTTCCGTCTCTCATTTCTTCCAGTCTATATACATGTACATGTAGACATGTAGACAAATATATGTAGATATATGTATACAGTGAAATTCCCCTTCGCGGACACCCCTCTTACACGGACACCGTCCTTAAACGGACAGTTTCTAATGGTCCCGACCGGCTCTCATATAATTTCCGTTGTATTAACTCTTCCTTGAATGGATATTCCCTTGAACGGACGCGGACGCGAGAAAATGTTCTCTTAACCGGACAAAAAATAAAATAAAAGGAAACGCCTTATCTTATTTTTATATCGAAAGTATTGCTATTACATTTCTCAATCGCGCCGCGCGCTAATTTCGCTGGGACTTCCCCGAGTAAACCGGAGATTTACCGACTTTAATCTTTCGCTGCAAACGCAGCCTATGTCGTGCATTTCTGCCTGGCGTAAATTAGGGACTTCCCCAAGTTGGTCGGGGATTTACCGTTCTTATTCTTTGGGTGTACGCTTTCGATTGAATCTGCTTTCAATATTAGTCTGATGTCGATGCGGAAAAGACACAACACAGTGGGCGACACATTCATTGTAGAAATGGCTCCAAATAGAGAAATTCTCACGCCTAAACAAAAAATTGATATTGTTGAAGTTTACAATACAGAGAAATTAAGTGTAAGGAACTTATCCAAGCGTTTTAATATTGGAAAAATACAAGCTGCAGATATAATTAAACATAAAGAAATCGTTTTAACCAAATAGATGTCGAACAACAATTTCAATGAAAAAAAGAACCTTTTTAACGGGTAATGGTACTAAAATTGACAAATTGTGTTATGCCTGTTTTACAGCAACTTGGCATAAGGGGATTCCCTTAACAGGTATGCATATGATCTTTTTAGATAAGGTTTTCTTGTATTAATGCGTTGATTTTCTTTTCACATTAAATTCTAAAATAGATAAAAAAAGTGAAATTACGAATAGGTTTGTCGTGACAAAAACGCAAAAAACTTATTTTTTTTTAGGTCCGTTAAAACGATGTAAAACAAGAAAAATAGCCGCTTCTTTGGAACATTCTACATTCAGTGCTTCTTCTGGTTGGCTCAATAAATTTAGAATCCGCTACGATATAAGTTTTAAAGCGATTTCGGGAGAAGGAGCTTCGGTTAATGCTGAAGATGTTTCGTTTTTAAAAAATGTCCTTCTTTGATTAAGCAATATTCGCCGAGACACATCTATAATGACGATGGGACAGGCCTGTATTTTAGGGCTCTACCCGACAAAATGTTCACATTAAAGAAGGAAAAATGTGTTGGGGGTAAGTATCCCAAAGAGAGGTTTACAATTTTGCATTGTGCAAATATGGCGGGTGAAAAGGAAAACTCCTAGTCATTGGTAGGGCAGCTAAACCCAGAGTTTTTAAAAATATTAATATAAATAACCTGCCTGTAACTTGGAAATACAATAAGAAGGCTTGGATGACAGGCAAATTATAACAGAGTGGTTCCAAAAAAGAAAAAAGAAACAGTTTGTTATTTTTAGACAATGCGGGATCTCATCCGAAAGACGTTCGCTTAAATAATATAAATATATTATTTTTACCCCCTAATTGTACATCAGCTTGTCAACCACTTGACCAGGGGATTATGAAGAATTTTAAAACTTATTACCGAAGCCTAATACTCAAACATCTGCTAGTAAACATTAAAACTGCTGATACAGCTTTTGAGTTAATAAAGAAAATTACACCACTGGATGCAGTTTATTTGGCAAAAACCGCTTGGGACCTAGTAACCAAAGAGACAGTTCAAAATTGCTTTCGCAAAGCAGGATTTAATCATGTAAATATGCAAAGTGAAGACCAGTTCACTGAGGCTGATCCATCTGACCTAGAAGATGATTTGCCTCTTAGTGTACTTTCAGATATCCTCAAAAATAAGAATTTATTGAAATTGACGGATAATGAAAACCTTAATGATTTTTTGAACGTAGATGAAGATTTATATGTTGAAGTTCCAGATTCAGAACAAGAAGTTGCAAACCTAGTTGAAATACAAGAACTTTCGAAAGATTCTGATGTCGATGTGGTTCGAGTGCCAACAGAAGCTATCCCAAATTATGGTAAAGCTATTACCCTGACCAAGCAGCTCAAAAGTTTTGTCGAAAATCACGGAGATACAGAGTCTTTGGAGCTTCTTTCTAAATTAGAAATACGATTTCAAGACGCCATTTTAAAGAAAAAGAGAAGACAAACAACAATATATGAATTTTTGCGTCCTTAAAGTGACTATTCATTTCATTGTTTTGTATTACATACTACATCTATGTATCTATGTACATATATTATACTTTGTATGTATATATTTAAAGGAAATAAACTTTTTTTTCTTAAGTTTAAAGTTTCTTATTTATTTTAAAAACATTTATATACATATACGATTTAAATGTCCTAGTTTCTTTAATATATTCATTTTTCGTTCAAACACGATTTTTGTTGTATCTACTACATATTTCTTTTATGCGGACACCCTTCCTGAACGGACATCTTCAGTTGGTCCCGTTGGTGTTCGTTCAAGGGAGGTTTAAATTAATATGAAGCTTCCGTTGATAAATAATTATAATTTATCATTATAAAAAACAACGGGAGGTTGATATTAATGTAATTAATAAGAACTTGGCTAAAAATAATATTATCTCTGCTGGGATATCATGATATATCTACAAACATTACGACATCTAGTTATTAAGAGCGATTTGTAGCTATAAGGTGCTCGTGATCAGTAATCTCCAAACTTCTTACCTTAAGAGTCACACCGACTCCTCCACTAAGTTGCAAGGCCCTGGTTCATCATGTCAACATGTAATTTTGAATTATGCGCAAATTTCAATTACGATATAGTGGTGCAGCGTCATTTTGCGGGCAACCACGAACCGGATTGGTAACTGATTGGAGACCCCTGATCTAGATGGTTAAGATGTTCGCCCGGTAGCGAAAGGGCGTAGGTTCAAATCAATTACAAGAGTTTGTCAAAGGACACTTAGGGTTATTATATCACTAACTGTTAGAAACAGGATTTGTAATTATTATTTCTATCCTGACATGTTTCACTCTCTTTTGGAATGTCCAGTTCTGGTAGCATTTTAACCTTTACACTGTCATTCTTACCCATCTTTTGATATAAATGTTTATCGTTGCAAGGCATAATGCTTTATTAAGTAATTTATTATAATAATTCCACAACATTCAAGAAATAAGAATTGCGCATGTAGTTTACCTACTCTATCTTACTAACTTCTTACATGCCTAAAACTTCTGCTAATCCGAATCTCACTAGCATTTTGTGAAAACTATTCAAATTGTAATGTAAGCGCGCGATTCATTGGTGTTTAATTCAGGAAGAGTTACATTGGATGTACCTAATTTATTGGGTGCAATTTTGTCATTCCTCTAATGTGAATTAGTACCAGACTGCACAGTATTATAAAAATTTCCAGAGGCTCCACCATCATGCAAGTATTCTGCTCGACGTGATGACTTGACTAAGCGCCTAGGCTTACAAATGTAGCGATTTCTGTTGTATTGATAACGGTCAGTATTTGATATTGCGTTCTAAAGCAATTATTTATGCAAAACGGAATAATAACAGTGTGCTGTCCGTGCGCCCTGTAAATAAATTTATAAGATGGTACTAAAGTAGTTTGTTTAGTGTCTAAAAAACCATTCGTTTATCGGTATAGAGGTAACTATTTTAATCGTGTAAACAGTCCAAAATACAAACATAAGAAATGTAGACACAGGTTTGTGTTAGATTTAATTTGCATGTTTACAGCTTGCAATATACAAGTTAAGATGGTAAAGAATGAACTGTTCTATACACTTTGGACAAAATAGAAACCTGACTGTGCAATGACAAGCAAACCAACATCAAAAAATCATCTACCATCCGCGCGCGAACAAACTGTACACAGCATCAAAGCTACTTTGAAATATAAAAACAATATGCGGTTAAGCTATGCTGAGACTATAAACTGTATAAAAAGCATGCTACTCTCAATATTATACAACGTATATATGTACGTACACTCAAACCTCTGCAAAACTCATCGCATTTTTTATTAACCAGCAAGTAGTTGATGAGTACTGGCGTAGCTATTCACGCTGCAGTACGAACTACACTAGAAAAAATTCAATTGGGAGCAAGCCAAGTTTTTTTACTAATGCTGTGTCGTCAAAGCTTTGCAAGATATTTTCTAAAAAAAATAGTGTTTCATTATACTGCAACTATTCGCACAAATTACGCACATAATTTAGTAGCAAATAGTAAGGAAGGTTTGTTTCTAAAATCAGCAGATGCATAAAAAGTACAGAGTATGTAATTATGGCTTAATTTAGCTAGCGAACGGCAGATAATTTGAAGTAACATATGTATTGACGAGTGAGCAAAGTTTAATAGATAAGTAAATAACGAGAAATAAATAACACTATTTTTTCATATGTTCCAGCTTGGCGAAGGGCTGTTTCTCCACTGCTGGAGGACACTTAGGACCAGCTAAATCCCCAGAGGTGACCCCAAATAAAGCTGCGCTGGAAACTGATACTGATATTAGCTTCTTAACATCCGCTCCAGAAATCTGCACCCTATCTAAGATCTCCAGTCGTATAGGAGGAGATGGCAGCAGAGGGAGAAGCTTTCCAGGTCCGCGCTACGACTACGGGCACTACGGGATTTTCTTCAAACGAAAAGTGGACTTGTACCTCCTTTTCACTAAGTTGGTCAGCCATGAAGATACCTTCGTTGATTACATATTGCCTTTTACATATGTATTTAATTCTTTAGCACGAGGATCCGATAGGTGTTTTCTTAGGATTCCATTCATTACATGGTCTTCGGTTATCATACCTTGGAACTATGGAGAACTGTGTACCTTCGGACTTTTTTCAGTCGGAAAGTATATCCTTTTTCTTTAAATAAAAAAATAATTTCGCCAGTGTAGGTCTACTGGCGTTATACCTATCGACAAGATTTTCTCCTAAGAGATCGTTCTGAGGGATCTTCACTTTTATTTTATATTTGACGGCATATTTTAAAGTTCTACTAGATTTGCAATGTGATCTATGATCATCTAGTAATGAAGAAATGTTGCACCACCAAATAAAAAATATCTTTGTTGATGTAATCACTCTTTATAACAGTAATAAACACATTAACGAAATCCTTCCTTCGTTTTATCAGAGAGCCCTTTTCCCATAAAAATAATGAGGACCACCCTCCCCCCTGCATTAATACAAACATGGCAGTCATGTAGTGAAAACGTTTCTTTCAGAACTTTAAATTTGGTAAGATACATTCCAACCTTGAATTAATGAAGAATTCATACAAAGCTGGAAGGAAACGAAATATGGAGCATAATTGTGGCATATGTCCCAAATGACAACGCGAATAAGCAAGATAAAGACAAATTCTTCGAAACTCTTCAGCATGAAATAGACATTGCTGAAAGAAATCTTATAGTAATGGGAGACATGAATGGACGAGTCGGAAGAGACAATGATGGAGTGGAGAGACATATGGGAAGGGAAGGTGAAGAGACCATAAATGACGATTATTTCTTAATAAATTCTGAAAACTGGAGAAAGGTAATATATGTCAAAGTCCAAACAAATGCGGAAATAGGTAGCGACCACTACCTGCTACAGGTCAAGATTAGCAAAAATTTAAAAAGGACGAAAGAAGACAAAAGGAAAAAGTAAATAAGGAAAAAATAAAAAGCTACAAATTGAAAGAGGAAGGAATTCGAGAGAAATACCAATACAAGACAAATGAACTGTTTAAACAAAAGACTAAAAACGAAATAAGGATAGAGGACAAATGGATAAGATTCAAAAACATCATACTGAAGGCGGCACAAGAAAGCTGTGGAATAACAAAAATAGCAAATACGTACACAAAAAGAAGCAGATGGTGGACAGCAGAAATACAACTCAAAGTGAAAGATAAGAAAAGAGAGAGTTCGGAATAAAACTGAGAGATAACTATAGAGAAAATCAAAAATTATTCTACGGAACAATAAAACAATTGAGACAGAAGAAAGCGCCGATATTGAGAAATATAAAGGATGACAAAGGAAATATACTAACTGAGGAAAAAGAGATAATGGAAAGATGGAAACAGTACTTTGAAGAACTCACAAAAATAAAACAAGACGGATACATAAGAGAAAAAGAGCATAAAACAAAAAACGACTATGAACGTATCACATCAATAAGCGACGAAGAAGTCAGAGAAGCAGTTAGCAAACTAAAACTAGGAAAGGCGGCCGGGGACGATGGAATCACAGCTGAAATGATAAAATATATGCGAGACAAAGGTAACGAAGAACTACTTGACCTCTTAAAGAACATTATTATAAAAAAAGAAATACCTAAGGAATGAAATATGAGAATAATTATGCCCATATACAAAAAGGTAGACTCTAAGGAATGCTCAAACTATAGAGGAATAACATAAACTAGCATCCCATGAAAAGTATTGACAAGAATACTAGGAAAAAGACTCCGAGAGAAACTGGAAACAACACTAGAAGATACTCAACATGTATTTAGAAAAGGAAGAAGCACTCAGGACTTAATATTTGTAATCAGACAATTAGGAGAAAAACTAATATGGAAAGGAAAGGAAATACATATGTTTTATAGATCTTAAAAAGCTTTTGATAGGGTAAGAAGAGAAGATGTATGGCAGAGCCTGGAAAGGAGAGGTTTAGAGAAAGGAATGATAGAGATGATTAAGGCATTGTATAAAAGCGTTAAGAATAAGGTGAGAACTTCCAATGCAGAATCAGCTGAATTCGAATCCCAAACTGGATTAAAACAGGGACGCGTATTGAGCCCATTGTTATTCTCTATATTAATAGACGACGCTGTTAAAAAAGCTAAACAAAAAGGAAAAAATATGAAAGTAGGAAACTGGAAAATGAATGCAATTAACGTACAGGAACTAATGTTTGCAGATGATATGGTACTCATAGCACACTCGGAAGAGACTTTACAGCAAAACTTGAAGATATACCAAGAAGAACTAACAAAGATAAACATGGAGATAAACACGAGGGAAACAAACACAATGATAATAACAGCAGAAGAAAGAAAATATAGCATCAAAATCGGGGAAAAAGCATTGGACCAAGTTAAAAGTTACAACTACTTAGGAACAATCATTGAAGACAATGGGAGAATAGAGAAAGAGGTAAATGAGAGGATAGGGAAATACGCAAAAATATATAACATATTGAGAAATTCGTTTCTGGATAAAAAAGAAATACGAAAAAAAAATAGACAGAGGTGTATAAAAGAGTGGTCAGACCAATATTAACATATGGTAGTGAGTCATGGATAACCACGAATAGAATCAAAAGCAGAGTTACGGCCATGGAAATGAGATTCCTAAGAAGAATAGAAGGAGTAACTAGAAGAGACAGAATCAGAAACACGACAATCACTAATAGTCTAAATATTAAGCTTAATAGAAATAATCATAGAAGGGAGACAACTGGGATGGCTTGGACATCTACACAGAATGGAAGAAGATCGAATCACAAAGAGGATATTTGAAGCCAAAACAGAGGGCAAAAACAGAATAAGTAGACCCCGAAACACCTGGAAGGAGTAGGTGAATAGGACATTGGAAAAGAGAAGTATGGGATGGATTGAAGCTAAACAACTGGCTCAGAACAGGAACCTGTGGAAGATAAAAATAAGAAAATAAATAGTCCGACACCGCAAGGTACAAAGGACATAGGATTAAAAAAGATACATTCCAACCTCTTTCCTAAAACAAGTACCAGGTACCATTGATAGAGCGGACTCGATGACGATTATAATCAGCCCCGCTGTAATCTATAATATTTTTTTACTGTTTTTTGTTCATGGCATTCGCATTAGTTAACCGCAAACTGGTTGGTTTTATTAGTATAGAAGTTTGATGTCCTTTGCGAAAACAAGGAAACCAATTCACCTGCTATTTTCTTTTAATTGCAAAAATTGTATGATACTTTATTTTCTTTGCAGAACCCAAAAGCTAATTCGTGAAAATCTCTCTTCGTAAAAACCCATTTCTGACTCGAGCGTATGCTCAAGAAAATATTATGTAAAGGATTTCACTTTAAAGTGTCCAATCTCGGAAAAGAGACATATCCTTGCAGATGGCCACGTAAAGTTGTTCTCTTAAGACCGTATCAAAGGGTTGCTGTTTTAGTTGAAGACATTTTGGTACCCAATGGCATTGACTATATATTGAAGTGCTTCTTCCTGCCACTGATAGCTATTATTGATTTACGTATACATCTAAGAGAAAAAATAATAAATACTAAGCAAAAAATAAGATTTTATATTGCCCCTTTATATAAGCTAATGTTTGCTAATCTTTTTGTCCCCTTTTTAGCCCTCTAAACTAGGTTGGTTTTCTTAAAAAACTTTTTAAATTTTATTTTCCGGAGAAATGCCGACACTGGCCTCAAGTGGCACTGTTTTCAATAGTATCCCGTACTTCTAAATAGCCTAATACATAGAACTTCTTATTTACATTTTTAAAAAGTGTACATGGCATTAAGTTATAGTAATTGTAATTTAAAGTCCATTATAAGCAGCTAGCAAACCCTTATTTTTTTCTTAACGATAAATTCGCCTCGCATTACGAAAAACGCATTTGGTTTCTTCGATTATGACTGATAATCATAAGAAGAACATGAACACTACCCCTGACGAGGGCAACCACATGTATAGCAGAATAACATATGCTATACTGCTCGATAAAGTATCAATATTTTCATCTATTGGACAACTAATTAATTACAATGACCCTGCGTTCTATTTCTCCCCCGACCTATTGTATTTACCACATTTTCTCAATTATTTTGCGTTGGGGTGGATTTTGTTTATCAATGTTATGGCTTCATTGTCCATATTTAACTGATTCTATTACCTGAAGAGGGACATGAAATCAAAAATATTTTACTAAAAAGAAAGAAATGATAATAACTTTTGCTCTTTGTAATTAAGGAACGATTTTTGAAAAAATAAAATACGCAAACTTTGCGGAGTGTATTTTCATATCAAATGGAGGTCCCCGTTTTTATAGTGAGTTCATATACTTCGTAATGAGTTCATTACGAAGTATATGAACTCAAGCTTGTGAATTATTTACGTTTCTGCGTTTTTCATCTTTGTATCAGTAAGATACATATTTTCACACATACACACGTGCATATGTATATACAAGATAAATTTAAATCTTTCAATTAGTTATCGATCGTAATAAAAGTAGAAGCGTGTTTTCCTCTTCATCGTTTCTTTCGTAGGATTTCAGCTGTCGGCGCGCGTAGCGGCAGAGGCGGCACCTTATAGGCGTTTTTCCAGCGTGCAATCATTATTTAACATCCAGGACGAGCGACGGTGTCCGGGGCGGCAACGACGACAGCAGGGGGCGGCGGGCGTTCATGTCGCTGCTGTCGCCGTCGTCTCGACAACAGGCAACAAGGCGCCGCCACCTACTGCCCAAGACAAGTGACAGTCTAATTGTTTGCGGGGTTTCAATTACTCACGCGGTAATTAGGCACCAAACTGTGAATGGAATTAAATTATTTGTCCGGTTTCTTGTTTTCGAGCGATAACAACGAGAAGAGGCATTCAAAAATAATATGGATTGAAGGGTTGTAGCTGCTAGTTGTATTAGTAGGCTGAAAACCAGACACTTACAGATAGTTACTTTTATATAGGATATATTCGCTATTTATTTGTTTTGTATTTGAATAATATTCGGATCTTCTGTAATCTTATTGCGATTATATTACTGCTAACCTCTTTGCTTATAAACTACTTTGCATAGTTGGATATGATTTTAACTATGTAGTAATACTCAAACACTAAAGTACTCTACCAAAAGACCGATAGCTTATTTTATTATAAATACTATTAGTAACGACATGCAATAAACCTCTGACGAGAATTAACTACGTTGTTGGTCATTTCGTATTATTATGGGATCATAATGTAAAATTTGCATCTCTTACTAATTTTGAACGACAACAGTTAGTGCTATTAGAAAAAAATATGCGACACTTAATTTTTATATACTAACTTTTAGATTAAATTAGTTGTCAGGGCCAACAGTACCACATCTGTTATATTTTAAATTAAAAAATATATAGATATGCGATTTACTCATTAGGAGCTTGATTTTGTGCAATATTGGCTAGAAGAAAATCTATCTCCTACGTTCATTAATAGCCAACGTAATTAGAACAGATATCCATCGGTCAATAATACTCAAGTCTTGACTATGATTCGTAAGCTTCTTTTATCATTTACCGTTATTATTAACTATTAATCTTTTCATTATTGTTGCAAGAATTGTGGAGTATCTCGGTACATTCCGTACCACACAAATGTATTATTTATTCAGAAGATAGTGTTTCAAAAACACGTTGATTTTCATCCTGACACAATGATGATGTAAAAATTATAAATGCAAGCAATGTTTCTTGCACGTCCTTTAAACATTCCAAATTACCTATTTTTTACAAGCCATTGGGTCGTCCTAAACAGACCTGCATCTCTAGAAAAGGAGAAAAAGAAACGAATTTGTTTCTTTTAGTAGGCATATGTGTATGCATTTTACAGCCGTAGATGCATCAAACTCGAGTATGTAACTGGAGGTAGTTCCCTGTTGGGGAAATTTGTGTTTCTTTTTCATGAATGTGATTTATAAGTCTAATTCTGAAAAAAGTTTCGTATTCTTGAGTAACTTGAGATTTTCTCATTCTATGGTTTTTTCCGGATTTCATCATGTACTCCGATTTATGAAAGCGAAAGTGAACCCTGTTTTGATACTCCTTTTTATTGATCTAATGTGAGCTTGAACACAATCATTACATGCAATGTGGGAAATTCCAGGTCTTTGCTTTATATCCGGTTCACCTTCATGTTTACCAAAGAGGTTTCTTAAAGTGTTAGTTGATGCCAAAGACACGTCCATATTTTGTGAAAATTCTGTTTATTCCTTTTGTCCTCGAATGGAAAGGTACTGATGTATTGTTTCTATTACACTTTCCGAAAAATAATTAGTGGAAGAAAAGCCATTGTACACTGTTACATTTTGATCAACTTTAAATCCATTTTGTGTCTACTCTGATTTAACGTTATTGGAGAGTTCACTGTTCATACCTTGATCTAGTAATGCCTGCAGATATATCGTAATATCGGAGCAAACACAATATTAATAATGCCAAGTTCACAACCAATTAAATTAATATGAAACTTTCATTGGTTTTAGATTACAAATATTAATTTTCTTGTAATTTCTAACGTTAAAATTTGATAAAAAAATTCACGGTTTTCGGTAAGATTCAAACCTACAGTTAGTGTTCGCTAAACAAACGCGTTTTCCATTTACGATCAGGAGATATGGATTGGAATCCTATCGGGAGCTGTGAAAAATTTTTGATTAGGTTTTAACTTTCGAAATCACAAGGAAAAGTAAAACATATAATTTAAGGCTAACGGAAATTTCATGTTAATTTAAGTAATAAAAGATGTAATTAAAATTGGTATAACATATGAACACACAACAAAACGGGCAATGATTTAAAATATTAGTGTGAAAAAAGTAGAATTAACAGTGGTATAAAACCGGAATCAGAAGAAACAAAATGGTAGAACAAGGGATATACATAACTAATAAAGCGAAACAACTATAAATTTGATTAAATGCAAAATGTACAATCATACTGAAACAACAAATTATGGAGCTCCCTCTCAAACTTATAAGTGGGGCTATAGAAATTTTTGAAATTAGATGTGAAAGCGAATAACGTAAAATTTTAATGTTGTGTGTTAGAAAATAATAACAATAATTACACAAAAATATTAAACACATTTTTTTAAACACTCAAACTTCAGTAAATATGTTTCTGCAGATTGTATGTTTGTTGTTGCAAATAGATGATTTTGCTAGATTAACTATGTTAATTCTTAGAGCCCTATCAATTTCAGTCAAACTATTTGGCCTGTATTTTGATCTAGTATTTCGTAGGTAAATTTTGATAAACTATTTGCATACATTTTTTTCATACGTCTTCGTGCTGTTGTGTGTTTTTCCTCAGCAATATTAAAAAATATACTTCGCGACAAAGCATTAATAATTATTTGATTAAGTTTTCAGATCATAATTTTATTCAAAATTTGTTAATGTAATGTCAATATTACTGATATTATTGTCGGTCAGCCCACTTAAGTGAAGTTTATTCTGAACTGGCAATTTATATATGTAGGTATCAGTTGTATTTGTAGTTTTTTTACGAAATTCGAAATTAATTTCATTGATACCGATAGATTTCTAAATGAAACTAATGCGATAGTCATCTTCAAACAAGGAATATAGACATTTATTAACTTATGAATGTAAGAATAACGTAATATACCGCCTGTGGGTCGTGAGAAATATCAATAAACGCAGATGTTAACGAACTAAAATTTCAGTAACTGCAGGTCTTCAAATTGTGTAAATTGGTACTTTTCTTTATCGAGCCTCCTGCATTATGAGGGTGGATAGCGCGTCCTTACAAACCACTAAATTTAATGTTAAGTTCATTAAGAAGGAAAAGTCACTGGATGTCAAGTTGATATATATAGCTCACTCCTATCACATTCCTAATAATGTTATATATAGTATTTTCTTCTATATCTTTATATTTTGATTGCACAAGTAGATGAAACATCTAGTTTGAAAGAATCAAGGGACTAGCGGACATCTGTCAACACAAAAGCGAAATATTCTTAGTGTATATTGAGATTTCTGTAAAAAAATTACATTCCTTCATGTGAGTTACAAGTAAATGTGTTTATGTATATCATATTGCACATTATTTACGATATCTTTGCAAAAGTAATTACATAGAATACAACCGAAACTAATTCAAGAAAAGCTGCTGTTGAAATTGAAACTTTAAGCAAATATAGTTATTTTGAGTAATTACGGAAATAAGTAACTATGTATAGTACAAAAATAGTGCAAGACAAAAACCGAAAATTTTTAAAAATGAAATGAGTTTTGTCTATAACTTCCATAAAGTTACCCTCACCATATATAAGCCACGCTCAAATCTAAAAGAACTTCTATTTTGCTTCAGAAGTACATACACATGCATGTAAATAGAATCAAAAGGGGACCAACTTTTATTTAAAACACTTTTTGATGTTTTTACAGAAAGATCAACGCATAAATGTTAGGTTTCAACATAACGTGCTTATTCATTATCGTATTTTGAAAGAGCCTCAAATTTGGTGCAATTTTTATATTTATGCCCTATCTTCTATTATTCTGCAGTTATTTTGAAAACACTGGAAATCTGCCAACTTTCGAAGGGGTGTTTCCCTCTTTCAAAATATATTGTGGTAGATATGAGACTTATTCAGAAAATAACCGAATTTGATTTTTCAAACTATTACTATTAATCTTACAGACTATTGGCTCTTGTCCTTCTCAAAGTATCCTACAGTCCCTTATTTAGACACTTTTCCCTACTGTATTTCCATTTCGTAAAGGAGTCATGGGCAGCTCTTTTCGAAATGCCTTTCATTTTCCGTGACGAATTTGTTTTAACACTATTAAAGGCCTGAAGGTTCCCCAAAGGTCCATTCGGCATTGATGTCAATACCAAGAATAAGAAAAAAATCGTAGGGGGTCGGACCTGGCAAGTAAAAAGGCTGAGAGAGGACAGCCATCTGATTATTGACGCAACATTGACAAATTAATAAAAGAAAGTGGACGAGGATATTGTTACGATGAAAGAACCATCAGTTATTTCGTCACAATCCTGGTCTCTTTCTGGAAATTCTTGTACGTAACCTTTGTAAGATGGGGTTTTTAGTTCACTGTTTGACTTGGAGGCAAAAATTTAATGTCCACAGTTCCATTAACATGAAAAAACAGTGAACATCACGTAGACACGGGATCGAGACTGAGGCACTTTTTTTGGACGTATAGATCCTTTGTCAATCCGTTGTTATGATTTATCGTTGTTGGCTTGTGCAAGAACTTATGGGCAAATATTCTCTTCCATGAAATCTTGCAAGAACAACTACTGGCAAACATTGAAGTGTTCGGTCTTGATGGTAACTACATTTTTCAAGAAGACTGCGCTTCATATTATACAGTATGCACGACAAAATTATGGTTTACCATAAACGTATCGTCTTGATCTGTAAATAGTCCCAATCTTAATGTAACTGAAATTATCCGCTAATAATAGTTACCGACGCGCGCCGCTAAATTCAACATATATGGGATAAAATCACTCCAGAATTATATAGGGAATTAGTCGTTCATGCCGTCAGTAAGGCAAAAGGCGACAAATTCTGCATTTTCAACATCTGATTCTCCAATTTTCAGTTTTAGTTTATTTGTCGATTATACTAACAATGTTAACAATTTGTTAAAAAAAACATGTCTAAAATGCCTAGAAAAACAATACCTAACACAATAATACCACCATGGTATTATTACGTTAGGAATTGTTTTTCATTTTAGACGTGCTTTTAATATGTCAGGGTAAGCCTGAAAAATCACTCACATGTGCAGTTGCCCTTATGTATTATTTGCGCACGCTTTCTCTGGTTTAACATTCCATGTGTTGCTCAAGAAAAGGGTTGAGAAACTGTACCCCCTTCTTTTCGCTATGTTTGAACCGGTAGACGAGTGTTTTATTTTTTTAGTGCTAGTTAGTGCCAAAAATAGTCATTTGAGCTTTAAGAAATATAGTGATAGTAGCAGAGAGGGACTTGCAATGTGTTGAGTAAAAGGACTGCTTAAGACCACGCTGATGACGCCGGTAAGTCAGCAACATGTTTGTTAACGTTCTTTGTCTCCTCACATTGGCTTTCTCGTGAATGATTTCACCAATACAATGAGTAGGTGTATTTAGCAGAATTATTATGTTAGGTGTTGTTAAAAACTCGTTAATTTTTGAATAATTAGCGGTTTCAATATATAAAATGTTTTCTCAGAACGTTTCTTGAGTTTTGTATAGAAGTCGCATACTTCTCAATATATAGTTATTAGGACTCGTAAACATTTTCCTGCGTTCATAGGATTTTGCCGTGTACCTGTATCAATTACGATCTGTTTGAACCAAGTAGTTCTGAGTATTAATAATCTGCGTAGGTACAATGTTTATACACCTAAAAGTTTGTTACAGCGTGGAAGTAGCATGACTTTATTGCATACAGTTAAAACATTTTAAGAAGCAACGACTTCTTCATTTTATTACATGTGGTTTATGTTCGATTTTATTATATTTATAAAAATACGAAATCAAAATGTTTCCATTCCTGTAACAATATTCGGCAATAGAAAAATTTTATGCGGAAATTAAATGTTTCTCCATTCACCGCGCGATCATAAAAAGAAGAAGTAAAGAATACCGCCACATTACACAATGTGCCAAGAGGGAACGTAATAAAGTGTAAATAATAAGGGTGAAGCCTACGAGTGAACGAATTCAATCGGTTTTTGATTGAATTTCCGCCACCTGTTTACATTTTCCGCCACATAAAAATACTTTAAATGTAAAACCTTATTAAACAAAAACCCGAAAATGGAAAAATTGTATTCGTTTAATTGAATTAAACTTCATTATTTTCAATTAAATGTGGAGCGTTGTATATTCTCGGTGAAAATGTGTACGCATAATAAATACGAGCGAGAA
Organism: Trypoxylus dichotomus; assembly: GCA_023509865.1. Taxonomy (NCBI): domain Eukaryota; kingdom Metazoa; phylum Arthropoda; class Insecta; order Coleoptera; family Scarabaeidae; genus Trypoxylus; species Trypoxylus dichotomus. The sequence goes on from CM042075.1 coordinate 47,096,369, forward strand.
ACAGTAGAAAAAGCGCGTCAACTAACAAACATATCTCTCCTTTTTTTGTTCAAACAACCGCGATACGTGATAAATCAAATTTTTGCGCGTGTGATTGCTCTGGAAGTTATTAACTATTTCACTATATAAATATAAATAAAAGTAGTATTAACATAATCAAAGTTAGCATTGTTAGATTTCATTAACTTCTGTTTATATTTGTTTTGTATTTATAAATAAAAGCTGCGTACAAAATATGTGGAACAAGCAGATGTGTTTAAGCATTTGCTATACATTTTCTCTTGTCAGGCTAGCTGTTTTTTTATTTTAATGTATGGTAATACGGGGGCTGTTTTTCTTTCAATCTCCGCTCTAGCCTGTAAACAAACATGCCAGCGGCGGTAGTCCGGAATGCCCAGAAGGTGACTGCGCATCTCCCCCACTGTAATATCTGCCACTTCCAACGTAATTAATTATTGTCAGCTGAGTTGCAGGTACGCAAACGTAGCTGCTACAATTAATTCCCCCGCCAAGTGCTAGCTGTGTAGTGTAATCCGATTCCTTCAAGCAGAACGGAAGAGTGTAGTTGAAATTCATCGGAGAATAGGTCGAGTATACCCCGCAAACTTTATGGCGGATGGTATTGTGCGTAAGTGATATAGGAAGTTTAAAAAACAAAGACGCAAGTCTATCGCATCAGAAGACATTGTCTAATGAATTGATAAAATGGTACAAGAAAAATGGAGGATTACCATCAGTGAGTTGAACGTGGAATTTTTTGAAGTTTCAAGATTAACTGTGTATGCAATTCTAACGGAACACCAGTAATCTTCACGGTGATTATGTAGAAAAGTAACCATGTTTATACATAACTTTTGGCAATAAATTCAATTTGTTATTTACACTTATCCCGTTTTTATGAGGTATCGGAGGTTGAAGAAAAAAGAACAGCCCTCGTACATTGAAATGCTTGTAGCACCTTTCATTTTTAAGCTTATGGTAATTATGTGTTAAGCAGTTTTTATTTAAAATTTAATTTCTTTGTAAATGTGAAAAAATATGCTGGGTGTCCTATTGTGAAAATATATTTGCTTTTCAATATTTCAATAACTTGATGTTCTGATTTTACCAGGATTAACACCAACGAAGAAGCCAGTAAATGTAGTTTCAATAATACGAAAGTTAGCGATGCTGCCCGTTTCAATTTGAACACAGTGTATCTAGCCAGGTCCTAAAGCATTCCTCTGCCAAAGAATTTAGCGTTATTAGACGGGACGATAGACAATTTTGTCATCCTAAGTAGAATACTCTGTATACGAAAATAAGAAGTATTTGTGTTTGGAGACAGATGGCGCACTGTATCAAAACCTGCATTACTGATTGTGATTCCCATACTTTAGTTGCCGTCTGTCAAAATTTTGAACAGAGTCATTAAGTAGTGTAGTTTTAAGAGCTGTTGAAAGTGAGCAAGTTTATGTATGAGGGCAGATCATCATTCCCCACCCCTCACCTACTTCTAATTGATTGTTTGATTAATGTTTTTAACATTTAGTTAATTGGTATTTGCAGATCATATCTACATATTATCAAGTTTGTATCTCAAAGTGTTGTGCTAAGTCTTGAACTGTATGTCGTGATTGTTCATAAAATGGATCATGGAGAATAAAGAGCCGTAATAAAATACTTCCAAAGAAAGGGCATGGCGTCAACTCAAATTCATAAAGACACTATGGTAACTTCTAGTGAGTCTGCAGTTTTCTATGATGTAGTTAAACGCTGGCATCGAGATTTGAAATACGGAAGAACGTTCTGTGAAAGCTAAAATGCCGGTTGTCCTCCCATAACAGTAACAACAGACAAAAACATTAAAAGGATACATGATATCGTAGTGTAAAACCGACCAGTATGCATCTGGAACATTGTGGAAGGTACTGGCTTATCATATCATCAGGTGCACAACATGCTGACGAAAGAATTAGATATGAAAAATATGAGTGCAAGATGGGTGCCCTGAATGTTAACCATTGGTGAGAAAAGAAATCGTGTGTTGTTTTGTAAGCATCTTTTGGAAAGGTACCCAACAAACAAAGAGAACTCTCTTAGTCGGTGTGTGACTATGGATGAGTCATAGGTGCACCGCTATGATCCCGAGACCTAAGTCCAAAATAGACAGTGGAAACATCGCAGTTTTCCTCCTCCACGTAAATTTAAGGTTGTGCCATCTGCTGGAAAGGTTTTGCTAGCTGTGTTCTGGGGTGCTCAAGGAATCATCCTGACTGACTATTTACAAAAGTGACAGAGCATTACAGGGGACTACTAGGCACGATTGATTTCTAAATTGCGAGACACTATCAAAGAGAGGTCGGACAAAAATTTTTGTAGGAAACTGTTGAGATCTTAAAGCACCGATTGACCAAGTACATTAGTGTAGAGGGAGACTATGTTGAAAAAAATATGTATAATGCTACTGTAGTTTTACTGTAAGGGGTCTGGTGTGCAGCATAGAAATCCACCTTCGTATTTGTTGCATCATGGAAAAGGAATAAAAGCAGAAACTGATCCAATTTCTGTTTTTGGATGGTAAAGCGCGTTCAAAAATGTGTTTATAAAGCGTGCACCTTCAACAACCACCATCAGATACTGGTTTAATGAATTTCAGCTAAACATTCGTCTTTGATGAGGTGATTACGGACGATGTAGTGAAGATTAGACGTGCCGCGCCTACTGGCGATTGATCAGAAATGGAATCGCATGTAAATTTCAAAGCAATGTTTGGACAAATGTATTTGCAATATTAATAAATTTGTACGGCAATATGTGATATGGACAAAATAGGCTTTTTCCAATCGAATGCGCGCCAGTGGAGGCATTAGTCATGGCGACGACTTGTTGGTATAATCTTAATTGATTATTTCGATATAATGTACCATGCTCATAAAAAGAAAAAAAGCCCCCCCTTAGCGAAGAAAAGAATTATCCATAATCATGATGAAACTCCAGCCCACTCATTGGCGATTGTGATAACAGAATTAGTTACGGTACAAAAATTGGCTGTCGCAAATCGAAAATAAGAAATTTGAAAAGGTAATAATATTGTCGTCTCTGAAATAATGAAAGGGATGATTTCCACGAGAACTTGATGATATTGGAATAAATATTAATATATTGTAGTCTAATTTCTCTGGGATGTATAATAAAATTTCTACTTTGGGAACTGGGTTGTTTTCTTAGTGGCAATGTAACATGTAAGTTACTACTTTTTTATGATTTGAAATAGTTCCGTTTCGGGACAAATTATTATATTTTACAAATTAAGGAAAGGTTATATTATTTACAATTGCATGAAAATTTTGACAATAACATAACACAATGATTTTAATAAAATCTATTTACTTTTTTTTCACATACGCAATTTTCATATTTTGTAAATCAGTCACGGTTAGTTCCTCCGGTTACAAAAAAGGGACGGTAATAGGATCTAAGCTATAGTTAGTTGGATGTCACTAACGATTAATAGCATTTTCCTCGATTTTAGGAAATTTTCTGGACCAAAACAGACCCAATGGTTTTGTAAAATTTTCTCTATTTTAATTCGGAAATATGAAAATTTATAGGTTAACAAACTATGTATGTGCTTTATATCAACGGTGCAAGTTAACACTCTTCCGCCTCGCCGCAATATAACCAAGTAGGCATACCAGCGATTAGATCTGATATTAGGTAACAATTGTCTTTGGTCTGTTAACATGGTAAAAAAAAGCTTTCCCAGATATTTTCAAAAATGAAGACGGTGGTTTTGAATTTGGTTTCTGCTAATTGCCGTGCATGCCAAATAATATTATAATGAATTTTGCATTAACTATTAATATTTTCGTGATATAAGTTTTACATCAAAGAACTCTCTCTCTTCTCTTTCTGTTGATTAAGCCTATCTAGTCTCTGAGTGAAATGCTAACAAAACTTAGAAGGAACCCAAAAATTTTTTCCAACAAAATTAAATGAAGAGAATTTTACCAGTAAAATGGAACAATTTCGGAGATAGTTTTCAAGAGAATAAAAGTCCCATTAAAATTCCATTACAATGTATTATGTTTCAATCCAATTAGTTTGTCAAATTAAAAATTCCACGTTTCTGGTAGGAGTTGAACCTGCACCTTCTGTTGACTAGCTTAGTACTGTGTGTTTTAAAAGTCTTCTTTATTGGAGTTATTTACTGCGCGAGCACAATCGTTGAGCTGGGAGTGGGAGATTTAGTCCCTATGGAGGGCTTTACGGAAAAATATTGTGTGTCCTGTGTGCGCGAGTTTTACAAAAACTTCCCAGATGAGGCATATTTTTACTTTAATGGTCATGTAAACAGATGGAACTGCTATTATTGGAGTTCAACAAATCCAAAACAAAAGCACTTGACTCGCCAAAAGTTACTGTTCGGACTGCAATGGCGGCACAAGAAATTATCTACCCGTACTTCTTTGAAGATGCAAGAGGTCGTACAGTAACCGTAAATTCCAGGTACATTGATATTCGGACGCGGTGGCATAAACTGGTCAGCACGTAGCCCTGACTTGACACCAATGAATTTTTTCCTATGGCTCTACCTTAAATCAAAGATATATAGCAACATTTCTCACTCTGAATGAACTAAACAGAGAATATTCAAAGAGGAATGGCGGCTGTCACGAAGAATATGTACCGAGCAGTTCTTGAAAATTTTATTTCGCGTTTAGAAGAGTGGCAGCAAAATAACGGAACACATTTACAAGACACAATTTGTAAGAAATAAATTTCCAAAACCTGCATTTTAATAAGAAATAAACATTTATTCGTTAAATCTTGCCATTATTTTATTATATTCTTTTCACTTTGGAAAGAACTTTTGGGACTACATACATTGTAGTGCAATATAATTATTGATTTATTTGTATAATAGTTTTATAATTGTATGCTTTATAAAATGTTATCGTGTCCAGTCACCCACGAGTGGAAGTGTACCTCAATAAAGTTAAAGTTAAATGATCAAAGCTTTATTAACAGTTTAATTATTGCTATAATTTGCTACTTGTTATATTCCCTCTCGAGGATGACTTTCTATTAGTGTTTATTTTGCCTATTTTATGTCAAGCATTTGATGAAATTTATTCATCGTAAATTGTATTTGTGTGGGTTAGCTTACAAACATTTTAACAGAATTATTACCGGTCCATTACTCGCACTCCTTGGCATTAAAATGTTGGAGTTTGTAGCTGGTTATGGGAACGGAATGTTTTAAAAGTTCCATCATCGATACGGATGCGTAACAGCTGAAAGCAGTACACCAACGCAGGCGTCATAGTTAAATGTGATTTCGTTCGTGGCGAGAAGATCCCCCGTTCTTTTCCTTCTCTTCATCGCCCTTCGGACCATTAGATACGAAGCTGCCCTCTCCTTTGTATTCATGAGATCTTGTTAAAATTTAAATACATTTTGTAAATTAAGTGTTAAATTGTGACACCATTAAACAATGCGTCTGCGGTTCAATGGGCCGGAAGAAATTGAAAGGACTTGTCACTGTACCGTTTCTGTTGGCGCGGTAGCGGACGATATCCGTGATTGTTGATGCGAATTACTGTGCGAGAGAATATCTATTAAAATGTAAATTATACGTAATGGTGAAACGGTTGAACGTAATACTCCCGGTCATCAGATCATTCTGACGTCGAATATTCGTCCGCGAATATTTTACTACCAGATCATAGACGTGAAGTCACTTAAACCTTATCGAATGAATGCTTTCACCCATATCTCCTGGATTATTAGACCTGTTGAACAAAGTGTACTTGTATCGGTAACGTTATTAGGCGGAAGGAATGGATCACACATTTTTAATGGTTGTGAGCCAACAATCATATACAAATTAAAATTGGAGATGCGTTTGAACAACCTTTCAGTTAGTTCGTTTCGGAAATTTTAGGTAAAATAAATTAAGAAATTGTTCGTGTACGAGGGATGTCTCCAAAGTTCTGTGAATTTAGCTATATATTATTTTATTTTGTTAATTTTCGCCAGTAGTACAATATGGTTTTTCAAGTTAATCGCTATTTAATTGAATACATTTGTCCCTATTAAGACTATTTTTTTAAACCATCCTCAAAGAACTTTTTCGGTGTCTCCTCAATCCACCTATTTATAGCACGTTTTACGCCACTTAAGCTCGCAAATCGAACATCTCGTAAAGGTTTTCTCAAATCTGGGAACAGATGATGATCACTAATTGCGAGACCCGGTGAGTAAGGTGGATGCGAAAGCAATTCCTAAAGTAAATCGTTCAAAACATCCTTCCTTTTTATTGGGATGTGCGGTCTTACACTACCCTGTTACAATGACGGATGTTTATGCAACTTTTCAGGCCGTTCTCTGATAAGTTCCTGCAGCAGTGATCCGGATAATAAATTCGAATAATATTCAGTGTTAATTATGGTGCCTTTCAGCAGATAATCCATAAAAATATTCTCTTGGCAATCCCATAATATTGTAAGTATTACCTTTCGAAGAGACAACTGCACGCGCCCTAAGTGGAGGCCTTTCTTCGAGTTTAGATAATTTTTTGGATTGATTTTTGATCTCAGGACTGAAATAAGGAATTCAAGTTTCCGTTACCAAAATGCCATAATGGGTTAACAGGTCTTGAAGTTGAAGACAAGTGTCAAACCTATTGAGTTGCTACTCCGGTTCCAACAGCCTCGGCACTCAGTGGGCTGAAACCCTGCTTACGCCTAAATAATCATGTAGGATGCCATGAACTTGTCGTACCCTAGGTACACTAATTTGAGAAATAGTCATTCGTCTGTCCTCTTTCAGTAGGTTCTCCACGGCAGTAATATTTCTTTCATTTACCGAATTTCTCGGGTGACTACTGTGTGGATCGTCTTTTAATTATGTTCTACCACTTTTAAAATGATCGATCTACCGATATACAGTTAGATTCTACAGATTCGCCAAACAGTCCTTGCAGACTTTGAATAAGTATTCGGATCCTCTTTTCAAAAAAAGAAAATGGTTGTTCTTTGAGATTCAGTCGCGTCTTCCATTGGCACCTGAATATGCTATGAAAATCTATATTGGTCGAACATCAGACTGAACGATATTGCACTATAGATGCATAAACATGTCAAGACTTATCTATCACCAATAGCAAGTTCTGCGTAATTTAATTAGAGAACAGTTCCTAGAATTTTGGAAACATTCCTTCCATATACACTGTGACAAATTGAATGCACTATTATTAATTTTGTCATTACAAAGTTAGTTACACTTCTTTCGTGGTTAATGATGTCAGAATCAGAAAAACAGTTGACGGGTGGAAATATTTGAAAATAAATATTTTTCTTAATATATAACTAGAGACTGGATTATATGCAAAGTGCATATATTTTATTTTTTACATATCTTTAATTATAGTCTATATGTAGATGTATTACACTAATTGAAGTTAATTAGCGCTAATTAGTGATTGCATATTTAGGCATTTCTATGGATATTTTTAAAAAATTTGCATATATTCCATATTTAGGCTTTTTCTTATCCTTCCAATTGGTAAAAATTTCTAGTAATTCCTAATGTAGATCGACAACGGACAATTCTCAGAACGATAAATCTTTTACATTGATTTCTCTTATACTTTTGTCCAAGAACTGCACGTGTTTAATTTCGTCTGGCAGAAGGGATGTGGTAAATGCGAGCGAAAGAGCATGTAATTGTGCTACGTTTTTAAATACGTGAGTACATAAAATGAGTATAGGGGACAAAATTTCTTTATGAATTAAGCCGTATCCTGAACTGGTAAAGGATGACGACAAAATATTTTGTCGAGCCTGCAGTAAACTGATAAGTTTAATTTTACTAAAAGCTTCACAATTGTTTTTAAATTCTTTAACTTTTGATATAAAATGACAATTGATGTTGTAGGTGTCTTGTGAGAGAAAATACCTGATTGATCAACACGCTAAAACTCCATAACATATTGGAAAATGTGAAAAACTAAAGCGATCCGCATGTGTGCAGCAATCTATATATCAATGTGTAGCATCAACTTCTCGAAACTCAGAAAACAAGATACGGATCTGTGTAACGCATTAATTTCGTCTAACATACCATTAGCAAGATTAAACAATGTTAATTTGAAATCATTTTTGCAAAAATATTGCAAACATAATATACCTGACGAAAGTACCTTACGAGAAAATTATGTCGTACCTTGTTACCAGCAAACAATGGCAGAACTGGTAGGGAATAATTTTATTTATATCATGGTAGATGCAAGTACGGATAAGTGTGGCCGTTATATTGCCCATATGTTAATAGGAATTCTTCACGAAGATATTGTAGGTAAATCATATTTAATTTATTGCAAAGAACGTTCAAGAAGGTTTATCAAATTTCTTTTTAGGTGGAAGTGTATCTTGCGAAAAAATTTTACTAATGTTGTCCGACGCTGCACCATACATGATAAAAGCCGTGCAAAATTTAAAATTTTTTATAGTGACATTATTCATACCACTTGTTTAGCTCATGGTTTCAATCGTGTAGCCGAAGAGATTAGGAATCAATTTCCTTTGATTAATGATTTAATTAACAATCTCAAAAAAAGTATTTTTAAAAGCATCTTTCCGAATCCAATTTTATTAGGAGCGATGTTATAAACCATTTTCTTTTCTATACGCTGTATGGAATTTTGTTACAACTTCTGCATCACTTTCACCAAATTAAAAATAATTTTTGATAACAAATCTGCGTTACTCAGGTATATCTTTCCATTTTTATCCATTTGTCATCTGCCAAAAAGTATATGGTATTCTGCTACAAAAACTATAAATGGAGATAAATTTAAGAAGTAATTCCAAACTAGAATACCCTACATTTATTCTCTCACAAATCCCCTCCACGAGGTGTGGTGTTTTATTTTCATTTTTCGATGTAGTCTCCTTGAAGATCACTACACTTTCTTGAACGATGCTCCAGTATTTTCAAGTCGTCGGAAAAGTAGGATGTTTTGAGGTCTGCGAAATAACCATCTATAGCAGCGATGACCTCCTCATTTGAGGCAAATTTCTTTCCTTCCAGTGATTTTTTCAGATTTGGAAATAGAAAAAAGTCGCTGGGAGTTAGGCTCGGTGAATATGCAGGATGAGAGCGCAACTCATTCACTTTGGAGGCGACGATGCGGGATGAATGAGCTGGTGCATTGTTGCAGTGGTAAAGTACTATTTTCCGCTGAAAACGAGACCGTTTCTCCGTCAATACTGCATCGAATCGACTCAATAAATCGCTGTAGTATTGCCCCGTTATCGTCCCTCCCTTTTGCAAATAATCGATGGGTATCACTATCCCAAAAAATGATCGCCATGGCCTTTCCAGGCGATGGAACAGTAGGATCTGACCAACTTGTTCTTCTGAGATGCCTGTTGTCTCTGCTATCTTCTTCAGCTTTAATCGGCGATCGGCTAACACAACATAATTGGGCGGCCACGTTTGAACTCGCTCACACAGAAGTTGATGGTCGAGAATGATGGAGTACATCCGCCATGAACCTCTACCGCAATGTTTCGAATTTCTGTGGCCGTTTTTCCAGCTGTGTAGAAGTGTTTCATCACTGCACGAAATTCGATTTTATCCATTTTTGCGAAACCGCCTGACTTACACAATACAGACTCTTAAACAACAACTATTGATAGTGGACGTCTGAAATTTTGAGTGGCCATAAAAGAAGGTTGCCCTTGCCGACCAATGAATCCACTTCAACCTTCGTGCGCCATCTCTTGCCGATTCCGGAAACATTTTAGGTCGCCTCATAATTATTTAATAAATAATCGCGATGCTACGTAATAGCTGTAATAAATTAGACCTATAACGCTAGGGTTTTGTTGAATTAAATATGAAATATTTATATATATCTAAAATTATTCTGTTCTTCCTCATCTCTTAATAAGCGAATAGGTGATGAATCCTTATTTAATTTTTACATTTAATATTTTACGTTCTCCAATTTCTATTTAATCTGAAATCGCAATTTAAACGTTCTTTTTCATATTTTTTGTTTTATTTCTTCATTACAATTATAAAATCATTAACTTCAAAGATTCTTCATTCATATGAATAACATTTTATTTAATTAATTTGACTATTGCAGCTGAAGACAGTTTATTTGTTTTTGCTTTATTTATTTTTTTACTTCAAATAATTTCAATTTCCACTTTAACTTTGTAATTCTGCTTAAAGTTTTGCCATGTAATTAGAATAATTTACATTTACTTGTATATACAAATCGTTGTTTATTTAACTCTGTACGGTAATTTTTCACTTATTTAGATATGTAATTGATGGTTAAGAATTATAACAAAATCGCAAACCCGTACACAACTTTCGTAATTAAATGGCGGGTGTATTAATTTTAAAGCGATATTGCCTCATAGTTATAGTTTAAGAGCGTGCGTCATAATAGCAGAGCTAAACAATTTAATCCTTCAACCGTATCAAAGGTATTACACGGGAGCATTAATAATGAATTATTTGCCAACACACCGTAGTTCGGCTGTTGACATGCTTTAATGTCGTTGAGAGAACCTGCTGCATTTAACTAGCGCACCAATCGGAGGTTTCTCTATAAAATTCACGGGATGCGACGATAAAGTTTGCGTAGGTTCTGGGTTTTCATTTGAAGAACGTGCTTTACGAGATATGGTATAAACGCTAAATACTCGATAGCCGTTGGATATTGATAATTTGTAAATTTGATGTAAATTGGATCTCTTAGAGAAAGGAAATCGTCCAGATTCATTTTTGGAAGTTTCTGAAACGATTTAATGATGGGGGAAGCTCACAAGTATCAAACGGTTTTTTTAGAGGTGGATTTAAATTTTAATATCCGTGAAATTGGCTTTATTTAAAAAATAATTTTATGGCATTAATGTTTGAATATCATTTCTCACATGTGGTCGTCGCTGCTGGCGCGTAGATGGCAGTCCAATTTTCACACACTCTTCGCATTAAATCAGGCTGTATTTGAGCAATAGCGCCTTGAATGTTGGATTCCAAGTGCTCAATTAATTCTGGTTTATCGGCGTAGACATACGACTTTACATATCCCCTGAGAAAATAATCTAATGGCATCAAATCACACGAACTTAAGAGGTCCATTCCGTGAAATTAATCGTTCGTCAAATGTTTCCTTCAGTAAATTAATTGTATCGCGCGCTGTGTGGCATGCGGTGCCCTCCTGCAGACACCACACGTCCAATTCAGGCACGAGAAGGTTGGTAATCATGTCTCTGCACCCCTGACCGTTGACTGTAAGGTTCTGACCAGCATTATTTTTGAAGATATGTGGACCAATGATTTCACCGGCTCATAAAGCGCACTAAACTGCGACTTCTACTGGATATAATGATGTTTCGATAATGGCTTGTGGATTATCATCGCTCCAAATGCGGAAATTCTGCTTATTGATATAACCATTTAACCAAAAGTATACTTCGTCACTGAATAAGACTTTCAAATGAAATTGTGGATCAATAGCATCTTTCAGCTCATTCACCAAATATACGGCGCGAACGAGGATCGTGTGGCTTCAATTCCTGTAGAAGTTGAATCTTGTAAACACGTGAACCAAGATCATAAAAACATAAGAAATTAATATTTAGGATGAAAAATAAATAGCTTTAAGTTAAAAGTATATAACAGATGACCGCTGCTGCTGTGGAAACAAGACTGAAAACATTAATGGACTGCATTGTACAAGTTTGTATCAAGAATAAATTGCCCGATAATTACATAAGATATTGACACCCTTACTTCTTATGACAGCTCGCATTCGATTTGGCATGGATTTAATTAACTTCCGTTTATAAGCTTGGTCTAAATTTTCCCACTCCTCACGGAAGGTATCCTCTAACCCCTGTAGTTCCACTGGAGCAACATGTTGGATCCATGCCATTCTGTGAAGATAGTCCCACACATTCTAGATGGGATTCATGTCTCGACTCAGGCCAATCTAAAACTGTAATGCCAACCTCATCAGGGTATTCCCGGACGATTATTGCTACATGAGATCGGGCATTATCGTTCATTAACAAGAATTCGTTGCCTATTACTGGCGGGTATGGTACTATATGATATTGTAAAATGTCTGTTATATACCTGTGGGCAGTCATTGTATCTCTGTTTACTAATACTAAAGAGGTTTCGTCTGTGCACTGGTATATGTTTATCTTAGGTGTAAAGGCGAAATCTTGACTCATCTGTGGGGAGTATTTTGGCCCAGTGACTCATTTCTCAATCGACATGATCCCTAACAAACCTTCACCTTGGCGATTTTTAGTAAGACGAGAAGCTGTAATGGCTACTCTGGCTCTTATTACGCTCTGACGCAAATTATTATGAACTATTTGGGTACTTATTCCAATATTTCTGACACTGGTCAACTCGACCTGTAATTGACTTGCATTTACATGCCTCCGATGAAATGTTTATTGTCTTAAATAGCGGTTAACTTGGGGAGCAGTAGAGCTTGGATGACCTGGCACCGGTCCTCGTAGTAACCTCCTGTTTATTTTGGCTAGTACCCTAGAAACACTTGACTGATTAATATTCATCAAATTAGTCACTTATGTTTGATGTCGCTCATCATCGATTAAAGCAACTGTTCCAGCAACTTGTTCTGGAGTTAGGTTACTCGTTTTACTTCCAACAACGTTGATGAAATACTCTAACAACGCACCTTAAAATTTGTTCATATTGGAACACTTTCAATAAACAACTAAATATATCATGTGTACATGCACTTTTCTAAAATGCTTTTGTAATAACAAACAAGATCTTATTCAAAAGCTAGTTGTATGATTTTCTTGGTATGCTTGTAGTTAGTCGGCAGACACGTGGCAAACATATTGTGTACGTATGAAAATTATCTTAGTCTATAAACGCCTTTTCGTAACCTATGCAATACTTTTTTTGGCGGAGTGTGTTAAAAATATTATATAATAATACGCCAAAGAATGAGAGTAAAAATTATTTGTGAAAGATTGAAGGACCATTAGCACAAAGAAGCAATATCAATAAAGTAAAATATATAATAATAATTGTATATAATAATAAAAAAACCCTTCGAGATAAAAATGATACGTGATGCAACAGATGCACTGCATATACACTGTATTGTGTAAAATACTTTTTAACCGAAAATAGTCGTCCTGAGTTTTTGTTAGACGTACCATTAAAAAGAAACCAAAATATAACTTTTGACAATTTTGACACATGATGATGTGACTAGAGTTCTATTTTCTAAAAATATTTATAATTTTAGGACACCCCTTACGAAGAAGTAGATATGAAATTTCTTATTTCAAAAATAGTAAGTTATATTATGTGCGTTTTTTCGAATAGTTCTCTTAAGTGCAGGTTCAATATGATTGTTGGTCATGAATAATTTAGACATAGATTAGTACAGAATATCTATTACATATTAAAGATTTAGTTTTCCCTTCAATAATGCATTTTTATCTTTTCGTTTAGTAATATCAATTTGGAAGTGGGATAGAAACTATTTCAATTTATATCCGCTAAAAAAATCTCAGTTTCTACAACATTCTATAACGAAAGTGACACGTGTGGAATACAGTCCGACCGTCGGGATAAAAAACTGAACTTTATATAGAAAGTATATAAGAAATAGGTGTTGCTTTTACCAATCGATTACACACAGGGGAAATCAGTAAACAGGAAGCAATGGATATCAGTGCCTCTTGCAGATTGGCGTGAGACAAGAGCTCTCTCCAGTGGCTCGTTGTAGACTTCGTTGCTGACTAATTGCGACGCACTTATGCAACTTAAACCGTATAGAACCGCCAGTCGTTTGGCAGACATTTCATTGTCGTAACGGCATGAAAATACATCGATTTTAGTTTTTAAACTAAAGGAGTTAGACGAGAATCATGTATAAAAAATTCTAAGTGCATGTATTTGAATGAATTTTTAAATAATTTTCAAGTTTTTGTAGCTAGTCTTACGTCTTAACCTTATTGCACTAAACAAACTTAGTTACATCAATGGCATTATCTTAGAAATACATTTTATTTGTTAAATTCTGTCAGTTGTGACTATAAACGCAACTTATTCACAACAACACAGAAAATTCGCGATATAAGCGTTTAGTTCAATAAATGAGACTAGTGCTAGTTTCCGTCTACCTTCTAAGCTTATACGTACAAACCAGTTAGACTTTCTAAATCAGTGAATGTAACGCTAACTTAGATGTAGGATAAATATATAGATACATTTGAATATGAAAATATGGGATAACCTTTACCAAAATTTGCGATATTATCCTTAACTTAACGCATGCAAACATACTTTTAACGATCTAAACTTAATTTAAAACTACCTAATCGCATATCATATATCTCTTTTTACAATATGTGGAGTTTTAACTATTCTCTAAAAAAATTAGGTTAATTTATCGACGCAAGTGATTATTCCCTTGTTACAAGGAGTAATGTTAACAAGATTTGAAAGTAATCTATATTTTTTGGCGAAATTTTCACATATAGGTAATTTTACTCCTAGTACAAAATTTTACGCATTTATGGAAATAATCCACATGTTTATAAGTAATTATCTTTATGAAGATTTTTCTTAAGAATATACAAAAAGTAAACATATGTGGTAAATGTCATCTACCTAATTTAGCTAAAGACTTTAGACGTGTTTAGGAAGATTTTCTCAGCGTATGACGACTAGAAAAATATATTTACAGTAAAGTACTCTAACAAGGAAGACGCCTGAAGTGCAAATCGCCGATTGCGCTAAAACTTTGGTTGCCCTATAGGGTGCTGCTCAACGGCACCCTTCATTGTGACAAAGATGCATAATATCTTGGAGGTGTAATTTGCCGTTAAAATTTCTAAATCTCTAAAATATTCAAAAGCGGACTTTAAGGAACTCTGCAAAAGTAGTTTACATAATTATACAGGAAGTTCACAAAATGATAAACTTTGGCATACATCTTTATTTTCACGAGATATATTGTATATTGTTATTATTGTAGGTTAAATATTAATCTGATTTCGTACGATATAGTAAACACCTAATTGTAATAATTTTTGAGCAATCACTTTTATAAATAGCTAAAGAAACTGGCCCAGATACAATTTAATCATTATTAGCACGCATTCCAGGTTAGTACAGCAAAATTATCATTATAATCAACAACTACACTAACTACTAAGCTTCGTGTCTAATATTCACCAAATGTTAAAACTGAACAATAATTATCAGGCAATTTAACCAGTAAACTATTCAAGACAGGGCTGATACGAGTTCCTAGTTACTTTACTGCTACATTCCTGGGATGGTCAAATCCCTTGAAATGCCTAATAATTTAAATGCCATTTTGAAATCTATTAACACCTGTTATACATATTCCTAACTGCCATCTACTCAAATAAAAACGTGTTTACTAAATAGCGAAAGACTCCAAAACATTAATCTATATATAAATCCAGATTCGGAATGGGAATAGTAATAAGATTTATGTGTGTTCTGGCCGACTAAATTTCTAAAAATGTAAAGTGCAAAACATATTAGAAGCGGTCATGACTCTAGAGATTTAATCTGAATTTTCCAATTTAAGCTGTTTTTTATAAATTGGCCCAAAAACTTGAGCAAATCCCCTATGACGTCACGTTTTTTTACGGCATTTCTTGTTTGCCGATTTCAAAATGCCTGAAAATCGTTAACTAAATGCACCACTTAATTGTTTAAGTAATTATAAGAATGTTGTAAGTGAACCTATATTCGCCAGAGAAAAAATAACTTTTCCATCCCTTCACATCAAATTGGGTCTTACGAAGCAATATCTTAAAACTCTAGATTTGCAAAGGGACTGCTTCAAGTAGATATGTCAAAAGCTTCCACGACCAAGTTACGAAAAAATTAAAGGTAAGGTATTACAACCTCGAATTAGAACTCTAATGACCAAATTTCATCAACTCTATGAACAAAGCTGAGAAGCAAGCCTGGCCTTCAATCACTATGGTCGCGAACAATTTTCTTGGAAACAAAAAAGCCTTCAATTACAAAGATCTAGTAAAATCAATGCTTCAAAAATTTCGCCACCTAAAACCTAGTATGATTTTCGCATTTAGCACATCCAAATCAGTAAAAAGCAAGTCTCATATAGAAGTCAGCAAAAACTGAGTTGGGCAGTGTTACTATTACGATTTAAAATCTTCCCTTTTTAGCATATCGTCACTCTTGATTGTCTTGGTGTCGGCTGATGGAAGTTTACAAACCATTGATAATAGTACTACAAAATTATTTTATAGAAGCACCACCTGTCGATCGGATTTTCCCGCGGTGGATGCAAGTACCCTGCTATTCCTTAATTTAATGTATACGGTTCACTATCCCAACATAATTTGCGATGTCGGCGTAATTTTCAAATTTCCATTTAAAAGCTTCTGGATTCTTTAAAATTCCAGCGTACGATCACAGCCGCAATGAGGCTAATACCCTCAATACGGGAGGTATCTTGTTTGAGAGTTTTATTGGCCCTTAAGCAACAGCTTCCCTCTCTCCGTCGTTGCGTCTTAAAACCCGAACGTTTAATTAAAATACACTTAACGGAATGTCACTGAAAATAATTAAAGATTTCGTGGTCTACGGAAATTAAGCTGCAGAGAATAACGTCGACGAAGAATGTTACAATATATATCTACCTATATACATGTATATTTGCACTTTACGCGGGACATACCAAAAGTTTCGTTATTATAATTCCATATTTTATTTAACTTAATTTAAGAAAGCGAATTTATCATTATCGGTAATTCTCAGGTTTAAAAATGGTTTACAATGCATTTTCTACCACTTCTAATTCCTCTAATTCTACCTCCATATTTGTTGAGCTATGATGTAACTCACTACCACATTCTATTTCATCTGTAAATGACGTTAAACCACTTAAAATAATGACCACTCTGATTAGTAAACACACCGTAGGCGATGATCTTTTACCCAATTTCTTGGTTCGCGATTTTCGGTACGTATTTGTCTTTCTTCTTTGAATTATTATCAATCTATTTGTAACAACTGGTGTGTTTCCAAATAGACGGAAAAAGTCAAGATAATTATCCACTTACCAAAGTTCGCAAAAGTATGTATTCCTTAAATCGTTGTACTTTATCTTCGTTATGAGGGAGGTTGAGTATGCTTGTTTGATCTGGGATCCGTTATACATTTCTGACACTTTGAATTTGGGCTGCATTCAGCGCAGTTTGAAATTACTCTCCTTCAAGAGTATTGGGGTGTATCCTGAGAGAGGTATATCACAGAGTGATGTGGTGTTTCGATTTGGTATGGTCTCTTTGAGTAGGCGTAAGGACGCACTCTCCAGAAAATTTTTACATAAACTTGTGATGAACACTTGAGCAGTTATCCTTTCTGGTTCGTCGTATTAATTCGAGATATAATTCACCATTTTTGGTTCCATTTGGGAAAGCTATATAAGTGGGGTTCCCACTTACCTAATATGTGCACATTCCAAGGGAACATACTTTGAAGGGAATAATATTAAATTGTAGATACATTCAATTAAACACTTTAAAGCTAAGCAGTTTCATTAATTCTGGGACATACCTGGTATATTTAAAGGTAAATACTTCTATTAAATATCACATCTGTTAGAATAATTAAAGGATTAACGGTCAACTGTATTCTAAAAATAATCAGTGGCAACTGCACAAATCACACCGAATCAGTAAAATGCCAGTGAGAAAGTTGCTTTTTTCTATATTTAAGGTAAATAAATAACTTTTTTTACTAGGGTTTGCTAAGTATTTTCTATCTTCATCGAATTTGTATACTTATAATCGAGGTTTTTCAATGGCTACAAAGGTATAACTTTTGCAATAGCTTGTGTACATAGAACAAGTGAGTCGAAGCGTGATTTGCCACATAAGAGTGGTTGAGACATGAGGTATTAAAGGTGCGGTTTGTTTGATGAATTCATAATCAAACCACCTATCAAGCTTCTACATTGTGCTATACTACAGCGAGAAATAAGAAGCTGTCACACGTCTAGTCGTCTGCGTGTTCCGAAACCGAGAGTAATACAACAACAAAACCAACAAGTATGATGCCAACAATAGCAATTTCTTCACATAAACATTCTGTGTATACACACTACTACGTAGATTTGGGTACATTCGCATAATTCTTCATATAACGTGATCCAAATTATGTAAAAAACTCAAATCTCAATACTTTCCTAAACGGGTTACTTTGCATATTTTGTATATGTACAGCATAAGATTGGCCATATGTTGTGTTAATTCATACAAAGGATACGCTTTCATTATGTAAAAATCATAGTAGACTGCATAACACTTTAAATCAAAGCAAGCACAATACACACCGAAAGTATTGCATATAGTTAGCGAACTTGTATCGCGCATTTATGCATTAAACATTGCATATGAGTGTAGGACAAGCTAACTTTATTTGTAATTTTTGGAGCAGAATATGCAAAAAATAGCCAAAAGTCTATTCTATAGGAATATCTTCCTGTTTGGTCTACATTTTTGGAATTCTTGGAACTAGTACTAGTAGGATTGTAAACAGCTACCTATATCACAACAATTACAACAACTGCGTGGTTGAACAATTCACAGATATCGTAATAAACTCCACCCGACACGAATTAATAACTTATTCGGAACGCAGAGTTTCAAGAGCAGCCGGACCCTTGTTGTCAACCGTATTACCAACTGAATTGTAAAAATGATTCGCACACGCAATATTTCCTATGCAGGTTTTAAGAGTTCTTCAAATACGTAACTCTTGCAACCTATTGGGTGCTCCCGAATATCTGGTATCTCTTCGGGAAAGGAGGGAATGAAAACAAGCCATATCTTTAACAGGGCATTATAGTAATAAGTCAACCAGATTCGAGTGTGTAATTGGGGGTAGTCCTCTGTTCAGCAAGTTTTTAGTCTTCTTCATAAGTATCATTTTGTACGCGCCCAATTCTCTACACAAATTTAGATTTTTAGGTATTATGTCCAGATTCTGCTATGTGTCACGCTAGATAGTTCTGGCTTATCGAAACGATAGTGCCCAATATCTTCTTTCTATACTCCTTCTTGTTTGTCCAATGTAAACTTTATCACAATCATTGCATGCGGTTTGGTGAATTCCAAGCCTTTTCATCATATCCACTTTATCTTTGGAATTATCTAAAAAGTTCTTCAAGCTATTTTTGAGATAAACGAGACTTTCATATTTTGTTATCAGAAGGTTTTACTTACCATTTTAATGTCGAGTGGAAAGGTAATGTTATAAATTTCTTATTATCGGTGTTTGGTCAAGGTTAAATATGTTATTTATGCTGGACTTTCCTTAAAACTCGGTCAACGTCCGTAGAAAAGAAACTATTGTACCTTGATACATCTTTGATATAGAGAAGAACTCAAATACACCAAAGATGTAACTAGGTACAACGATTTCTCTTCTATGGATGTGCATCTTACCTTTCGCCCCAACGGTAAAAGAGTTAAGTAAAATTTTCGGTCAGCTGAAAGAACCTCTTAGGCAATCCCAAAGATATACTGAATATGATGAAAAGGTCTGCATATACCGGGTTCTTTTTTACTTATTACACATACATTTTTCCTATGTGTATCTCTAAAAAGATGCATTAGAGTCATGGCAGGCAACCAGTTGCACACCAATGAAGGATTTACTTGTAGCTTAATACTAAAATTAGGTTGCCTTGTACAAGAAGAATAATAATTTAAGAACAATTAGAAACATGTTTTCAATTAATTATCCTGACAGGCTTATACTTTGCACGAAAACAATTCAAAATACTTTTAACAAATTCAATGAAGATAGTTATGTTCTAGATTTTCACAAAGAAATAAGTAAAACCAATCACGTGTTAACAGAAAGAAGACATGGATATCTTGTGTTATGTCGAGGAATGATTTATAGGATTACTTTTAAATGTAGCCAGGCATTTTGAAGTATCGTACAGTTCAGTGTACAACAGCCTGAAAGAATTTAAATATAAGCCATACAAGATTATCTACTGAAAAATACAAAATTTAATTTCCATTAGATATTGGTCCCGTACAAATCCTCATGCTCAAAACTTGACCAGAACAGAATACGATACAACGATAGATTTAAATTGACTCATCTTTTATTGACGGTAACCTCACTGCAGCAAAATGTCTGAATCTGTCGCGAGTTCACATCATTCCATCAATTGAGATTCTGAATATTGATGAACCTTGGTTCCAAATGAATGGAGCTACGCCACATTCCACGCCTTCAGGAATTTTTTCAACGACGCATTTCAAAGACGCTGGATTGGCGGATTTGGCCCCATTTCCTTCTTTGGGGTTACCTGAAAAGTAAAACTTATAACATACAAATACGTAACTTGGTCGAACTCAAAGACTGTATACGTACTGCATGGAATAAACCCAGAATGTATCCGTTGTTTGTGACAGCAATGTTTTACTTCTTCAGTGGTTATTGGACTAGTAATTTGAATACTTTTATAATTGCAGATTCAACTTAAATTGATCTTTTGTGTCTTTAAAAGGATATCGAATTTTTATTTGTATAATTACCGTTCTGATGTCATCAGTATTTCTATTTTATCATTTTAATTTTGGCAAGGAGAACTATTTTTCGTATTCTATCTTGTGCTACTATGTAAATATGTACATTGAGTGCGTTTTTAAACCGCTCATTATACCAAGTGTAATTCTTTTTAATTTTTTATCGACATTAATTAAACATAATTATAAATAATGAGGTAGTATTGTCCAACATATAATATAGCAATATATATGTATGGTATAAATAAATTGAATTCATCAACGTGAATGGTGGGCGCGCAATAAAAAAGTAAAAATAAACACCGAGGTGACAAAATGAATCACATTTCAAACAAAGTGTATAGCGTCGGTATTAAAGCGAAGAGAAATTATTACGAGATAACCACCTGTCCGTTCAGCTATCTTTTCTCGTCATCGCTGAACACATACCCACTGTCATCGGACAGATGTCGAAATCAACGCTTATCACTTCAATTGCTCCTGTCCTAGTTCCGTTGCGGTGCTTCTTTCCGGCCCCTTTAATATGAGAGTGCAATTGTAAGAATACACCTGTAGGATTTTTATTTGGTTAGTCGTAAATCAATTGAACGCAAATATCTCGTTTCTTGTTTGAATTTTTCCGAGTTGAGTTTTCTATGTCGGATTTCGTTAATAATAAAAAATGTTTTTCTTTCGTTGCATTCAGTTGTCACTCATGAATATGTAAAACGGCTCGTTGATTTGTAGCCTGATTGATATGTACTGTAATACGATTACAATACGAACAAAGACCGAACTTGTATAGTGCTGATGCAGAGAAATTTTTATGCAAAGTTGACAGTATATACTTAATACGTCCAAATTAGATTGTGTGTACAGAGACAATACTTTACGATCAGATGTGTGCAATATTGATATGGCCGAAAAAATTAGATTATATTTTATTGTGTTTGAGCTTTCTATAAGGAACTTGTATTATACTTAGCATGTTATTAAATAATGAGTGAGGAGTAATTATTTAATTTAAGAATGAGTGAATTAAAAGTTGATGTACACAGCTTTTTTTTGAGAAAAAAATATTAATAATGTGCTACATCCTAAGGATTGTAAAGAGGAGAAACGAGAACAGCTTATAAGCGCCTTAGACAAATTAATTAATTTATTAGTTCTGTCAGTACTAATAAACTAATTAATTAAATTAATCTTAGTTGTGGGTTATTTGAAATAACAAGGAACGCAACCACATCGAAATTGAACGCGTAGGAATTTGCGGATTAAAATGTAACTAGGAGAAAAATATCTTAATATTACATAATCACCGTGTCGATATATACAAAGGTGGTGCAATGCAAGAAGAAAGTTGTTACTAAGCTCAATGGTGTATAAGCACCTGTACATATGAACACCGGTAGACCTCATAGATTGTCAGATATGTCCAGATAAAGACTGCAAGTTTAATTATCAAAAGTATAAGTGTCACTTCGTGAATCTTCGTCATTGAAAAGTATTCATGAGTTGCAGAAATATTCATCATCTTGTAGAGTTGCCCTGTATTTTCGAGACACCTTCACTTTTATAATCTGACTATCTGTGAGAATTTGTAATTGTTGTTGATGTTGAATGTATATAAGAACCAAACAAAGCCTAGGCGTTCTCATAGCTAAAGCAGTGTAGACCAACGTCATTATAGCATGGGCGGAAGTGTTTCTAATCTAAGCGCTTTCATTCGGATATTCAACGAACACCATTTGAAGTGATGTTTGTAGCGTGTGTTGTGATGTAGCACTAAACTGGAGTTAGCTTCGCTTAATCTACCTAAACCAATTACTGAAACTTTAAACATAGCACAATATTTACAAAATGCGTTGGAATCGATTGGACCAGTAGATGGAATACAGAGTGTTACCGGCGAAAATGAGAGTTCTGTTGCTAATAATAGAAGTGAAATTTTATCTGAAGAATACTAGACAATCGATGTATGTAAATAAATCTAGCAGGTTTTGATTTGATTGACGGATATCAAAGTTGATATAATGAAAATGAAAATAGGAGTAATTGGTACAGGTGTTGATTTACACAGAAGTATTTTAATATCAAAATTAGCTAATTAACGGTAACTCGTTTTCCTCTATCCTTAAGATTACATAATGTAGATGAACAAATATTTCATACAATCTAATTACAATTGGCGATTGCATGGATTGTGTGGTTGTACAATTCACAGGTATAGCAGTAAACTCCACTCACACAAATTTATTAATTAGACGGAACGCAGCGTTTCGAGAGCGCGTGGACTCTCATTGTCAACCGTGTTACCGTCTGGTCGGTAACACGTCCTCCTAGAAAGTCCACGTGCTGTCGAAACGCTGCGTTTCGTCTAGTTAATAAATTTGTGTGAGTGGAGTTTACTGCCATACCTGTGAATCTATTTACAATGGCGAAGAGAAGGCGCCTTACGCAAACAGTGAAAATGTGCAAGCAACTGAAAAAGCTAATGCAGAAATCACTCCTGAAGTTCAATAAAAAGATAGAAGTTAAAATTTAGCTGCAACTGGCTTGTAAGCGTAAGTGAAATTGGAAAGTGAAACTAGAAAAACTGAAATTCTCCTATAGAGGAATGATCAACTGTCATTATACCCATCCGTACTTTAGATTGGGTTAAAGATAATTTGCGGGCAATTAATAATTGTAGTTACGAAAGGTATAAAGTGGAAACCAAATTACAACAAACAAATACAAATTTCTGTGCACTTAGGAAATTTCACCGGAAAAAAATCTAGCAATGAATGGTCTAAGTTTAAAGAACAAGGATTCGAACGGTGTAATTGTGATAAAAATTTAAAAAATGTGTAATGTCATTGTTGAAGAAAATAATGAAAATATAGTTGCAAATGTTACAAAACTTTGGATTATACAACTAAACAGTTACAACAAAATAAATGTCTTCAGTTACCAATATTTTACTTTCTCGTTTTGTGTTATGGAAGCAGTTATAATATAAATTGTAGCAAAACTAATCATAATGTATTTCTCTTTAGAAAGTCAACATTGCGCAAAAAGGGAATTATACAAAGTTAACGTTGTACAAGCAACGCCGCACAAAACAATCACATTTCGAACATTGTACGTATCAAGTGTCGTTTGTAACAACTACCAGTAATTTGAAACGGAGCTTACGAAATAATTAATATTATCATCAATGGTAATCTTATAGTAAATGTGTGATTTTACAGCTCGTAGGTACGTTATCTTACATTTTTGTGTGGTTTTTGTTAAGCTCTAATAACTGAATGGAATGATACTAAAGATATGTTTTGGATGAGGTCCGTTTTATAGTAAAAATAAAACAAGTAGTTTCAATCATTTATCATAACGAACTACATGCTTTTTGATACCATCTATATAGAATTTCACCTCCTGTGATATTAATCAATTATTCATAGTCGCTGTAGTGAAATATTTCACTATTATGTATATAGAAATATACTAATGATAATAGTAATACCGCCCAACACAATTTTTGCTGACGTCTGTATGAGTTTGTATGTTTTACTAATTTGTGTGTGCTGAATCAGAAAATCATATTAGTTTTTGGGTATTATGTCAACATTAGGTCTATGCTATTCTATCCTTTTTGAAGAACCACTAAAGCGGCTAGGTTGTTGCTTAAGAACTGATGAGATATAAACAAAGTGTAAAATTTTAATAATTCATTTATTTAATTAAATATAATTTTAGTCACGAATATAGTACAAGCATTACATTATTATTATTAAAAAATAACTAGAGTACTTTTAAAAACACAAACAACAATCACGGAATAATTTTCGTTTGTTGCACTTTTTGCTTTGTATTTTCGTTTAGCAATCCCTTTGAACACTCCAACAGTAGTCGGCCACTATATGAGGATCCCCCTTCTTTGGTACCGAGATTCCATGATTTTTAAATCTTGATGAAATCTATCGCCTTGTTTATCGCTTTCAGCACCTAAATTGACCATGAGTTATTATTACGCCTGTGCCTGTAATGCGTCTTAAGATATTCGTTCTCAGTGTTTGCCATAGAGTAATAAAAGTCACCCACCCTGAAGAACAGCTCTGGGGTTCGCACCCGGAATCCCAAGACTAATAGCCAAGCGCGCAAGGCACTGAGCCACCGGACAAATGATCATAAATATTGCTACAATGAATTAAGCGATGGTGATGCCAATAATTTTCGGAAAATAAGCTATTACTGTGCTCTTCTGTTAATTTATACGATTTTAATTTGGAACCTAGGCATGATCTCCATTTCAAATATGTGGGAGTTATGGTCATTTCGGCTAACTTCACATTGGTCGAATCGAAAGGGTGTAGTGAAACTTAAAGAACTTGAACTAAAGAAAGGTTACTGCAAATTGGTAGACGAAGACATCTCGAATTTTCGGCTCAAAAATCTATCCACTAAACTTCTCAAGTTATGATAAGAAGTGCTATTACTTATGTGAGTAGGTTTCCTCTTCTGCTCATTAGAAGTACTTTAATCAACGCTGCTTAGAAGAGGCTATTAAACCTTATTTTCAACCGTATCCTCAGACCTGCAAGATCCGATTTCAGAATAAGACTACATGTCTCCATATTGCAAACACTATTCTTTTTCGAATAGGTTTGAGCGTCAACATTTTGACGTGATCTGCCATACCTTCTGATATTCTGTGAATAAAATGGCCATGCACAGGTATAGCAGTAAACTCCACTCACACAAATTAATTAATTATGCGGAACGCAGCGTTTCCAGTCGGTAACACGGTTGACAATGGGAGCGCACGTGCTCTCGAAACGCTGCGTTCCGCATAATTAATTAATTTGTGTGAGTGGAGTTTACTGCTATACCTGTGAATTGTACATCCACACAGTCCTTGCAATCGTCATTAAAATGCCCATGAGAAATTATCGATAAAGGATTAATTAATATACTGCAGGCCTTGGAGTGCAGGCTTGGGTTACTACAAAAGCAGATGTGTTATGAATTAAGGAAGCATGTTTTTATCATTTATTACTTGTCACCAAATAATTAGCGAAACATAATAATTTCGAAATTATGTAGTATTATTTGTTATGTAGCTGATATTTTCACGCA
The DNA here is from genome assembly GCA_023509865.1 of Trypoxylus dichotomus. Classification (NCBI taxonomy): domain Eukaryota; kingdom Metazoa; phylum Arthropoda; class Insecta; order Coleoptera; family Scarabaeidae; genus Trypoxylus; species Trypoxylus dichotomus. The sequence goes on from CM042075.1 coordinate 47,122,105, forward strand.
CAGTACACATATATGCAGAAAGTGGATGTTTTCTTCTCGTGGAAATAATATTTTTTTATGTAATACATACATGTAGTGATACATACATGTAGACAATGTAATATACTACTTAATTTTTAGATGTTGTCCCGTGTCTGATGTTGGTCCGGCATTGTTTCTCGTTTCGATGAACAATTCTTCAACTACTTAGAGATTGTCAGTGAAGTTTTCATCGAAACGTCGCAGATCAGCATCAGATGCGGGACAATACCTAAGAACCTAAAACAGATTACAACCGCGAAAATATCAAAACCAACATAATGCAATATATACATATAATATGATAAGCACACATAAATCGGCTTAAAATTATTACAAGAAGGAAGAGATAAAAATCGCATAACCTTACGGCACGAAAGAACATTATTAATATTATTACATTTTGCTGGATCTCAGAATCCTATGACATTTTTCCGGAAATGTAATTCATGTAACTGACACATGTATTATTTTATTTTGTATCGAGATTTCGCCGGGGTGTACACGTGAACATTATGCGTATGTATACAATATCAATGACATGTTACAACATGTTAAAGACAGCCGGGTCGGTAATATTACTCATTTTTTGCCCATACTTTTCGTGTTTTATTTAGGAAAATAAAATAGTAGAAAAGAAATAACCAGCAAATCCCCCTGGAAAGCGAACACAGATGACATGAACATTTATTTGCTTACGTAAAGAGAGGTATGCGAACAAAGCAGAAAAAAGAGAACGCGCTTGTTTTGAACCGGTCGGGGGAATTTATATTTATATAATGGTATTTCGCTCTAACAACATTCAATGACATTTCACGATCTGCAGTAATGATGTGTATTGTCTCGTGTTAAAAGAAAGTCGATACTTTAGCTATTGTATCCTATCATAACCATGGAATTTAACGTAGCAGCACCTATAATAATAATTTTCGAGTAACAACGGCACATATCGGTGTCGGAAAGGTTATTCTTAAAAAATAAAAACCATAAAATTCTATGCGAGATTTGTTCAAAAACTAACACACTTCATTCTTTTAACTTTTACTATTAACCTTACAGACTATTAGTCTTTGTTATCTTCAAAGCACTCCCCTCCTCTATTCACATACTTTTCCCAGCAATGATTTGGTAAGTTTCTTTTGAGATGTCATTAATGGTCTTAAAACGGTGTCCTTTCAGTACTGATTTCAATTTCCGGGATAAGAAAAATCGTAGGGAGCCAGGTCTGTTGAGTATGGAGGCTAAGGAAGAACAGTTATCTGACTTTTGGCACAAAACTAATTACATAAAAAGCAAGAGTTGGTGGTCGCATTGCCTTGGAAACGAACCATGAGCTGTCTCGCCACAACTTTGGTATTTTTTTGCGAATTCTTTCAGGTATCGTTTATTGTATTCACGGCTGACTATTGAACAACTCCATTAAAATGTGGGCGTGGAAATCCTTTGCGAATTCAGTGTCGTGATTGTGTATTTTTATCTCAATGTTGTAGCCGTAATCTCAGCTTCCATTTGTCGTTATAATCTTTTGCATGATTAATTTGTAGTCGTTGGCTTGTTGAAGAAGTTGTCAGAAACGTCCACTCGATTTTCTTTTTACTGTTCGGTCAACAAACGAGAAGCAAACTTTGCGACAGTTCATTATATGCACATTCGCTTCAAATGTTATGGCACGACCCTCATGATCTTCTACTAAGTTGTCGGACAGTCAAATGACGGTTTGAAGGTACCGGATTCTTGAATGACGATCACCTTTGAATAGTCCAAACGCTGTTGTTACCATTGAATTGGGATTACTTGGAATAATACATAATTTGATTTAAGAAATTTAATTTGTAAATAAATACAGGCTAATATCTTTACATGAATTATTACTAAAGCTGCCTATTTTTCATTTATTTGCTAATACTGTGGATAAGACTTTATAGTAATTGTAGGACTTCAAATATATCTACATAAGTGTTGTGTTTATTTTGTGGCGAAGCTTTATTATATTAGAATACACAAATACAAAAAAGAACTTGTAAATGGTAAAATACACAAATTTAAAAGAAGAATCCGTTGTCTATGCCACTTCGTATATTGAGTTTATACTAACCTTCACAGTTCTATTTACTACCCAGTTGAAGAGTACAATTTGTTGTGTCCCTACTTAATGCGTTACACTTTGGAGCAGACATTATACATAGCAAAGGCAAAATAAATTTTCCTTGAATCTAAGAAGCGTATTTAGCTTTTTCGATCACGGCACTCTAACATTCCATAACCTTTACAGCCAATTACTATACGATAGAATATATGGTACGTACCAGCAGTATATGCAATAAACAAACTACGGGATATTTCGCTGCCCTTACCGCAATCAGTACAAATTATTGATAAGGTGCAAACAGTGTTACAGACTCTAAATGGAGAGAAAATGTGAGAGAAGAAAGTTTAATACTGTATTTGATTTTACTAGATTACGATAGATTTATGTGTTCCGAAAGACTCTTCAATAAATTTGAAGACTAGAATAATGATGCAAATATAAAATCATTACAGATTTCTTCATATTAGATAGATATTTTCATCGCGATAGGCGCGTCTCAAAGAAGCAACTGGCACGACATACTATGGTAGAAAATTTTAGGCGATTTTTCTGCAGAATGGGTTCTTTGCGTTAAGCTCTTCGATTAAGTATATTTATATATTTGTGTTATATTATATTTAATTAAATAAAACAATAGTCAAATAAACAATTTGAAAAGAAATATATAATCAAAAAGAAATATTTACCGTTTTTTTTTTACACTAAATAATTACAATCACCAAAAGTAATCTCTGCCTGGCTAATATTTTTTTAATTAAATTATAAATGAATATATAAATAGAAGCAGAGAATGTTGATCAGTTCTTGTTTAAGTTTTTTGTATAAAATAGTACTACAGATTATACTATTTTTCAAGATGAAATCAAATTATTTTTGAGAGAGAAATTTTCAATAACTTACTTTATGTCCAGTGCCCGTTGTTATCAAGATGATGCCTCTCCTTGGTGTACTTGACTAGCTTGCCTGGTTATCAAACTGCACAGCATACTCTTGATGGAATAAATAATTATCAACAAACCCGCTAGTTATGCTATCCTTTCCACGTACAAAAATTTAGAAGATTGTGTGTGCTTATTCCAGAAAATAATATTTTTCAAGAATATGTGTGCGAGTACAGCATCCTTCTCATTTTTAGAATGATTTTGAAGAAATTAAATACAAACAATTACTTTTTCTTGAAGAACATATATGTATATGTCATTACGATAGAGGAGTTTACGTTTCCACTGTGCGCGTTGCTTGAGGGACCTTTTTAAATTAAATTAATAATATTAATAAATAATTGTATGTTGAGAACGGGCAAACAGTAAATAAATTTAAATATCTGTATTATTCAGCACAGGAGAAGAAAATTGCAAAAATTGAATGTTTGAAAATTTAATTTGAATTTATAGGCAGTCCTAACGATACTTTGCCTCTAACAACAAAACAACATTAATATATCCTAGTTGAAATAGATAGTACCATTACAGTACGTAATGCTGCAGGTGTATACTCTGAGCCGAGTCAAATTTCTATGTTTTTCACAATATTATATACAGTGAAACTCCCCTTCCTGGACGCGGACACCTCCCTTAAACGGACAGTTTCTCATGGTCCCGACCGGCTCTAATATAATTTCCATTGTATTAACTCTTTTTTGGACGGACATTCTCTTGAACGGACACGGACACGAGAAAATGTTCTCTTAACCGGAAAAAAAAATAAAATAAAAAGAAACGCCTTATCTTATTTTTATATCGAGAGTATTGCTATTGCATTTCTCAATCGCACCGCGCGCCAATTTCGCTGGGACTTCCCCGAGTAAACCGGAGATTTACCGACTTTAATCTTTCGGTACAAACGCAGCCTATGTCGTGCATTTCTGCCAGGCGTGAATTAGGGACTTCCCAAACTTGGTCGGGGATTTACCGTTCTTATTCTTTGGGTGTACGCTTTCGATTGAATCTGCTTTCAATATTAGTCTGATGTCTATGCAGAAAAGACATAGTGGGCGACACATTCATTGTAGAAATGGCTCCAAATAGAAAAATTCTCACGTTTAAACAAAAAATTGAGATTGTTGAAGTTTACAATAAAGAGAAATTAAGTGTCAGGAACTTATCCAAGCGTTTTAATATTGGAAAAACACAAGCTGCAGATATAATTAAACATAAAGAAATCCTTCTAAACAAATGGATGTCGAACAGCAGTTTGAATGACGAAAGAAGCTTTTTAACGGGTGATGGTACTAAAATTGACAAATTGTGCTATGACTGGTTTACAGCAGCTCGGCATAAGGGGATTCCTTTAACAGGTATGCATATGATTTCTTTAGATAAGGTTTTTTTGTATTAAAGCGTTGATTTTCTTTCATATTAAATTCTAAAATAGATTAAAAAAGTGAGATTACCAATAGGTTTGTCGTGACAAAAACGCAAAAAACTTATTTTTTTTTTTAGGTCCGCTAATATGATATAAAGCAAGAGAAATAGCCGCTTCTTTGGGACATTCTGCATTCAGTGCTTCTTCTGGTTGGCTCAATAAATTTAGAATCCGCCACAATATAAGTTTTAAAGCGATTTCGGGAGAAGGAGCTTCGGTTAATGCTGAAGATGTTTCGTTTTTTAAAAAATGTCCTTCTTTGATTAAGCGATATTCACCGAGAGACATCTATAATGACGATGGGACAGGCCTGTATTTTAGGGCTCTACCCGACAAAATGTTCACATTAAAGAAGGAAAAATGTGTTGGGGGAAAGTATCCCAAAGAGAGGTTTACAATTTTGCATTGTGCAAATATGGCGGGTGAAAAACAAAAACTCCTAGTCATTGGTAGGGCAGCTAAACCCCGAGCTTTTAAAACCATTAATATAAATAACCTGCCTGTAACTTGTAAATATAATAAGAAAGCTTGGATGACAGGACAAATTATTACAGAGTGGTTGCAAGACCTAGATTGGAAAATGGCTAAAGAAAAAAGAAACATTTTGTTATTTTTAGATAATGCGGGATCTCATCCGAGAGACGGTCGCTTAAATAATATAAAAAAATTATTTTTACCCCCTAATTGTATATCAGCTTGTCAACCACTTGAGCAGGGGATTATAAAGATTTTTAAAACTTATTACCGAACTCTAATACTCAAACATCTGCTAGTAAACATTGAAACTGCTGGTACAGCTACAGTTAATAAAGAAAATGACACCAGTGGATGCAGTTTATTTGGCAAAAACCGCTTGGGACCAAGTAACCAAAGAGACAGTTCAAAATTGCTTCTGCAAAGTAGGATTTAATCATGTAAATATGCAAAGTGAAGACCATTTAACTGAGGCTGATACATCTGACCTAGAAGATGATTTGCCTCTTAGTGTACTTTCAGATATCCTCAAAAATAAGAATTTATTGAAAGTGACGGATAATGAAAACCTTAATGATTTTTTGAATGTAGATGAGGGTTTGTATGTTGAAGATCCAGATTCAGAACAAGAAATTGCAAATCCAGTTGAAATATAAGAACTTTCGGAAGATTCTGATGTCGATGAGGTTCCAGTGCTAACAGAGGCTATCCCAAATTATGGTAAAGCTATTACCCTGACCAAGCAGCTCAAAAGTTTTATCGAAAATTACGGAGATACAGAGTCTTTGGAGCTTCTTTCTAAATTAGAAATACGATTTGAAGACCCCATTTTAAAGAAAAAGAGAAGAAAAACAACAATATATGAATTTTTGCGTCCTTAAAGTGACTATTCATTTCATTGTTTTGCATCACATACTACATCTATGTATCTATGTACATATATTATACTTTGTATGTATATATCTAAAGGAAATAAACTTTTTCTCTTAAGTTTAAAGTTTCTATTTATTTTAAAAACATTTATATACATATATGATTTAAATGCCCCAGTTTCTTTAATATATTCATTTTTCGTTAAAACACGATTTTTGTTGTATCTACTACATAACATATTTCTTTTATGCGGACACCCCTCCTGAATTGACATCTTCAGTTGGTCCCGTTGGTGTCTGTTCAAGGGAGATTTCACTGATATGTATATCAACATTTTATAAATTACTGGCGCTTCTCTTGAGTAAAGCTGCCGCAATTGCGCTGTTGCTAAACAAATCAAATGGATCATCACCTTTACTATGTATAAGAAAAGAAATAAGTTTGATACGTAAAATTAGAATACTATTAATGACATGAAACACGACTATGGAAAGAGAAAAGGATTCATCCTGTTAGGAAATTACAAAGATATCGACTACTGCTATTCTTATTACATATTTTTGACTTATTAAGGTAATTATAAGATTTCTTTTAATTATTTTTTTGTTTTGTTCTTTTTGATCTTGTAGCCGATAAAAGAAAGAGAGTTAGTTAACTGGAACAAAATTATATCACCTCAGAGCTTACTGCATGTGATACATATCACGAATGCTGTACGTTTTATAGATAAAACAGCTTCATCCAGAAAGTTGAGCTTTTCTGACTTAAAAAATCTTTTTAGGTAAATGGCGAAGTCGTACAAAAAGTACCTTTCCTTCTGTATCTATTTGTACAAATTGGTGTAAATGCGTTTAAAACTTTGCACTATGTTATTTCCGGGAATAAATTCCTTCCTCGTGTATAATGAATGAGTTCATTACGTAATTACCAAGAGAACTTTGGAGTACACATACTGGAGTAGTTGGAGGTCATGTTAGTTGTGAATGATACTAGAAGTATTTTCAACAGATTACTTCCGATTGAAGGCTAAAAGTAATGGGAAACTGCGCGAGTTAATTATCAATGCAATATAACTTCGCCAAGGGAAACAGCACACTGAATGTTCCAAATCATAAGATGCTTTGTTATCCTTCGAGCTGCAGAAGTGATAAATTTAATACAATGGTAGTATCTCCGATACGAGTTTCAAAAACTTATTCAAGGAGACAGTTGGACGTCGTAGTTCCAAACAATCAGGAGATGGATTAATTTTATGTAGATTTTAATGAAAAAGAGAAAGCGTGCTACTAAATGTTAAATTAAGCTGTAGTTGTAAGTATAGTCAGTCATTGTTAGTATTTACTTTTCTATTAATATATAAAAGACTACCGAAAAACTAGCCTTTGCCTAGCTTGTTTTGGACTTGCTGAACAATACAGAACTAAATTACCAAACATAGAAATTAAAATGAAATTAACACAATTTTCACAAAAAAATAAAGCATATGCTCAAGTAAATTACATCAGTGTGTAATTAATATTAGTAGTAGCAATATTTCTTAAGAAGTGTGTACTTTTCTGTAAATATAAAATCTAACGTACTTTGATATGTCTATTCAGTTACACCTACTGCGTATTTGTAGCAATATCGACGCTTTTTTCGCCAATAAATTTGCCTTCTTACTGCAAGAGTTATATGGAAAATTCTATTTTTGTTATATCTGGCAAATAGGTCGTCCACTAACCGCCATCCTGCTAATGACGATAATAACAGTTACCACGATTTGAGCCGAATCGAGATGAACGGAGGAACCGTAGGTATGTGTTGGCACAAGTTATTAAAAAGCAGTAATCGATAATTACTAAATTACGGGCGATTAACGTCTGTTTGCACTTGTCACGTGAAACCCCAGCCATTACGAAATTACCTGGGAGCGGTCTCTGTGTGTTAATGTATCCCAGCAGGCCGTGAATAGAGCACGTCTCGTTCGAAAAACGCGCTCTCCGTAATGTGTATGCATTATAACATTTGTTTGGTTTTAATATTACACTGACGATGCGTTTCTTTCCATATGGAAGTATAGATAGCTACGTATATGGGTATATAGTCATTTTATATTCCGTTTTTTCTATATTTTTTCAGTACAATTTTATACTAGACATTTAAATATTAAAATGGAATTATGAAAGCTTTTAATGCACGCTTAAGGGATTTCTCACGCCGGAACCTAATAATTTTTGCATAATCTCGCATTTGAATAGTGAATGTTAGTTCATTTCTATTCTAGAGAAAGCAAATTGTCTAAATAAGTTAAATATAATTCATAATATCACAGCAATGCCACAATGAACTGATTACTTTATTAATCTGAAAATATTTTTCTTTTCTTGTAGACTGAAATGAAAGAATATATCCAACTGTTTATAATAGAGAAAGAATTAGACATCATTGAATCGTCATGTCACACAAAACCCCCTTCCGCAGTAAAGGATCACCACATTTTACTTACTGTTACGAGTGTGTGCTTCCTCTTACTTAGTAAAACGAATTCCTCTGAACATATAGTGTACAGTTATTTGCATCTAATTATCAAAACTCTGCTATAGGAATGGAATTACATCAGTTTCAGAGGACTATGTAGTTCTAGATATAAGGAGTTATTTATTTATGTATATTCCATTTTTTAGTTATAGGAGGTGTCTTTGAAGTAAAATAAAAAACTACGGAAAATGGAAGGTGTAATTATAATGAGAATAAATTCAAAAATTTTGAGTTATTTAAGACGCGAACGTCAGAATTAAAAAACTCTAGGAAATTATAATATGCGTCGCTTTATGGATGTAGAGTATGTATATATCCATCCAACCAAACTCGCATACATACACTCAGACTGCGTACACTGCAATAATAGGTATGGATATTATGAAAACTACAAGATAACACTGTCTACCCTTCAAACGTACGAATATTTTGGTTGTGAATAATAAAGAAATTATTATTTTAAATATGTGTATCATTTATTTTCTCGCGTCTACGAAGAAATGTTACCAAAATATTTTGGATTTAAGTCTAATAAAATTAGATCTTTCCATTTTTTATACTTTTTTATTTCATTTCATAGACACCCAGTATATACACAATACCACGTATGGATTGACCTTACTATATAAAGCATTGCATCAAAATGGATTCAGAATGATAGTATATATTTGATCCAAAATCAAAAGATCAAAATCAAACGATCTAAAGTTGCAGTATTATAAGCTCTATAAGTAAGAACTTTTTGAATATTCGTAAACTCCTCGAACAAAATAAAATTTTGCGTCAAAATTTGTACAAAAACAGACCGAAAAAATGCTTAGAAAGCAATATCTGGCATAATGCTGTCAAATACAGCCACTTGTAGTATTGGTAGGATCATTCGCGGAAAGGACAATGTGAGGAGAGAAAATAAAACGTTAACACGCGGGCATGTTTTTACCTACCCGTCTATAAACGACCAGCTTAAGTGAGCATTTCTTGATGCTATCCTACGCATTGTCGGTGCGCGCCTCTCTGATTTAGTAGTCCAGTCGGGAGAAGGGTTGGGAAACCGTACCCACTTATTTGGTTGTATTTGAAGGGCAGGCGAGAATGTGTATTTTTGTAGCACTAGACATCACCAAGAAGTGCTCACACGGTGATGCTAGCCGAGAGAGAATTGCAGTGTTAGGCAAAGAGAATCGCTCGAAACCGCCCTGATGACACCGGATAAGCAGAAACATGACCGCGTGTTAGCGTATTTTCATCTCCTCATATTGTCTTCCCGTGGATGATACCACTAATACCATGAATGTTAAGTAATAAAATTTGTACTATTCGTACTAAAAGTATTGAGTTCTGTAATATAGTGAAATATCGCATAAAACAATAGCTACATAACAGGAATATATCTTCCGGAGGATGTTCGCTTATAACGTGCAAATTTCATCCATTTTGTGAAGGGTAACCCCAAAAAAAGTACGAGTAATACACAGATTCACGATCAATAAGTTAACTAGATCTTCTTAAACAAGCATAGATGATCACTTGGTAATTGTCACCGTTCTCTCTCAATTACAGACCTTCTTTCCTATTTGTAACCTCAGTTGCCCTTTTTTGCGGACTCTTTCCAATGCCTTCTCACAACCCGTTAAAATGCGATATCTCCAAGGCGACTGCATAAACAAAATTTTGCTCAGCGTAAGCCCTTGCAACCGGTCACCTCCGTGACATCGATCTCCGACCGATGACCAGAGAATTTTAAAACACCGGAAGGCCAACTAGAGTCTTTTATCGTGAATTGCAACTCAGCGTCTATTCGTTCCTTTCAGGAAGACACCGCCGTGGCAACAAAAACTATATTTTCTCAAGTAGAAAGGAAATACGACTAAAGGTTTGTCGTAAATAAATTCTTGGTCGTTATCACTTACTCATTCTATCCCAACCTGACTAGAACATGATTCGTATAGGGTACATACATTTGCGAACCCTAGGTTTATTTATTTCCATCAACACATCACCCTCTTAAGTCTCTGTCTTGTCCTTAAGATGGTAAAATTCATTTCAAGCAGGTCTTGGACCTGCTCTATGAAACTATTGAAGATACTGCTACGGTGTTAATCGGAACTTTGGCTGCACTACTAAAAGTAGCAGCTGGACACCCGGTAATTTCTGAATGTTGAGGGCTACTTTATTTAGATAAAGTCTCTACTCCTTCTCTTGACGCTTGTTTCAGTTCCCAACCTCTCTTCTTTATTCACTGAGCCGCTTTGGCGTGAACGTGGTATTGGTTGTGTTTCTATAATTGATTCATTTTCTTCGTTAGAATTTTTCGCTTAATTCCAGTTGTTACACTACTCCATCATCCTCGCCCTCCTCGGCGTATACTACACCTTTGAGTCAAGGTTTTGTTCTGTGATACATAGATGCCTTGTTGCAGCATAATCGCAGTTTTAGCTTTGCTTCACACAACATCCCATGTGGTCAAATGTTGCTCAAATACTAAATTATTGTGTCTTTCATATTTACCCAGAGGATAAGAAATTATCTTTAGAAAAGTATCTGCTAAATATATATATATATATAGTTTAAGTATTTCATGGTACTCTTCGCAAAAATTAATCGATATATTGCGTTTAAGTTTGAATATGGTGCAGTGTATGTATTGGACTCGAATCAACATACAAACAAGCTTTTCATTTTTTAAGTATATATACATAGCTGCCTTCATTTAGTTGCTTCTGCTGGATCTTCAAAAACAAATAAGGCAATGTAAATAGCAGTTGATTTAATTTGACTTATTATTTGATCTATGTGCGCCTATGAAGTACAATTAAGTTCACTTATTAAATATTAAATGTAGCCGGAAAGAATAGTTGTATATATATATATATATAAATATATAAACAAGCAACTAAATGAACGCAGCTATGTATATATACTTAAAAAATGAAAATCAAGAAAGCAATATGTAAAATGTAGTACTTTAGTAACTTTTATTAAAACATCTTCTAAAGCCTGTATGTATGTTGATTCGATACATACACTGCACCATATTCAAACTTGAATGCAAAATATCGATTAATTTTTACAAAGAGTACCATGATATATGTTAAGGACTTAACATTGTTTTTTATATTTTATAAATTTTTTACTACTATGTATTTTATCTTCTTTGCATTATTATTTTCATTTAGAATATTACTTTATTTTCATTCTTATATTTATTTATTTTGCTCTCTTATATCCAATTTTATTTTAATATGTATGTACATTACGCATTGTATATGTATGCAAGTCAGCCATTCGCATTACGCTAGCTAAAACTGCCTAATTAGAAATCATTCACTGCAACGTCGTCGGATATGTAATGGGAGTTTTCTTGAAATTTAAGGTACACAAGCATAGGCAGTCGTCTCCCGCGCGACAGTCGAGGTATTAGCGATCGTGCACTCTCGGTCACCTTTCGTGCCTCGTCGTAACGTGTACAGTAACGTCGTCGTAAGATTATTAGAGATTTCTAAGTTTTTCTAGTTTTGGCGGGAATCGTCGAGGACGTTGTCTATACATTTATTTCTGGCGGGAGTCATTTGGTAACGTCGTCGGACCACATGTATAGATTTTTTAATAAGTATAAATTCTCAATTTTCTATCATCGTCCGTCGAGGCTACTGTGTCCATTGTCGTCTATACATATTTTTAGTCTTCAGTTAAGTTTGTGTCGGAAATTATTCTGGTGAGATTGTCGGCGCGCATGTATAGACCTCCTCTACAAGTACGATCACTCCGCTTCTTGCTGACGGTCGTTGCGGCCGCAGCGCCCGTTGTCTTTTGTACGTTTGTTCGGTCCTTGTCGTATCGGGACTTAGAAATTTTTCATTTAGTTGCTCGTCGTAGCGGACGAGTGTCACGGGCCAGTTTTCTTATGTAATGTCGGCATCATCGCTCCATTTTACTTGTCGGTGCGCAGTTCGCACATTTGCTGGTTACTGTCTTTTTCCCTTCTTTGGGGCGCAGTAGTATAGAGCTAAAGATTGCACATAGCGTAATATTTCAAACGAGAACGCCTGGGTAGCTGTGACCTTACTTTTGTATTGAGATCGGCTATTATCGCTACTGTCGCCCTCGACCAGGCGTTCAAGCTCTAAGAGATAGGGTGGGTTCCCTATAAATGTGAATATAACAAATGTATTTGGTCAAGTACAAATACATGCCAATAATACAGGCCAAGTCCCTTAGGCAAATTTAACACAAGGAAAGTATATTAGGCTCCCGGAAAGGGACATATAAATAAGCATAGCACCGAGGTGCGCTTATAAATTTAAGAAATAAATAGGGTTGGCTCCCCTATAAAAAGGTAGTGGTGCATGCAAGCAGATAGAGGCATTAGTACATGCCTCTAACAAAGCTTCATCGGAAGCATATAAGAGTTTAACCTTTTAAACAGAATTAAGACATAGCGTTGCAACGTACATGCTGAGGCATTACTTTATGTTGCTACCAATGAAAACACATATACAAATGCTAATGTACATTACATGTATAAGAGAGCTCGAATAACTGCAATTATTGCAAATCTATATATCTTACGTACATCGTACATGTACATAGGCAAGAGTGGAAACCGTGTAACCATTTCATTTTTAAATATATTTTTTTTGCGCATGCGCATTGAGTTTCACTGTACAACCTCTCCTTTAGTAAATAAGCGAACATACTCTACAAGTAAGTATTGGTCAAGTAATTTAGGAAATTACGAGCAGGCTACAGCGGCGTTGTTCTTCAAACCAGGAGAACGTAACAATATACTTAAACTATATAATGTTTGTACATGAAATAACAACACTTAGATTAATACGAACAACTTCAGAAGGTTTTAGACAGAAAAGCTATTTCATTCTACTGTTGTATAAAGCAAACTATGCATATAGCTTTTGTTTAGCGCATTTTTAATAGTTCAAATAAATTACTTGAACTGCACGAAGGCTAATGAACTAACATCTTAAGCATTACTCACATTATCAGTAGTGCAGACAAACTATGTAAGTGGAAACCTAGCGTGGGACAACTAATGAAAAAATTCATATTTTCTTTTTATTTGTTACTGACTAAATAATATTAATATACATTTATTATGTACATAATATAATGTTAGGTACACAAGGTTTAATTTCCAAAAGCGTAAGTTCTTTAATGCTTGCGCTATATCATTAATATTGACGCGTTATAATATCAAATAACAATATATTGCAAATGAGCTGTTCAATTGTGCATTTAGATATGTTTGTATTATCACGTATTTCGTAAATAAAACACAAATGCCTATTAAATGAAATTGTTAGTAAACACTTCACATGAACCCACAATAATTAGGTGAATTACATGTAATTTATTAGCTAAATTAACAAACGCTATATCACCGTGAAATTCCACAAATTCATTTAGTTTATCCATACATTTAAAATTGAAATCCCGAAGGTTTTGCCATCGTAACTGTGGCTCCTACTTGACCGGTTTTAATGGAATTTTCTTTCAATTAAACCTGCACTGTGACTTACAGATGCGCCATCTTTAATTTTTATTCCTTCAAATAGTCAAATACATATTAAAAAGTCAAGTGTAAATTTGAAATAATTAACTGACGCTGCCCCCCCATTCTAATAGAGCTCGATCGCAGCATGCAAAGAATATTTATTCTCCATAGGTACCTTTTATTGTATGTAAAATTACTACGTCAGTTCATATCGGTTGGTTAAACAGAAAGATCCTCTTAATAATTGCTAACTTTTGAACGACAACCGCTAACGTTATTACAGGAAGCATGTCGGTTTTTATTTTTTTTTTTGCGTATTAACTTTTAGTATTATCGATAGTTTAATTGCATTTCCAATATCATCGGTTGTGATATCGATTTTCTTATCTTATGTAGAACATTCTACATGCTTTTACATTTTTGGAAAGATATTGCAATAATGAACCTAGTGATACCATATATATATTATACTTTAATTTAAAGAATAAAACATATGTTTGCTAGAAAAAGACCAGATTAAGCGAGTTTTTTATTCATCCATCCACGCAACGGTCACCTTGCGATGAATGCAGAATAACGTCATCCAATCAGATCGTTCGGTAAAGGAGCGCATATATCGTCAAAAATTTTAATATGACTAATATTAATATTATATTTATTATCCAACCGACCATAAAAGTCCACAACAGGATAATTGCAATATACGCAATACAAATCAAATCAAATAAGTAAATAAATGTCATCCTGAAAGTAAACAGTATTGTATATGTCGCCATTAAATGTACATACCTATATCAAGTATAGTATGTGTGTTTACATGTAGATTTGTAAGGATGTACATATGTTTCTATGTGTAAATAGGTGTGGGTCTATGATGTATATTTGGGTACAAATGGTAATTAATTCCTGAGCATTGCACTATGTTAGAAAAGCACAACGAGCAAAAGCATTCTTCCGCGTGTAGCTCAAGATTTTATGATATCAGAAAATATCCTCTCATCCATCATTGCCAACCTGTGAGAAGGTGTATGCTGGACTCCGCTTCAGAACATTAGTCCTCACCAATAATCGTAGAATTATATCCAGAGTTGATACGTTGTATAAAAAACGACATACGCTCGAATAAGAAGGAACAATCTGTAGTACTTGTCACCAATTTATGTACACATTTTCTACAGATCCCTTCTCTTCGTTTATTCAAGGATACCATCTCAAGACGTGAAAGCATAACTTTCTGCGATATATCCTTTTTGAATAGAGACTATCACTTTCGAAAGAGATAAATTTAATCTTGAATTGCGTTTGTGATAAAATGCCGTAAAACAGTCGACTCTAAACATCAATTATGGATGTGTTTTCAGTGAAAAAGGTGATTAAGCCTGGCTTACCTACTTCCAATAGAGATTCTTCTATCGAAAACATTACTTATGGCTGCCATTACGTTCGGAAATTTCCAAAGTACAGTTATGATGAATTCAGAAGTCACTTTCGACTTGGACACTATCGAAAACGGGCTAACAACATAGTAGCCATATAAAATTCACAAAATACCCTGTTTGATGGATTTCTGTTTCAATCACATAATCAATCAACGGACAAAAGAACACACGTACTATTTCTTTGCTATGCTAGGTTCACGTAGGATTCGTTGCTAGGCAACATTCAAATTTCAATTCTGAAAGCGTCAATTACTCTTATAAACACATCGTTATTTCATTAGCCTTGATTACTTTTTTCATAGTAGGTATGTTTTGTTGAAGTATTTCCCCATCGTCTAGATTTGCAGAAAATGTGTTGAAAACTCAAGTCGTAGCTCACTGCGTGATAAGTTCCCTTGAGTTTTAATTTTTAAATTTTCTATTTCCTACTTTTGCGCCACGTCTTGAAAACCATTCTAAGCAACAGTTTATTAGTTACTTAAAACTTCTTCGTATATTGTATCTAAATAGTCTGATTTGGAGTCCTTCTTAAATATCTTTTTTAAGCCGTATATAGCCTAAATTAGGAAGAGCCGTAATGCAACATTTTGAAAAGAAAGTATCAGATTATTCTTAGAAAGGTAGAGATTTTAATTAATCGTTTGGAAATTATATCGAAAAGTAAACATTTTAAAACTTTATTTTTCCTGTCAGGCCGAGAAAATATTGCGCTTACCTGAAACATTTTCCTTTATAATTATTTTCATAAATATATATGCCATACCAATATATCTCTTGCTTCCTTCTTATAAGAAAGCATTAAAGAAACCTCAAAAATATTCCTGGTATGTAGGCTGTATATTTTGTAATAATATAAAAAGCGCTACAAAATTTGATTTAGCTAGAAACTTGCTTAAGAATATTTACTATTGTTAAAATCTTAACAGAAGAGTGCTACGTTACAAATTACTGCGTCTAGGAACGACATGCATTTGTAAAGCTTTTAGTCAAGATATTTCAAAATATATAAATAGAAATACAACCGTATGTCTTTCGTTCGTAACATAAGACGTAAGACAGACGTTGTACTAACCCCGTGTATCCAATAATGTACAGAACAAAGACAGAGACGGAAGAAAAATGAGATTTCCATGCCAATAATATACAGCCCGTAAGCAACCGTACCGAGCGACCTAATTTAAATAGCAAGTTGTCGAATGTCATATAAATAGGTTATTTGCACTTTTTATGTTTGTTTTTCTTAATTGACAAATACCTAATGTTACAATGTTACAATTTGTGCACTTTTTACTTTTGCAAGCAGAAATTAGGTGCCTACATATATTTAATACTGCATAGAAATTAAAGTAAGTTGAAAATGACATTAAGCGTGTGGTTTGATACCTCGTTATGTGCGCTCCATAACATTTTTGAAAATCCACCGGAAGTACGACGTTTAATATGACTCTGAAGTACTGATTTAACTCATACATTGTCTTGCTGATGACGTAAAGCTCTTCTCTTATGATTCTGACAGTATATATCTCTTGTTATAAATGTTACAAGTAGAGACCGGATTATATTCAAAGTGCATATATTTTATTCTATTTATTTATTATATATTTCGTATATTTGTAGATGAATACATCTACATATAGACGTAAAATATAATAAATAAATAAAACAAAATATATGGACTTTGCATATAATCCGCTCTCTGGTTATAAGTTTTAGACCGCATAATGTTTGTTTATTTTTACATATAAGGACTAATTGTTTTGGGCATACATATGTATGTATAATTATTATTGTTATTATTATAATAATATGTATGGTTAAATTTAATAAATTTAAACATTATCTAACATTCATATATAAATAGAAAGTATAATGACACCTCCATTTATAAAATTCCACGTTTGCGGTATAGTTCTTCAATTGAATTGATTCGAATAAGCGGAAATGTCATTAAAAAAATGCAAGTTAAAGATTAAAAACTACGCTCATATGAAATTCCAAACTAATTTCACATTTCTTTCAGCCTCATCATGAATTGTTATTGCGTAAATAGAATCGGACAGGAGCAAAATCGATCACATTATAGCGCGTGTTAATCTACCGGCACTTAAATTAAATTACTTTTAACATATGCATCTGCGAATGTTAACGCACAAATACACACAAATACAAACGTAGGTACAATGAGCGAATGTATTATTCATATGTACGTCAAGGCAATGGACGTGGGATTATTTATACTGAGGGAGGTCAACCAGTATACCGACTATCATTTTTTATGTACGGGCAAATGCCTGTTCATCAGCTTTTATTGTATCAGGCGCACGGGTCAGAATGGATTTTCTTCTATTCGCAAAGATTTTTCAGTACACTTTCAGCTTTTAGTTGTATCTATAATAGTAAATTGTAGGCGAAAATATATTAAGACATACTTTGCTTTCTCTCTCCGTGCTATTTATTGTTACCTAATTTGCCTAAATATACGTATTTATCTAGTTAGGACACCAAGAGATTACGTATCTATTAGTTTTCTGAAGAAAAAATTGGAGGCAAGTGACCAGTAAATTTAACTAAACAGAATCTTTTGACGGTGAGTTTTGACGTGACTTTACTTTCTTTTAAAAGTATGTCTCGAGATATTTCATTTTATTTTATTGTTACACCTAGTTTCAAATTGCTCATTTATAATTAGTTTTCTTTTAGATAATTTATTGTGGGAGGAGTAGGATTGACTCTCTTTCGTTTTGTTAGCATTTGTAGATATCTTGGATTTCTTTATTTATTGTAGACTGCAGTTTTCTTTAAATAACATCAGTATTCGATATATTATTGTATATAATTGTATTTCATCTTTAGAATTATTTCAAAATTCTATTTCTTATTAAAAAGAGTTACTTCATCGATAGGAGAGGGATCATAAACTTATCTGATGTAATAATAAAAATAAAATGCATTATGAAAGTGTTTGGTAGGTATATACGCACACACTGCAGTCAACAGAATTTAAAATCAATATCTCCATGCTTGAAATTGTATAGGAAATGTTTTCGTTTCCATTCAATTGGAGAATTAGCTTCGTTGTTGATATTATGGGACAAAATTTTTTACATAAATATCCAATTGCAGCTCCATCGCTCATTAACACTACAAATGCATGCGAATCGTTTAATTCCAAATTAAATGAATCGTTTTATTCACCACATCTATTTATTCTTTTATCGATAACCTTAAGGAACTTCAAATAGACACTTATGTTAAAATTCAAAGTATACACAGTAGCAAGAGTCAAAGATACGCACAAAATAAAAATTAAGAACTGTGTGAACAACTAAATAATGCCAAGATTACACTTTGTGAAGTATATATCATTTCATTTGTCAGTCCGATAAATTTTTTATTTTCTATCTGTTCGGAAATAAATCAACTTGAAATATACTGTTTTTACTATTGTTCCTGTTTGATTTTTTTGGGCCCATTTTTTACATTTTTAGCTAATGCCAAAATTACCAATCAGATTAAAATTTCAGGTAGATTAGTGTAATTTTACTAAAACATATTGACATTTACTGGGTGTCCATTTATTTATGGCAGCCAGTGCATAAGACTTCCGCTAGTTTTTCGTTTCCGAATGTTTGTTTATCCTTGGTTTTATATTAATCAGTTATCGCAGTAAACTCCACTCCACAGAAATTAATGCTCTCGAAACACTGCGTTCCGAATTTGTGTGGAGTGGAGTTTACTGCGATACATGTGAATTGTATTTAAAGCTATTTAAGAAATTACTATTACTTATAGAATTAGTTTACTCCTTAAGAACTGGGAACCAACGTTGACATTACTGAAAATGAAATTAACTTTCTCTCACAAACCATATTATTCACCACAACCATCAAGAACTGAATCGAAATATAATTGCTTTTTCTTCTGAAGTATTTATAACTAGTTTTGACAAAGAGGACAAGTTTCAGTCCCGTGCGGTGAACAACGTGATGGGGTGAAGTTCGCGGCACGGGAAATCAAGTACCTATATCAAAGCACACTTGTTCAGTATTATTCGACTGGTCGTTGTCAGTGCTTGTTAGTACATATATACTTAGAAAATGAAATAGGTGTTGGTTTTATTCTATGTAACGTACCGTTCAGTTTACTAGACCAACAAGCATTTGCTTTCTTCAGGAGCAATTATTCGAATTATAGATTTTCGTGACTATGTTGAAAGAAGGATTAAAGCAGAATTGAAAGATAAAAAATTGTGGTCATGTGTGGACGAAACAAGCAATCGACAAAACATTCTGTGGAGAATATGATGGTATGAATAATGGAAGAGTTTGAACCGTCAACCCCTATCTTACTTGCTTCCAAAAGTGTTGCAGTGGTATTGAGGGCATTGAACAAATTTCAAGTTTCAACAACCCAACATTTAATGTTAGTGAGTAACGGTGTACTAATATGCTTTCCTTAGGCCAATCTGTTAAAGAAGAGAGTGGCAATCCGTTACATGTAAGATGTAAAATTCATGCTTTAAACCTTATAGCGCAATGGATCCCTAAGTGTTATCCACGAGTAAATGCTTTAATAGCTCATACGAAGGCAGTATTTCTAAGGTCCTCAAAACGTACAAAAAGATTTCACGAACTGTGCCCCAAAGTACCTGAACCACCACGACCGATAATTACGCGCTGGGGAATATGGTTGAAGGCTGCATTTTACTACTGCGAATATTTTGATGATGTAAAGAAGGTAGTTTTGCAATTCGATTCGAGACACGCCAAAGTTACCAAGAAAAGCCAGAACATGTTTCAAGATAGTCAGGTGAAATATGATTTAGAAAGTATTGGCAAGAACTACCATAGACTAACGGAAGAAATTGAGGGTTACAAAATGATTCAATGTCGTTTGTGGATTCTGTTCAAATTATGGATAATCCTCATTCACACCTATGTACGGCGGAAGGCGAAAAAAATGAAAGTGTAATACGAAAATTTGAAAGCATTATTGACAAGGATTCAGATCTTTTCATACTAAGACAAATTTGTGAAGGTGCGTCGAAGGATCCGTTAAGTTGCCACAACGATTACTTTAAATTTGCAGATGTGCTCGATGTGGAACGGTCATTTTCATCATTA
Organism: Trypoxylus dichotomus; assembly: GCA_023509865.1. NCBI lineage: Eukaryota > Metazoa > Arthropoda > Insecta > Coleoptera > Scarabaeidae > Trypoxylus > Trypoxylus dichotomus. The sequence continues at coordinate 47,142,517 of CM042075.1, forward strand.
AAAATGTTTATTCCACAAGCCGTAGTCATTTGACTGAAACAAATGTGGAAACATATTTAATGATTCTAACATTTAATTGGTGCTACCCAGTTTGTGATTTCGTGGAAACTTCTCGAAACAATGTTTCAGCATGTTATATATCTTTTAGCATTATTTTATCTTATATCGCCTATACTCACTGATGAAGGTGACGATCATAAATAATGCAAGTACTTAAAAGTTACTGAGCACTCGCCTTGACACGCCCTCTCGGCCCCTCCATGTTGTTGTCCGCACTGCACTGTAACCTGCCCCACTTTGTCGGTACCATTTATAACTAACATAAGATAAGTTATTGTTTAAAATAACTAGGAGTAAAACATTGAAACACTGAATATAGAACTATTTTAATTTCTATGGAAATCTAATGTATATGTTAACTACTGCAGCGAAAACGTTATCAATTACTTTAACGTATACTTTATCAATGTCATCAGTTCCTCTTACTACCTGGTCGAGTTTATGCTGGTAATCGTGTACATATATTCTTTATTGATGCGAAATATACATATAATAGTTGTACTAATTACAATAACAAATTCAGGAGGAAACAAATACAATTAGCGTAACACCAACGCTAATTCGCGTTTACCATTTACTTTATAGCTGAACGTATACATAAATTAATTTAGTGCGACCGCCACGATATACACTTTGGTAATCTTCTCCACATCAAAGTTAATTATCTCGGGTGAAAATTAATTTTTCTACTGACCCGGTTTTGTTCGGTCACCTTTTTCGAAATGCTCTCTTATGAAGGCATAATTTGTTAATGTACTTCCCCGGCGACCCGCTTTGATGGCTTCGTTGGTGATCGCGTACACCCATTAACAAGTCGTTAACAAATTATTTGATTAATATACTTGAATTGTTGTCGGTATTGATATGTTAAGAATAATGTAGCTATGCAAAGGATTTTCTTAACAATTACCATATACTGTATCCCGTTTTAGCAACATATTCAGATTCGCAATTTCACCGTGATCTTTATAAACAATAGCAAATAGCAAATACTATAAACTTCTAATAATAGTTTAATGTTGGTTAGTGTTTAGAACCCATGAAAAATTTGTGATTAGACAATTTGTAATGTTATTAATAATTGTTAATATACTAATAAGCAAATCAACCGTTGCTTGTCCCAAGCACACGCAGCTTTTTTCTATATAATGTACAATTAGATTTTTATTACATATATCTAATAATAATTTGCCGGTATTTAGTAAAAGTAACTGCTAAGACAACAGTATTATTAGCTGACATATCGACGGAATTCCTATATTCCGAACAGTCTATAAACAGGACAGAGGAAATTCGAACTTCGAGTAGTCCACATTTATTTTAATTTACAGTATCTACATGATAGGTTTGTTCCTTCTTGGTTAAAGTAATTTGTTGCAAAAATGAACCGTTCAAACCGCAAACATAAACCTGTAGGTTTTTGTTAGATTTATGCCAATTTTATTGTTGTATTACTACTGACCTGGTTATAAATGAGTATTTCACGAAGTAAAACCTAAAGAACAAAATAAGTCCATATTTTTTGGAAGATTTGCGAAAAGTATGAAAGGTACTGGATTAAAGAAACAAGGGAACCTCTATCCTTTGGAATACCGATCGTGTAAAGAGAGCCCAAGAACCTATGTAGATGACCGCTATTTTTGCTTCTGTTGCATTAAAGGTCGTAATATAAGAACTTTGAAACACATTGTGTTTCTAAATATTGAGTCGGCAATAAGATCAGTATGCCATGGTGTTGATATTCTCATACTTGCGTGTTACAAAGGGTTAGTAATGGTGAGGAAGATGACGAAGCTTTGGGCGGTGTTAAGGTTTCGTCCTGCTATCTTCAAAACAAAATGTACCCCAGTTGTTTTCGCCAGAAGAGTTGATGGATATATTCAGAGATTTCAGATTTCCTAAAGACTTTTTTGGAGGTGCTAGGATCCAGATCAAAACCAAAGCACCTGCTTGCTCAACAAACAACGTTTTATTGGTATAGTAATCACGAATGTCAATTTATCAAATACTTTAAAAGGGAAAGGATCACTTCTATAGGAGGGATGCCTTTTAAGTTTTGCACACAAGGGTGCTACTAATTAATCGTCAATTAAAATTAACCTCCATCTTTAGTTTACCTAATTTCAAAGTTCCAATGCGATACGTATAGTGTTATAGCTGCAACGAACTGTCGAAGATGACAAGTCGATCCAAGAGCGGGTGCACCAAAAACAGCAGTCAGTCAGGAAAACGTCAATGCTCTGCGCAAGATCATCAATGACGATCGATATGTGAGATATTGCGAGATGAGGCATCATTGGAAATTTCAAAGATCTCAATTCAAAAGATTTTGCATGCTTGTAAAAAGATTAGCTTCCCGTTGGATATTGCATTTGTTGACCGAAGAACAGAAAGCAGTTAACGCCGAAAACTCTGAAAACGTACGCAATATCGTCAATGGTGATGAATCTTCGATTTACTTATACGTGCCAGAAAATAAAGTCGTCTGTTTGGGTGTTCCAATGTGAAGAAAAGCTGACAAAAGTCATCTGTTCTTGAAGTATCTCTAAAAAAATGATTACAACATCCATCTCGAAAATACATGATCAAAGAACTGTTGCTACCGATTGGTATACAACCGTTGGTTTGCCGTAAGTCATCCTTGAGCTTCGGAAAACCAACCCCAAACGACGAATCATCCTCCACCAAGACAATACAAATACGCAAGGCAACCGAATTTTTAACGCAACAAAACGTCGAATTGTTAAACCATCCCGAGCATTTCTTTCCCTTTCTGAAAATTGAGAACAGGCTTCATTCTTAAAGATTGCAATCGTTTGATGGACCAGTCGATGCCTTAGAAAACGCAATTTTGACTATATCAACAAATGATAGAATACTTCGAAATGCAATAATTTTTTTAAAACTCTCTATTGTTTCATTCCAGCTCTGTATGCAAAACTTAAAAGACAACCCGTGTACTGCAAAAATTATTATTCTCCATTGCGACAGCTTGCATGTTTTTTACTCTATCTGGCCATTCAATCTAATTGAAGGAAAATTATGAATATCCTCAAGAGCCTTTTATGAGAATACGCTAGAAACATCGCAATTGGTTATTATTCAGCAACTTAAAAATTTTAGTCTTATTTTTAGGTCAACAATCTGGACTTGGAAAATATCCATGATTTTATGTGAATAGTAGTCAAGATGGAGATTAGTAGAGTGCTGCGGGGAAGTCTAGTTTATTCTCCAAAGGTATTATTACCTCTACTTCACGTCAAACTTAATCTAATGAAAGCGCAGGATAAAACAGCTAATTTTTTTCAATTCTTGTAGGAAAAATATCTCTGTCCTTGAGAGGTGAATATTAAATAGGATTTCTAGTCCTCAGATGAGAACTCTAATGGAAACTGCTTACTTTGAAGTGGTAATGGAGATGACCTAAAAATGCCAGGGAAGCTTTTAAGGATGTTGTAAAAACATCTTTGGGAAATAAGGGAAACCCAAATTATGTGGGCACTGTGGAGAATATGTTGGACAAACTTAAAGCAATGAGATGCAAAATTAACTTTTTAGACGCACATTAGGTTTATTTTCCTGCTAACCTTGATGGTGTCAGAGAACAGTAGGGTCACCGATTCCACCAGGATATTAATTAAAAAGGAAAAAAGGTGTAAGCTATAAGATACCAATATGATGGCAGACTATTGCTGCACGTTGAAAAGGGATCTTCCTATGGTCGAGTACAGGAAAACAAATCAACAAACAAACCTTTTTCGACAAAAGAGAAGGATTTTCTGTGAATAGCAAAAGAGCAGTTCGTGTAATACGTAATTAATAAAAATAAAATTTAAGTATGTTAATGTTTTGTTTTGTTTTTCCTATTATTACCCTTGAATAATTCGCCGCCTTCTCGGTATTGCATGCCATGCAGTGCAAATACGCATAATTCAAAAAAAGTGTATATACTGTTTCTTACGTAAATTGATAATGAGTAAAAGACTTTACTACTCGCAACCCCAAAGGAAAACAGGGAAATATATTAGGGAGACATATTCTTTCTAATATTTATTAATTTCTTACCGAATAGATTTTTAATAAACCACAAATAAGATTGTTGTTAAATAATAGGAGATTTACTAGCCTTGAAATCTAATGACTAAATGTAAAAGAAAATCAGACGGAAACCGAAGTAGGAAGATGTAGTCACTCAATCATGTTAACTAGATTTGGCGTTCATCTGGAGTGCTCATCTAATTTATCCCTAGGAAAGATTCCCGCGAACCTTTTCGATATTTTCGGATTTCCTTCCAAATTGTTACAAATATCTTTCGTTGCTATTAAATTGGTGTTGAAAATTATTTATTTTCTATATAAGGATCAAACAAAAGTAATTAGTTGTACATAACAGTACAAACACATGAAAGTAAACACTAATTACAAATAAAGCCTACTACTAGATTACATGAGTATGTGCATGCTTACGGATAGTAAAGTTATGGTAAAAGAAGAGTTGTTATTTCCATAATCTCATTAATAGGGATAAAATGAATGTCGCAATGAGAAAAAACAAGATTGAAGCTACGGGACGCTTCGAGAAATCCAAAGACGGCATATGAATATAAAAATTATATTTACTAATAGAACGAGGCGTAGTAAAGAAAAAGCTGTGACAATAAATTGGGGGAATCAATACGGTTGTGTACTACCTAGTGTACATATTTTATCGAGTGTAATTGTGTTCTTACTTCTAAGGAGTCTGTATCGAATTTTTGTAGTAATAGCAGGTAATTGAAACTTTTATATAGGATATTTGAGAAACTTGTTCTTGAGTCTTTCACTTGCTGTTTCTTGAATGGAATAAAAGTGATTCCAAATAAGAAAACAACATTCAAGCTTAGATTACTGTTGAATTACGGAGCAACAATTCACGATCAATAGCATAATTGTAGTGTATAAGGCTTCGACCTTTTAGAACACGGAATAATTTTATATTTGGCAATAATTTCAAAATTATACAGCTTCCAAGCTTCAACTGGAGGAGTTAGACAAATGGGACAGACAAAAAATATGAAGTGAAGCCAGTAGTCAATGGAACAGGAAAGAAATACATACGTACATTTTGACGCGGTGAAAGGATAACCCACTCCATCACAGCGAAGGAGGCAGACAACTGCTTAGACATTGAAAGTGAATGTCGTCAGAAAATAGTTTGTCAGTCTAAAGGGTCTGCCCATCCAGAACTGATTGTCAGGAATCAGTGCGTGAGTCCGCTGATAATAAGTCCCCTGACTGCTATTCCTGGATTACTTCTTTTTGCTGCTATGTATGGCCTTGTCTTTGCTATTATACCGTTATTTTCTTCCTTCGACGATGAGTTCTATTATGCTTCTGCATGCACTACAAACTCTTATACACATCGTAATCTTTTTTGAGATTTTACTGCTCCGTGCTTTTAGGTATTTAATAGCTCTACTTGGTTCTATGGCTGTTCTCTGGATGTTAAAAGTTATTCGGCGTATCTTTCTCCTAGTGATTAGAAACTCTGCCTCGGTTTTCTGCGACTCCAGCTGAAGACATTATTCTTCCATCCATAACGATATTGTTTGTAGGGCCGTATCCGTTATATTCTTTAGGGTTTCCTCAGTGTTTGCTACCACTACCGCCATCAAATCATCAGCAAAACCAATGAAGCTTGACACCTTCTGGCTGGTCAAGCCTCAGCAAGCTATCATACGCCACTGTTGAAGGCCACTGCACAGCTGCCGCGTTTTCTTCCTTGTACGTGAGGTAGTCAGCGACAGTACTAATTAATCCTTCTCCCATTCCTCCCCTCTGTAGTTTTTTCAAGTATATTCTGCCATGAGCAATTATTGCAATTTCTTACATCTAAAATGATTACCGTGTAGAGTCTTTGATGCTAATGGGCGAAAGCCATTGCTACTGCTGTTTTCATGGTGTCTGCGGTTTGCCAATCTTCTCAAAGCCCAAACTGATTCTCAGCCAAATGTTCTGCTTTTTTCAGTCTATTGACTATCAATTGCTTGAATAGCTTGCCTTACACGTCCAAAAGACAGATCAGTATATAAGAGCTGAAATCTTCATCCTGTTTCGAACCTTTCCTCAACAGAATCAACTTCGTTCTTTTCCATTCTTCAGGGAAGATTCCATTCACTGCCAGCTGATTATACACTGAGGGTGTAGAGTCTGGTTTCTGTTGGGTCTCACAACTTAACCAGTTTTGGAGGGATATTTCCTAGCCCAGGAGCTTTACCATTTTTAATCTTTCCCTGCGCCATCGAAGTGAACTTTTCAAAATCGTTTCATTACGATATTGTCACCATCACCTGTCATATGTCCCTATTGGTGTCATCACGTAGAGATTGCCAACACTGCCTCTTAGCTTTTTTGATGGTGTTTCTGAGTTTATTTTTGCTAGTATTGTGGATATTCCAGAGTTGCTGCTTCGTTTCAAGCAGGTTTCTACTGACGTGCCTGGTAATATTTTTTATATTTGTGCTTTTGAGTGTCTACGGCTCTAAAACAGTGTCATTGGTATCGACAGACGAACGATGTATCGCACACTAAACAAACTACCTTAACAACATCGTGTTTTAGGACCGGAAATTCTTCGATAAATTTATTTACATACATAACTACTTTCGCAATACAATATCAAATATTGATTATTATCAATCCAAGAAATTTACCTGTACGCATTTAAATGCAAAAATTTGCGGAAATTATCGCATCGAACGAAATGCTTGAGTGACGATAGAAAGTTGCAGGAACATTCCTGCCCCTGACGTTCGACCAGCTTACTCGATGGCTATGACAATTACTTTACATTTGTTCGATCCACTCATAATTTAACCACATTTCAACAGGCAATCAAAAGTATCGAATATTTTCGTCTCCAGCCTGCAATATTCCATTTCATAATTATTTTGAAATTCTTCTTATTTATTCCAAATATAACGCAGTTCCTTCAGTTGATATATGAGTATACCGTCACAAAATTTATCTATCTCGAATTGATGCCAGTTTATAAATAATAGCCTATTTTGATAAAAAAAAACAGCTGATAGATTTTCAACGGGAAATGAAGTTATTAATATGGGAAGCTTGTAATGCACCTAACATGCGAAACGCAACCATTCTGGAAACTAATAATAGGCACAATTTATTTTTTACGTGGTCGAATTTTCAAAGCAGTACTATTGTAAATTCCCTCTGGTTTTGCAGATATTTAATTGATTTCGATTTTAATCCTATCAGTGACTAAACGAAACACAATTATATTAATGCACGCGATGGAATGACATCCTACTGTTTTTCAGCGCAAGATACAAAATTGGATGTAGCAAACATTTGGAAATGCAAACTATGTTATTATAGTCGCTAATACAAAATTAAAAAAGTAAAAGGTTATATTCCACGTGTTAAACTTAGGTCAGTAGAATACAAATGTATCATTCTAATTTAAACAAGCAGTATATATTATATTACATAGTACAATAAGCAAACTGTAACATATCGTTACCTTATGATCCAATCTTATAAATTTTGTGCAAGCAACAGCTCACATACACAGTCTGGCAATTAAATAACGGAACTTTAATTCAAATCACAGAATACTTAACGCTATGCATTAAACTATAGTAGCATTAGAAACACGCAGGTATCCTCTTTCAAACGCATTGAAGTTCGAACAAATCGGATGATAACTTACATGCATTTTAGTGACTGTGGGTTAGGTACTCATGTCGTGAAATCACAATGGAACAAAAAGCAAATATTAAATCTTGTTTTAAAATAGCAAAAAAAATGGTGAGACGTACGAACTGTTGAAAAAAGTGTATAGCGATGAACGCTTGTCTCGTACAAGAGTTTATAAGTGATTTACACGATTTAAGAGCCTTCACGAAGATTCAAATAATGATGCGAGACGTCCACAAGGTGAAAATAGCGTTGAATTGATGTAAAAAATTCGACAAGACATTGCTATCGATGGGAATTTCACTGTCAGAATGTTGGCTGCAGATTTAAATATCAATAGAGAAGCTGTTCGACGAATTTTGATGTTCGACTTGTGCAAACGAAAGATGTGTGCACGTTTTGTTCCACATCACTTAAATGAAGAACAAAAAATCGTTCGTGTAGCGCATTGTAGAGACATCACTGAAACTACTAAAAACGACACAGATTTTCTTGCTTCTATCACAACTGGTAGTGAGACACGGTGCGTTAAGTATGACTCTGAAACTAAGCGCCAATCTGCACAATGGAAGTCAAACCGCGAGTCGAAGCCACAATTATTGCGCTTTCAGAAGCCAGGAATTAAGACAATGCTGATTACTTTTTATAATTCAAAAGGTATTGTCCACAAGGAATTTGTTCCAGAAAGTGAAACTGCTATTGGGAGAATACCATCTCGGAGTTTTACATCGATTGTGACCGGAAATTGTTCGAGTTAGGCCCAAATATCCAGCAGGGAAAAAGCTGCTTTTATTGCACGATAATGCACCACCTCACAAAGCCTTTAACCTTCGTGAGCTTTTGAGTAAGAAACAAATCTATCTCATTGCCCACCCACCGTATTCGCACGAACTATCACTGTACGATTATCTTCTGTTCCCGAAGCTAAAAACATTTTGTGATAATTTTCCAGCCATTCAAATAGCCATGATACAGATACTGAAGAACATCCTATCACCCAACTTGTAAAAATCGTTGCAAGCGTTGGTCACACGTACCATACTCTGTATTGAGTCTACACGAACATATTTTGAATAAAAGAAATTGTTTAACAATAATATAATGTATATTTCATTCTATATCAAAAATAGTGCATATAGTGAGAGATTTTCTGTCGAAAATCTGTTCAGACTTCAGGATTTCTTTCCGTAACTTAGGGATTTATTATTTTTCACTAATACATTCCTATTACAAAAGTATAGGAAAATTACATTTTGAAGTTGTTATAATTTTTCAAAAATAATAGCAAAACCAAGTACGTTTATGAATGGTTCCCCTGGGTCATGGATAAAGTGAAGGCGTATTATAACAGATGTTACTACCAACAATATATTCATAATTTATAAATAGAAAACATCAATTTTATTTTTTCATAGCAAACAATCCAAATTTTTTCAAAAAATTTTAATATTTTTATTATACCACCCATTTTTATTTTGTCACAAAGTAAGTGCAGCTGCCTCTGAAAAAAGAACACTTAGACAATTCTTAGTAACTGTCAGAAAGCATTTTATGCATTTTGAAACTAGTTGAGTTCTGAAAAACAAGCAACGAAACGATTCTCGATGAAATGTTCCATTTGGTTGTTATTAAAATTTTGCTAATTCTGGAAAATCGACCTCGGAAATTAATTTTATTACAGCTAACGTGATATAACGTAAGAAATGTTAAATTGATAAAAAAAAGTAAAATTATAAGTGCCAATGGAAATAAGAAAAGTTATCTAAAAAAGTCAGCGTGCTAGTTACCTTTACTTAAGTGCTTTGTGGAGTGTGCTGTTGGAAGGTGACCCTTTTAATTTAAAAAAATTAAGAGCAAAAACAGAGCAAATATACTTTTAGTTTGGACTAAAGAAGAGCCATTTTTAACGCCACGACAGAAGAATAATAGATCAAGGGACCAAAAGAAGATATGAATTGTACATATTAGCAATGGCATGCATCAAAATAGAATCCAATTTGAAATGTAATTTGGAAATAGTAAAAGTCGAATTATTCACAAACAAACCATGAGGCGTTTCACCAAATATTATAAAATTCAAAACACATATAAATACATCGACTGTTAGTGATATTATTCGGGGACATCAACGCACGAGCAGTTTAAGAGATCGAACACGTTCAGGTTGTTAGAGAATAACAACTCACGCCGACGATGAGCGTATAAAAAAGCCGAGCAAGCGAAGTAGGAGACTGGCAGCGCCAGAAATCGCCGCCGAAATGAATCGCGACAGTGCAAGAAAAATTTCTGTTACTGCAGTGAAACGAAAATTAAAAGCTGCAAATCAAGAAAACCCTACTCCAACGGGAAGACAGGCAAAAACGGCTACAGTGGACAAAAACACATAGAAATTGGACAGTTGATGATTGGAAAGGGTGTTATGGACTGATGAGTTAAAGTTTGTGGTGTTTAGACAATCAAGGCGCGTTTTTGTAAGAAGAGCGAAGACCAAAGAATGTTGCAGGATTATGTAGTGCCAATTGTCAAGCAAGGAAGAAGTTCTGTGCTTGTTTGGAGTTGTTTTTCTTACGCCGTACAGGAGGAAAAGAGGGTTATTTAGAAATACTGCAAGAAAATGCAATATCATCGGAGCAACATTTAATCGGAGCAATGTATTCATGCAGGACGACGACCCCAAATACTCTGGCGTTGTATGTAAAAATTATCTTAACTGAAGAACAAGATAATGGCACTTTACAAATAATGACATGTCGCCGCAAAGCTCCGATCTAAACCCCGTCGCGCTGTTATGGGACGAATTGGACAGGAAGGCCCGAATAGTATGTCCTACCTCCGTAGGCCACTTGTACACAACGTTCTAATAAGAGGAATGGACTAATATGCTAAATAGAGTCCTTGAAAAACTAGTGAAGCGGATGCTTCGGATTTAATAAGTTTTCGTTGATTTTTCATTAGAATTATTGTTTTTTATTTTTATGCTTTAATTTTAATCGCTATTAATAAAATGCAATAACAATTTTAAGTTTTAAAAAATGTATTTGGTTGTCCGACCAACTATTAACGGTAGTGTACACAATTTACAATTTGTGGACAATTTATTTATCATCATAATGTTTCTTTAGTAAACTGTAAAATTATCGATCACTTTTGTTTAAATATTTAATATCTCTGTTAAAGTGTTGTTAAAGTCGACGAAAGAAAGTCTGTTTCTTTTTAGTAATTGTTTCAAAATTAATATTTGTCATTGTTATGCGACGATATTGGCAAAATACTTGATACTTAGTGTACATAACCTATACGTACACATGTAGTAGTTATCCTAAAATGTTCATTGTACAACATTGTACAAACGTCGTTATTGACGTGCGTGGTTTTCAGCGTAAAAATCCTAAATATGTATTATTTAATGTTACAGAGACATTTTAAGAAAAATATTCTTCATCTCTTTTTTTTAAATATTGTGCAATGAACGTTACCTCAATTACGTAATAATCGTTAAATTGGCCTTTCTAATTCGTAGTGTCGCAACGAAAACACGACACATGTTCTCCGATTCTCCGTGCAATTTATTTTAAATAGACTGTCGGCTCGTATTCTACTCGGAAAACAAGTGTACGTACCCTCATCGGTGGCGTCGTACGCATAAATAAATTTAAACGAGCGAAATATGCAAATGGGTGAACTTCTTTCGATAAATAATCAAGAGCTGTCAGGACGATGGTTATGCCTGAGCGCTTTTATTGACAACAGTGTCAAAAACAATGTAATTGAACTAGAGAGAGAAGTTTCAAATTAACGAAGCGGTCGCGTAAACCTCTTTCGGTGTCTGTTAGTGTTAGTAAGTTGACATTGTCATAAAGTCGCCGTATTTCCTATCCGCAAACTTTAATCAGAAATATAGTACAATTTCTATTAAAAGTATATAGGCGTATAGATACATATAATCTAAAGCAAGAAAAAAAAAGATGACATAACTGATAAGTAGAGGCCGGATTATATGCAAAGTGCAAAAATTTAATTTAATTTATTTATTATATTTTAGGTCTATATGAAGATGTATTACACAGATTAAAATTAAGTAACGCTAATTAACTTTAATCAGTGTAATACATCTACATATAGACGTAAAACATAACAAATAAATTAAATTAAATTTTTGCACTTTACATATCCGGTCTCAACTGATAAGTAACGCTTGTGATTTGGTTCCTTTAACATTAGCGTCACATGTAAATACATATATGAACAAAAAGGTTACGTAAGTATACAAGCTGATTCATTTGGATTCACACTTAGCAACGTTATTAAATTTTATGAACTCGTAGAGAAATCGGGGTAGTGGCAAATGGTATTCGAGTTTTATTAACAAAAGAGGTTCATATACTTTTTTTTTTCGCTAGCACGTTTACTTGACATTGCAGTAAGCATACATACATTACTGCAGCCAGTTAAACTAATATCCATATTAACACTAACATTAACATTAATATCAATACTAAACTACCGTTGGCATTAGAAATGATTAAATTACGTTTGGTAATTTTCAGGTCTTTTGATATTACCAACTTTCACATTTCCTGTGAAATAGGGAAGCTACCTTCAATCTGATTAGATCCTTGTTTTGTGGTCTACAAAAGAATTATGAAATTAATTTTATGTCTTAGGTAACTTGGAACATAGGTGGGAGGAGAATTGAAAGAGAAAACTCATCGAAATAGACAAAAGGCAATACTATTGTACAGCAAAAGGGATCTCTGGTTACTGGAAGGTTGCTGACAGGACATGTAACCCTCAAAGGAGTATGTCAAGAAGAATTAAAGGCAGCAGGACACATATTGTGTGCATGTTGAACTGTTATGTGTTCAAATCAATTTAAATAAATTACGTTTTGCTGTCGGAGCATCAAATTATAAATGAACTAACAGGGGCAGCTAAGGACTCATCTACTGTTGAACATCATAATCGTTCATAGTTCTTTTATTGACTTCAGATATTATTAACTACAATTCCGTCTTTTGCGAGGTAGATTGCTGCCAGTGGCACATATACAACTACACTTAGATAATATTTTTTGTATTCCAAATATTAACGTAAAAGCCATTTTTTTTTAATTTCCTCCCTTTAATCACTTTCAGTATTCATTCTGAACAGTGAAATGCAGAAGGCCTCATATTACATGGTTGACTGAAAACATCAAATTACTTATTTCTCTGAGAGAAAAAGCAAAATCTAAATATGAGAAAATGGATTTACCTAAGCAGTAGGAATACTACAAGAAACTTCGAAATTTTACCAAATGGCGGATCTCCAATGCAAAGAAAAACATTCTGCAAGTATCAGTTTTTCAGATCTAATGCTGCGGCTTGGTGGAGGAATCTAAAAGCTTTGATCGTCGCAAAGCCAAAGTCAACCGTGTAACCGTCATTGACAATGAGATTCCACGTGCTCTCGAAACGCAGCGTTCCGCATAATTAATAAATTTGTGTGAGTGGAGTTTACGGCTATACCTGTGAATTATACAACCATAGAGTCCTTGCAATCGTTAATTCACTAAATTCATTATTACAAAATACACTACCGTGGTATCATAAAGCTTTTAGGGTGAAGATGGCACTGAAATAGAAAATATATAATTCCCAAAAATGTTTATTATTGCTTTTCCAATTGTGTTAGTGTATTTCGTGGGACTGGTTCTGTGGGCTATAAATGACGTACTGGTATATTAACTGTTGGTTCGGATTGGATTTTCTTAGGTAACTTGCCAGAAAATTACAAGGAAAAACTTATACCTGCATCCGTATAAGATGCAACCACACCAGGCTATTTTGCCGGTGTACTACCCTAGACACCTTGCTTACTGCCAGTGGTTTACAAATAATTTAGTGCAAGATGATGATCTGCTAAATTTAACTTTTTTGTTTTATGAAGCGTGGTTTCATCTTACAGGGTACTACAATTCCCGAAATACTGGAGTAGTGAAAATCCTTATACATTTGTTGAACAGTTTCTACATACTGCGAAACTGGGTGTTTGGCTAGCAGTTTTTCACCGCTGAATTGGACTAATTTTTGTTTAATTTTACAACAATCAATGCTGGGAAGTATAGAAACATTTTGAATGAATTTATTGAACAGCTGCAGGAAGATGAATTACATTATGGTTACTTCCAGCAAAATGGCGCAACCGCACACACAACACAATAAAATACTGCTTTTCTTCGCGAGTTTTTTGGCGATCGGATTATAAGTTTACATATGGAAGTTGAATTTTCTCCACGATCACCCTGTTTGAGAATTGTAGGTATTTTCGTCTGTCCTCAATTAAGTTGTTTTATTGTATTTTTGAATTAAATGACGTATTTATTGATGTCACGATGACACTGTCAAAATAATTTTTAAAAGTTAAGGTTGTGTTACGACTATGGCTAATAAGTTCAGTCCTATATTTTCTATGTCATTGCCATTTACGTCTTAGAAAACGTATATCACGGGATTAAATTATACTATTACAGATAAATTTAAAAAATAAGCAAAGAATTCAATTTCTTCAAAAAGTTACTTGGCAATACAATATTTTTATCTAAAGGTTCTAATAAAAATCTTCAAAGCAAAAAGTGCTAGAAGTAAATACAGAGAACAAGAGAATCTATGTATTAATAATGTATGTAGATATATAAATAAAGTAAATATTCATTAATTAAAGCATTAAACATAAAGAAAACAAGTCCACAGGGCAACCTTTGCGGACCATTAGTTTACGTCTCGCAAAAATCTAATATTTGCTATTCGAAAAAATATCGCAGAATCAAAAATAACGTAAAAATAGGGTATAATTATATTGTTCGAGAGAAAACGTGGAAAATCGTTCTCCGCGGAGTACATTATAATCCTATAAAGATTTAAATCTGTATCAAATCAAATTTTAATAATTACATTCCATAAAACTTTCTCCTTTACATCTCGTAAGTCATCATAATAAAAGCAACCAGAGCGTTTTCGTTGAGGATCGAACGTCGCCGGAAATAATCGAGAATCGTTTCCTCGGCAACAAGTGCAAACAGCGCAACAGGATAATCTTAGGCGACGTCATCGTTTTAGGGATTCTCATCCCCCGAGTATCAATGGAACAGTTTCTCTGATTACGATCCGACAATATTTACTATAAATGCGCTCACATACGTATGTATGTATATGAACTTTGTACGCATATGGTTCGAGTTTGTTGCTTCGTGCGCATTTCTAAGCCTTTAATATCGATATTACGAACTTTAACCAGTGAAAATGATCTGCTTTGCAGATTAGGTTTAACGTGCATTATACGACAGAATTTGCTAAACTGTTAATGGTAATGCATATTTGTCAAGGAATCGGTGGTGATTCTAGAGTAAATTATCTCGTTTTAAATTCACAGTTGGTTTATTTTTCCGTCCTCCTCTTTGGTGATTAAAAATTGAAAGATTTCTTTTATTACTCTACTACTATTATTCAAGTTAAAAAGATATTTTAAAAATGAAAACGCAAAGAATATTATCCAATGGAGTTTTAACATCAACATTTAAAACTAAAAATATATCCACCACGGCATTTATATACGAAATTATAATATTTCTGAAAAATATAAAAGAAAAGTTACTGCTGAAACCAAACTAAGAGATGCGTGAATGATATTAGTAATTTCGCATGGCTTGCTGGGAAGATTTAGCTTCCGTTCCATATCTTATTTCAAATATAACAGGATGAATTTCTGAACACACCACTTTTACAGTAAATTCTCATTGGTTTAAAAGGAAGACTAAACGAAACTCTACCAATCTTCCTCAAATTTTGTCAAATCTTCCGACATTGTTAAGCACCTCTGCTTGTGTTTATTATATTATTTCTCGACTGCGTCACCTTCTTTGTTGCACTATTTCAGAGCTTTACAGTTATAGTTAACAGGTGAACTTGCAACTAATTTGCAAACAATATATAGAAACAAGTATAATTAAAATAAAGAAACGTTGTTGACTTGGCGTTGTAAGTTTATTAAAATATGTAGGTGAAATAAATAAGCGACTATATCTTACAATATATGGATTTATTTAATACCGCATCTACCGGCTTCGTACAGCTGTTCTACAGATTTTCACACTCAGATGTTCCAAAAAAGGACTATAGAATAAAATAGATGCCTATAGTGATAAAATTACAATTTCCTTGCAATTAACTAACGTAATTAAGTTACTGCAAAAATATCGGTCTCGGAAGGATATTTTTTCAGTAATTTAATAACGTTGGTTAATTGCAAGGAAATTGTAATTTTATCATTACCAATACCAACGACGGTTTAATATTAGTATTGATATAAATTTAGATGTTCAGAGTGTTTGCAAAGAGCACCACGGCTATAGAAACAATAAAATTAAATTAAACACAACATGTTAAAATAGTTGTAAAAGTGGACAAAACAAGGCAATTAAATTTGAACTTGATGGAACTTTGACAAATATGCAGTTCTGTTGTCGGCTTCGGTGAAGGAGCCAAATTTCCCTTTAAAGTTTTATATTCCATAATTCTCTTTAGGTCTCTAAGACAGATTTTCCCATTAGATACATATATATTTATTCACAATATAATAATTAAGGCTGCAAAAACTGGTGCTGTTAGAGATGCGTGCGGTTCGGTTAGTATCAATATTAAAAATAATTAATGTAATTACTTAATATTTTAGTTTGATTGTGTTATTGGTGCAGGCTTTGTTGATGTAGAGTTTACCTCAACAACACAATCAAACTAAAAGAGTAAGCAAATACATTTATTATTTTTAATATTTACAGTAACCGAGCCGCAAGCATTTCTAATAGCATTCGTTTCTGCAATCTTGCTAACAGTAAAATTTTTTACAGTTGTTTTCAAAATTTCCCTATTGTAATGATAATGATTAATCTTTCAATTTTATGATGTATCAAACGCTAGTCTCTCTGCAAGATTGATTAAGTGGATTGATATGTTTGCGAAGTTTCTTTTAAGGTCATTTGTTTCCTTAAAAGAAGAAACAAAAGATAAAAATAAAAAATAATTCGTTAGGACACTATTTAGAAATCTTCAAGCAACTGACTTATTGCATGTTTTACCAGAAAGCATTTGTGTAAAATGGATTCGTTTGAAATATTTCGATTTGGTGAGAAATTGACGGAAACATTTATTATTGAAGCCTATGCAACGAATATTGCAACATATTGTCTCAATTGTTATTTCTTGCTCTGGAACAAAATACTGTATGCGTTTCAAAATATGTATTGTGAATGAGGATAACTGGCAATTTAATATTGAATTAATGGATTTTCAATGATATTGTGGTAATAACCAACGACACCACAAAAAGAAACTCAAAAATGTCTTAAAAGCACTAAAACTGAAGTGAAAACAACTCTTGTGCTAAAATATAGAAGGAAATAAGCTGTTGAGATAAACGCTGTTAAGTGTTGAAATGAAAATTACAGGAGGTAGAAATAAAATGAAGTACAATATACAAACATAGGAAAGGCTTGTATAAGAAATACAGAGGGATAAAGAGATAAAGCTAGTTTAGCTAAGCTTTCAACAAATAAGCACGTGACTGTTCCAACCATTTCTTTTTCATTTCTATGATCAACTCCTTTTTGTATTAACTAAGAGTTCCAATTTTAACATCGTCTTCCTTCTTTTCAGTTTTTGTTAATTTTAGTTCTTAGTAATCCTAATTCAAATCACATAGTGTCAAAACTACGAACAATTTGATACCTAACATCTTAATTTACAAATTTGGTTAACCTATTTGTCTAAATGGCATAAAGCTGAAACTAGTCCTGCATTAATAAATTTATAGTAATCAATAAAGAAAAATTAAAACCTTTTAACATTTCAGCATTACACTAAACCTTTATGACATGGACTATCTACAGATTCTTAAAATTTACAGTTATTTTATGAATGTGTATGTATGGATATATATTACAATCTGCGACAAAAGTATAAACCCTACATTTATCGAAGGAATTTCATTGTTTTGTTAGGCATATCAAGTTTCATTTTTTTTTTCTATATATGATAAACAAATTTCACTATCTCTATCACTACTTGGGACAAAAATACGTGATATAAGGATAATTTTGGGTTATTGACCAAATAAAGGTGAGTCAAAAGTGTAGGACATGATTTAATTAAACTTTATAAACATGTAAAATAATGATTTACTAAGTAATAAATAATTTCTAATAGTTGGATCACCTCACTTCTCTACTACTTCGAGCATTCTCTTTGGCAAAGTGTTAAACAACTTTTCTATACGTTTTTGCCCTGTACGCTCCCATTTAATTAAAATACTGGATGTCAATACCTGAACTGAATTGAATTGTCTTCAGTCGCTGTATGCACGATGCGTCAAGGTACTCCAGGCATTTTCGATCATATTCACGTCAGATGAACGGACCGCTCATTCAAGAACTGATACTTTCTTTCTTCCAAAATAACCTTTCACAATTTGAATACGGTGAACAGCATTGCTATCTTACTGGGACACAACCGGTATGCAATCTGTCATGTCATGATATTTGATGGAGTATAAGATTTATATGATTATCGCTATTCATTTTGCCATTATAGAACTTGATATCAGTTTTTCCGTTATACCCTGTACCTGCTTATATCATATACTATTACCACCCATTTGTCTACGACTCAGAACTACTTCCTCTTTTCTTATATCATGGCAATAACACTGACAGCAATCAGGACTACCTAAATTAAACTTTTCCTTATCAGTAAAAATGATTTTTCGCCAGCGTTTACGCCAATGTAAACCCGCGGTTACAAATGATAATCTAGCTTCTTTATCCTGGCGCGTTAAGGGAGGTTTCCTTTGCAGTCGTTTTCGTTTTGAGTAAGTTGTTGCTTTCACCAGACCTTGAATATTTCACATTGGTGTTTGCACTTGCTGCTTGTACTATTTGTCTAGCAGTCATTGCTGAGTTTGACGCAAACATTAACATTGTGCGATGGGCTCTTTTAGATTTGTGTGCTTTTTCGTAATTTTCGCCTTTGTTTAAGAAATTGTGAATTACAAGACGGGTTCTGTTCAAATTTGGTGCTATCTTTGCAACTGACCAATTTTTGTCGTGCCAAGTGCGTATTAAATCCATTTTGGTATTAGTCAATTGCTGCCACATAGCATCTTGATATATAGAAAGCAGATTAATACATTAACATTTAATACACCATGTAAAGACTTTGTTATAAAATATGTTCCTTATTTGCACTGTTCCCTTTGAGGATAAAACTAACTGATGACATGGCCGATACCTTTGTCGCACTTGAATGCGTTGTTTTCCCCGAATATTTTTGCTCATCACCACTTGCAGTGCCAGTATCAGGAACTACTACAATCAACCTTACACCTTTGCAGTACGGGTTGCCTACTCATATTTCTCAATATAATTCTTATCTTCCCGAAAGATTATGTGTGGCCTATACTATTGTCGCGAGCTCTACATGAAAGCACGTGTATAGTACTACCGACAGTAGGATCGTATATGCAATCAGTACCAATAAGAAATATCATCCAGGAAAAAGTGTGATTAAATTAAAATTTTAAAAATTGAACCTTGGTTTCGTATAAATAGATATATATTAGTGCTTACTATGGATTTAGAATTGTATGTATGTTACCCGATCGTAGACCCAGTAATGTAACGTCCAGTTATGTACTTGTACAGTAAGTACTAACAAATAATAAATACATAAAATATACTCTCTAGATGATAATCATTTTCAGAAATACACTATAAATGGTATCGTAGAAAATAAGTATGCCTTGGAGAACCAGAGATAATGCTCTGTATGTGCTGGACTGGCTTCTATTAGAAAACAGTAGCTACATTATTTCTTCCAAGTTTAAGTACTAAAGCTGTCTAAAGGACAATAACTTCAATATGCCCTCTTAGTTGCATATGGACCGAACGGATCACGGACGACCATTTCGAAGTGAAATCGTCAATTTTTAAAACCATAAAAATGCTCCAGTCTATATTTACTCGATTTAAGAGAGTCTCTAATGAGATTTTATCCTAATTTCCCCCACTATCTAATGTTTCGGACTCTGACTCTTCCGCGATGTATTCGGAATATAAGGTAGAGTATGTTTTTGGGGTTTGGTTTGGGCCACCGTGGGCCTGAAGTGGGGTAGTGACGCCGGCGCCGTAGACGCCGTTGGGGTGTGGCGGACGCCGGCTTACCACCACGTCTCAGTTACTTGTGTCGAAGTCGAGATGTCCGCAACGGCAAAGCTTGCCTCACGATGTACGACAGCTGGTCTGAAATCGCAACCACTAATACCAACTCCACACACCTGTACATGTATATATATATATATATCAGTCGCTTCGTTCCTTTGAGGTTAGGCGTGCTTGTCTAAAGGGTAAGTTTGAAAATTTATTTCGTTTTTGTTGTTTTATATAGACATAGATTTTATATCACGTAAACTCACGTGATACACGAAAAATATGTAAAAAGGTAATATTGTTAAAACAATTGATACTTAGGAGAAATTTATTGCGAATTATGATTGCTTAAACTATTTATTTCATGATTAAGTTTAATATTAAATATAATATAAATAAACAATTCAAAATAGTTCAACTAACAAAATAGAACATTTTGCGTACATAAATTTGTGGTATTAGCTGTTATTTTCAACGTAACTTGAATGAAGATCATTATTTAGCCATATTTTTGTGATTTCTTGTGAGAAGTTTTTAGAACTGTTGAACTACTTGTCACCGTCGCTTGCTGCTTTCAATTGTCTTTCTTGCTGATACCACAGTAATTGTTATCTATTCCCTGCAATCGGATACTCCTATATTTTGTCTCAATTGCATGTCAATTTATCTTCTTTTTCGGACACGAAATTTTTTACAATCCATGCGTTTGCAATGAGGAAGATGTAACGGTTTTTTGCAATCTTTGTTTCTAGACAATTTTTCAACCAATATTTACTGAGGGTAAAGTTAATTCTTATCTTAGTTTATTTAATAATAACTGTCTCTTTTTCCTATTGCCCATTCTTATATTTAGTATTTCACATTACTACTGGATTTGGTCTGGATTCGTAATACCTATGTACTTCTATCTCTGAATAATATTTCTGTCATTTTCGAACTTAATTAAGTTCTGGTGTCATTTAAATTGTTTTCTTGTAGATGTCTATTATATCACCTGCACTTTGTTGGTGTAACTATCTATTTGTTTTTGAAAATTACTGATTGCAAATTTAAGTGAGTTTGATGGCGAGTTTTCTTCGTAAAAATATCGTAGTGTACTTCTACGAAGTTAGTTAGCTAGCAACGTCCTTTCAGGAAGCATAATCAAAAATTATTTCGGTAATTACTAATCAAAGTGAAGAGTTAAGAAGACAATAAAATGTAACAAGACATTTATAAGTACACATGTACAGCGCTTTAGGCTTCATCGAAAAATTAAAACGTGCTAGCTCGTTCCACAAAGTAATTTACGTTATAGTTTTCAAACTTTAAATTTATATTAGTATCAAAGCGAATACATAACTTCACTGAAATTACTAACTAGTTTTTGATAGGCAGTTGATTCTGTACGCAATATTTTTTCCAACTAAAGATGTATAGAGAAATATGGTAACATGTAAAGAAAATCTAGGCTATATACTTTGATGTATTTTAATTTTACGTTATATACTTCGCATCTAGGAAGTCTTCATCTCTTTGTAAATATAATCTAGTTATTTCTTAGGTATCGAAGCATATTGCCTTGTACCTTTCACATCGAAAATTTTGTTTCGTGGATCGATTCAGCTTGTAAGGGAAATATTATATAATACAATTTGGCACGTGAGGATTAAGAATAAATTATTGAAAATTGCAAATAATATCATTGATTACATAAATAAATTACATAAAGTACGACCGAATTTGGCTTTGGCTTGGAAGAATGTTTAAACCACGTGTTTATTACAAGAACTATTCATCTTCAACTTCATGGATTGCTATACTAAATATAACAAATGCATTGACCCAACTAAAATACACAGGTCTGCTTAAAAAAATTGTATGTGACTAACATTTCTTATTTCTTTACGTTTTACATTTTGTTAGAATATACCGTCATTCAAAATCAAATGCCTTCAACACTGAGATGATAAAGCAGCTAGGTCCTATTTTAATTTCTCTAAACTGCGAATATTATTATTCTGAAGGATAGCTTTGTAGTAGGTAAAACATGGTGGGATAAACTAGACAAAAAGGCTAAAAAGCGACAACCATAAGAGATTCAACAGGATAGAGGCTACCCACAGAGAACTTTGAATTAAATTGATGCTAATTATTTAGAAGAAATAATAGGCAGAATATCCAGAATGTACGTGGTATCAATTTAAAATCCTAATAATTTAAATTTGTGCAGTTCGAAGTTTCGATTGAAACAAAACAATCAGACACAAATTTGTTTTGGAAAATGTTTTTGTTTGAAGACGTTAATTTAAGTTTGAATACATTCCGTCACATTAATGAATGAAAATTCAACCAATTCTAACAATAGAGCAAGTATTGTGGTTAACATAAAGTAGAAATGAATTTTGCTTTTCAATTTTTTACGATAAACGTTTTCAAGGGCAGTGTTTCCCATTATTCGACTACACAAATGTAAAAAGCACGATTTAGTGTGTATAACGCCCGTCGCATGCCCGCATATCGAATTGCACCTGGTAACGATTTTATGAGGTTATGAAGTAATGCTATATGTGCTAAATCGTCAAAAATGCTGAACATATTTACACCTATTACCTCATACATAATCGGTTCTTTTTTAATAAAACGGGCGCTATGACATTGGGGAGTACACTAACCTTACGCTTCATGCAAATAGGAAGATTCGAGTGCTTTTATAACATCAAAGTCTGTATTATATCATGAATGTAACGGAAACAAAATATATGTATATTCTAAAAAAATAAAGCTTATAAAGAAAAAAATTAAGTAAACTTCATAAATTAAAAAACTTTGGATATAATAACCAATAATACATTTGTACTGGAAAAAAGCAAATTCTTACTTTATTTTACTTTAATTATACATAAATTGTACGCTACAAAATTATTCTGACAATAATATTCTACATTTCATTTGTTGTTAATAAAAATGGCCTCTCGTGCCAACGCTTTGACATATACATACACTATAGACGGCTATAGACTTTGAGACATACAACTTGAGAATTCAAAACAATTTTCTCTCTATGTCCCAGTTATTTTAACACTAATGACATATCTTTGCAGTGTGTTTTGGATCATTCTCGTGCTAAACGCAAAGTTTTCATCGATTAATCGTGTTTCAGATGAGATGGCATTCCTCTCCAGAATCTTACATTAACCTTCTTTTCTAAGAATACTATATGTTTTGCCCAAATTACTGGTATGGTTTTGATACCGCCAAAACAATCGCAAATCATAACTGATTCTTCTTCATGTTCTATTGTTGGTGTAATACAGGATTCAAGTATTCGTTCCCCTTTCGATTTATGGACAAATGTTTTTCAGTTTGAACCAAAGGTGAGATGTTTAGATTCGTCGGTCTATAGCACTTTCTTCCAATCTTTCAAAGTCCAGTTTTTGTTTTCTCTCGCCCATGCTAATCGTTTAGCTTTGTTTGCTTGTTCGTAATAACGAAGCAATTTTTACATACAAACCAACTTGGGGCAAACGCCTTTTTATCATGGTGATGCTAACTGGTTTTGGACGCTCACTTCGGCAACAATTTCTGGCGCTGTTTTTCGTCTATTTCGTCTGCTCGTGATTACAATTGCACAATTTGGTGACCATTGACTGCTGGCAATGCGGAAGCTGAATACAAACTATATTTCTTTTATTATATTAAAGTGCCTATATTTAAAAATTAAAAACAATAAAATGGTGAATAACGATTTTATTTCTCTGGGTATAATTACACACAAAATAAGTAAATAATACAAAGTGTAAAGCGTTTTTGTCAAAATATAAATCAAATTAAATTTATACAATATAATTCATATATGAAAGAGTAAACATTCCAGGTTTTTCCGGAAATTATGAACAATATGTATAGGCTAAATTGTTGACGATGTTTAGAATAACAATTTACGCAAAATTGTTTGAACTCAGTAATAGAAAATACATTGTTGGAAATATTTTTGCAAACAAAATGTGCATTTACAATAGAAATACCGAAAATAAGTTCCATGGCAATTCCAAAGATTTTTGCACTGTAGTGGAGTAATTAGAATATTAGTGGTCATGTAAGCCAATGTCTGTTTACCGCGTATTATGATCTAGCACTATTTTCAGTTTGGAAATTTCGGCTTGTTTTGTGTTTCTTCTGCGAGTATAAAGATCATTTCTGTTGTATGTCTAGTAGACGGCGTGAGGAGGTTTCGTTTATCCTTCCACATCCTGCAACTATTCTCTTTTCATTATACATATTATTACTATGGGACGTAAATTTGGTTTCCAAAATATAAAAGTATTGGAGAAAGAACTAAATTTAAAACATAATTTTAACGCGTGTATATTGCCATATGATTTTAAATAAATTTTCAAGAATTTATGGAGATATTATTAAAGGTGCAGTTTCTTGTAAGAAATTCTTTGATTTTGTAAAATAGTCGGATAAAGAAAGCAAAAGATTGTAAATTGAAAGATTATACATACAAGTAATTTCATTTTTAGAGAGCTTTTCTTTCTACCATTTGCTTTGGAATGCCTTTTCCTCGATGTGTTTGCAAAGTCGATACCCACAATTGACATTTGAAATAAATGTTAAAAGTATTTATAAGAATTATACTACGGCAAAGAAATCACAGGTACATGAACATACTGCCACCTAACTATACATGAAGTGATACTAATACTGGTTCGTAATTATTACATAAAGTATTTTGTCTATTTATCCGACACATAATGTCTTCAAATGCGTTACTTCATTTTAAATATATTTTATACAGATTTAAAAGAGATCTAGATAATATATCTTAATATAACGTCTTTCACAATGTTTAGATTGTATATACTAGGGCGACCTGAAATGTTTCCGGAATCGACAAACAAAAGCACGGTATTGGTGTGTTTTTTATTTTCATTTCTCGATGAAATCTCCTTTAAGATCAATACACTTTTTCAAACGGTACTCCAGTCTCTTCAACCAGTCGGAAAAGTAGGATGTTTCGAGGCATCTGTAGCGGCGATGACCTCCTCATTTGAGGCAAATCTCTTTCCTTCCAGTGATTTTTTCAGGAAATAATAGGAAATAGCCGCTGAGGGCTAGGTGCGGTGAATATGGAGGATCAGAGACTAATTCGTGGCACAATTCATTCAATTCAGACATGACAATGCGCGATGAGCCGTAGCATTGTGATGGAGAAGCATTTTTTTCTGCTGCAAACGAGGCCCGTGATCGTCCTTCGCTTCTGCA
The DNA here is from genome assembly GCA_023509865.1 of Trypoxylus dichotomus. Taxonomy (NCBI): domain Eukaryota; kingdom Metazoa; phylum Arthropoda; class Insecta; order Coleoptera; family Scarabaeidae; genus Trypoxylus; species Trypoxylus dichotomus. Next base: position 47,167,763 of record CM042075.1, read on the forward strand.
GATAGTCGATGACGATCACACCTAGGGAATCCCAAAAAGTGGTCGGCCGATGGAACGGTCTTTGCTTTCTTCAAAACAGATTCGCCAGGAAAAGTCCACTGCTTCGCTCGTTCCTTGGTCTCCGGTATGTAGTGGTCGATTCAAGTCCCATCCACGGTTATAAAACGCATGAAGAAATTCCTTGGATTGCGTTGGATCCTGGCCAGACACTTCTGCGAAACGATCACCCGATTTTGCTTTTGGCACGTATTTCGAATTTTCGTAGCCGTTTTCCCAACCATTCGGAAGTATTTTATCACTGCACGAAATTCAATTTTATCCATTTCTGCGAAACCGCCTAATTTACTACACAACACACTCTTACACAACAACTATTGGCAGTAGACGTCTGAAATTTTGACAGTTGCATAAAATAGGTTGCCCTTACCGGCCACTGAATTCACTTCAACCTTCGTGTGCCATCTCTTGCCGATTCCGGAAACATTTCAGGTCGCCCTCGTAGAAAGCAGATCCATTGTTTTCATCTCTTAACTGCTAATATTTTAATAATTCAACATTAGAAAAAAGAATCACTCTAAGTGATTTTACTAAAATCTGAAGCTCCTTTGTTCAAGTAAAAGGCTATAGGTCCATAGGAAAAAAAAAATCGTGAAGTATATTGTTAGAATAAATGAAATGTATTGTAAAAATGTACAGCAGCCGTCACAGGTTGCGTACCTCTCTTGTAATGGATGACTATTTTCGTGCGAATGGATGCTAAATCTTTCATGAAATAGCTTGACTAACCTATCGAGAAGACATTTTTTTTATTTGCGTCATCCTAAAATTTATTGGGAACTCCAAATTGCTACGTTAACTTTATCAAGCTGAGCTGTCATAATCACTTTACTCATAGCCAACTGCTTCAGTAAATATTTTATAAAGGTACACAATATTCATTGTTTGCCATGCTGGATATAAATGATAAAGCGACGTACCCATTTAATCTAAAAACATCTGTCACGTTATACCCACATATAGTTACGTATAAGTAAATGGGCGAAAGCAGAGGCGCATATATTCAACAACCCACAGATAGCTTTACTATACAAACAGAAATGTTATTAATTTGGTATCGATAAATTTTGTTCACCGGGTATGTACGTGTGCGCTAAAAAACCGCGTGTGAATTTCTGTCAATCAAAACAAATTTGTAGGTGTCAAAATTTACACTTTATCCAGTTTCGGTCTATGTTAATTTTTCTTCCAAGATGAATAAGGTCGATTTATTGATTTCTGCATTATTTTAGCGTAAGCGAATTTCTATTTAGCGATGTAGTAGTAAATTCAATATCTTCATAAAAGTTGGATTGTCCTATTTATTATTCAGGACAGAAAGGGGGCGATAAACTTTTTATGACAGACACACCTGTTCAGCGAATGTGGAATAAAAGTACACATGTCTAACGCGACCTTATCAATTATTTATCCAATGAGCATGTTATCTACCTTATTTGCTTTCGAAGTTTTAATCAACTAAAAAACTGCAGCTTTAAGTTGCACTATTATTAAATCTTCTTATATTATTGCTTACAATAATATGCTTACATTTACTGACTTATATACGTATTTCAGCGGATATATAATCTATTTCATACTATATTCTGATATTATTGCTGCACATATAGCACGTATATTTGTATACAATACCGTCCATAAGTTTGCAAGCAAGGTGAAATTGCTTTAAAATAATGTAACTGATAGGCATATCGTGAAATCGTTAATCCTTATTATAAATAATTGTATGCAAATATAAAATTGTTACACATAATCTGTGAAGTCCAAACATTTAGGTACAAATTTCACCCGAATACATTTTATTGCTTTTTTCCAATGATACGACTATTGTTTGACGAGGATGGGGTAGAATACCTGGAGTAATTACTTTCGGTCAAACGGTTTAGTTACTTTGGTAATCTTTAGTGTATATGGTAAATGTGTTCATTCTTAGTATCTTATCGTTTTTCTGTGCGGAATCAGTTTTTTGAAATCAGTGCACAATTGCCACAACTTGGTAAAGTACTTAATGTAAAAATGCCAAAACGAAGGCAGTTAACTGTAGAACAACGTAATAATATTTGTACTATTCGCGAGAAAGGATATATCGAGAAAAAACTGCTCTGCGGTTAGGGATTTCACCGAAAGGTTAGCATTACACATTGGCCCAGAGAAGAGACACAGAACAAAATCTTGATACAAGACAAAGTAGGCGGCCACGGGTGACTTCTGGAGTTGAAAAAAGATTTATAGTAACGACCTCAAAACGACAGCGACATCTAACGACACTGGATATCCCTATGCATGTTAATACACAATGGCAAACAAATTTTTCTGTGATCACCGTGAAGAGGCCATTATTGGCAACAGATTTGAGGAGAAGCATCTGCTGCAAAGAAGCCGTTTTTAAAACGCGCGCATAAAGAGAAGTCATTAACATGGCAAGAGAGCATATAAACTAGTTATCAGATAATTGGAATGCAGTCTTATGGACCGATGAGTTCAAGCTTCAGTTATTTGGTACACAACGGAGAGTTTTTGCTTGTCGACGACCAGGAGAAAGAGCTAGTGAGGCCTACTTGGTGCTGACTGTCAAACACGGAGGTGGTAGTGGTTTGGGGTTGTTTTGCTGGAACAACTACCGGGAATTTAATGAAAATTTGTGGTATAATACGGAAAGAAGAGTATTTTGATATTTTGCAAAATCAATCTGTGCCACGTGGAAGCTGTCTTATTGATTAGCCGTTTGTGTTTCAGCATGTCAATGACCCCAAACATAATCTGTTGAATCTGTAAAAACTTTTTAGAGAAGATAGCAGCAAGAAATGAACTAAACTTATTTGTTTGGCTTCCTCAAAGTCCGAACTTATCCCCCCATAAGCTTGATCGAAGGGTTTGGCTGACAATCTCAGAACGCCCAACACCTATGGCAAGTGGATAATTATTTTGAAACATTTATATACGATTATATGGTACATCTTTTAAAATCGTTGAATATTTTAAATCGTTAAATTACTTAAGAAAAACTACTTTGTTTTTGTATAGCTGCCGCATTGTAGACACGTTAATTATAGATAGTCTCCTTTGACTCTTGTAACACGCACTCTTTTATTGTTTGGATATAGATACATTCAAAATTTTGTTTAATAAATATTATAGTAAGCACATTTAATTATCGAATGTGCGATGTTATATCTAAATTTGAAATGACCGACGAGTCGTCCGCGGGCCTTTCAGAACTTTACATTCAGCCACTGAAGCCTTTGAAACAGAGAAATATATAAAATAAGTTTTATTCTTTTATGTTTTTTTTATTAAGAATACAATTATATTTAAGAAGGTACATTTTTGAGAACCATAAACGTATCTATCCAACACCTTTTCCTAAGATACTTGTCCCGATATCATTTCTATTTTTCTAATGACTAGTCGCGTTCTGAGTTGATTATTTCTGATATATTCAATTACAAGGACGGTACTAACGAAATTGTTGTGAGGTAGATTAAAAAATATACGAATGAGAGTCTAAAAATAAGCAAAATTTGTCAAATAATCGATCTGAACAAAAAGAAGTAAAAGCAAATATTATTATTTTTCTACATGCACCATCTGTCGAAATACGAAAGACGAAAATTACTTCCTCAATTCACTTCAACCAATGTAAATAATTTACGAATGCTCCCTCGAATAGCTGAAATACGACAACTCGCTGGAAAACCTAAAACTAATGAAGCTGGACTTGCACTTCCACATTTACCCTTACTCGGGGTCCCTTTAGCACTTGCGGTGAGGTTACACTACGAATTCCATCTTCAATTACCTGACTATGCACATTTCGAGTGATATATCTCCTATAGTGATATATAAGTTCAGCTTCGTTTTCCGTATTACTTTCCACCAGATCATTAACGAGTGTAATTCAAACAATTTTAGCTATCCATTCGCTTGCGGGTCAAAAATTATTCTTAAGTTCATTTACCAAATTTACTTTGTTTCCGTACTACATTATCAAATGCCCAAGATTGATGCCTTTGTTTATAGACGACGTACGTTAATACAATGTGGTCAAAATTATAGAATCATCTTCAAAGCAACTGCCACGTAAATTTGCGGGATCGTACCGGAAGGCAGCTGTGAGAAAAATGTTCTAATCTCGTACTGTCTAAAACTCTTCGTAACACTGTATAACGCTAGTATTACGTTTATTATATGTATTGCACTTATAACTTATGAAGTATACTACATCTATATTACATTATTCATTATTCTCACCTGGGATGCGTAAATTGACCAATCTAGGATACTTTATAATGGAAGCACAGGTGGATACTGCAAGCCACAGATCGCAAATACATTGTCCATTGCATAAAATGTGTGCTAAATAAATCTTCATCATTTCCTTGACAAGAAATGGTTTTCAAATTGTAAAGACATTAGAATCTTCTTTTCAAGACGAACAAAAATGTATCCATCAAATAATAGAGCTAACATCTTTCGGTATTTCTTCAAAATATATCACTAGCAGTATTATAGTATTTCGCTCGTTTTAATTGGAAGTGGAACACCTACGAAGCTATGCAAAAGAAATTGGCGCTATTATACATACTTAAACACGTACTACAGCTTAGTGGCTTGGATAACCAGTTGCATACCTTATGGTCTCTAATAAACCCATTTCCAAAATTACAAACATAACTCACGTACCATTAATATTTAGTATACACTAAGGTAAGGTTATAAGCCTTTGGTATTTCTTCAATCACTAAATGAAAAAACTCATCTTTTTCCACTTGCCATCACTTACCCTTCCCTCCAAGCTGGTCCCCGTTTCTTTAATACTGATTCGCACGTCTTTCTTAGATTGCTCCTTTTCTTTGTTTTGTACTAGTTTTGCTAGTCATTTTTTGATTCAATTGTTTCTGTCATTCGAATGATGCTAATGATTCAGACACTCATCATCTCTCACTTCCATACACTAAAAAGGTGGCCTTGTAAACAACCAGTTTTTGGGGATACCTCTTTTCTTCTGATAAACGTTATGCTTAATGAATGAGTATATTTTTAAAGCAATTATTAATTTTTCTCTTGTTTTTCCTGCTTTTTACTTCAACGATTTTGACGGAATGATTTTTAGCTATTGGTACATTTTTCATTTTTTCTTGTTTTCCTTTGACTTCGTCATTCATAATGTTAAAAAGCGTTAAAGTTAGTATACCTAAGTATCAGACTTTCTGTGGTTGTAAATTCTTTTGATTAGGAGTTTACTATACCAACGTATGTAGCTTTTTCTATGCTTGCGTAGGTTGCTGATATTACCATATAATTTTAGGCTTTTTCAAACAATATTCCTAAGTACTACCAAATGTTTCCAGTATATCTAGAAAACTGTAAGTATATTATTTTCTGTATTCTTTGCAGCTAGTTGTGCACTTTAGTTCATTCTAAGCCCACCTTGTATTCTGCGAATTATGTTTCAACTACCACTTTTAAACTTCCTTTCAATTTCGATATCTTACCATCAACTGTTATTTTATTACAATCAATTGAAAGATCACAAATATTATTTTTAGTTGATACGTTTTCTTTACACTTTTTAATCTCAACTATTGCTTGATTCATCCTTCCGTGTTTAAAGTCATGATTAATGTGCACTTTTTAGGATATTTAGTATGTGTTTGTTTGCAAATATTTTCTTTGTCATTCAGGGTATTTAGTTCTCCCAAGTAACTTTTGTCCAACTTTCTGTTATATTTATTTGAACTTTAACACGTAGTTATCACGCTACATACTGCATTTAGTTTTTTCTGTCACAAAGAAGTTGTTCAGATTTGCGCCATTTTTTTATTGCTTCCTATGCCTAGTTGATTCACGGCATCTCTTAGATTACTTGTTTCCGTTCTAGTTACTTCATTTTCCCCTTTTATTGTTTCGGAACATTTCTTTACATTCTCACTTTCTCTCCGTAATACTTTCTTATTTCTTTCTTCATTTCCTCCATCTCGGCTTTCATTTCTTCATCGTATCCGGTATTTCGTCTAGCTTTCATCATTACAAGATCATACATTTAAGGAAGGCTTAATTGTTCTCTTCGTGCTTCCAAACACTTACCATCTGTTACATTTTCTTCTACTCCTCTCTAAATTCCCTAGATAATTAATTGAAAATGAATCTACCAAGGCCATTTCTATATAGTTATATACATATTTGGGCTAAATGTTTCTGCACTTTATTTTTCTTTTAAAGCTTAACTCTAGTGCCTGTTGTCAACAGAGAAGAGTGCTACACTTTTCCCTGTTTCTTACTTCTTTTTAAACAAAAATTTCTATTTTACTTTAAGGGCTGATTACAGTGGATTGACTAGTATCTTTTCTTAACTCATTGCTTTTATAAATAAACTTGTATAAATTTTTCCAATGTTTGCATTTAGATGACGTGCTAAATATTACATAGCGTCAAATAGTAAAAGGGCAGGTGCAAACTGTTTGAATATTTTACATAATTCTGACTACTCTGTGAAAAAAATAAAATATTCGTAGCGTTTGAGTCCACGTAGAAACAGCAATAACACATTTTTAAAACTTTCTGCTTGTATCGATTCTGCGCACTTTTAAGTCGATTGAATTAGAAAATATTGGTTACGTGCGTATGTCGGAAAAACAAAAAAGTGTCAAATTGAGAAGAATCCCAAAACAAATGCAAATCAACGAGTTATTTTAAAAAATAGAACACGTTTCTTAATGACTTTGAATAGCTCAAGCAGTATTCTAATTGTATCACCTAATGATTTTTCTATGCCAGTCAAAGCTATACGTTTTCCTTTTGAAAAAATGCGCATTAATATAGAAGAAAAGTTCAAAAGATCACAGAAAATACTAAAAAGGATTGGTTGAGAGTTCAAGAGATCAATGATCCATTACTGTTTCCTAACAAATAAATTACCCCGCGTCATTTTGTAATCAGCTTATGAAGTTAAAGTGGACGGAGCGGAAGTAATGAAAAAGGGAAATACAAACATCAATATCCTAGTTTAGCGAATGTGCATCATTATTGAAAATTGCCTATTATGCGAAACAGTCCAACGGAATCTTTTTTATATACTATTATGTCGATAATCAATACAACTAGTACGAAATACACTTTAATGAAACCGCCTTTATTTGTAATACTATTTTTTGTATTGGGGCAAATACACTAGGGTGACAGAATAAAATAGACACCAGGTAAAGCGGTATAACACATGGGCTGAAAAGTCCCGAGCCTAACAAAGAAAACATGTTTTTTTTTGTTGAAAATTAGGTTTATTCATCAACGTAATCTCCATCAAGAGCAACGCAATCATTCCAGTGCCGCTCTAATATTTCAATACCACTTTTGTAGAACGATTTATCTTTTGCCTCAAAATAGGCCTCAGTTTCAGCGATAACCTCTTCATTCGTGCGAAATTTCTTACCGGCGAGCATTTTTTTGAGGTCTGCGAACAGCCAGTAGTCGCTGGGAGCCAAATCTGGCGAATACGGTGGATGTGGGAGCAATTCGAAGTTGAATTCATGTAGTTTTGCCATTGTTTTGATTGACTTGTGACACGGTGCGATGTCTTGATGAAACAAATTTTTTTTCTTTGCCATATGCGGTATTTTATTTGCAATTTCGGCCTTCAAACGCTCCAATAACGCTATATAATATTCACTGTTGATGGTATTTCCTTTCTCAAGATAGTCGATGAATATTACACCACGCACATCCCAAAATACCGAGGCCATAACCTTTCCAGCCGATTGTTGTGCTTTGGGGCTCTTTGGACGAGGTTCACCAGTTGCCGTCCACTCAGATGACGATCGTTTTGATTCCGGAGTGAAGTGATGGTTCCATGTTTCATCCATTGTCACATATCGACGCAAAAATTCCGGTTTGTTACGTTTAAACATGGCCAAACACTGCTCAGAATCATCAACACGTTCTTGTTTTTGGTCAACAGTGAGCAAACGCGGCACCCACTTTGAACAGAGCTTTCTCATAGTCAAATGCTCATGCAATATAAATCCAATACGTTCTTTTGATATCTTTACGATGTCAGCTAACCCACGCAACTTCACTTTTCTATCATTCAAAACGATTTTGTGGATTTTTTTATTGTTTTCTGGTGTTACCGCCTCATTTGGACGTCCACTGCGTTCTGCATCATCGGTGTCTCTACGACCACGTTGGAAGTCAGCAAACCAACGTTTTATTGTTGTTTCTGATGGAGCGGAGTCCCCATAACACCTTTCAAGCCAATGCTTCGCTTGAACGGTATTTTTCCCATCAAGAAGCAGTGTAAAATTAAAATACGAAATAGTTTTTGATCCATTGTTTTGAAAATAACAAAAGTAGCGTGACTCTTAGCACAATAACTCAGAAACTAATGAATGGAATATCATGAAATTTTAACAGTTGCCTTTTGAAGGTTAGTACTAACTGAGAGAAAGGTGACTGCAATAAAACTAGCGTCATCTATGTGTTAGGCCCGGGACTTTTCAGCCCATGTGTTAAATATGTAAACAGCTAAATTCTAAGAACGAATTAAGAACTTTCTGTTGTCATTAGGGTAGGGGTAGATGTATCGGAAGGAATTCCTCATAGTTTAGTATCGTTACAACTATGCCTCGCTTACAAGATTCGAGTGAGATTAGCGACTTTACCCGGGGTCGCATCGTTGGCCAGAGTGAACGCGGCGCTTCGCAACGTGAAATAAGTAAATTTTTTAATATTCCGTCCAATTTAAACGTGAGGAAAAAACAACAGCGGAGCCGAGACCAGGTCGTGCCGGACCTTCTGACAGAAGTAAAAGGGCGCTTGTGCGCGAAGTGTTAAGAGAACAGCGAAAAAGTACAGCTGAGCTTGCGGCAACTTCACAGAAAAGTCAGCGCACCGTTCTGCGATACCTCCACAGTGTGGGGATGTATAAAAGGGTGGCAAAGAAAAAAACCTCTCCTTACGGCGTTCCAAAAAACGGCGCCGAATGGCTTGGGCAATGGAGATGCGAACGAAGCGCGAAGAGTTTTGGCGGTCTGTCATTTTTTCAGACGAAAGCAGATACTGCCAATTCAGTGATAGTGGTCGTACGTGGGTATGGGGACGTTCGTCACAGCAACTAGACGACAAATTTTTGCATCAGACGGTGAAATACGCCGGTGTGAACATCATGGTGTGGGGCGCGATATGATATGGTGGAAGATCGCAATTAGTAATCTGCGACGAAAATATAAATGCGGCAAAATATATCCAAATATTAACAGAAGGACTACTACCGATTTTCGACAACGCCATTTTATCTAAAGAAGACGCCGCTTTTATGGAGGATGGAGCACCCTGACACAAAGCAAGAACAACAACCACATGGAAAGAGGAACAGGGGGTTCGGATTTTACCATGGCCAGGCCAATCACCAGACATGAATCCGATAGAGAATGTTTGGCACATAATCCAGACAAATATGGTGAAACGATCCCGAAAATTCAGCAATAAGGAAGAACTTGTGGCAGCTGTTACAGAAGAGTGGTTAAATATTGCAGAAGACACTATTAATCATTTAATAGATTCTATGCCACGACGACTCGCAGCACTTCACGCAAATAAAGGTGGATCGACAAAATATTAGTCTAATTTAAAAATGTTAAAATATTTTGTATATATAACGAGAATAGAACCCTTTTTTTAATTAGTAGGTATCTATTTTATTCTGTCACCCTAGTGTATTTTCGGTTATTTGGCCAACGTGCTCTAATGACAGACGTAGCTATGGGAGACAACGTTTAAAAGAAATTTCTAATTGTACGTAATAACTGTGTTACTTAATTTGTCACACCTGTATTTTCACTTAGTATTAGAAATTACAATTACAAAAAGCAGGAAAGGAAAAAAATGAGTCTAGCCTATATTATTAATACTGAGTGTTGCATTTACCTTTTCTTGCAGTCCCGCGAGGAAGATATAAGTTTAAGAAATCTAAATTTTCAAACTTATACAATGCACTATTGGACGTTGATTGGTCATTTTCAATAAATATAAAGAATTTAATTGTCAACAATATCAAGCTTAAGGTTTATTATTTTAAACACTACAGACAAATAAGCAGCTTGAATTCTCTAACTTAATACAAATTACTGAGAGCTTTAACCAAAGAACGAATTCAAAATGCGTATAAAACTTAAGTAATTAAAATTGGTGTGTCTACAACACATGATCGTTGGAAGCTCTGGGTTTTCATTGGGGACAAGAGTGGTCGCTTACATATACCTGGTTCAATGCATTGGAATGGTGCTACTCTTGTGAATTCATTGGGCATAGTCAATACCCTTACTAGCTACTTTTCTGTGTATATGTACCTCCTGCAGACATCTTTTGAAAAGATCATTATTTCATATTCCACACATTACTGAATTAGAGATCCGATTAGCCATAAAAAAAATAATGAATAAAATAACACCCGGTCCTCCTAGTTCCTTGATACGCGATTCTTCAATTGTGCATCAACTACTGCTGATTTTCCTGCATTATAGAGAATCTCTAAAGTGTGTCCGATCCTTAAGAGTGATTCTGTTTCGGATATTGCTAACTACAGGCCTGCATCAATTCTTAACAAATGTTTTTGCAAATGTTTTAGACTCACGCATATATCCTCATGCTAAAAGCTACATCTCACCTTTTCAATGTGGTTTCATCGAAAGACGATGAACCATGACCAATCTAATCCACTTTATACATTGTATAACAAGTGTGTTTGAGGGTTGCGGTCAAGTAGATGCACTTTTCAGTGATATCTCTAAAGCATTCGTTAAGATGAAACACACAATTGTAGTTGCGAAGTTGGATCTTTTCGGTTTTAGTAATTCACTTAAACAAATTACTTCATTTTATCTTCAGCAAAGTTTGCAGTATGTTTACTGTGGTGGGTTCTTTTTCTGAGAAATATTTTGCAACGTCGGGAGCTCTACGGGGATCAAATTAGGGCCCGATGCTCTTCAATTTATTTATGAACGATATTATTATCATCACTAGCTTATGCTGTCCACTCCTGGACTTAAACCTCTCTCATATCCTGCCATCTCTTCCCATCCTGCACGGTCAGTATCCAGTTTCCAGCGAGTCCTTTCACATCGTCGCTCTATCGGGTTGATGGGCATCCTCTACTATACTACTTCTATATGCCTTTGCTCTCATTGCAATATTCTCTTTGTCGATCTACCGTCGGTCAATCTGAGCCGCCTAGTTCCATTTCAAACGAAGAATAGTCCCGGCAGCATCTAGCAAACCTATTTTGCTTCTGATGGTGTCATTCGCAAGCATATCCCGAAGAGTTATTCCCAACATTGACCTCTCCATTTTTTGTTGCATCACTTGTATTTTCTTAATGTTTCTCTTGGTTATTATTAATGTGTCTGATAATTTAATTTAAACATATTGACAGATCAAATCCGAACACTGTTCTTAACTTCCAAACGCTGCTCCTGCCAGACCAATTCTTCGCTCGATTTCGTGTGTTTGGTTGTCCCTTGTAATATATCATTGACAATATTCTGCCCATTGCTGCGTATGAAATCTATCAACGACATGCTTGATTACAAAACCAGATTAATTGAATAATTCGGTAGTGCAATTACAACAAACCTCAAATGAATGCTTCTAAGTGTAGTGTTGCCTCCTATTCTCCAGAGAAACTAAACCATTATATTTTAACTATGATTGATACCAGTTACTCATTGCGCTCTGATAGAAGGATTGGGAGTCTATTTCGATCCTTTTCTTACCTTTACATCTCATTACAATTATATTGTCAAGTCTTTGTTAAAAACTTTAAGATTAGTTATACACAATTCGCGATTATCTCATGTTAGTGCTGGTAAATTGCTGTTCAGTACTTATGTAAGAAGCAAGTTTTAATTCGCTAGTGTGGTTTGGTATCCTTTTTATACTTCACACATAGCACTGACTGAAAAAGCTCAGCGTAAATTTTTTAATATCTTTCTTATAAAACGCACAGATTTGATCACAATGTTCTCCTGCAGCAGTTTGAAAAGGAAAACTTAACAGCTACAAATTCTAGTACAACCTTCTGCATAACAACATTGGTTGTACTCATCTATTATACGAATAAAGTTTGTTAGTACCCCGATTTTCTGTTCGCCAAGTAGTAACCTTTTACAAACCAACCGTTATAATTAATTCAGATCTCCATTCTCCCCTCATAGTCATGACACGGAACTTAATATTTCTCAATATTGTGATATAAATTACAATACCCTTACCGAATTACTTACCACAGCTGGAATGCGCTTGCAGTTGCAAGATTTTATACGCTTTATTTCTTTGCTTTTATTATTATATACCGTGTGATTTATTATATAGTTTATGATTTTGTTTCTTGTGCTATCTAAATTTAAGTATTATTCTCTAATTGGATTGAAATCTGTTGAATAATGATAACACATTCTATTGTATTGTATTCTGTTCTATTTCGATATTACTATTTTTTGAATTTATAATAATATTCCTTTAGCCATTTTTATAACACAAAGATTTGTTCGCATTGGTTTTGTAAAAAAATGGTTGAAAATAAAATTTTTCAACTTTCAAATTCTGAAAACAAATATTTTATTATACATCCATACACAACTTTGAATCCGATTGGTAGCCATACTCCAAAGATACAGTCAGTAATATACGAGCAAATCTATACATGTGAAAATATTTGCTAGCGTAAAACTGCTTTACTTTTCAGAAAGACAATCATATATCTTTGCTTGACTATAAATCATCTTTTCGTATTCTAAATAGGATATTTTTCCTTGAGATAAAATGTAAGGCACGTGAGTAAAGGTTCAGTATCGTCTGGACAAAATGTTTCCGTATATCGATTGATATGTTGTACCATCGTTGGCAAATATAAAGGCTCAGTCAAATATCTACCTAGCTCTATAGCTACACCTAGCTTCAACTACATATTCTATGCATTCTGTGCATCATTTAGACACTTGGTTAATTTTTCTTGTACAGACTCAAGTATTTCTTTACATAGACTACTGTTATATATTGCGGTACATTTCTGCGGCATTAAACCATATCTTTCTGTATCTCAGCATGCATTTATGTCAAATAGCGTACCTAACTTGATACAGATTTCCCAAACAATAATTGAGACCATGAATGAGGGTGGTCAACTGGATGTTATTATATGATAATATAATTTACCCTCTAGCAAGCCATGACATTTTTTCTTCAAAGTATCTTGTTAGTAGTGAGTAGTGAATTGACATAGACAAATAAAACACATTTTTCATGTGTATTGTATTGGCTTATTGATACAAACATGTTTACAATATATCACAAAGTTTTCATTATCGAATCATACTTGGAGAATGGCCATATTCTTTTGCAGCCATGTATGGATGAATTTTGCGGCAAAGAATCAGTGGCAAAATTTCGTGAAACAGAGTCTATGTCAGGAAAATCAGATAGTGATACCCCATCAAAATGTTGAGGATTAAATAATTTAATCACCTATGAAATCTATACGCAAGCTATCACAGCAAGCGCAACTTTCATATGGGACAAGGTAGACAATCCTCAAAATAAATCTATAAAAATGTTTCTGCAATTTTCATTGCGTGCAGGAGCTTTGGCTTGACTTGATTGAGCATTTTTACGCACTTTGAATAATGATGATGTTCTTGACAAATCCTTCTTCTCGGATAAGGCATGGTGGATATATAAATAAACAAACAATGGTCTAGTAAAAATCCACATGAAATTCTTTGCGAGGCTCTTTTCAAAGATAGAAGTTTGACTGGCTATTTCTCGTAGACGGATTATTGGTCTAATGTTCTTTACTGATACCATAAATACGGAACGATATCGTAATAATTTATTACAGCCATTTTTAAATCAATTACATGACAACGAACTCCGAGAGGGATTTCGAGGAAGATAGTGCAACGTCCCATACAACAAGAGAAACGATGGAATTATTACATAAATTCTTAGATAATCGGATAATATACTTTTCAGCGAAATCTCCCTGTTTAACAATTATAGAATATTTCGTATATCCACACCTAAAAATACAATATTTACAAATCCTCATACAATTGACGAACTTAATGTCTGTCTGAGAGGTCTGCGAGGAAGTTACATCACATAATTTAAGGAATGTGTGGAATGTGATCGATGTTAATAAATTAGTACCTTTACGCAGCGAAAATCATTATCTATTTAAAGTAACCCTAGTTGAAATATCTAATGGTAATGTTTACTGGTGCATACCATTTTGTCTATCTAATAATACTCCTGACATTTTTAAAAAGAATTGTCTATTGAAGATCATCAGTTATCCTAAGTTAACTTCGAAAAGTAAAGCGAAAATCGATATGTAATTAAAGTGGATAAAGAAGGAAACCGTAACCTAAAGCAAACACCCAAGTTAATGTTATTTGATAATAATACGACTGAATCGGAAGATTTACACTATAAAATAAGGGCGCATTTGAAAATCAATCATGTTCCGTAATACTTCGGCGCACACTAACTAATTAATAAGTTTGCAGTAATTGGTTGTAAATTACTCGGCGAGTGAAAACATTGACCGTTTTTCCTTTTCTTTCGTTACCGTCTTTCCTTCTTTGAACACATTCCATTTGAACTGCCATTAATAGCGTCGTGGCGGCGTGTTCGGGTAGAACCTTCATCCCAATTAGTGTTTCAAATTCTCCGTCAAGATAAAATTCGGCGGTTAAAACTTTTACTTCGGCGAATTTGTAATGGCCAAAACAGAGACTTGTTGCCGAAATTTCCACTTTCCACGCAACGTAGATCCGTATAGTATAATTATCGTATACGTAATGTATACGCCGTACGTTACTACTAACAAAGAAAGGTTCGATGGCATTCAAATTTATCGAGAAGTTGATTAATCTTTGTACACCGTTATTGATCCCTCTTTAATAATAAAATAAGCAATTTGAGATATATGGTATAGTAAGTTCGTACGTACCACCGTAACAATATAACAAATATATACATACATATATATAACCATATATAATGTTACTACTAACCAGGAGCTTTAACTAATCGAAGCAAAGAAACTGGAGCAAGGAGCACAACTAAGTCTGGATTTGCCTAAGTAAAAGCATATTTGGCAAGTGTATTTTCAAACTACATTTTTCAACATTTCCAGCACAGTAAGATAACTAATTTCAAAGATCGAACAAATAACCAGAAAGGTATGCCTTTAAATAAGAAAATACAAAAATAGATATTAAACAAAATATGTTGTTAAACACAAATGCGTATAGAGATAATATACAAAAACAACGACAAGGACTCTTAATAGAGTACTAAAGGAGTGATACAAATACTAGCGAGGCAATTTCAATTCAAGAACGTATTGTAACATTACATTATCTTATTGTATAGGTAATATTTTTTGGAAAACACGAAGAGGATATGTGTGTATAATTTGTCAGAGACAGAATGATGAGTGTAAGAATCGAATCAATCTGTTCATCATATTGCAAAAGCAACACCTTTAAAGTTTTCGAAGCTTTGCAACCATATAAATGCTTGTTAGAGTACAAGGTTGAACAAAGCAATTTTTTATTTTTACAATAGAAAATATTTTATTTCATTGAGTAAAATGATTACGGAATACGTAATTACAGAAATCATAATGTTTTTGTAAATTTCTGAGATTTAGAAACTTATGGATAATATTATACCTGGCCCACATCAAGCGGACATTTAGTAAACAAAACATGAGCGTTTCCCTTTGCATGCAGATCGCTCACTAGTGTGTACAAACAGTGAGAAAACAAATGATGAACTTAGTCCATTGGCGAAGTGTTGCAACGAAAGGTTACTATTTCCAATTTGTTTTTGATCGTTCAAACCTGCTAACAGTGTTGACTCTCGGTATGTTACCATTTAGACTATTTTCAACGCTTACTGACAAGGGATGGTACTGAAGCAAGAAATTCAGCATTTAATGAAGGTTGTCTGGTTTGTGGACCTCGTAAGACTTTACAATGCCATAGAAAGCATAACGAATCAATGTACAACGGACATTTCCTTTGAAATTGAAATAACGTATGGATTAGAATATTTGGATGAACATCATCCAGTTTGCATCAAAAATAGTGCAAGAGAATAAAAGAGCCGATGCAGAAATATCTCAAAGCAAAATACATGTATACTTATTAATTACAGTTTCAATTTAAAGAAATCACGACGTGCAGAGATAAGGGTTTCAATAATTTATTATTGTTTTTATGCAAAATTGGCTAGAAGAAAGTGGCATATTGTCTCCTTATGGGTTCATCGTTAGGTAAGGTAATTACAACAATATTGTGAATCTCAATAGCACATAAATTTCAATTTTGGAAGGATAAATTATTCTTTCAGTTCATTTGTATTAAACCATATTTATTTCATATCTTCGTTTTTTGTTCCGATTAGTTTCCTTTTTATTGATTGTAATTGTTTCTTTATTTTATTAAATGTTTGTTAAAATATCTTACAATATTTTAGAGATTTTGTTAGATAGTCTATGATAGTCTTTGATAAACAGTGTTTCATATGACTGAAACATTTAATGTGTCAAACACAACAACAAAACGAGCGAATTAAATTTTGTAATAATATTACAAGTAAGAGGGGAGCGAAAAGTTATCTTATGCGTATTTGCTTCTACGATGAGTGCTTACTTCTCTTAAGTGGCAATTTGAACGCTCAAAATGTGAAATAATTGGTAGATGAAAATTCTACTATATTCTGTGTCAGAAAGACAAAATTTCTTCAAAATAAATAACGCGCGGAAATTTTAGGAAGTTGTACATACGTCCATTATTTATATAAAGAAATATTTCGGGCAAACTCTAAGTTACGGAACAAAGTACAGCCTATTATCTTCAACATCATTATAAATAGTCCTTCGGAGTGTAGTGCGGAGGCCGATTTCAACATGGTTCTTCTATACTCTGTGAAAGGCTTATTTGAACGATGTCTATCTACATAGGAGGATTCTTCTGATTTAAACCCTTAAAACCCTAAATTGTTCCTAAAGAGATATATAACGAGCCAGATATATCAGGAAGAACTTGATTCGGTAAAAGAATTGAGTCAACAAACAACAGACGTTTCCAAAATTATGGTTACTGAAACTTTAACCATAAATGAAAATAAATGACTGATAGATTTTATTATTATCAGTAGATAAAAGGAGAAAATGTTGAATATTTGTTGAAATAAGTGCTAGAAATGTTTATTTCTTATAACCAACTAGATCAATACAGAAAGAAGATAATGACACCCCTTCTAGCTTTTAAAACAACAAACGTTGTATGGTTGATTTTTTCTTCATTGTCGTTTTGAAACCGTAAAAGTTTATAGAATGCTTCATTTATGATAATATACACATAACATTGCTTTCGGAAATACAAATAGACTAAGGCATTAAAAGTTCATGTGCAGAAAATAAAAACCGACTTGTGTTTTTTACTAACTCTAGCTTAGCAAAAAAGCCAAAGGAACACTTTAGGATTTAATTATATTTTGAAGCATAATGTTTCTAGTAACAAAAAAATATAGCTTCAAAAATTTATTAACCTTAAATATATAAATTCTTTTTGTAACAAAAATTCTTAGATTAGCTTACTAAACATGCGCATGCCAACTGCCCAATTTAAACTTTTTTATTGTTGAACTTTCCTTTAATGGTACAATTGTTTTTCAGACTCGCTGTTTGCTTCCAATTATTTTTAAATTCCTGTTTTTTAATCCTTTATCTTTTAGATATGTTTTAAATGCAGAGTTTCTCAAAAATTATTTTTTATTATTTACATATGTAAAAACATTTTATGAAATGGTTTACGCCTACCCAACAAACTTTCGGACAATATCGCGAGTTTGTACTTAGTGGACATTTCTTGAATTGTACGTTATCAGAAGGATAGAATCTCTTACATATACGAGTTGAAATAGTGCGAATTTCGTGTTTTTGCAGAGCTGTATTGTATGGAATACACAGTGCGAGAAAAACAAATCCCAATTCTTTGATTTTGATATGTTCATGCTCAGCATTTTACTAATACATACTTTCAGTTAACTTATCGATTTAATTTATCGATAGCTTGTATACAGTCGTAAAAGATTGTCTTTCTACTAGTTTAGGGAGTTCGACTACTAATTTCGAAATAAATACTGTATCTCGAACAATTATTAGTTACTTGCGTGAGCTGTGACGATAGGCAACCTGTTTAATTACAAATTTAGGTAGCAGTTTTGCTTTACTGCTTCCACCCAGCGTGTGATAGAATCTGTAGTTACAGCAATGAATTCCCAACGAACCTTTTGGAAATGGATTTTGTAAATCAATCCTTACTTCTTTAAATGGTAAACCCACTTCAACAAGATGTAGCCCCGACGGTTTTGATTACTTAGCCTTCTTCGTGCTTGATTCCGACAATTGATGTAGCTTTTTATACAGCTTCGAACATATCTGGCTAATTTGCCCCAATAATACATTCTTTTTTAATTTTCTAAGAAGTTAGAGCAAATACCAAATGTCTACTTAAGGAGTCGTTATGATTGGTGCATAAAATTTCATGTAATCAAGCAATCAAGTAATTAAAATTTTATCTAATTCGTAATTTTGACTAGTTTTGAGTAATGGAAAAACGATATTTTTGCTATTTAAGAAGGATATCGATCTTGTTGGTGTGCAGCCAGTGTTCCTTCTTAGCTTATCAATATCGCCATTTTTCAATTTTTATCATGTACTTTTTATTTGATTTGTATTGATAGAAAATTTTGCTGTACTATGTACCAACTACAATAGATATTACCTTGTGAGTAATATTTCAACTAATTTCTTAGAAAACTGCTGCCCTACTTTAAGAAGGGGCTTTGGGATGTTGGATAGTTGAGGGTAAAAAATTACCGTTATACCATTCATGTAAAACTTGTCGAATATTACTCATTACCAAACCAGAACGTATAAGTTATAATAAAACAACAGCATCAATTAAAGACAACCAAAAATCCTAACACACTAATGCTGGTAAATACAGCTACTCATGGTATTGGTGGGATCATTTACGGGAAAGGCAATGTGAGGAGAGAAAAAACGCTAGCACATGGACATGTTTCTGCCTACCCGGCATCATAAGTGTGATTTCGAGAGATTTTTAGTCACCGTATGTACTGTTGATGCTCGCCGTCTCTGGTTTAGCAGTCCATGAACTGCTCGGGAGAAAGGTTGGGAAACTGTACCCACTTGTTTCACTATCTTTGAACCATCAGACGAGTGTGTTATGCTTGTGGCACTAGATGGCGCCTGGAATCCTCACTTAAGCTGTTAGTTTCGATACGGTAATAGCAGACGAGAGGGAATTGCAATGTGTTCAGTTAAAAATCGCTCGAAGCCACGCTGATTACGTGTCGGTATATCAGCGTATTTTCTTTCTTCACATTGTCTTTCCCGTGAATGATTCCACCAATACCATGAATAGCTCTATTTAGCAGCATTATTATGTTAGAAACAGCATCAGTCACTGAATAGCTCACACATACATGTGTTAAGGCTACGCGAGAGAATATCAGTTGCATTCGATTTTTTGTTTTTTGTTCAATCTAGTTGTAGAAAAATGTAAAATTTCCCTGTTTCTCTTCTAGTGGAGTTTTCTTCTTGTGCCCTAAATTTAAATGTGGTGGCAGCTTATCGTTGTTATCAATAACGATGACAAAATAATCCATTTGTAATTTAGGCGTGCGATAGCATTGTCTTTTAAGACTCAAGATTCGAAAAAGAAAAACAGGTGGCCGATGGTATCAATCATGTGAGTATCATATGTTTACAGGGTAGATGTTCTGTATGTTCGAAAAACACACGACCAGAACGTCGCGAATGTGAAAAATGACGGCACAGAAATGTCTGTTCTGTTCTTTATCATAAAGAATAGGCGTATTTTCTAATAATATGGCCATATTTCTGAATCGAAAGTAACAACGAAATGTTTTTTGCTCGAGCAATTTTTTTTCACACTGATACTGTTAACGTTCACAGCATAGAAAATGCCTTTTTAGAAAAAAAAAATAAAAATGATAACTTCGTTACATTTGTAAAGCATTCTATATGAATATCAAAAAGAAAAATTTGGAACGTAAAAGCTTGAAGTTCTTATAACACGATTACTTGAAATATGCACAACACGATCCTTTAAGGTTCAAATAACACGATCATATAGGGTTCAAATAGTATGACCATTTAAGATCCACACAACAGGAGCATTTCAATTTTACATAACAGTACTATTTAAGGTTTTTTACATAGCATGACTATTTAAGACCCAAATAGCACGACAATTGGACGACTGCATATAAAAATATCAACACATGCCCAGTCAATTACTTTTCAGAACATTGACTGATCATGTGCTGCAACCTCTATTACTTTCCTTGTTGTACCAACTTTTCTCAAACCATAGCGTTCATTCGGTAAAACTTTGTTAGACGCCAAGGAATTTGACATTTAGTTTCCTTGAATCTAGCATTCGAAGATTTTGCACGAATACTTTGTTGTCCATTTTAAAGGTATTAAGTATATTACGTTTTTTCTCCTGTATTAGTATACTTCTGTCCAATTTTTGATTGTTATTAGCTTTTATATTGTACGCGACATATATTCTCGGCCTGATATAGAAAAAAGAAACTTGGAACAGTATAAGAAATTTTATTTTTCAATGTAGTCTCCCCTAACTTCCATACATTTGTTGCAACGATTAATTAATAATTTGATACCCTTGTGAAAATAATCTCAAGTTCTTCCGGTAAAATATTCTATAACAGCTGCTTGCAACTCACTGTCGTCTTTAAAACGACGTCCCCTAAGGTCTTCTTTTAAATTACAGAACAAATAATAATCATAAGGAGCCATATCCGGACTATACGGTGGATGAAATGGAGGTGATATGGCATTGTGGTGCACTCCTTTTGTCAGTTTTCCACGACATTTTGGACGAATACTATCCCTAGTAATCCTATTAATTTATGCAATAAAGACGTATAATGTGTGCCGTCCACAGTTGTATCGCGCTCTTTAAAGTCAATTAGCAAAATGCCCTCACAATCCCAGAATATCGTGCCCACCACCTTTTTCGTTGATTAAACGACTTTCGCACTTCTTTTGTTAAAAAGTTGATGACCGCGCAGTACTTAATTTTCATGCTAGTAACGTTGGTTAGCTGGCTACTAAAAACTATTACTCTCCGAACCGTCATATTTATAGCGTAGACCTTGCGTATGTCCATGCATACCGTGACGAAGTTTGAATACGCCTGAACCTGTATAAGCCTCTCAGGCCGAGAGTTTATGGCGCCTATCTTGTACATACGAGTATTTACTGTCAACAAAAGTGGGTAATAGGTGTCGAACATAGAAAAAATAACAAAGCCGTGCCGCCACTTTCCGTAAATCACAGTTACTACACACATATTTACAACCAGCCATACAAAATAATAATTTGGAAAATACAGAAATAAAACTGAAACAATACAAATATCTATACTAATAGCTTCATAATGATCGAGTTAATTAAGAATCTTCCCAATGTACCTCAATCGATTACGTTAATATATCTGTTACTGATTGTACGTCTAGTTTTCACTGGATAAAAATCACTTGTATGAGTATTTTTTTAAAGAGAAATGTTTCAATTTTTAATATCGAACTCGTACTCCCACTATGCAAACGATTAAAGCTCCTGATGTTTATTTTGCATGTTAATCAAGCACGGAACCTAATTGATAGAGACCCACACCGTGCGCTGTAATCAAATTGGATTATTGTAACTGGTAAACGGGCGTCTTTCACGATTGCATGTCTAACGTAATACTCTGAGGAATTTTCTATGGGTCTCGCCGCGGCTTGGTGATCTTGTACTTATGTATTTGCTTTACGATTATATAAGCTTCTGTTGTGCGTGTAATCGGCGGATGATAGTAAAATTGTATGCTAAGCACATTATTGTACTACAAACCTACGTCAAATCTAATGGGAGAGGTTTATGGGAATCAAAGTGCACGTTAAATTAATTTTATTATATATTTGGGAACTATTATGCAGACATGTCTTGGTATGTGCGATAGAGGGAACACAGAATCAAGGAGATAATAATGAGATACTATAGGGATCACGTGAGACGAGCTTAAGAAATCTATTTATGTAACTGTTATGCTCCAATGTAATATTTAGCCTAAAATTTAATACGGTCTGATTAGATTAGCATTATCTTTCATACCTAGTTATCCTGAACATCGTTAATCCACCTAACTAGAAAGTTCGTTAACAATAATAGGACGGCCACACTGAGCGCTCAGCTTTAAACCCTGACCTGGTAGGGAAGTTCGGTGAATTATGCTGACATAATTGTCCACACCTTAAACCAAAAAGGATTAAAATCTATAATTTTACGTGTTTTATGTATCTTTAACACATTAACTACACTGTAATGTTAAGACAAATTATTTTTTCTTTATATTCAAATGGAAATTATATGGTCAGTCCCCCACATCCGAATTTACGATTGCGGACTAAACTGAAAATACGAGGGTTATTTCTTAAGTTAGATCCGTTTTATAATAAAAATTGAAAAAGTGAAATCCAAAAGCATATTTATCTTCTGAATAAGATTTTAGTTGCCGCCAGTCATTGCTGACGGTTTTTAGTGGTTTCAGTTTATTACTCACAAGGAAAGGGTCCCGGCTGTTAAATTCAGATTTTAATGAAACTTAGTAGGTAAGTAGAGTATGTTGAGACTTGAAAATAAATTTTTTTGTTTATGCTGAAAATTCATAGATTTTCAGTTTTCTTGTTTTATTTCTTGAACGGAAATAGAAATATATAGAACAAAAACTAGAATACAAATATTGTAGCTTACCCAGAGGTCTTTTGGGACACGTGAATGTGGTGTATACAGAATGTTGCATTTAAGCGCCACCCTCTTATGTTAAACTTGATTACAGTAATATGGAAAAGAAATTAACGAAAGTTGTTAATCTTTAACGTCCTTTATTGAATTTAAAGCATTTTCAATTATACAGGATGTTCCAAAGATGATATTAACATAAGAACTTATATCTTATGCTACCCATGTACCACCTATATATATATACATATATACATTATTATACTTTGCCTCGCATTAATTATATTAAATTAATTAATTAAATTTTAAGTACATAACTGCAATCGCCAATTGGTATGGTATCAGATGCAGCTGTTGTTAGTCTGACTGGATATAAGTAAAAGCCGACAAAATTGACACATTGCTGTGTGTGGTTGTTTGTTATCGTAAATATTCAAAAATATAACATTTCTTTAAAACGAAATATTTATAAACTACATCCAATTAAATAGTATCTCATCCTATTGTTAGATAACTCATAGTTAAGGTATTATTGTATTATGATTTGGTATAAATACAATAAACACATAATTTAGATACGCATTAAATTAAATACTTTACTTAAATACATTACTAATAATACTAAGGATTTGTTATCACGTGTAATCCCGTGTTTACATTTGTATGAGTTATGAACATTAGGGCATAATAACAGATGCAATTTTACTAATTAATAACGGGTTTTCTTAATAGCAGACATATGTATCCAATATATAGATGGTTTTGTGTTAGTAGCAAGGTATGACTTGCTCTACATTTTTGGAACACTCTGTATACTTGAAAATGCTTTAAAATTAATAGAGAATGTTACAGATTAGCAACTTGTGTTAATTTATTTTCCATATTACTATGATCAGCTTTAGCATAAGAGGGAAGCGCTTCAGTGTAACATCCTGTATATACCATACAATATTTGGATTTAAATTATTCTTCTATTTCCGTTCAAGAATTAAATCAAATCTGTGAATTTTCAGAGGAGTGCTTCATCCCCTCAGAGTGAATTTCAAACAAAAAATTTTCAAATTCTCAACATACTCTACTTACCTATCAAGTTTAATTTAGATTTGAGTTTGCCTCCCCAGAACCTTTCCTTGTCAGTCAAAACATATTATCTTATTTTCAACAGTGCGACACAGCAAACGATTAAGAGGACTTTCCAACACTTTCCAAGCCGAATTATTATATTTTTGGTATTAATTTTATTTCATACTGTTACCTATTATTATGTAGTGTCATACTTGTTCTAATACTTATTTAGATTTTCCTTTTTGACTTACGTATCTTTTGTACTAGATAAACTTTAGAAAATCATTTACTGAGTAAATATTTTTACAACCATTATTAGAAATCAGGAATTTCAAGTACTCAGTCGGAAATAGCTAGCCACCACAAAACAGAACCTCCATGAAAAGGTATCCGCTTCACTTGTATTTGCCAAGTGAGAAGCACTTGGCTCGATTGCTGAATAGCCCGAAATTCACGTTCGAACGTACAAACTGAAGGTATGTCCTTCGATCCCAAAGTTGCAATGGCAAGTCTTCGCCAATTAAAACCAACCTCTTCAAGCCTCGGCATATCTCCTACCTTACTTCAAACCCACACACTGTCTTTAAGCAATATTTAAATTAAATAGCTGCTGTTTTGCAATCCCGTAATGTATTCAGAACAATAAACGATCAACAATCGCAGTTGTTACTTCTTCGAAATCTTGCACGCCTGATGAAACTATTACACTCACCAAGATTTTTGTAAATTCATATAATTTTGTAGTTCCCCTATAAACATTAGCAACGGTATGAGTTGGGAATTACCTACAATTACATTTCTAAATGTAAAAAAACCGCATAGGCATTGTTTTGTAGATAGCTGCTAGATATCTAGTATTTCAGTGTACAAACCTTCTGAACATCTTCAAAGGTTTATTAATTGTTACATATCTACATGCCGGGAGTTAAATTAATATCCGAGGAGAAAAAACAAAAGTAAATGGTTATAAAGAAACCGATTCATAGCTAAAAAGTAGGACGATCCCATAGTCTCATCAACAATTTTATAAAGTTGAGCAATTCGTAAGAGGAGTAATCAAAAACTAATTCGAAAACAGCGCTCATCGATATTTCGGTTACCCTCTTCTAATAATGCAACCGCGCCACAAATAAAATGCAATTTGAACTTATCAGTAACAAGCAGACACATGTATAACAAATTTGATCCGACAGTAAATGCTTTAGGTGGCTAATTAGATTTCAAAACCACTTTTAGAAGAGACACATAAACAGGCAAAACTAAAATTTACGCAAGATCGTATGAGATGGGATCATAAGTGGAACAACGTCATATTTTCTGATGAGAATAAGTTTAACCTGGTTAATTTTGGTAGCGATAGTGTAATGGTTTTGGGCGTCTTTTACCTATACCAATAAAAGCCCTACATGCTTTATTTCTGCAGAGGAATTCTAATTCTTATATACAACTTCCGGAAATTGTTCTGAGTGCTTTAGTGAACAGTAAAAAAATGCAGCTACCAATAATTCCAAACAAACGAAGGAGTGTTTTCATCGAAAGAAAATCAATTTATTACAATGGTCTGTTCGCTCACACGATCTATCCCAACCCGACCAACAATCTTTGGGGAATATTGGCGAGAGCATCAAAGAACTAAAATTTGCAATAACGAGGTGTTGGCGGGATATTCCTATTTCAAGAATGACCAAATTGATATACTAGGATGTTCGAAGTTATTTTGAATAGAGGATCTAACATTGACTACTAAGTCTAGAAAGAATTATAATTCTTTTGTGTATTTATTTTATTTATTTTGTTTTAAATTAACATTATTGCAAATATTCTCTGCATAAAATACAAGCATTCTTTTTAATATTATTTCCTCTTGAATTTGTGTTTCTTTGTAGTTCAACATTAACTTCGATGCATAAAACCAAAAATTCTGTTCAAGAATTCATGCGGAACTATAGAAATTTCGTTGAATGTAGTCTCTAAATGCCGATTCCACGCACCCTGCATGATAATAACCATTTTCTTGATAACGTTGTATAAGTTATAAAATGAATTATTCGATGCGTATGCATCCATTTTCGTATTTAATAAAAACAACTTACTAAGGAAACTTTAGAAATATTCGCATAAGCATATAATACTTCACAAAACATCAGAATCGAAGCAAAGCTAAAGTTAATAAAACAGCAGAAATAACAGCCGAAACCACAACAGGTACATAAATGGAGGTCAGATAACTGACGCGTTTATCCTAATGTGGCGAGTTCGCCGATAAACGTTAATCGGTGTAACGAGTTAATCATGTCTTGTTACCCCTTGTCGCTAGTACATCCATTGAATGAATCTGTTATAGTATTACGATTAGTCGGAATTTATCAAGAGTACAATTTTATTAGTATAATATATCCATCATTGACAGGGAGGGTGTTAATAGTAACAAGACGAAAATAAAATCTAATGAAAGCATTCTATATTCTAATAAGCCCCTTCAACATTTCACAGGTATAGCAGTAAACTCCACTCACACAAATTAATTAATTATGCGGAACGCAGCGTTTCGGGAGCACGTGGGCTCCCATTGTCAACCGTGTTACCGACTGAAAGTAAAAACTGTATCACACATGCAAAATTATTTTCTACGCAGGCTCTAAAATTTCTAACCATATGACTATTTACAATCTACTAGGTGGCCTCATGCCTTTTACGGGGAAGGATGGACCGAAAGCGAACCGTATCATTTAACAGGGTCTATGGTAATAAATCCATCAAACTCGAGTGTGCAATTGGGGGTGGTTCTCTGTTCAATAAGTTTCCGTTCTTTTTCATATATACCGTTTCGTACGCGTCTAATTCTCTATACGAGTTCACGTTTTTAAGTAGTATCAGATTTTTTAAATCAATCTTATGTCCGGATTTTACCATATGCTCTGCTACGCTTGATAGTTCAGGTTTGTCGAAACGATAGTGTCTAATATGTTCTTTGAACCTCGTTTCGATACTCCTTTTTGTTTGTCCAATATAAACTTTCTCACAATCATTGCATGCGATTTGGTATATTCCAGACTTTTTTATCATCTCCGGTTTATCTTTGGGATTCCCTAAGAGATTCTTTAAGTTGTTTTTTGACACAAAAGACACGTTCATGTTTAGTTGTCGGAAAATTTTATTAATATTTTATTAATATAATTTTATTAATATAATTATTAATATAATTAGAACCTGCGTAGAAAATAATTTTGCATGTGTGATACAGTTTTTACTTTCAGTCGGTAACACGGTTGACAATGGGAGCCCACGTGCTCCCGAAACGCTGCGTTCCGCATAATTAATTAATTTGTGTGAGTGGAGTTTACTGCTATACCTGTGAATTGTACATCCACACAGTCCTTGCAATCGCCCTTCAACATTTCGTTAGCTAACGTTACTAATATAGTTTTTCCTTGTTGCTAGATACTAGTCTCCATCCCAATTGTAAATAGTTAAGTTATAGTGTAATAAAAGCTTACATTAAAATGTAAGCGATGCCAGCACTTCCTCAGTAAACGTGAGTCAAATTTTCAAATTTTAAGGTGTTTGATTTATTTCAAAACATTTGTGCGCCTCAAATGCAAATTACGTATCGTGCTCAATATGTACAGAACAATGATAGAATACCTTATTGAAGCATTCATTTTGTAAATAATCTCAACGTCCAAATGTTGCGCTAACGCAAAAAGTCGTTAACTCAATATGACGAGTGATAACTTCCTCATTTAATTATCCTTATACTTGCATAAATAAATCAGTCGTTCCCCAAATATTTTGTTGCTTAAATCAATATTTTAAAGGTTGAAAGCCTCAAAACTGTCGGCTGAGCAGTCCCCCTGATCTCAGTGAACACTTTGTGTACTTCTTTCAATTTTTCTATCTGTAACTTTTTTTGCTTTTGATTTTACCACTTTCTTATTTCTCGATTGGTCTTTTTATACGCTGCTCTGGATTTTTTCTTCCGAAAATTTTTGCAGGCCCTCATCGGGAAGAGTAGGAAGTATTTGAATGCAGGCTTTATCTTCGATTAAAACATCTCATCTAAAATAAGATTGGATTCACAATATAGGATGGTAGAAACCTATTTAATATTTAATAAAAATTTAAACTATTAATTGTTTAAATTTTGTTGCACGGTGGTTGGAGATAAAGTAATTTTTCGATTTCTGTGGACTAAGGCTGCTGGCTGGAAATGGGTTTAAACAATAGTATAATTCCCGAACATATGTTTGTTTAGAATAATTAAATTAGGTTTCCTCAATTGTCTGAAGTGGTAGTAGTTTAGTAGCTACTGACTGTAAATACGATTTATGAAAGTAACGGATAATTTCAAATAAAAAATAATACGGGATATCGGAGATCTTTCCTTTAATGTATAACACCCACAGTTACCCGCATCAAATAACCTAATCCTATTTTATAAAGTACACAGTAACGTAATAATTATTTTTTTGGTGAAACTGTAATTTCTACATCCTATAAAGGTTATATGAATAAACTATGCAACAAAAATATTGAGCAGGAATGTGTTACATTTTCATGTTTGGTGAAAGACCTCGGGTTTTAATTTTGATATAGTGTTTATCTTTAGACCTTCTATCTAAAACTTTATATATTTTTAATTTAACAATATGTGTTTGTTGCAAATGATAATTTTGACCTGAAAATTAATCAACTTTTACATTCGCTTTGGCATTCCTGGCTGTTAACCAGTTTGCGTATATGTGTTCTACCTACTGGATATTCTATTATTTACCTAAACATTATCCTCTCCGTGGTAAAAATCACAAACATAATTTCATATTTTATTAAATAATAACATTTATTGATGCTAATACACACACACAAGTGCGAAAGTAGAGTGCTTATGCATGTAGAAAGATAAGTGAGAAGTATAATGTTTATTAGCGGGTAATGTGTCCTGGATAATTGAGTACAATTAATAGCTGCAAAATCATACTTAATGAATTCTTCCGTAGTTCTTAGTTTTGGTACACATAGTTGTTCTATAATAATACAGATAAATATATTGCGTAGATGTTTACAGCGAATTTTTACGTTATTTTTTTATTTCATGTCATCTCCTCAGCAATTGTCTCTGCAAGAATTTAGTGTAATAACAGTAAGAGAAAATAAACTTTCATGACAATTTTTAATCGAAACATAGGAAACAAGAAAGTTTCTATAACACCCAACAACAACTAAAAAATTAAACCATAACTAGAAAACAAAGTTTCTTTTGTCAGGTACCCCAGAATCACAAGTGTTATGTATATCTATAACTATTTTAATTTGAATGAAAGTGAAGGTTATAAACAAATAGTAACGACATGGCAATATTGGCTTTTGATCTTCTTTCTAACCATCTTTTATATAATTTGTTACTAAATAAACGATTACTTAACATAAACTAAAGACAAGCCTGAATATCAAAATGCTTTTGCCGCCATGAGTAAAGTTCAATTAAAGTTATTTTTCAACATAATCACCGCAAAGATTGAGACAATTTTTATACCTGTGGGTAATTCAATACCCTCTTCATACATCTTGAAATAGGCCTCTACGTCATCTTGAAGTTCTCCGTTGCAGGAGAGGTGTTGACCTTCGAGACCAATCTTCAGACCTTACACCGCTTGCAGAGAGCCATGCAAAAGAAAAGAAGAGGCATGCTGCCTTCTGGAATTGATTTGATTCATGGTAATACACGACCGAATGACCATTTTCTTCGACAGTTGAAGGTAAATCTGGGAGAACAGCGCTCCCGCAGCAATGATCTATCTCACACGTGGCAACTTTCTGTAAAGAGAGCACTGGAAAATTCGTTCACGGATATAACAAATACCTCAACCCTTGCGATAATTGTGTTGGAAGGTGACAATGGTTTGCTTGGCTGCTGGTAATAGAATCATTTTGTTATTCACACTTGTTGGTATTCTATGCTCGATCGAATTGAAAAAGATACTCTTCTTATTTAAGCCGTTAAAAGCCTACAGTTAATTGTTATGGAATATAAATGCATTATTTAGGACGAATAATAGTAGAGCAATAGAAATATATTTTTGTTCAGAAATTTTATTGGTCTTGTACTTCCTGAACACTATAATAGGTTGATAAATTTTTCATAGGTAACACTTAGGATTCAAGAGGTTAAAGATATTAAACAACCATTCTTATTGTGATGGATATTATGCAAGGACAATTTTATAATTAAAAAAAATAAATGGTTTTCATTCTTTACATTAATTTAGCTATGAAGCGGTAGTAGTTTCACACAATGGCCCTCTTTAACTGGAACACACAAATATGTATGTAAATAATAAGTGAAATAAAGTCAAATAATTTATTTACAGCCTATTGTGAAAGCATATTTTCGCCATGTACATATGTAAAATCTTACAAATCCTTGGTCCTTGTTTCCTTCAAAGTACTCCCCTCCCTTATTGATATACTTTTCCCCGTGAAGTTTCCACTTTGTAAGACAACTTTCAAAAAACTTCCATTAAGATATCCTTTAATCCCTAACAAACTAGGTTTAATGTCATCAGTGATCTCGTCCTTACAACACGGATTTCAATTTCAAGAACAGAAAGAAGTAGTAGGTTTGAGGAGTAGAGAGACTAATGATGGACAGTCGTTTTTTTTTTCGTACTCGTTGTACTGGTTGACTGTTTGACTTTGAGCAAACAACTCAAAATGCACAATTCTATAACAATCAGCATCACTTTTACATGGAATCGAGACTAACGTGCTACCCTTGGGCATGGACATCTTTAGCCAATTCATTATAACGACCGACTTTCGTCTTCTGTTATGGTCTGTTGCGTGAATGATCTATTCATTGGCTTCTTCACTGTATTGCTATCCGTTGTTTTTTCTACTATTCGGTCATCAAACGGGGAAAAATCTTTGTTGCAGTTCGATCTAAATACAATGGCACAATCCTATTATATCTTTTGCAAGTTCTCTAACAGTCAACCAACTAACTGAGCGTACCAAATCCTTGATTTTATCAATGTGGGCGTCATCAATTGAAATCGAGGATCTTCCTAGAAATAGACATCTTCAATTGATTGGCAATCACTTTTGTACCGTATACACCACTCGCTATACTGCTTAGACCTAGAACAACATCTTCGTGAACTTATTTTAAAAGTTGAAACATTTCCGTGAAAGCTTTTATGTAATGGTGAAAGATCTTGCACTCAAGTAACAATAACATCAGAACTAGACGAGATGTCAACAATTTGAAAACACACCTATACGGTTTCACAGATATGGGAAGTAGGCATTGAAAATACAAACCGAAATGTTGAATCAGGAGTATAGGCTGGTAATAGAACAATACAAATAGCAATTCACTGTGTTTTATGCTTTTTTATTTCGTAAATCTGTAAGTAAAGCTTTAAGCCCTTTTGTTTTTGGGAAGAAGTTTAAAATTATTGTATACTATGTATGGCCAGATTCAATTATGTGATTATTACAAAATTATGGTTATCTCCTTTAGTTCTAGATTATAATTGCCAGATTAATGTTACAGCTTAACTTTTAGTGTATACATAAAATTCTACTAATATTGTATAATAATAATAATATCTGTGCGACGAAATGTTACCATTATTGTGAAAACAATTTTACTAATAGAACATCGAATTGGCGTGCATATGCAGCAGATACGACTGTCTAAAAGTCTAAAATGTATTGTGACAAAATCAAATTACTATCAACTCTCGAAAAACTTGCCACATCAATTCAAGGTGTCAAATGAGAAAGAAAAAATCCCCTTTAAGTACACTTCCAACACGCCTTGGCGCGACACACATTCACCAATACATAACAGAAATAAGAAGCGAGAAAGTAAACAGTTTTATGTTACGCTCGTGAAAAGTGGAAAGAATTGATTTTAGAAAATAAACTCCTGCGTCCTGCGCCAGTATCATTGACACTCGCGTGCGTGCGATTGAAAAGCCCTTCGCTGTTTGTGTGCGTGCTTACTGTTGTGCGGAAACACGAAGGAGATAGTTACCAAAGGTATAGAACAGTGCTGCGCAGAAAAGGCAAACTGTTAATTCTGTAAAAAGCTTTCCTATAGCTCCTAAATGTGAACTGCGGGATGGTTTTAACGCCATTTTAGCAAAAGGAACGTACCAACATAAGTGACGTGATGTGCTAGGGAAACCCCCGTCGGGTTAACAACGAAAAATCATTATCGGCGCCCTCTGTCGTCGAACACAAAAAACCTCCTTAAATAAACGAGATGTGTAGACTATACCCCGTCTCTCTCTCTTCCTCACTCCTACAACGGAATATTTGGAAATGTTCTACTCCATTATTGGATAAGTGGTGGCATAACATGCGAATAGGATAAACGAGAACTCTAAAGTAGCTTTATTGGTTGTGTAAATACGCTTTCTGGTAATGATATAGGTCCTATTTCAACTCAATGAAGAGAATAATTTAATATGTTTCACCGCTATCTTGGTCTGACTTCGGGTAGGGCGTAACGCGACTGTGTGCGTTTGAATTCATGTGCTGCAGACGTATACATATATATATATATATACATAGATCCTCTATATAAAGGCGTCGTATATACACATACGCGAGCACACAATAATATTGATTCCTCATCTCTACGTTACCGACCTCTGATTTGAAAGAAATCATCCGGATTCAGTGTTTCTTTTCTTCCTCGATTAGTTCCTGTTTCGTTCGATTTCGTACGGAAGCTGATATGATAAAACGGGATATATACAATGAAAATAAATAGCAGTGCTCTCGGTGTGTATAGGAAATACCGTTGTTCAAGCGGAT
Source organism: Trypoxylus dichotomus (assembly GCA_023509865.1). Classification (NCBI taxonomy): domain Eukaryota; kingdom Metazoa; phylum Arthropoda; class Insecta; order Coleoptera; family Scarabaeidae; genus Trypoxylus; species Trypoxylus dichotomus. The sequence goes on from CM042075.1 coordinate 47,200,647, forward strand.
TGGCTGGTATTATTTATTCAAAATCATCAGTGAACATTTACAGCATTCAACGATCTGATTAGAATATACGTATATATTGGAATATTATTTGAATATTGTATATTCGCTTTGTTTTCGTATTTTCATTGAATTACGCTTTGTGATAACGAATAAAAGGAAAGAAATACATTGAGTGGTAATAAAATGTAGTTTACTAGATAAACAAACAGCAAGGTACTTCATCCATTAACTGCAGTCAAAGAGCAAATGTCTCTTTTAAGCATTCGCGATCACCACCCTATTGCCACATTATTTCGTAGACCACATAAACATACAAACCAATTATTTACCAAACACAACACAGGGACCAACCTATCTAAATCAGACAATACCTGTAATATACTGAAATAAAATACCTTTTTTGTATTGTGCTATACGTGTGTGTGTGTATGGTATCCTTAACAGTTGTAGGGTAACCTCGACATAAATGAGTATAAAATATTTCAGGGTTTAAATATAATTAACAAACACCACAATAACTTTTATAAGTTTTTCATAAATTTCATAATTGCATCATATACAATTTTGGGATTCTCTTGTAGTACACAGATAACATTAGTAGGCATACTAACTCTGGCATAAATTCGCTTTTCTAGAAGTAACTTTCTGTATTGAGAGAATTTTGGACATTTTTTAAAAATAGATGATTTAGGTCTCCTAATAAATCTCGGCTTGTACAAGAAGATACTACGCCTATTTTATACATAAAATCACTACCGTCCAAAAGTTTAGAAGCAACAATGGATTTCACAAAAAGTCGCAGATACAGTAAAATTTTATTGTGATTTATAAAACATAAGTGACTTCCGTTCAATAAAAATAAATTGATTCAAACATAATAATATTTATGCATTACTTAGCATTTTGTCGATATTTTTTTTGTTGCTACGGGTTCTGTAAATATTTCCATAGGTGTCGGATGTTCTGTGGTTGTCGCTGTTTAACTCTTCGATAAAGCTCATATCATAAGAGCTATGGGACTATATGGTAGATAAATCCGGACTTTGAGGAGGCCAAACAATTAATTTTAGTTCATTTCTCGCCGCGTTCTCCTCTAAATTTTTTTTACAGATTTAAGCCGTATGTTTGGGGTCACTGTCTTGCTGGAACACAGACGGCTCACCACGAAATAGCATGATTTCACAAAATATTAAAATACGCTTCTTTCCACATTGTACCACTATTTTTTTTAGTTATTCCATAAAAACAATCCCAAATTATAATACTATCACCTCTGTGTTTGACGGACGGCAGGCTTCACTAGCTCTTTCTTGCGGTCGTTGACGAACAAAAACTCTGTTGCGTTCCAAATAACTGAAATTTGGATTCGTCGGTTGATAAGACTGCGTTCCAATTATCTAATGAACAGTTTATATGCCCTCTTACCCACGTTAATTGTTACCCTTTGTGCGCGTGTTCTAAAAACGAGCTTTTTTCAGCCGATGCATCCTCTTAAACCTGTTGCCAATAATCGCTTCTTGACGGTTGCAACAGAAACATTTGTTCGTCCTTGTGTATTAACGCACGTTGCGACATCCGGTAACGTTAGACGTCGATCTCATTTCGAAGTCGTTACTATGAATCTATTTTCATCGTCTTCTATCAAGATCTTGTCCTATCTCTCTTCTCCGGGCCAATATGTAGTGCACACCTTTCGGTAAAATCCCTAATCGTGGAGCAATTTTTTTCTCGATATATCTTTCACCGCAAAGACTACAAATATTACTACCTTGTTCTACAGTCAACTGTCTGCATTTTGGCATTTTCACGCTAAGTACTTTTTTATAATTTCACACACTAAGGATTAATACTTTTACCACATGCACTAACGATTACCGAAGTAGTACTAGACCGTCTGACCGAAAGTAGTTATTGCAGATATCCTACTCCATCCCCGTCAAACAAGAGTCGTATTCTCGGAAAAATGCAACAACATGTATTTGGCTGAAATTTCTACCTAAAAGTTTAGACTTTACAGATTATGTGTAACAATTTTATATTTGCATACAATAATTTATATTGGAGATAAAGATTTCAAGATATGCCTGTTAGTTCTGCTATCTTTAAGGGAATTCACCATGGTTCAAAGTTTCAGCTGGGAATTTGCCGTCGGTATACTGTAATCTGGCAATCGCTGTGTAAATTATGTTTTGACCAATTATTTTGATGAATATGACGATATATTTTGGGTGTAACGTGTCGTGTATCAAGTCTGTATGTGCCGATAATTATCAGCACACACAGACTTGATTTGGAGCTAAAAATTGACGAACCATGAGTAAGGTGTGGGTCGGTGCATTATCATGCAACAGACACCAGGTCTCTAGATCACGAATTCTGATGATCAGATGCTTTAAAACTTTGAGATAATATTTGCTAGTAATTCTTTGTCCAGTTGGGACGAATTCCCTGTAGTCAATTCTTTTGTTATCGAGGAATGTAATGCTGTTTTGATTTTTGATGGAACTTTCCATGTTCTTTTGGCTTGTGGTGAACGTTTCGACTTTTATTCCGTATCTTGAGGCTTGATCGTACTAAAAACAGCATGTCTCATCACCCCTAACAATTGATTTCAGGAAGTTTGGATAATTTCTGCTACAACGACTTCTGTGAAATGATTGACACATTTAGCCATTCGTCAAAATGTGTGGAATAAATTTTGCACAAACCTCTGTTTTGCCCAAATCCTGGTGAAAATCTTCCATCAAGTTCAGCGAAACATTGCGATCATTTTCAATAAAACCGTGCACTTTTTCGATCATTTCTTGTGTCCGAGTTGAAATTGGCCTTCCTTCACGATTATCATCTTCTAACCTCTTCCTGTCTTGAACGTTTATGTTCTGCTCAAACAAGCATCGTCGTACACTTGCTGCGTCAACCGAAATGTTTCTAGTGCACTTTTACCAAGTTTTGCGTGAAATTTAATAACTGCTCTTTGTTCTACGCCGGCATTTCAACATCGATACAAAAGTTGTTTTGGGAGAACTGTCATAACTGTTATTGAAAGACCGATTACAACAAAAGTTGTCACGGATTCAAACGTCCGCCTCAACACATAGATGGCGCTACTAGTTACTCAGACATACTTTAAGTCTCAATACTTATTTGTCGCACTGTATAATTTGCGTATGCTGTTATAAATTTAAAAAACACCTTTTAATTATAGTTAGTGTCATATATGAGAAATAACTAAGCGAAGAGATGGAAAAACAAAAGGTAAGCAGAAAGACATCGCAAGTTAAAAATGGTGAAATATATAAATTCCACCTAACCAGTTATACGGACGAAACTCATGTTTTTCTATGCCACTAACACCTACATACACTAATTGAAATTTTAACCGTGCACTGGTCTTGCTTGCTTGTAAAATCGAGCTCTCCATCCAAAATGCTTCATACAATCTGCTAAACCGCAACACCTCCATTGAATTGGCCGATTGGAAACTGGGTCGTCGGGTACTAGCTAAGCTTATTATTACGGCCGTATTGTTATGAGCTTTTCCTACTAATTTTCAATTAAGTTTTCACCGTTGTTCCAACTTCGCACATGCAAATATTGCTTCTTGCGTTTTTGTTCTCGTTTCGTCGTCTGTTCTACGAGCCCATGCTCGTGTTGTTGCACGCAGAGTTAGCAATCTATGTCGTCAGCTAGTGTTTATATTAATACCGTATTTGCTGCTTAAAACCAAATATCAGACGCAAAGTTTTAAAGTTATGTTTACGATATTATTATTTTCTTACTCTGCGTTCCTCCGTTTAGATTTTTAATTCCAATTTAGCAGTGGTTTAAGATTTTTAATTAAAAACAACAAGACTGAGTGCAAATTACTTTACTTGCGCAAACAGATTCTTATTTTGTATTTTTTCCGTTAACATTTCTTTTAAATGAGGAATGCATGCAATTACGGTATATCCAGGTACAAATATAATTGTTATTTAGTATTAAAAAGGAAACAAGAAACTTTAGTGACTGTTTTCTTTCCAATTATGTGTAGTTCTCATTCCGTCTCATCTTATATTACAATTTTTTTCCAGAACTTATGCGCGTGGCTTACAGACTTTCAAATAAAATAATTTATGTATAACTTATTGCTTATCACGAGAGCAACAAATAGCTTTCTCGTACCAAAGAAAGATACGTAATGATTCAAATAAAATAAGTAATGCAAAGTAATAAAATAGTAATTAGCAACTGGTTACACGTTGTAATTTCTGAAACATCCTCCCTAACATCGTAGCAATATTCCTAAACAGCATCAGGTGGATGAAGTGGATGTACGTACCTCTGTAACATTTGGTATACTTCTGCAGTTGTTGCAGCGTGCGATATTTGACGTGATGAAAAAGTGTCTTTATATGAAGAAAATGAGCGTTCATCTAGAGATGTAATATTTGCATAACTAAAGTAACCTGCCGAAGACGCTACACATATCCTTCACTCTGGAAAAATCTAAATCTTTTTCTAATACTCTATCAAACGTTGTTACAACACTAGCATTTTTTGCGTCATCTACGTCATTTATCTATGTGTGCACGGTATCTAGTATTCGCATTGCCTCCACTAATAACAAAGATGAATTTACGACTTTCCTATTGGCTCTGCTAGTGCTTTATAATTATTTTAAACAGTCTGCAAATCTGCCTCAGTTTTAGAATATTGAAATATTGCTTGATTTTGCTTACTTCTATAGGATCATACACCACTGTTTCGCCAGTATATGCCCCTAATCGTTTACTAGCCTAGTAATAATGAATTTAATAGATGCAAAAGTTCCAATGTAAATTTCACATTGTTTTGAATTTGTCTCTACATACATGGTACATGTAACTACAATGTTATTTGACATGGTAACGTCATGGTGCTGAAGCGATTGCTAACTCGGTAAGAAATATGGTAAATTACACGCTATCAACATATAGCAAGTCAAGAATTCTGATTTCGATCTTACCACACTTTTTTCAAATCGGTGCTGCGTGCTATGTATATTCACACCATTGCTAGCAAAACCGTTTAAATTTTAAATCTAGCGGTAACAATGCACGTTATTACTTAAATTTTGGCCATAGAAAAAGAGAACTTGGGACCTATTGGATCTCTGCTTCAGTTGAAATATAGACTTCCATATTCATCTCATTTTTAATACTAATTCTATGAAGTTTCACTATTCACGGCTGAAACTGCCGTGATTCTAGAAACGTATTGGAATCTATACGAAATAGATATACTCACTGAGATTGAAAAGCTGCAGAAGGCTGAAATAGATATCAAATTTTATTGTCAATTATAATTGATTATGACATATTAAAATTTATTGTAAAAAATAATTGACAATACATGATCTAGCTAGGATGATCCTCGACTTACAAAGCAATGTAACGCAAATCTAGCTATCTAAAAACTACTGTAACTTGGTCCTAGTTAATCTAATACCGGAGTAGCCCGCCGCCCTGCTAAACTATATATATTTCATCTCCTAACGCTGCGGAAGTAGTCCTCTCCCTAACGTTCCTTAAATATTTTACTCTTGTTGATACAATTACAAAAAAAAAAGTTTTTCCATGCGGTTATCTCTTCGGCTCGAAAGTGCCCCAAGCGGCTATGATGGATTGTTCATGTGGCGTTCTTCTCGTCCAGGATAGGGTGCCAGTTCTCCTGACGCCGATCGTCACGTCCATTGCTCAAACAGACGTTAAGGTTCCCGCTTCACGTCTTCTTTCTTCTGGTTATTTGATGCATGCACTGATCCCTTCGATTCAAATGAGCTCTTGGCGTCCGTGATAGCTCGTCCGGATTATCCTCTCTCTCTCCTCCGGGATAGATCTAGCACGCCAATTGATGTTTCCTTTTTAATAAATCATTCGTTTGCCAAATCGTGTGTAAAATGTTTATCGTTTCTCTGGTACCATCCTGCTGACACCACATGATTTTAATACGTACTTTCAAATTCGTCAAACAAAAAGTTTGTAATCATGTTACTATATTGAGCTCCAGTAACAATTGCCATGTTCGTTCTCAACATAATGCTGCTTAAATACTGCTAGTCCTGGTTTTGCTGGGATAATTCATGGGAAAGACAATGTGAGAAAAGAAAAAGACGGTAACACGCGGACATGTTTCCATCTATCCGGTATCATCGGCGCAGTTTCGAGGATCTTCCTCTGCTAACATTCGTCGCCATTTGGCTGGACTCCTCTTCGGTCCATATCGCTTCAGTTTCTTCCTTTTGAGGAACTTCTGAGGGCTTCCGTTCCTCCTCGTAGGTGTTCGAAGTCCGCTAGCTTTGTTTTCAGAATTATGTGAATATTGTAAGCCTTTAAATGGAAATCTTCAGGAAAAATTTTGAACAAGATCCTTTCTGGAAAGTCTAATTGCTAAATTCTCAGTGACGTTAATGTGGATAGCAGGATTTTCCTCTAAACTATCACTGCGATGGCGTATTTTCAATTTTTCAAATGGTCACATGTGATGGACAATTTTCTTTTCGGTATTCTGTATGGAATTTTCTTCTTCTTTTTTTCTCTTAAGCACCATTATATTTTAATACACAGCTTTCAGACTGAATTTTAAAATGAATTTTACTCCTTTCTTAAAAATAAAATAGCGATATTTTCATTCTATGGAATATTTTCAAGACTTCTTGCTTTAGCTCAATGATGTGCCACTTTTCTGAAAATTTGATGTCAGCACTTGCTCGCTCTCTAAATGACAACTTTATGTTAATACACAGTATGATCTATTTTCTTTGTATTTATGGTGTATATCCGTTGCTAAAGAAAATTTAGTTTGTAGTTTGCGACATAAATTTTCTGAGAAATAAAGGGGGAAATAAATAGAATTTCGGTAGCTCTTTTGGTGTCTGAGTTAGTCTAAAATTGAAAAATTTCACTTTTTGTACTTTATTATTGTGGTTACACTGTAACTTTATAAACATTCACATTTATTCTAATAGCTCAATGCATGTAATTTTTGTTTATTTTCGCCAGATTCCATTTAGCCACAAATCAAAAATCGAGACTATAGCAGAAGGTTCTCATTATATTAGATGTTCAACTGGACGTTATACATAGGACCGGAACCCACGTATTGCAATATAAAGTCCATGGCTGCTGTACTTTGTAAAGAAAACGATGGATCAAAAACTGTACAAAAATTATTTATTACCATACATTTAAAAGTTAGATGGAACCAACAACGCCATACATATGTATGCGTAACAATGCTAAATGATAGAATGCAATCTGTTAGAAATTGTCTGAATTTAAACGATTTGCTCTTACTGTATTGGAATTCTCCGGACTTTTAGAAAACATGTAGAATATTTTGAAAAATAGTGTACCCTTGGATAAATATAAGCGTAAACCAGTAAAGGCTAAATAATAAGATATATTAAAGAAATGTGGAAAAGCAGGGGCTCGTCAAAAAGAAGAGCTGCTGTTATTAAATCAAAAAGACATGCTAAATTTTAAGCAAACTACTTGTATATTTATTTTAATTCCTACTAATAAGGAATGAAATTATTATATTTCCTTGAAGGCATGAATTATTATTAATTTAATGGGAACAATTGTACGTAGGAGACTTAACGTCTTCTAAATGACTACCTTTTGCATTTATGTTTTTTAGGTTTGTAGCATGAACTGACGTTATTTATTTCCAAGTGTTGATTTTCATAGTATCTCTTCGTCACTCATTGTGATTTTTTCTTAGAAATTCGGTTAAGCGTCTGAATCAGATTTTTAACAGTGTGATGATTTAAACTATGTATTGATATACATTTTTGAACAAACTTCCAACACCTTACACAAACTGTGGCCATTCGATTCCAATTATATTGCATGCTTTCAGTTTGTCCCTCTGCTTCATATTTGTCATAACTCCGACATTCAAAAGTACAGCCGCAAAATGACACAGCGTCTTCACGGGTGCCATTCGCCCACGATACCTAAACAACTAAACATTTGACGAATATAGCTCCAACTTAATTAAAAGAAACTTACTGTTATCTTGCTCTCTACATTTGAATCGAGATAAATAAATTAACTAAACCTTATCACCGCTTGTCTGAAATCCTTGTAATAAATTGTAACTGAATTTCATGAAAATGTTGACCGCGTAGTTTGACTAACTAGCTCTTCAACTTATAGAATAGCTTACGAGAGTATGAGATATAATTGTGGACTAAACTTCTCGAATAAATTCGGACAGCAATAGTACAATTAAATAGCACATTACATTGTAATGAATTAATGAGTTATTTATATCAAAACTTTATTTAAATCATGTGTTACAGGCACATGTTGCTATTCTTGTTCAATCTCTTAATAAATTCCTAACTTTTCATTAAATTCCTACCTTAACCCTCGATAGCTATTTAAGACTGTTTCAACGTAACCTATTTAGAATCAGACATAAGAGAGGAAACCAAGAGCACTTTTGTTTCACTACAAAGTTTTTGCGGGATCTATTTTGCGCAATGCCGTATCAAAACGGACACCAAACTCAATACCGTAACAATTAATTTATTTAACAGCAATTTATTAGACTTACCTATGACAGAGAAAAAGCAATAAACACGATGAGTGGCTAGCTATGTTTTAATTGATAAATAATGAATTTCTTTTTGATTTTTGAATTTGAAATCATATTCGCTCATATTAAAACTACAGAATTGTACCTAAGTAGTGCTAAATATATAACATGTTCTTTCCCAGTATGCTTAATAACAGTTACTATAGCAATTTAATTTGAACTAAATTAATATTACTTAAAAACTTAAATAATTATTCGATTTAAAGGTTTTGAGTTTTGGAAAACAACTAACAGCCACCTGCGTACACTATTATATTCGCCATGTTAAAAAAAGTGTCTCCCCCTCATAATTATAATGAAAGCTTAATTACCAAGATACCCAATATCTTTTAATTTATGGCTTTTCATGTATGTATATATGCACGATATATGTAGTCAAATTCAGTAGGTATCGTTGTCTATTACTCAATTTTTAATTATCTATGAAAGAATTGCAAAAAAAATCTACGTTGTTAATTAATTATGGAATTATATTAATTGACTTCCGTAATATCTAGCATAACCATCATAACTTATTCGCGTAGTTCTAGTACTATTTTTAATAAAATGGTATCTTCACGCAAAATACTTGTTACCTCCTCAAAAAATCTGTATTACGTGAATATATATACCATTTCTAAAAATAATTTTCATTATTTTAATTAAAGTAATTGCCAATAATACCTATTCGTAACATAATTCCTATATACTCTGCAGAGAATATAACCGCATTATTGAGTACGTTAATCAAACGGTAACAGAATAACATTTTAAAATTTCAAATCAATCAATGGACTAATTGCTTTGAATGATTAGTCTGTCATAAGTTAAGTATGAATTATACATACCAGAAAGATGAAGGTATTTATTATGAAATTAGGAAATATAATTATTTTCTGTGTATGCACGTATAGTTTTACAACACGAAGAAATAACTATCTTCCATAGTTAACTCGGACAGTAGGAATATGCCCCAAGTTACGCGCGAAATTGTGACGCCCAAACCATGTTATAAATACGAAGAACTCTTAGCGAGAAAATTCAAAACAGTAAAATCTTATTATTACTTCAAAGTCTACTTTAACAACGCTTTCTTATCTTATTCTTCTAATTAATTATAATAGTAAGATATTAACACATCTTACTACACAAGTTAATTAAAAGTTCAAGATAAAAACTCAATAAAAACTAGATCTAAACTAATGTAATTCATTAAGAAATATTCTACTAAATATCGCATTAAAACATAATATTTACATGAATAACAATTTATTTTCTGCACTTACTGTATATTTCTAGAAAACAGACGACCATATTTATAGTGTCTTTAAGGATAAGACTCTTGCTATAATAAATAGAAAAATTGCAGGAATATTTTCTGCTCTACCTCAATCGAGTTTATGTATGTTTCATAAATACGAAACCAAACCAACGCAGCAGCTATCTAATCCAGATCGAATGAGTGAAATGGAAAATGAAAATAAAGCCAACATGTCCCTATCCTAAATAAATCCATATTTATAGTATCGTTATACCAATTGACATCGTAGATTATTTGATCGAAAAAGACAGAGTTTGCTTTAACACATCTCTGTCTTTTTAGTACCCCAAATCCTTGACCAAAGTTGATGTTTCTCCAATGTTATAATATGGTATATAATATATGATAATAACTTGCGGCCGCGCCACGAATGTTGTGGTAATGAATTTAGATGTATTTATGGATAATCTGTTAACATTACATCAACTAGATACGCAATCTGTACCTTTCTGAAACAAAGCGCACTCTGCAGTGAAGTCAATGTTAGAAAATAGCTTAATATATCTAATACTCTATCGGATCAAATGCATTTCGAAAATCCAAGTAAATAGTATCAACCGAGCCTCTATTATCTACTTCCTTAGATGTACATATAACACATTGGCTGAAAAGTCCTGGGCCTAACAAAGAACAACGTAATCTCCATCAAGAGCAACGCAATCATTCCAGCGCCGCTCTAACATTACAATACCACTTTTGTAGAACGATTTATCTTTTTCCTCAAAATAGGCCTCAGTTTCAGCGATAACCTCTTCATTCGTGCGAAATTTCTTACCGACGAGCATTTTTTTGACGTCTGCGAACAGCCAGTTGTCGCTGGGAGCCAAATCTGGCGAATACGGTGGATGTGGGAGCAATTCGAAGTTCAATTCATGTAGTTTTGCCATCGTTTTGATTGACTTGTGACACGGTGCGTTGTCTTGATGAAGCAAATTTTTTTCTTTGCCGTATGCGTTCGTTTCTTTGCAATTTCGGCCTTCAAAAGCTCCAATAACGCTATATAATATTCACTGTTGATGGTATTTCCTTTCTCAAGATAGTCGATGAATATTACATCACGCACATCCCAAAATACCGAGGCCATAACCTTTCCAGCCGATTGCTGTGCTTTCGCGCGTTTTGGACGAGGTTCACCAGTTGCTGTCCACTCAGATGACGATCGTTTTGATTCCGGAGTGAAGTGATGGATCCATGTTTTATCCATTGTCACATATCGACGCAAAAATTCCGGTTTGTTACGTTTAAACATGGCCAAACACTGCTCAGAATCATCAACACGTTCTTGTTTTTGGTCAACAGTGAGCAAACACGGCACCCACTTCGAACAGAGCTTTCTCATAGTCAAATGCTCATGCAATATAAAGCCGTTCTTTTGATATCCTTACGATGTCAGCCAACTCACGCAACTCCACTTTTCGATCATTCAAAACGATTTTGTGGATTTTTTTGATGTTTTCTGCTGTTACCGCCTCATTTGGACGTCCACTGCGTTCTGCATCATCGGTGTCTCTACGACCACGTTTGAAGTCAGCAAACCAACGTTCTATTGTTGTTTCTGATGAAGCGGAGTCCCCATAACACTTTTCAAGCCATTGCTTCGCTTGAACGGTATTTTTTTCCCATCAGGAAGCAGTGTAAAATTAAAACAGTTGTTTTTGATCCATTGTTTTGAAAATAACAAAAGTAGCGTGACTCTTGGCACAATAACTCACAAACTAATGAATAGAATATTATGAAATTTTAACAGCTGTCTTTTGAAGGTTAGTACTAACTGACAGAAAGGTGACTGCAATAAAAATAGCGTCATCTATGTGTTGGTCCCGGGACTTTTCAGCCCATGTGTTATATTGCGTAAAGTAAGCTAGATTAGTGACGGCATATAAAACCGTGTTGCTGATTTCAGAAGGATCACTTTTTTGAGCAGCAGGTTTATCGTGCCAGGTTTCAAACAGCTGCAAACTCAGAACACTTCAAAATAAAATTGAATGAGTGGTGTAATGGCTTAGCAACTACATAAATGCAATCATGAATGAAAATCATTACAATATTATCTGATCCTGATGTAAAAGATTATTTCAATTGTTGAGTTCTGATTCAATGCCCTCGCGTGTAGTACAAATGATTCAATATATATGCTGTTAAAGAATTCCGCCAAAGCACCCACTATATCAGCAGGTATGGTAAACTCAATATTATTGCACTTCATATGTCCGGACCAAAACCGTTTCTGATCACTGTCCAGCTATTCTCTAGGTTGTCAGTAAAACTTTTATAAGATAGATATATACGCTTCTTGACTTCTGCAATTTTTAAATTGATCATGAAATTATTCAGTCTTGAGTCTTTGATATTTTTTAACATAAAGGATTTGCAGGTATTGCAGTAAATTTCACACTATACAAAGTAATAATTTAATCGGAACACAATGTTTAAAGAGCACGTGGTCTCATTGTCAACCGAGTAAAACTAAGTTAAATGCGATACGAGCTAATTTATTGGGGCTCTTCTTGTAATGTTAGTAGAAGTTTTGTTATTCACAAACAAGCGATACGCATAATTTACAATTTATCTAGGAACGAATCCTGTAAGAGTACATTTGAGGCTGAGAAATTACACTTTTTGGTATATATATATATATATATATATATATATATATATATATACATATATGTCAGAAATTCTTACATTCGTAAACAGATATAATTCAGAATTTGTGTCGTTAGTAAGTCTCTTATAAGGTATTAGAATTAGGAATCACTTACTTCCCACGCCACATAAACAATGAATTTTTCAGAAAAGTTTATGAAACAAAAGAGAGTTAGCTTGTGTTGTTGGTAGAGAGCATATACACAGTTTGCTATCTCCTAATTTTGTGTATTTCCAAGTTAAGATAGACTAAACGCATTTTAAAATTTTACATAACCCGTTGTGCTTACTGTTCATCCAGCAAATTATTCTGGAATCGACAGGATAGCATTAATCCCTCGGAATAACACCCTATCGTAGCTTGGAGCTCCCTTTTTTTTGAATTTGAAGAACTAACCGTGCTAGAAATATTAACTAATACCGGAATACGAAGTACTGATATCTTGAAGTATCTGAATTACACTCACTACCGTTTATTAGGCGATAACCCGCTCTAGTCAAATAAAAAAATCCCACGCGGGGTTGCTGAATTTTAATTAATTGTAATCAAAAAAAGATGTAGGTACTTTTTTTTTTAATTTAAAGTTCTTGTTTCGCGACAAACGTCATACGACATACATCGAATTTTACTAAAATAGAAATTTTTACTTTCTACAAGATCCTGTTTGTTTACACCAAGATGATTTTTGTTCGATGTAGTCACGAACGAAATCATTTTTTCTAGTTATAGGGAAATACCGCTTTCTCTCATCAAGTGAAAATATTTGCCTGGGTCCAAGACAGTAGGCGGTGGTTACTGAAAATTTGGATTTTTTTTTAAGAGAAATTCACTTGTAACAAAATAATCTTCTCTCAATGTATCTCGTTTTCTAGAAATATCGTAAAATTGAAGCTACCTTACAATATACACCACCGCTCGTAATAGAACTTTAGACACTTTAAATTTTAACAAAATATTTTAAGAAAGACTACTTTTATTAATGTAATGATTCTATAAACATGTACACAATTTACTAATTAAAGAACTAAGTTAATAAGTAAGCTAACTAGAATATTACTTTTCAAAATCGTGAATCCCGAATTCTAACTGACTGATATATTTGTAACGGTTGTCGGGTTCCGCCGTGTCACTAGGTTTTTGTCCCTGACGTTTCGCGAACAACTACGGTTCGCATTTTCAAAGGTACTGGCTTCGTGGTCGTTGCTGCTGCCTTAAGTATGCTCCTCAGCTCCGCCGGATCGTTGCACGCATGCGCGGCGAGCGCCAATAGCGTGACCGGATGCGCGCAGTGCCGTTGTCCATATTCGGTTCAGTTTTAGCCCGTCGTCCCTGTTGATATTATTAGGGTTTTTGTATATTTCAATGGCTTCCCTGTTTAACCGGCTGTAGTAGTTCTTAGTTGATGTTGGAACTCTTGTATCTTCGAATCTAATCCTATGTTTAGGGTTCGAGTGGATATGTTCGGCAATGGCTGATTTGTCTACTTGTTTTAACCGCACATTCCTCTCGTGTTCCTTCCTTCTGCTGTTGATCGAACGTCCTGTTGTGGCGATGTACACTTTCTCGCATGAGCACGGTTTGCTGTACACCCCTCGGGTGTTGATAAGGAGTCCCTTTTTTACTTGACCTGTCGTAATAAACTAGACAGTTTCCTTGTTGGAGTGAAAACCGTCCGGATGTTGAAACGTTTGAGCACTCGTCCTATCCTGTCTGTAGTATTGTTAATATGCGGTAGGTATGCTGTACCCAACGTTTCTCTTTCCCGATCATTAATGTCCCTGGATCGAGGTTTACTCGTGATGGCACGGCTGATCACATCCTCAGAATAACCGTTACACCGCAGTGCTTGTCTCAGGTGGTCCAGTTCCTTTTTCAGCTGTTCCTCACTACATACTCTGCGTGCTCGTTCTACCAGCGTGCGCACCACCCTAACTGACTGAGTTCCTACAGAGATGGTATTTACACCATAGAGTATGCATAAATTGTTTTAACAGTTAGTTTATCCTTAGATTCCGTTACGTGCAGCTCGATATTGTTATTTCTTTGTGCGAGTAAATATCTCGCGAAAAACTTCTCGGTGTTGAAACATGATCACCAATATTAACGCTACATCAAGTAGGATATTCTTCGCGTAATATTTACGGGCGACTTAATGTAAAACAACCACGGTAAATTTATCTGTTCGCCGTTTCGAGCAAACTGGTACATTTGCCACCAAAAATCGCCCAGAACGTTATCGAGCAACATCCAGGGGCCACGATGAACGCATAAAATTACTTAGTAAGAGAAATAGACGACTAAGGGCCCTGAAATTATGGAGGAAATGGATTGGGCTAGAAACAGGAAGATATCCGTTAGCACAGTGAAATAAACTCCCACGGTCGTGTTGCTACACGAAAACTGTTGCTACGTCGTGGGAATAAAGAAAAACGCCTCCAGTGGGCTAGCACAAAGACTGGACAATAGAACGATGGGGAAAACGTACTAAGAACTGATGAGTCCAGATGTGAAGTGTTTGGTCAAAACCGCGGAACATTTGTCAGGCGCTCACAAGACGAGAAAATGCTTCCAGAGTGGATTACACCAGCAATAATGATAGGTGGTGGTCCCATTTTTATATGGGAGTTGTTTTTCATTAAATGGAGTAGGGGATCTTAAAAACAATGACTAGGCCTCACGAGAGTCCGAATCTTAATCCGATAGAGCTTCTGTAGGACGAACTGAACAGATGAAGTAGAGGAGAATATCCAACGTCCAAAACCCGTCTCTGAATGGTATTGCAGACGGAATGGAACACTATTCCTCAAGATACATTGAGAATTGGTAGCAAGAATGCCACGAATTGTGTGAGCAGTTATTAAATCAAGAGGTGGATTTTTCGATGGGAAGAAAGTACAACTTCCTATATGTTTTCTAATATTTATTATTATGTTTTCTTTTGTGTACGCATGTGTCGTAGATGCGTCGTAGATGAAGAAATATTTTTCTTATAATCGTTTTGAAGTTTTGAAATAAGTGTCAAATTTTGCATAAAATAGGAAGTAGCCATACTATTATGAGTGGTAGTGTAGATTATAAAATTCATAATTCATTCCAGACAGTTTTGAGTTTTGAGGTTTTTTACATTATGCAAACGACCCTTGCACATACCCGTTACAAAACATATTTTATAATAGATTTTTAAATATGTAAATTACTTTGTACATTATTTACATTCTAGAGTATTATTTTGACATATGCAATTTCGCATAAATGTTGCACTAGATTTTATTAAAGAACACCAGATAAGCCCTAGCACGAAGGTACAGTGTAAATGCGAACGTACTTATTTTTTGCATCATTATTTCCGCCTTATTGTAATTAATTACAGAATTTTGCCGAAAGGAATGGATACATTTGTTTTGACTATTGAAATTAGGTGAATTAACTCATTAATCTTTTTATATGTGTAAACACACAGTTCACAAAACTATCTATTTAATCATTCCGAAAATATTTTTCAATACCCCTACGGTATTATTTCGTTTTTCGAAGTAAATGAAGCACATCTTGCTAGGTGCACGATAATAGCAGTTCAAGTATGTACAATTGTACTTGTTACGCAACTTTTGACCTTGTAGAGCACTCTAGTCGTCGAGGCGGTTCAAGCACCATCGCCGAACACCCTCTCATGACCGGCGGATTGCGGCTGTAATGGTAGTAGCAAAGCAAAACCAGGCAAACGCAACTCCAACCGCCAAACCGATTTACTAAAGAGCCTAGTGTGTGTTTCTCTTATTTGCGAACTTGCTGTTTGTGTAAATAAGAAGCACCTCGTTTACGTACATGTTCGTACCGCACTAAACATTCCTAACGTTAGGTGTGTAACGTTCGTACGGCTA
The DNA here is from genome assembly GCA_023509865.1 of Trypoxylus dichotomus. NCBI lineage: Eukaryota > Metazoa > Arthropoda > Insecta > Coleoptera > Scarabaeidae > Trypoxylus > Trypoxylus dichotomus. Next base: position 47,217,103 of record CM042075.1, read on the forward strand.
TTTTAATTTTTAATGGTGTACATCCTGCACTCAGCAATACTTGTTAACGATATTTGTTCGCGAACTCGGTTCATATAAAACGGGTAAAAGCGCTTAATTAAAGTACATTGAAATCGTAAAGGAAGTAACAATGAAAGTTTCGAAGTCTTAAATAGTTCATGTTTAAAATTCCGGTAACAAGAAATATTCCTAATTTTAGATTCCCGTTAATTTTCCATTCTTCTCTTAGAAAGGGTTCATATACAAATATATAGGGATGAGTAATTGTAATTAACAGCAGTACATTGATTACTTTTTGTCATGTATAAAATAGCAGCCCTAACACAAAGGAAAATTGAAGATTTAAAAATAAAACTGTCTAAGGTCGGTAGAAAATAACAAAAATATGTGTTACATCAGAACTTGAATACTTTTACCTTATCAAGCAACGAGGGCGTCGTGGAAGTAATTGGGCAAGATCAACTAATATTTGTAGATGAAAGACGTCGTAGCTCGAGTAACTTTATTTCCTCAACACCTTTTGAAGCTCCAGCATATACAAATGACTAGTCTCAGCAAAGAGGGGCAAGTTTCAGTGCCGTGCGGAGAAAAACGTGGAGGGATGAAGTGCTCGGCAAGGAGAATCGAGTACCTGTATCAAAACACGCTTGCTCAGTATTATTCGACTGGTCGTTGTCAGTGCTTGTCAGTACATATATATTTAGAAAATGTCGCACTTAGGTTCGTTTCGGGAACGGCGTATTACGAATAAATTAGAAAACGTAATAGCGAGTATGCCGGATTTAGAATACAAAGGTGATAGAATTAAATGTGCAAAGTGCTACAACTATTTGAGGTGTACCAGCAGGTAGAAGTGTGAACGCCACCTAAAAAATATAAAACACGGTTCTGCAATCCGTGACAAACCATTCAGCGAACAATTCATGTTTGATATAGTTGTTGTACCGTTCACTTTACTAGACCAACAAGCATTTGCCTCCTTCTGAAGGATTATAGATTGGATTATAGATTACCAAGTCGGACATCGTTAAGAAACTTTATCCCATGTGTCCGTGACTACGTTGAAAGAAGATTTAAAGCAGAATTCAAAGATCAAAAATTGTGGTTATGTGAGGACGAAACAACCAATCGGCAAAAAAATTTGGTGGTGAATGTGATGGTACGTACAATGGAACAGTTTGGACCGTCATCCTCTATCTTACTTCCTTCCAAAGGAGCTGCAAAATGTACTAGCGAAGAAATTTTAAAAGTGGTGTTGAGGACATTGAACAAATTTCAAGTTTCAGCAACCCAACTTTTAATGCTTATGAGTGACGGTGCCGCTAACATGCTTTCCTGAGGCCAACCTCTTAAACGAGAGAGTGGAAATCTGTTCCATGTAACATGTAAAATCCATGCCTTAAACCTTGTGGCGTAATTGATCCCTGAATGTTACGAGTAAATGCCAGCTCGTACGAAGGTAGTCCCCAAGTAAGGTCCCCAAAACGTACAAAAAGATTTCACAAGCTGTGTCCCAAAGTGCCTAAACCACCACTGCCAATCACTACGCGTTCGGCACCATGGATAAAGGCTGCATTTTGCTAGTGTGAACATTTTGATGATGTAAAGAAGGTAGTTTTACAAGTCACGCCAAATGTTTCAAGATATTTAGGTAAAATATGATTTAGCATGTATTCGCAAGAACTACTATGGATTATCGGAAGGAATAGAAAAATTATAAAATGATTCGATATCGTTTGTGGATTCTGTTCAAATTATGGATAATGTTTACTCACACCACACCTATGTACGGCAGAAGGCGAAAAAAATGAAAGTGTAATACGAAAATTTGAAAGTGTTTTTGACAAGGGTACAGATTTTCTCATACTAAGAAAATTTGGTGAAGGTGCGTCGAAAGATCCATTAAGTTGTCACAAGGATTACTTTAATGATACCAATTGCGCACCGCTAAGTCTCTCCTTTGATCCATAATTCAAATAGGTCAATTATCTGAACAGACCTTGTAATGAAGAGAGCAAAGGTGACATTTCAAATAAAATTAATATAGAGGTTGGAATTACGAACCAAAAGCTCATTTAACTACAGACAAAAAATTGAATAAATTTCAATAAACATTACATAATGTTGTGGAACTAAAGTCGATAAGGACATCATTGGACGATTGTAAACTCTAGCGGAGAAGTCTGTGACTTCTAAGAAGATTAGAGTTATAATTGCGCTTTCTAAGGAAATCTCACCAAGTATTAATTCATCGATTTTGATGGGACTTAAAGTTCGAAGATATTCATCACATATTTTCACAACTGCCAAATTTGAAGGAGTAGAAACAACTCTCTGAAATCATCGGCTCTTGAGTTATTTGACTAATATTAAATATTTTGTTTTTAAAACAATTGACTAGTATTATTCATTATAAAGTTATAGCCTATATATATATATATATATAATAAATAAATAATTAATTTTGGAGGGTGGTTTCTATATTTGATCAATAATTTTGCAACAAGTAAAGGCCAAAAACGAAAACATTTGATTTTAACTTCACGAAGAAAAAATGTATGCCATAACATATTAGAACGAATGTTCCATAAGATTTATAAACCACTTGATAATATATATTGTTACGTTCTCCTGGTTTGAAGAACAACGCCGCTGTAGCCTGCTCGTAATTTCCTAAATTACTTGACCAATACTTACTTGGAGAGTATGTTCGCTTATTTACTACAGGAAAGGTTGTACAGTGAAACTCAATGCGCGTGCGCAAAAAAATATATTTGAAAATGAAATGGTTACACGGTTTCCACTCTTGCCTATGTACATGTACGATGTACGTAAGATGTATATATTTGCAATAATTGCAGTTATTCGAGCTCTCTTATACATGTAATGTACATTAGCATTTGTATATGTATTTTCATTGGTAGCAACATAAAGTAATGCCTCAGCATGTACGTTGCAAAGCCATGTCTTAATTCTGTTTAAAAGGTTAAACTCTTATATGCTTCCGCTGAAGCTTTGTTAGAGGCATGTACTAATGCCTCTATCTGTTTGCATGCACCTAAGAGACTTGGCCCTGTATTATTGGCATGTATTTGTACTTGACCAAATACGTTTATTATTTTCACATTTATAGGGGAACCCACCCTATCTCTTAGAGCTTGAACGCCTGGTCGAGGGCGACAGTAGCGATAATAGCCGATCTCAATACAAAAGTAATGTCACAGCTACCCAGGCGTTCTCGTTTGAAATATTACGCTATGTGCAATCTTTAGCTCTCTACTACTGCGCCCCAAAGAAGGGAAAAATCCAGTAACCAGCAAATGTGCGAACTGCGCACCGACAAGTAAAACGGAGCGATGATGCCGACATTACATAAGAAAACTGGCCCGTGACACTCGTCCGCTACGACGAGCAATTAAATGAAAAATTTCTAAGTCCCGATACGACAAGGACCGAACAAACGTACAAAAGACAACGGGCGCTGCGGCCGCAACGACCGTCAGCAAGAAGCGGAGTGATCGTACTTGTAGAGGAGGTCTATACATGCGCGCCGACAATCTCACCAAAATAATTTCCGACACAAACTTAACTGAAGACTAAAAATATGTATAGACGACAATGGGCACAGTAGCCTCGACGTACGATGATAGAAAATTTGAGAATTTATACTTATTAAAAAAATCTATACATGTGGTCCGACGACGTTACCAAATGACTCCCGCCAGAAATAAATGTATAGACAACGTCCTCGACGATTCCCGCCAAAACTAGAAAAACTTAGAAATCTCTAATAATCTTACGACGACGTTACTGTACACGTTACGACGAGGCACGAAAGGTGACCGAGAGTGCACGATCGCTAATACCTCGACTGTCGCGCGGGAGACGACTGCCTATGCTTGTGTACGTTAAATTTCAAGAAAACTCCCATTACATATCCGACGACGTTGCAGTGAATGATTTCTAATTAGGCAGTTTTAGCTAGCGTAATGCGAATGGCTGACTTGCATACATATACAATGCGTAATGTACATACATATTAAAATAAAATTGGATATAAGAGAGCAAAATAAATAAATATAAAAATGAAAATAAAATAATATTCTAAATGAAAATAATAATGCAAAGAAGATAAAATACATAATAGTAAAAAATTTAGAAAATACAAAAACAATGTTAAGTCCTTAACATATATATAATATAATATAATATAATATAATATAATATAATATAATATAATATAATATAATATAATATAATATAATATAATATAATATAATATAATATAATATAATATAATATAATATAATATAATATAATATAATATAATATAATATAATATAATATAATATAATATAATATAATATAATATAATATAATATAATATAATATAATATAATATAATATAATATAATATAATATAATATAATATAATATAATATAATATAATATAATATAATATAATATAATATAATATAATATAATATACTTAGATTTCTAAGTAATAACTATTATAGTTTTCACATTGTTCCAAAAAAATTAAGGGCGCTTGGTACAAAATGTAAGATTAAGTTCATATCTTATAGGAAATAGCCTTATTTATTAATGAGTATGACGGACTGGCGCGATTAGTGGCAGAAGAAAATACCTTGTTCCAACTTACGGTTAGTTTGTCATTTGTAGTTTAAACATTAGTGAGAGTGACTTCGTGACTTGCGTTAGATTATACAGTTCACAAGTATTAATTGATACACTATTTAATCTAGGATATTTTGTAGTTAATTTCTATATTTATCTATTAATTTAAGAAAATTGATTTTTCTACTTAGTGCGATGATTGTAAACCAATTTTTATAAATTTGTGTTGTGGGTTAAATTTCATGTATTACATGAGGTAGTGCCTATACATATACACGCATTCAGCCAAAGTGGATAGTGATATTACAAGTATATTCGATTCGTTCCAATTCGTCATGTTCGAAATTATATTGCATTATATACGTTGTAGATACAATACAATAGTGTAAATTTAAAAATTTGAATATTATAGTGGTTTTTTCAATACTTCCACGTACCACTGCTCTTGAAACTGTACATGCTTAAGTTTATTGTGAAGATGAAACATTAACTTACATATATCACAATCGCTATTGGACGATTTCAATAAAACTTTTTGTATCAGTTTCTTATGATACTTGTAAATTTTTCAAATAGTGTAAGACACTTTAAAAGACTTTTTCTCAGTGTATATATAGACAAGAACGAAATAACCAGTGGACGAAAATTAGGTAATCCTAAGTTTCATCAAAATCCTCAATTAACACTTGGCGAGGTTCGCTTATCAGAAGAATACTTGATCTTAGGAGATTGTTATTTACGAATGAAATGATTACTTTCTCGTTAGAAAGTTAAATTGTTATGTGCGGAGTACCGTTATATCCGATCTTGTTTCTATACAAGTATACGTAGATGGATATAGAGAATCTAATCGTGGCCAGTGACGCAGCTCCAAGACCAATAATAATACCAGGTGTATGTATGTCTTTTCCGGTTTTTTGCTTAAAGGAAACACGTAATTTTCAAGCGAAACTAATTTTCTTTTGTATTCAAAATATTGGCCATCGGTTTCTACACCTTCCGCCAATCTTTCAGATAATTTATGGATACCATGCCAGAAAAACTGCTTGCCTTTTGGAGCAAACCAATCGCTGAGCCATTTTCTAACTTCCTCAACATTGCTGAAGTGCTGTTCTGCGATCGCGTGCCCCATTGATGCGAAGAGGTAATAGTAAGATGGCGTCAGATCTGGGGAATACGGAAGGTGAAGAAAGATGTCCCATCCAAGCGATTTCAAGGTGTCTTTCACTGGTTTTGCTGTGCTAGACGGCGCATTATCGTGTAACAAAATCACTTTGCCATGTCTTCTGGCCAATTCCGGTTATATTTCGATTAATAGGTGGTTTAAATTAATCATTTGTTGGCGATAGCGTTGCATATTTACGGTTCCGCCGGACTTAAAGAGTTCGTAATACACAATACCGCTCTGGTCCCACCAGACACAGAGCGTGGTCTTCTTGCCGAAGCGATTTGGCCATGGTGTTGAAGGACCAGCTTCGCCAGATGAAAGCCACGATTTTTCCCGCTTCGGGTTTTCAAAATAAATCCATTTTTCATCGCTCGTCACAATGCGATACAAAAGTGATTTCCTTGCGTGGCGTTGAAGTATCATTTCACAGATGACTATTCTATTTGACGCTGATTCAAATCGTGTGGCACCCGTTTACCGAGTTTATTGGCTATATGCTATATGCTCGTAAAGGTCTGCTGATTGTTTCTTGTGATACATGTAATGCTTTTACCAAAGCGCACACTGTCTTTCAGATTGAAATCACCCCTCTTAAATTGTCGAAACCATGTCTCACATGTTCTAATCGATGGAGCGTGTTCATCATATGTGTCTACCAACAAACGATGACTTTCAATAGCCTTTTTTTGGTTAAATAATAAAAGTAATGGGTGCCGCAAATGTCCTTTTTCAGGGATGAAACTCGACATGGTCAGTGAACGATAAAGCAAAGACTCTAGTTTTTGGCGGACTCAACTTGTGTGTGTTTGTAGTTTAAATGTCAAACGAACAAAATGACGTACGTGTCAAGTTAATACGCTGCGTACTTTTCGCTGTCGCCATCTCTTAATTAAACCGGAAAAAAACATGCACACACCTGGTAGTAGTAGAAAATCTAGTCATTGTACGACACCATTATATCGAATATGCTACATTACCCTATGTAACTTACACTCTCTAATTCAGAAGATGATTCCTTTCTGTGTGTTAAGATTTAATCACTATCTTCCCAGAGTTACTACGTTATGGGACGACGAAGAACAAGCACCTTACAATCTGTATTGTTCGTAGCAGAAAAGTACTTTTGCACGTATGATACTTCATTTTTTAGTACAATAAATTCTCCTATTACACTACATGCATTGCAAAAGTGGTAAAAAAACCATAATAATAAAGCGTTCGACGGAACAGGGTTTTTTCACTGCTCGACTCATAGTCAATAGCTTTCATGCACCTCCCGATGAAATATCGTGATTTCTAGACAATACCCGTGCGTTTCATTGTACATTTTTCCGTTAAATGCTATATTGTAACTGACTGAACAATGCTCCCTTTTAAATTAGTTCGAATAATATACGTACTTCATCCAACGGCTTTATGATCGATCATTGATTACTTTAATTTGAACTGTATTTTGTAATATATCATATTTTGGAGATATTAGTAATTGTCTGTCACACAAACTTGCACTAATATGTTATTACATCTGAAACTAGACAAAGATATACTGTCATTATGTCGCTGGGGGTAATAGTTGCAGGTGTATATTTCTGACACAAACAAATTTTACCGGGAAAAAATAAACTTAGTTATAGCGTTTTTCGTGTTATTAGATTTATTAGAAATGAATTCTGAAACAGACCAATATCTATAGTATTTGTAGATCGGTTGATATAGAGTATTGAGTATAAATAATTTAACACTGATCGGTATTAATATTCATGGAAATATATTTTATGGAAATTGTTGGCGGATACTCCATCTGTATCCATATGTAAATCACATCTAAAGGAATGCCTAGAAGATAACACCAACGACAAAATCGCTGTAAATACAGCTTTTCTCATGGTATTGGAGAAATCATTCACGAGAAATACATGTAAAGAGACATAAAACGCTAAAACACATGTTTCTGCCTACCCGGCGTCATCAACATGGTTTCGAGCGGTTTTATGCTCAACATATGTAATTCCCTTTCTGCTTCTATCGCCGTACCTAACTCTACAATACAAGCGATTATTCCTGGCGCTAACTAGTGCCAAAAGAAAGAAACATTTGTCCGTAAAGTCAGGCAGCGAAAAGAAGCAGGTACAGTTTTCCACCTTGCCCTCGAGCAATACATGGATTGCTACCACAAGAGGCAGAAACATGTCCGTGTATTAGCGTTTTATCTTTCTTCACATGTCTTTCTCTTGAATGATTTCTCTAATACCATGAGAGAAGCTGTATTTCCAGCAATTCTGTCGTTGGTGTTCTTTTCCAGGCAATCCTTTAGATGTGTTTTAAATACGTCATGGTAAGCCTGAGAAATCATTCACATGTGCAGTTCCTCTTGCACTGCCTTTTGTGCGCACGCCCTTTTGTGGTAGCAATCCATGTATTGCTCGAGAGAAGGGTGGGAAACGGTACCCGCTTCTTTTTGCTGTGTGTAACTTTACAGACAAGTGTTTCTTTCTTTTGGCACTAGTTAGCGCCAGGAATAATCACTTGTATTGTAGGGTTAGATATGGCGATAGAAGCAGAGATGGAATTACATGAGTGAGCATAAAACCGCTCGAAACCACGCTGATGACGCCGGATAGGCAGAAACATGTCCGTGTGTTAGCGTTTTATGTCTCTTCACATGCCTTTCTCGTGAATGATTTCTCCGATACCACAAGAAAAGCTGCATTTACAGCGATTTCGACATTGGTGTATCCATATGTATTGTGTATCTTGCGAACCCAAAGAAATGAATAATTTGTGAGTAGTCACTGTAAGTGTATAAGAAAAGACCTAGAAATTTGGTCTTCTGTCCTTGTATGTTTAGATAAAATTTATGGAGTTAATACTTCATATATCGTATAATATGTCCCCAAAATTGGTTGCTATGACTGTCGAATAAAGAAAAAAGTATAAGAAAAGAAACGCATTCAAAAGAGATTTAGGGAGAAGACTCGTGTAATAGTTCATAAACAACGACAAGGAAGTGGAAACAGTAATTCGTAGTTCTTCCAGAAAGTTCCTTTCAAACTCTTTGTGTACAACTAATATTATTGGTTTTTAAAGAGGTAAAACATACGTTTTATGATTTACAGCATTTAGTAACTTTAATAACTTGACAATTGTTTCACTACTGAGTGATTGTCATATTGAGTTATTAATTTATTATTTCTTCAAAGATCATGCATTTTTATCAAGTAAAATCCGAACAGATTCAGTTCTTTCGTATTACAGGTCTTGATGAGGACCTATTTTCCGTTCTTGTCCAAACTTTTGCCATTTTTATTACAGATTTAAATTCTTCATGAAAAATATAGCTCTTACTTAGAATATTCTTTTGGATAGTTAGGAATAAATGTTTAATATTTTTAGGAGTTGCATTCAGTGAAGTCGTTCTTCTCCAACCTCCCTTCATAGCAGAAATGGATGTAGTTTTGACATTTCTAACCCCTTATGAATTCGGATTTTCTAGTAAAAATGTTTTAACCTTTGCTTAAAACATTTAAACATCGCCCTATATTGAATGACTTGTTTTAGTTCGTGCATTAATGACTCCTCTCTAGGATCACGCATGGACTACTTCAGCAGAACTAATTAAGTATCCTGGTACTTTGGTTTTACTTCTTCTCGGTTTTACACTTCAACTTGAGCATCCGACTGTAAAAGGCAAGGATATTTATCAAAAACAAAAGAACACATTAAAAACAAGCACTCTATAGATTGCAGCGTTGAAGCCAAATACTCAGTAAACATGGGGTTTTCTATATTAAAATTAAGTTCATCTTAGTAGTAAATGATTACATCATCTATTGTAAGTCAAAAAACCTTATAGACAAGATCTTCAAAATTTAAAATGCCCTTGCCCTGAAGAAGAGAGAAGGACGAGGAAAAGTAACAAAGATAGCAAACTTTAAAAGCTCTAGAATAAACTAAAAAAAAAGTTCAAGTAAAAGACATCCAAACCTTTGAAAAAAAAGTGAAAGCATGAATTTTTAAGTTGTTCCTCTCACCCGACACAAACTTAATAAGGGGCGGCTTAGTTTTCAAATAATTTTCAAATAATCAGAAAATGCTACATTTTTCATATTCTTATGCCTTTTAAATAGTTATTGGTCATTCCAGAACTTTTGGAAATTTTCGGACACACGGTCCTGACATGTTAAAGTGACACACTACCGTATCATCATTCTGCCACTCTTCGGCCTGATAGTTGCACGTAGTACTTGTAAATAAGATACTCCGTAAGCTCTATTACTTACAATTGGATTGGAACATAAATCCGTACCGTTTTTGATTTCTAACTGAAGAGTGCTTTGAAAAATGTGTTAGGCACATCTCATAGTTATTTTTATATCACACTACTGCTCAATTAAACAGTCCTTGAATGCAAATTTACGTAAAGGTTATGTAAATTACTGTCAAAACAAGGAAACGAACATATTTGACATATCTCTTCGTTCGAATTGAACAGAGAAGCCTATTAAAGAAACTGCAGCATGATAATGGGTTTTTTTGTTTCAAAGTAGCATAAGCGATTCCCCACCTTCAGGAAGGCTATTGGACTTTGATAAAGATTGTCTGAATGCTTTAGTTTACCATACTTTACATCAGCCAACTCAGGAATTCCCTATTATAATGGATTTTGACCAATGAACCATACTACGACATTTAAATTCCATAAATAAACTTGTCAATATTGGGGTCCCTTTGCTAGCCTCATTTAGCTCATCAACAACATCACTCAGTTCCTTTTCACATTATTACTGGTGGCTAAAAATTGTGCCTTCAGATCAGCAAAAGACACAAGAAAACGGCATGCATCAAATGGCTACCTTAAAACGATTCAGGACGAGCACAAGGTGGGAGAAGCAAATTCACTGCATCATATCACAAATAGCTAGCGCACATTATTTAACATCTAACATCACTTGCTAACTGAACTTTACTTCTTTTTCTTAAAGAGAGTGATTTTGAAAAAATGAAGTAGTCGGAACCTTCTTCTTGTCAAGGCAAAACAAAACATATATGAGTGTACTTCATCTTTATTGGGAATTAATTCTGAAGGGTGTGCAATCATTGGCGGCGATAATATATTTCGAAAGCGGTCGGACATACCTAAAGTCGGGATTCATACGCGTATGGTTTCTATGTGTACGAATGCTAGATTAGATTGATGACGGCAACCAATTGCCGACACTAGAATACACTGGCACTGTTATTAAATATGTTGTTTGTAATAACAACATTTTACCGTACGGAATTTTTGTGTGTAAGAGACATGTTAATAGCAAACAACACCGGTTAAATACGCAATGTGAACGTGAAGTATGTGCAACATTGGACAAAATATTGGAGACACCGAAGAATTTCGAAGATTTTGGGGGAAGTATGTTCCGGAATAGAGATTGCCAACAAGAGGTCAATTACACTATAATTTTCATTGGGTTAAAAAAATGATTATTGATCAAATAAAGGCAGTGTTAAAAGATCAAGAAGTAAGGTTGACAGTAGATGAGCGAGAGAGAGACATGTTAGAGCTGGAAGGTTACTAAAACAATCGTACCCTTAATTGCTTCATGTAACTTGTTTGTTCCATGCATGTCAGCTGGTAGCTGAATTTTTTAGAAACAGTTATCAAAAGTAGATCAATTTATAGTTTCGACCAAAAAAGTTTTTATTAAATCTCGAAAACGTCTTCATGAGTATAAACAGGTTTGTCCGGGCATTTCTCAGCCACCACAATCGGTATTGACCAGATGGGGAACCTGGGTTAAAGCTGCTTTATATTATGAGACATTTTTACACATTATTAAACCTTGTATCTTAAATTTAAATCCGCAAAAAGCCCAAGCAATTTTAATAAGCCAGCGGCTGGTTTTAGATATCAAAATCCATAGTCAACTAGAGTAAAATTCCGAAAATTATTCAATTCTTTTAGATACTATTTCGAAATTAGAGCGCTAAATATAGTAGATTACCTCAAAGCCTCGTTAGGAAATCACAACAGATAGCAGTATAGAAATATTAACAACCGATAAATTATATGGAATTATAAATAAGAATCCGATTTTCAAATTACAGTACGTATAGACAAGAGTTTAACTGAAGACCAATGTGACTATGGCGTGAACGACCTTTTTAAATTTGCGAACACCACGTTATTAGACACAGAACGCTCCTTTTCCAAATACGCCAATATATTTTCACCTCGCCTTAGGAGTATAACTGATTGTGAGTCAATAGTGGAAGGCATGCTAATGACACAATACTACAGTGAATTTTTGTATCACTTTACATCAACTACGCAATCAAACTAAAATAGTGTCATTACAAAATACATTCATTATTCTTAATATTGATAGTATCCCGGCCCTGCAAAGGCAACCTTATTGGGAATTCTCATTTCAACATTTACACTTGCAAATCTTTATTATTTAACAGTGTAGAAGTATAGATTTACTCTCTTGAAAAGATGTCATTGGGTTAATATGTATATTAAACTTTGCATATACGAGAACAGCTGTTGGATACAGCAGTAAAAGCGCAGCCTACTAAATATCTGTGTGAAGTAAGCAAATTCTTGTCTATAAAAATTGTTTCTTGAAATAAAGTAGATTTCTGCAAGAGACAACAATTTCCTAGGTATATAAGTTTTTTTTTTCTGTGTGTAGTCGATAATTAATAATTTGCGGTATCACATTACCGCCTTCCTTAAATTTTGAACGGTAGATGATGCACAGTAAATGATGCATTCCATATTTCGCGTATGTATGTAGATAGTATTTCAGTAAGTTCGATATCCCGCCGTTAACTACAACGGCAACTCTAAATTAAAATCAATTCAGGTCTTTAATTAACTTTTCTGTTTGTTTTAAAACAGGATTGTTTGATCTTAGTCTCGCGAATAGTGCTCAATTTTAATAAAGTTAATAAGTTTCAAAAGTAGCCAAGTTGCAAGGTGAAACAAATGTAATAAATTAATAACAAAGTGCATTAGGACAACATCTGTCAATTCTGAATTATATACAAATCGAGGTCAATATGGAAATTGAATCATCAACTATTTCGAAGTTAAGCTTTCGAATTTGTTAAGTAATACTCTTCTTCAGAGCAAACACTTGATAAAGTACACTAGTTGGCAATATGTCAATTTTCAACTGCTTAGAACAAAAACGAGGAAACACTTGTCTACAAGATGTACGTACTTATCTTTACAAATATGTATCTATAAGTCTTATTGGTCTATATTTCATGTGTTTGCATAATCCGATACACAATCAAATATAACTAAAAAGAATGTCATAATGGGGAATATAAATTCTTACATGAAATAAACTTCAGCTAAAGCATGCAAGATATTTTTAAAGTGTCAGGTGCATATTTTATGTAACTGCCAATTATATAATACTTATTATGTGCAAAATATATATTCCTGTTAGAAGATCGGAGCTGCCAGACCGTGTGGAGGAAAGTCTGCTGATGCAATTATTGTGGCACGGTACCGAAGCGTAAAGCTGTCAGGAAAGTTTCCATGTCTATAGATACGTCAAAACAAGTGGCAAAAATCTCAGCTGGTATTTAAACTCATCACCCGCAAGATAATTCTTCTGGACGTTACCATTGTTAGATTACTAATCCGTTATTAAAATTTAACATTTACTATTTAAATGAACGCTTTAAATGAAAGCTTAATTTCATCCTGCAATAATGACCCAAAATTGAGCTTTAAATAATGTTTAACACTAACTAAACACTACGAATAGGACTAATTTTTGCTAATACGAGGGGAGGTCCAGAAGTTCGTAGAATGAAAAGGTTTTAAATAAAATAAAACAATAAATCTATTTTTCCTTTTCAATATAATCACCCTTAAGCACAATACATTTATTAGATCTATGAATTAATTTTTCTAAACCATCATATATTTTTTATCTTTCGCCTCAAAATGGGCCAAAATTGCCTCCTTTACCTCATTGTCGTCGGAAAACCTTCTTCCACGTAAATCTTTTTTGAATTGGGGAACAAATAAAAATCACTAGGTGCCAGGTCTGAACTGTAGGGTGGATGGACTTTTGATTGAAAGCCATGCTTGTGCAGAGCAGCCATTGCAACTTTGCTTTTGTGAACCGGCGCATTGTCTTGCAATAGCAACACACCCTTGATCAATTTTCCTAGACGTTTTTTCTTGATGGCCTCCTTTAATTTTTCTAATATTGCTGCGTAATATTCTCCGGTTATGCTGCTACCGTTTTCTTTGTAATCAAACAATAATATCCCCTCACAATCCCAAAAAACAGTAGCGATCAACTTCCCAGCCGATTCTGACACTTTGAATTTCTTTGGCGGTGGTGTCCCCTTTTATTCCATTGCATGGACTCCTGTTTGGACTCAGGCTCAAAGTGATGAATCCATGTTTTATCTCCGGTAACAATCCGCTCCAAAATCTGTGCAGATTTGTTTCCACACAGCTCCAAAAATTGTTTGGACGCACAGACTCGCTGCTGTTTCTGCAGCGGCGTGAGCATTCTCGGTACCCATCTTGCACTGACTTTTGTCATGCCCAGGTGGTCATGTAGGATACGCAAAATGGTTGTATCTGATACTCCAAGTAATGCAGATAATTGTTTTCTCTTCAAACGGGCATCTTGCAGTATAAATTTTTGCACTTTTTCGACAATGTCTGATGTGGTGGCCTCAACTGGTCGTCCTGAGCGGGGGTAGTCTTCAACTCTCAGACTCCCGACCATGTTTAAAAAGACCATGCCACTTATAAATCATTGATTTACTAGGGCACTGTTGCCCATAAACGGTTACCATTTCATTCAATATGGTTTGAGCGTACTTTCCTTGCTTTGTAAGAAACTGTATCACAGCACGGTGTTCAATTTCCTCCATAGTTTCAGTTTTCTTCCGGATTGACTTGTTTAGCAGGCAACTATTCGTAAACGACTGACGCTATAAGGCTGCAACTTAACTTATATACTAATGATGAGTTGCCAATCAGAATGACACCTAGCGGGCGCCCCTATCGCCACTCCATTCCACGAACTTCTGGACCTCTCCTCGTACTTTGCTATTTGATTTTAGATAGCGCTAAGTTTTAGCGTTTAATGTCGTCGCATGAATTATTTATAGATAATAGAGATAATTGTTTGGAGAAATAGTGTTGCGTCTTGTTTTGTCTCAATAGAGAATTTGTTGCTTCTCTTGCTAGCATCTTATTTTTTAATTTCTAACGTAGCTATAGATTGCGGAAAACTAGAACCGACAGCTAAGTACAATTTTTTGTACTAGAGCTATTGTTAAAACTTAAAGTAATAGTAAATTGGAATAAGGTGTTTAATGACAAATTGGTGGCTGTTATTAAAGTTGCTGTTACACACATTCATTTTCTTTGTCAATTCCTAAATGTTGTCTATTATAAATACAGTTTAATATATACTACTAACTACTTATTGAAACTGATTTATGATCAAATATTTTGAATCATTCCGTTTTGATTGTAATAAATTAATAAAGGTTCCTGAGCAAGAAACACGTATGACTGATTAATTGATTGCTTCCTAATACGGCTTCTGGCTTTGTTATATCATTATTCTGGCCAAGAGCCCTATTGTATTATTCTCACATTTGGTATGTTTTACGGAAACATGTAAGATTTTTTAACAAGGCGTGATAGCCCGTACGGTAAACTTTTCTCCAAGGGTTGATGCAATGCGTGTTCTTCGACTTAATGGTCGAAAATAACGTTATATGCTGTTTTACCCCCATCATTACATAGTCTACATATAAGTTCTTCTTTTAAAATACCCATTTTGTACAGGTGCTTCCTTAAGAAACCAAGTCTTGCTAATAGGCAAGAGTCTGCTTAAGAAGCGCATGCACAAAACATTGAATTTTCGAAATTACTATATGAATTGGAAATTATTTAACATAGTATTAAATATTGATAATGGAATATTTGGTTTATTATTATTGTTTAGAGGGGAAAGTTTTAACATATCCGTCGTTCGTCCTAGTTTGGCGATTGCTATTGTGTGCAATATGGAATGAAAAATGGAAGATTCTACTAGTATTTTTATTATTTCATAATACAAATCTGAAGGTACTTTGTAATACGTTGTACGTTTTTCCGTCGCTATACCAATTTACCATATATTATTCTTCTATCAGATGCATTAGGATCTATTATTAATTTGTTGCCGTGAACACTAGTGCTTGTCTTAACATCTTCGCTCACAGCGTTTCCCATGGAATGAGGAAAATTACCTTAACTCTAAGAGGTAATAGCCCCGGGCTTCGAGAACCCAGAACCACGAGGTTTATAACCAAGCAAGCTAGGTACTAAGCCTCTAGCCCCAGTACTATATTTCACTATGAGTGTTGTAAATTTATTAATTATGCCAAGTAAATTCCCTTAGAATTAGTATTTATACATGACTTTTACAAAGCGTTCGCATATTTACCAACTAAAGAAGAATTACTTGAGCAATACAGTATTTATTATTGCCAGCTATTACGTATAAACTTAAACCAACTTCCTGCAGTACATATATACTTTAGTTTTAAAATTTACGTAATTACAATTACTCTTTGTCAAAATAAATTATTTAAATTGCTTAATACAGGGTGTATATAAATGATTGAATCCCGTTTGAATTTCCCGCTTTGTATTTTTTTGACTTAGGTTGGTACTAAGTACTAGTCAACGCCTCTGAAGCTGTAAACGTTATATATCAAAGGCATTACATAAAAATATGATAACGTTGAGTACATTTGTGTGGATGTACCATGGCTATTCCGTTGCCCATCAATCACAAATACGCGGCTGTAAAAAAGTCGCAATAAGAAAAACTTTTCTAGTAATAAATAAGTAAAGTAATGAACAAGTAGATGAAAACACAGAAAATACAGAAAATCAAAATAACAATAAGATAGACGCTACCAAAGGATGTTACTGATTATTATCGCTATGTCTTCTAACAGCCCCAACTTTCCGATACGAAATAGCGCGGGTGATTCAAACACCTTTCATTTATTGCCGAACACGTGTATTTACACATCTCATCCATTTTTGTACTATATAAGACACCTAAATAAAAAACAATAATATCGCTAATACAAACTGTTTTTTTCTTTCAGGAGCTCCGAAAAAGGTGCTTTTCCGGATCTTCAAGGTAAGAAACCAAAACTTACTTTATGTATTAACGATTGCAAGGACTGTGAGTTGTACTTTATGTATCTTTCTAAATTCGCTAAATTGTGATTTGCAAAAGAATACTTTTAACTGACATATAACTCAAGAGTCAAAAGGTAATTGAATTACGGTGGAATAAATTCAGTAGGATCATCCTAGAACTTCTAAATATTTAATTGTCAAACAAATGAGCTGTCTGTTGATTCGAGATGAAAATAGTTATTTTACTTAGTGGGTGGATTTATCAAAAAGGATTGCTTTTATCAAACGTTAGGAATGTGATACCAAACTAATCAATTTTGAATCTTACCATAAATTGTTTTTGATAAAATATTTTCTATATAATCTTTTAGTTTTATATTCCGGGGATCGATTACTGGAGTGTTGGACAAAATACACTCATCGTTTATTTCCGTTAATACCGACGCTTCGGCTAGTAATCTCCCGTCGTCTTTAGGCTATCTTTGAGAGCAGCTTTTGGTATCTAAACTCACTATATATTTAATAAACGAGCTGTTTCCAAGATTCGGCCGTGTCGTAGTGAAAAGTATATACAGAAGATATTCTCAGAAATCCAATTCCTATTTTGTGTACTACCCTGAACAGATTACTCTCCAAAACCTTGGAATTTACCAAAAGAATAGACACCGGAAATAGTCCATCCACAGCTCCAATTAACAAACCATCGTCAGGAATATCACAAACAAGATATAGAATTATGTTTCGATTGCAGATGAACTTTTATCTTCATAAATATTGAGGTATTGTTAGTGGTCAATAATAAATTTAATTCACTTAGTATACTTACATTTAATTAATTTGAACAACTTTGATAAAAAAATATTTACAATTCTCCTCTTGCGTTCCCTAGTAATGCCATGTCGCCTGCATATGTTATTATCTGTATCTAATCTAACATATTTCTTTACCTAATTTTGCTCTTCTTACAATTCTTAGATAACTAGATTAGATAGTGCTTGGGATGTAGTCTCCTTGTTTAATATTTTTGTTTGTTTCAAATGAGTCCGTGGTTATTTCCTGGAATTTCACTTAAACTGTAGCAAGCCTTAGGCTCATCTCAATTTTTTTTATTTCTAAAATTTTCAACTCTTTAAAAATTCCTTTTCTATTGACTGCATCAAAAGTATCCTGAATTCAATGAGGACGACATGCACCTCTTTGTCGTGTTTCGACGTCTTTTGGAATATTTGCTCCCGTGTGTGTGCAACTTCAATATATTTTTAGAACATATAAGTCAGAAACGAAAAGGGTTATCGAAATTCTATTTGCACCGCCTTTCATTTTCATCTAGCTTAACAACGGACATACCCTAGAAATACAATGAAAATATGACCCACTATACACACACATGAAATTGGAATAATGTGCGAATTTCGTAATCCTGATAATTATTAGACAGATTACTAAAGTAGTGCTTCCATAAACAGCAATGCACAATCAGCTTACATCGTTTTACGGTTTGATTTCAGCCATTGTAGAATATTACTGTAAGGAGATTATAGCTAAGGGGTTTATAAACTTCCACTTAGGCAAATTAACTAATTGTTCTGGGGTAATGAGCGCATTAGAAAGGATTTTCAGAGAAATATCACCACATCTTTTTGCTGCGCAGTTGCATATGTATGACGAAGAAGGGTTATATGAGTCTAGTTAATTTAATTGTACAATTTGTGTACATCATTAGATAACATAATAACCAATAGAATTCATATAGTTTTTCAATTGCAGTTTACGCATTAGATTATACATTAATTAGTATTTTAATTCTAATTTGAATCTAGATTTTATTCACATTTGATTCAGTTTTTGCTTGGTTCACGCACGTGCTGAACGTGTCAAAACTGTGTGTAACGAAAAGGCAAATGGCGCGAAACTAATACAACTCCTGCCACAGTGCGTTTCTGCTAGTTATCGCCATCATTACAAACATACCTGGTTTACAATCGATAAGACAACGAAAAGCAAACTAACTGTATCGTTAATTAAAAAAGAAAAAAAATACCAAAATAGACTTTTATAAAGGTGGGGTTTTCGAACCAAGCTACAGCTTTCTTAGCTATATCCAAGAAAATAGGGCGATCTCATCACTTAATCGACAATTTTATTTGCGTCATTCCTACAGAAAACATATCAGTAAAGACAAGCACCAAAAATTTATACGAAAGTGGTTATCGATATGACGGCTAGCTGTTTTTGGTAATGTGACCCCACAGCGAATAAAATCTGTTTTAAAACAGATTTTATCTGACCGTAACAGTTTTCGATGGGTAAAACAAGATTTCGAAATCACCCTTAATGAAGAAACACCAACAAGCAAGACTGAAATTTGCCTAGAATAGAAAGGAAAGGATCATCAGGGAAACGTAATTTCTGACCCAAAAAAATAAGTTAGGCATTCTTGGTGGTTTCAGTTATTATTGGCACAATTTGCAGAAGAATACTAAAGTTCCTCTAAACCGAAATCTTGGTGGTGATACTGATATAATTTAGTAACCTTTTTCATATAACAATAAAATATGTTTTATTTCTACTCAAATGAATTCTGATTCTTAGATAGAATATCTTGAAGCAGTTTTAATATACTTTAGTGATTGAATGCCATTACAGAACTGAATACTTTAACAAGATAATGCTGCTGTCCGGACGAACGAAGGATTGGTTTCTTGAAAAAATGAAGTTATTGGAATGATCAACTCCTTCATTCGACCTGAATCTTGTTAAAAGTCTCTAGAAAATATTGGCAACAAAAATATATGTCAATAATATGCAATAAATAACAGCCAGGATTCTTGCGTTTGAGCACAGGCTCCACAAATTCGCTGCGCTTAATCACTGATCTGATTTGTTTAGGTTACAAATGTAGATTCACTTAAGGTCGCGCAATACAATTCGTCGATCGAAATGGAGATCCTCATAACTGGCGAAAAATTGATTACACGAAATACATAAATCCTTGTGTCTATAAATTCTATTTTCAAATTAATTAAATTTTAGGAACATTATTTACTAACTTCAAGTTAGGCCAACTAACTTACAGCTAGCATAATTTCTTTTAATAAGGATGAAGTTGCTTGAGTTAAGTAGATTATTTCAAAAATAACAATTTTTCAAATATAGAAATCCATTATCTGTATACAAAAGCAATAAACAGGTTTCATTATGATATTCGTCTGGTTAACTACGAACGAAAATTCTGTATTTACAGCTAAAAATATCAAATTTTGACTCGTGGTTGCATAATACCATTTTCCACTTATCTAATATCTAGTTTACCTACTTCCTTCTTGCACGAATTTTTTTTTTGTGGGCACGTTTTAATAATGATCTTCTTATCGGCATACGTCCTTTCAATCATGCACCCATGTATGCCTTTTTTATAGTAGTAACAGATACCCTCTCTCTTCGATAAGTATTAAGGCGTTGTTGTTAGTTTATCCTATCCACTAGCAAGGTGTGGTGGACATCCTTTGCTAAAGTAGACTATCTATAGGCAATAACCCTTTTTAAATACCTTTCATTTTGGAGAGTACAAATTACGGAATGTTGTTCTAGAGTGAGTTGCATATGCTTTAATCTTTTTATAAAACAATTAACTTTCACCCACAAAAATTAAAATTTACGCACCAATTACATCAAAAGATATTTACAGAAAAAAATTACAAGAAACCATGGAAAAAATTGCTCTGTTCTATTATATAATAACTGCATAAATAACACTAAGTGTTTGGTCATTTAACTATCGCATTTAGTATAATGGATCCCTTCACAAATACCTAATATAAAATAGTACTAGAATGGTTTAAACTTACTTCCAAATTTCGTGACTGTAATATATATACACTACCAGCCATAAATGTTTACCCACCTGCATAATTGGAGATTATTCAAAGAAACTATTTTTTATTCGTTTTTGTATTATCAAAGTCTAAGTACCAGATAGTTTATAATTCCTCTATAATGTTGTATGTGTACGTAATGACTCTACTGACATTAAGATACCGAAAATGATCCCTTTTGCGAATCATGCACGTTCAGGTAGACGGATTAGGTAGAGAGCAGTTTTTCGGAAACGGCCCTCATAAAATTTATTTTACATTCAGCTTTCGTATTGCAAGCAGTGAATAGTGAAGAATTTGTGCAAAATGTTTTAAAACGGTGAGTAACGCTAAAGTAATGTCCACAAGAAAAGAATTATCTACGGAAACGAGAGCTCAAATAGTGGCATATCACAATATCTGCAAATCTGAAATTGCTAAATTACTGAAATCCAACCGTAAGCCGACCCGAATGGCCGAAAATAACAACACAAGCAAACGATACAGACGAAAAATAGCACCAAAAATTGCTGCCGAAGGGAATACGTCGCGTCCAAAACCAGTAAACACCACCACGGTAAAAGAGGGTTCGCGCCAAGCTGATTTGTATGCAACAATTGCTAAGCTGAAACTGTTATTACACAAAGCAAACAAAGCTAAACTGTTAGGATGTGTGAGAGAACAGAAAAACTGGACGTTGAAAGAATGGAAGAAAGTGCTGACGAGAATCAGTCATGATTTGGAGTTGTTTTGGTAATACCTCTGTGGACGATTTCGTCAAAATAAATGGGTCCTTAGAAGAGCAGGTTATAGAGAGATTTTGAAGAGGCTACATCATCTGGAACATGATTAATCGGTGAAAACTTCGTGTTCCAGCACGATAACGATCCAAAAGACATGCTGTGAATATTTGGAACAACTTGGGCCCACATAGAAAACTGTTGTTATGAGGTGGTCGCCCCACAGTCCAGATCTCAATCCGATCGACCTTTTGTGAAAGAAACTGTACTGACATATTCGAAAATCTCCTCTAAGTTCGACACCAGTATTTTGGGCGCAACTATAGGATATGTGGAGAAAAATAGAGCCGCTAATACTGGCAGAGCTGCTAGTGAAAATGCTGAAATTGTGTGCGGCAGTATTAAAGCGAAACACGGACATGTTAACGAATCACAAATTTAAGTTAGTTTACGATTGTCCTTGTTAGCAAATTGATAAACAGATTGGTATTATAACTGTTACAGTTCTTTGCATAAGTACAGAATAAAGGCTTATTTTATAATTAGTTTTTGACTTGTTTTTATAATATTTTAGGCATGGGTAAACAGCTGGTAGTGTACATGTGAATCGATCTTTCTGACATCAAGGAAAATACAGCAAGCCCCATTAGTTTAAATACATGAACACACTTCATATTAGAAATAAGTTTTGCTTTCATCAATTTGCATCGCCAATTCCACAGCAAACTATCGTGATGTACGCAATATAAATATACATATGGTAGTGTATTCTCAAGCAATATCGCCCGTTTTAATTGAGCTATATCGGTGTGTTCACGACATCCGTTCGAGGCGAAGCATCTGCATACTGCATCATTGTTGTTGCATTTGTATATAGTAGATCGTCTTCGTTGTGAAATATATCTTCTCCATCGATGAAATACATCGGGGTCATAATTAAACTGAAGAGAGAAACTAATTACCAATTAGTAAAATTTCGCGCATCCACTTGTTATACTAATAACTTGTGCTGAATGCTTTGCGAATTAGATAATTTTAATTAACTGTGATAATTTCACGAACGGGCAGGTCGACTGTGTATTGTTTCCGTTAATGTCCAATCAGAAACACAAATATTTATTTCGTTGCTTGTTAATTTTCAACGGAAAATTACACTTTCAAATAGAACGAAGTTGCAAATTGAGTTTTACTTTTTTTCATCTATTACGACGATAGTAATTACGCCATGTAAATGTACACATGTAAAACTAGGAGTTACCTAGGAGTCAATGAAACTAACCAATGAAAAAAATGGCCGATCAAATCACAATATATTTATAATTAAATTACAACATGCTATAACTATCCACCTCCACACCCAAAGTGGTTTACTGCAAGTGAAAAAATTTCGATTTTTATAGAAATGAGGTAGGAACAATGAAGTAAGAAAGTTGCTAAGTATAATGTACATATGTATATGCGGTTTACATAATACCAAAAGAGATGGCAAGCAGTAGGTATGATGGCAAGTCACCAGTAACCATAGAGTTGGAGCCATTCCACATTCTATATATCGGGGACCTGATGACAATGTTCGGTCTAGGTGCCCGGCAATAAAATACATTTGTTTGCCTCGATTCCAGACGAGGAACCATAAAATGAACTTAACTCAACAATTCAGAGACATCAATGCCATTGTTAAGTAAATTAAATAAGAATTTGTGCTCATTTTGTTTTCTACGTAGTTCAGGAAGCAAAATTAATAATTTTTATATGTATATAAAAAAAATAAGAACATTTTTGAAAAGAAAAGCGTACATATGGTATTGTTTGGAACAAATTGACAAATTACATATTTGACGTGTTTTTGTCCTTATATTTATATTCAATTACCTAGCATTGTATTCAAGGATGACTGCCGCTTATAGTACTAGAAGCACCACTTACAGTACCTACAGCAATGTCCGAAAATCTTACTTCTTGTAACAAGTCGAATTTATAGCTACCGTAATTTCTTTTAACATACAGAAAGTTGCTCGAACTAAATACATTTCTTCAAGAGACAATAATTTCGTGAAATGGAAATATGGAAATCCTTTTTGTCTTTACGTAGATTCTCCAATTACGTACATCAAGTTAAAGATACTGAGTACCTCATGAAAAGAAGAAGCTTAACTTCATATGAGGTATGTATCAGAACTAACGAGAATTATCAGTTTTGAAGTGTCTAATTGTGTGTGAATGTATGTGCAATTTGATATTGTCCTCTTCGAAGTATCCTCCTTTGGATAGCACAGAGCGTCTCCAGCGAGTTCCCGATTCCTGGTAACAATTCTGCAAGTCTTGTTCCATTAAACTCTTTAGAATATGTATCGTGACTCTTTGGATATTGTTTATTGTTCCGTAATGAAAACCTTTCAATATCCGCTTAAGCGTTGGAATACGTTCTTGAAACAAAGCGACAAAGTGCGGAGTAGCACATATCTGCATCACCGCGGCTAAAGAAAGCTCGCAAGAAAAATCCAGAATCAAATCCTTGCTGGTCATCTTTTCTGATTCTCGTGGAATGGTTCACAAAGAATTCGTACCGCAAGGCCTTGAACGACCTAGGATTGCCATCTCGTGGATCTTGCATCAGGATAATGCTCATTGTCGGTTACAGCATTCTTGGCAGAGAAAAACGTTTCAGTACTCTCATACTTACTCTACAGCCGAGAAGTGGCTACATGTGATTAGTTTCCTTTCTAAAGCTTAAACAGATATTGAAAGGTTCCTGTTACGAAACAATAAACAGCATTCAAAGAATCACGACGCAGGTTCTAAACGGCCTAGCGGAAGAAGACTTCCAGAATTGTTACCACGAATAGAAAACTCGTTGGACGCGCTGTGTATATTCCAAAGGAGCATATTCTGAAGGGGACAATATTAAACTGGAGATACATGCCATTATACACTTTAAAACAAATCATTCTCATTAATTCTGGTAGACATTAGGTTTATATTGAAGTTTCCTACGAATAAGGTTTTGTAAGTAAAACTAAAATATTAGCAAATTTATAACACACAAAATAAATTACCCTGGGCCTATATTAAAATTCTAGTTAGAAGGTGCCCAGCGTAGTACATTCATTGTTATAAGAATTATAATGCAATTTCGGTTATAGTACCAACAATATCTAGTAAATTTGCATTTTATATACTTTAAAAAGAAAGATCTCTCAGCGGCAGATTTTACAATTATGACTATAACTATAACCGCACAGTTACTTCGATATTACCTAAAGCACTAAACATTTATGTAACCATATGGTCATCTAAGTACCCGTATCGCATGCACTTGCAAAGAAAAATTGCATTTGATTGTTTGCTAAATAGCTCCAAGTTAGTGTTCGTTATTGTTACCGATTTGCATATAAAAGTGCACACGGAACGTTGTTAAACGTAATGTTAGTGAAGTAAAAGCAAATCATTACCTTATTCCATCGTAATACAACCTTTTACGCGAACACCTTGATATTTTTACCCTCGGCGACGCCGGCTCAATGTAGTGCCAATATGTGCGGAAAACACTTAAAATGCAAATGTCTCCATCAGCTCGGTTGCCACCGCTCCCTTTCTCGCTGTTGTTATTGCCGCCAGCGTCGCTTCCATCTATATTGCTGATTTATTGGCTTTATTAGTTACCGATATTTGAAAGCGGAAAT
This sequence comes from Trypoxylus dichotomus, assembly GCA_023509865.1. Classification (NCBI taxonomy): domain Eukaryota; kingdom Metazoa; phylum Arthropoda; class Insecta; order Coleoptera; family Scarabaeidae; genus Trypoxylus; species Trypoxylus dichotomus. Next base: position 47,242,386 of record CM042075.1, read on the forward strand.
TTATTTGGAAATTTGTTGCCCAAATTAACAATATGCGAGCGACGGCTATGCTGGCGGAAAATTGCGTTAAATACAGTCGTCCCATACTGTTCTCTAAATCAAGATCTATGTTTTCTTAAGGTACATTTGCTAACAAAAAAAAACTAAAAGAACAGTAAAGATGTTCACAATACTGTATTCAATTTTCTTAATTGTATTGTTCTATAATCGCTTCGCCTAGATGTCCACATGTTATTGGACCACTTTTGGTAGTTTTTGGGCTAATATATTACAAAATTAATTTGTAATGACAGATCAAAATTGTACATTTTTTCTTAGAACTTAAAATTCTAGAAATATTTTCAACAATGTACGCACAGAGTGCAGTTCATGCATCTATTTTAGCAGATGATATATCCCCTAATATAAACACATGTTGACGAAAAAGACTGCATAAGTTTCATAGCAATTTCAAAATTACGTGTCAAAGTAATAACTGACGACAATAAATAACTGAAGCAGTAAAATCTGGAAGAGTAAAGGTGGAAAAGCGGTCATGGTTCTGAAACCCATTTATGACACGATCAAGTTATCTACTCTTAGGTCTTAGTTATGTCAACGATAACTAAGACCGATGAGCATTGTGGTTGTCACGTCACAGATGTGTTTACAGTATTTTCGTTACGATTATGTCTATAGTTCTTAGAAAATGAATTTTTAGTTTTGATATAAAAATTATGCAGTGGTACCCGTTAGAATAAGTGCATGGATTTTAATATCACCCTGTATAGATTAGACGTCTATTCAGTGTACTATCTAACTAGACAACGAAACTAGTTCAGTTAGAGTACGAATTGATCTTCCATCCATCATGTTTCGCTGGTTTAGCCTTATGTGCGTTATTTCCTTTTCCAAACTTAAATAATGATTTAGCGGGAAGCGATTCACATCGAGGGAAGAGGTCATCGCCAAAACAGACACCTATTTTGCAGAGTTCGAGAAATCTTATTAATTGGATGTCCGATAAAGATTAAAAAACTGCTGGATTAAATGCACAGATCGTTCACTGCGGAGGTAAAGTTAATGTAGATATTGTATATAAAGCTCTAGCACTAGGTACGAATTATCACTAGAGCGCACAAAGTGTAATATATCATTTTTTTCAGTAAGTACAGCAACAAATAATTAACAATCAGTTAACAAGCAACATATTTTATTATAATTTTGTTATAATTTTGTTATAATTTTGTTATAATTTTATTTATAATTTTGTTATAATTTTGTTATAATTTTGTTATAATTTTGTTATAATTTTGTTATAATTTTGTTATAATTTTGTTATAATTTTGTTATAATTTTGTTATAATTTTGTTATAATTTTATTATAATTTTGTTATAATTGTTGTTAAACACTTACCCAACGAGACGAGCGTTAACAATTGGAATTAATTAGACAAAACATCGACAACACTCTTTATATCCTTTTCGGAAGGTGATGTTTGTTGCAGTGCAAAGTGACTGACCGTTCAGTATCTGGTGATTTAATATTTGCGTGAACTGTATTAACGGAATTGCGGAAGAACTACTACATTTAAAGCATCACTATCTATATTTATCCTATATTTTTAATTGTTCTACTAACGCTAATGAAGGATTTTGTAACTTTGCTATAGCGGTCACTACTCCTTTGCAATACATAGAAATAGACAGTAAACCTTCTTTAACTTGAGCACTTTTATCCAGCTTTCCTTGAGGGTCACTGATTATTTGATGTTGAAGTATAGTACTAAGGACTTAATTTTTGTGAAATTTTTTAATAACAATAGAACTACACTTGTCACTACATGCCCTGACGTGTAAAAATTGGTTGGGTTGTTTCTCGGTACTGGACAGTGTTTGTGAAGTTCTCATGTCCATTTGGTAAATTGGAACATTTATTTTTAACACACGTTTTGCATAAAGCATTAGAGAGCTGGTATCAATTACAAATACCACTACGTAATTTGGTGTCAGTCTAGTATACTTCACATCATAGTGTGAATAGCTTTGCCGGTACAGTTTAAGGACTATTTACTAGGTAATAAAAATTGAGATGAATATTATAGATGTCCGTACTACAGTATCAAGAATACATTACAATTTTTTAAAGTGGTTTTAATACAGGTCTAAGCTTTCCACGCGCAGATAAATAATTTCTTAACGTTAATTCGCTTGACAATGCATAATCAGGACTATGTTTTGAACGTTCCTTCTTTACCATCTTAAATGATATATCAAAAGCCGCATATACATTAAATCTAACACAAATTGCTTTTTATATTTGTGTTTTCGGCTATTTACATGGTGTAAAACAAGTCCTTTTTTCCAGGGAACAGTGTATCATACAATATACAAACTACTTTAGCGCCAGCTTACCTCTGGAGATTGTCCGATAAAAATGCATTTACACCATCTAGCACCAGTTATTGTTCCGTATTGTACACATAATTACTCGACAATGTAACATGAAATAGAGGTTGTTATCTATGCAACAAGAACTCGTACGTATCTCAACCCAAAAATATACTGCCGCCATCGCGTCGAACGAAAGGTACGTGGTGAGAGTTGTAAAGACATCGCTACCGTTACATATTTGCTGTCGTCCTCTCGTCTTACTGGCGCCTATGGGAACTGTCTCGAATTTGTGCAATCTAATTGTCACCATTGTGAAAATTTAAAATAAATTTTATGGCATTAAAGGAAACCAAACTCCCTCCTCTCTCATCTTCTTTTACTCATTCTTCTTTCCTTCCTTCGTCAACTTATTTTTATACTTATAATTTTTCGTATGTTTCTGTTTTTGTATTGGTGTAATAGCATTTCCTTGGTATAGACTAATGCAAATAAAATAATAATAAAAAATAAAACGTGCTTACTTATCAACGCCCCTATTAAATATTCCTTCATTGACGAAATTATTTCTTTATTCCGTATTAAAACATAACATGAAATAACATTGTCAGTGTAATAAATAACTGGCGTGGATGCTTGTTAATACATTTCGACCCGAGGAAATGCCTGGCGTTGTTCAGAAGAAAAGAAACGTGTGATTGGTTAAGATGTAAACAAAAAACCTTTAAACATACGACGGTGGATTTGTATACTATACCCCTGACCCCCTTACAGTAAAACAGTAAAAAAATTGTCCGACCGCTGCAAACTATCTCTCTCCAGTAATCATTTCGTAATTACTGGAAAATTTTGTCCCACGTAAAATTTCCTTTAACTTTGAGAACAACCTGTAATCACTAGGGCCCTTATCTGGTAAATATGGTAGGTGTTCGGTGTATAGCGGTTATAGCAATACCAGATGTATGGCTGGGAGCATTATCTTGATGGAACAGTAGACCGTGCGTTAACTTTCCTCGGCGTTTCTCTTTAATAGCATCTCGCAATTTAGAAATCAATTGTACGTGGCTGGCCCCTGTAATACTCTGTGCCTTTTGCAAATAATCAGTCAGGATGATTCCTAGAGCATCCCAGAACACAGATAGCAAAACCTTTCCAGGAGACAGCACGACCATAAATTTGCTTGGAGGAGGAGAACCGTGATGTATCCACTCTCTGCTTTTCACCTTGGTCTCGGGATCATAGTGGTCCACGCAGGACACAACCGCGGCACATACCGGCTAAGAACTATCTTAGCCGGTATGTCTTTGTTTGCTTGGTACTTTACTAAAAGACGCTTACAAATCTACACCCGGTTTCTTTTTTGATCAATGGATAACATTCCATCTTGCACTCATCTGTTCCATATCTATTTTTTAGTCAGTATATTGTGCACCACATGATATGATAAGCCAGTATCTTCCACAATGTCTTTGATGCTTATTTGTCGGTCTTGCGACATGATATCCTGTACCTTCTTTAATGCTTTTGTCTGCTGTTACTGTTATGGAAGGACCACCGGCATGTTGGTTTTCACATGATGTTCTTCCGCATTAAAAATATCGATACCAGCGTTTGACTATATCATAAGAAATTGCAGACTTACTAAAAGTCGCCATAATGTCTTTATGAATTTGAGTTGGCCTCATGCCCTTTTTCTTCATGTATTTTATTACGGCTCTTTGTTCTACAGGATCCATTTTTTGAACAATAACGACGCACAATTCAAGAATTAGCTACAGCACAACCCTTTGAGATACAAACTTGATATTATGTAGACATGATCTACAAATGTCAATTAACTAAATGTCAAAAGCTTTAATCAAACATCCAATTATGATATACCAATTATGTGGATGAAGATCCGCCGCTCGTCAGTTTTTTTTTATAATAGAATTAAATATGACATAATTACTAACAGACAGTGAGTATAATGTCTCTCAAAGATCGAAGAAATGGCAACAACGTACATAAAGTTTTGCACAGTAAATGATAAACTATTTATTTAAATGTGAGTCTACATGGGCACAGAAATTCGTGAGATCAATTTTGAGTAGTTAATTAATTAAATTACCGCCATATAGGACTGGAACCATATTTTGCTTACGATTTGGTTAGATGTAAGTTATTTTTCAAATTCTGAATTAAATGTTTTTCTAAAGAAGAAAGTATTTGTCATTCTTTCAAAGAAATGCGAAGTAGTTGAAAAATTAGCGAATAGGGGATTAAATTGAATTAAATATTGACAAATGGATTACTCGATCCTTCTTTTCGTTTTATATTTTTAATATGAGAATCTGTGGGAATAGGTGTTAATTACAACAACCCTAATTTTTACGTTAAAACCAATAATCAAAAATGTACATATTTTAGAATCCTTTCGAAATATTACGTAGCAAACTTTTTCATTATTCGAGGAAGCAAAATTGGCCAAATATCTTGAGTTGTAACGCTTGCAATTTCCAAAGAAACTAATAATTGTGTATGTTTAAAATGATAGAAGTTATCTATTGCATTGCAGCCCTTAACCTGATTTATCAGTGACACTATATTGATTTGCTCTCAACATAGAACAGAAAAATACCATCAAATGTAAGGTTTTCTACAACTCATTTTGTAGGAAATTGTAAAAAAAGTCTAAAACTAAGATTTAGAAAAATTGATATCCGCTTGTGTAAGGAAGCACCATTGCTTTTAAAATTTACACTTCAAAGCAGTTTACAAAGTCTTGGAACTGCTAATACATGTACAACTAAAACAAATTAGAACAGTTCTAGTAATTTTAATCGGGAATGAAGTGCTACGAGAGGCAAAATGAAGAGGTACACAACTTGAAATTGACTACAATGTGCACACAATTCTCACGAAATCGTATCTTATGTAAAGCTAAATGTCCAGCTGAAAAGTTTTAAAATGCGATATTTTTGAAGCGAAGCAGAGTGCTTATTATTATTTGTGTATATGTATAAGCGTTCATTTTTCTCTAGAACTGCCGCAATCTGTCGTTAAAAATGTTTACCATCATCCATGTATTGGGGGATCACTGACTATAATCCACATACCAGTTATTCAAATAATGGGTTAGACCGGAGGTGTTGGGGCAAGTATAACATTTTACAAGGCTGGAGTGAAAAGTTAAATTTTCAATAGATGGCGGTGCGACTGCAAAAAAAGGATTATACATCTATTAGTAGCATTCTTTAAGAAATGTCATGCTGCTACGACAATTAGTTTTGTTTAAATATGTCGAAAATGAATAATATTAACAGTTTTGCGATAATAGGGAAAAGTGAACTATACTATATGTTTTATATTAAACATTACGTACATTTTTATTATATTTTTATCGACTATTTGGAAAACAATCGCAAGTCTTATGTTGCATTATTGGTCAGCTTTCACGAAGGATTAGAGAACTCCCTTACTTGATGACGAAAAGGATGCTCTTTCATCACGGAATGCACCCGTCCATTCGTCTCTCGTTAAAGCAGTGAAATTGGCTGATTTGCGATACGAATTGGTATCGCATTCATCTTATCCTTTACATATAGCTCCCCACGGCTTCTTTTTCTTGTCAACCATGGAAAAATAACTGATTGGAAAGAAATTATCATCAAATGCAGATCATCGCCGAATCAGAGAACTATTTGTAACATTGAAGAAATCTTACTTTTTGGAAGACTTAAAAAAGTTGGAATATCGTTACGAGAAGTGTATCGAACTAAAAAGAAATTACATTACGAAATAAATGAAAAATGTATCAAGAAAGTATCTGAATTTTCCACTGCGTCTTCGTAATTAATTTCTCAAATTAAATTCTACTTCGTATCAGCGATTACTTTAAGCATATGCTTCCATTTTTTTTTGCTTCGTTATATTCATAAAGTCAGCTATAATCAATTATCGTTGAATTTCTTAAATGATTAATTTGTTATTCCACATATTTGTTATTAAATATGGCACGCGCTTCATCTTGCAAAGCATTTTATTTTCGAATATAATCACACCGTTTTCAAAATGCTATTTAAGTTAATCTTGCTATTTTAGAAATAGCGGACCTATAAAAAAACTGACCCTGTTTACATTGATAATCAAGTATAGAAAAGACAAAAGCGTGCATAAAGTTGTGATACTATTTTGTACGCCTACTTACAAAAATATTGAGGTTCTTTCGAAGACACTGGTGCTGGTTAACATTTTCAAAATGTAACAGAAAGAAATAAATGTAGCCAAATATCATTGAATTCATTCTTAATATTGGTGTCAATAAAATATAGCTGACCAATGTGGAAAATATATGGACATCATAATTTTATCAAAAATAGCTGGAAAAAAGAAGCAATTATAAAATACTGATTGATCTCTTTTTCTGCATTTTTTAAGTCGAACTTAAGGAGCATGAGATTTATGCGTTGTTTTGGAGCTTGATAACAGAAATTATAAGTATAACAACATTATTGTTGCGTTCCACTAACTAAACAGCGCTCTCTGTGGAGGAGTAATCGTATTCACAGTGTCACATAAGTCTATTTCATGTACACCATGCTCAAAATTGGTTTTATTGACAAGATATTGTGGCAATCATTGATTAATAATGTTATGGAAAAGAGCAAGATGACCATTTTAGGTCTTTAAATTTATGTGATATACGGTCATGTTTACGAAATGTTTGAAGACGTTCAAAATCATACACAAACACTTTAAACGTATTATATCCTATTTGAAATATCTGTTTATGTATGATGCGAAATAGTATGTAAATTACGACAAAACCAACGCATCGCCGAGAAGTACTCAAGAGCATCAGTTAATCTTTTCTTTTCATTTTGTGGTTGATTGACATTTGATGCAATTTTTGTAAGTCCAAATTTACTTTTCGAATAACACTGCCACTGTTGGATGGAACAAGGGTATAGTACGTTGGACTGTTGTCAGTATAGATATGCATATTGCTATCTTCTTGTGAAAATCTCCAGCACATACGGAAAAAAGAATGGGCCCCAAGCTGGGGCGTTGGAGAACGGCATTTGGAACGTAGAGAAAACTCTGCTTATCAAGTTCACCCCTTGTATATGGTAATTTAAATAACGTTGAATAAATTTAACATTCCCTTGCTAAGGCCTATATAGTGTAAATTTGTTAGCAAAATATACTTTTAACAAATTGCTAGTATTAACAACGCGTTTCGTCTTGTCTGGCTTTCGGCTTGACTTCTTTGCGGTTCACAGGTATTGCAGTATATTGCACTCAACACAAATTAATAATTTATTCGGAACGCAGCGTTTTAAGGGTACGTGAACTCTCATTGTCAACCGAGTTGTCGACCGTCGTCAGTTTATGTGAAGTGAAGTTTACTGCGATTATATTATTATACAACCACATATTCCCGGCAATCGTTGTTATTCAAACTTCTGTTAATGTATTAAAATTGCACTTCAGAAGTTTAAACTACAAAGAGTTTTATCGCATATCACAAAATGAGAGGGCAATCGCGAAATTGATTTTTATGAGTGAGCTTATTTCGAGAAACAGGTCCTGGAGGTGCATTTAATGTTTGCGTATATCTCGTGGAAAACATATTTACTGACTGTTTATATCAAATTTGGCTCACCTGTGCATAAGTTGAGTTATCATACATACAAAGAGAATGGTGTTCGGTACCAAACTATAAACAAACTCGTAATGTTTGCACGATATAATAAATACACGCAGAAAGTTCGAAAGAATTAGTTGGCATTAGGAACATCTGTGAGCCGGAATCGGTAAATTTCAGTCTAGAAAAGAAGTTCTGCGACGTTTTGGATCGATTTTGTTGTCCTTGTCTAGTCTTATAGAGAACGTACTGCCGTTTCATTTTTTCGCACTGCTACGACGCTCCATTGTGCTTTATATTAAAACTTGTTATTTGAATAACTTAAGATGGTTACATTGAAATCTACCGAAATGTACCTCAAGTCGTTTGAACTTTCTAGTCAGCTGTCACGATTTAATCTGCGCCTCTTTGCATTCTCTCTTATATTGTCGCTTTTCTCGTTTCTTACTAACTTTTACGCTTTCGTTTACGAGGGATATTCGCACTTCCAAAGAAATAATAAAGAAAAAATTGTTCTTGCGTTATTACTACTTGATGGAGATGCTCTGCAATTTAAGAAAAATATTTTCCATTTCACGGCGTTTCACTACGATTGCCGTAATTACTACCATTCATGAAATGGGCAGTAAAACCTTTCTTGATGCTAATCGGACCCTGTTCGGTCAATTAAAGATATTAGAGGGTAGCGATCTCAAGAATAATTCAATAATTTTTGTCGTAAAAGGTGCATCGTTTAATAACGATATACTAGCGAAAATAAAGTGCAGAAGTGTTTGTCTTAACAAACGTATGCGCTAATTTTTTATGTTAACGCATAAAATGGCGCAATTAGAGGATTTCAATAGATACGAATTGCATTTTCGACTTTCAGACAGTGCTTTATAGACAGTAAAATGGAAATTATTTTTCTTTTATTCAAACCTGATGGCATTTGACTAATTGTTTATGTGTTATCAAATGTAACACTAGCATTAATACAGTCAAATTCAATTCCGTTAGTGAAAGTTGGATCGCATCAGCAGTCAAAATGTGAAAGGTTAAACCAATAAACTATAAGTATTGACTACGAGATGTAACAATTTAATTTCTGGAATGCAACTTTAGAAAGTATTGGGAAGGTATTTGGACAGAATTCCGTAATCTCTTCAGTGCCTCTAAGTAGCATTATTGATTTATTGTTTGCTTATATATAAACTATTGGTAGACTATTCCGTTGTGATTGAAGAAAGACGTCAACATGATTCGAAACTGCGAACGTGACACGAGTGGACGCGGAGAACCCAGGGAATTTCTACTATATGCCCTGACGTTTTGTTTCTGGATCATAATGAAAACTAAACTTTCATCACCTGTAATAACTCTAGGAAGCTGGTACGAATTTGACGAAAGATCAGACACAATATCAAACCTACGTTGCCTCCACTCATTCGCCAAGATCCTAGGCACAAACTTCGCAGAAATCTTTCTCATACCCAGTTCCTCGGTTCTAACTAGCTCAAGTTTTTTTCGGTTAATCTGTAATTCTTCGGCTTTAGTATGGCATCTTGTACTCTGGTAATAGTAACATCAATTCTTGTTGTTTTTGACTGTCCGGTTCTGGGATCATTCTTGCTTATCCTTAAATACACTCGACTTTTCCATGTCATTTCCAAAAGCCGCCATTTACAACAGTTGTAATGTTTTGGTAGCGGATTTGCCGATATTAACACAAAAATTCGTATTGATGCGTTGCTTTAAATTTCGATAGCCCATTGTTGTGCCAGAGTACACGCTCAGATATATTTTAACTTTACATCAGCTAGCAACTTGCTTTATCTACTTGAAATTTACGCACGGGTTAGTTTAACCGGGCTGAAGCACGAAAACTCATGTAATTTCGATACATTTAGGTTATGGGTGATATTACTCAGATGTTCCGGGAATGAAATTGTCACACCTTTTATTTTTGAAGGTTGGTGATCATGGTTTAATATAATTTTACTGGTGGCGGCATCTAATTTCCACTGGTGAACCAATATTTGGCCACATCGTATACTTGTATTATACATGGTGTTGCGATGCATAATGTAATTTTGTAGACTAAATGTAAGTACGTGAAGGTTCGCCTACAAATATGTTTTATAGTTGAAATTAATTGGTTAAAGCATTGTTAAATGATCAATTTCTGCTTATCTGTAATCTATGCCTTTAATTTTTTTATTTGTGATAAATATTTTTCGGTCATTATATTATCTAGGAGAGTGGCTCAGTTCCTTATGCGCTTGGCTATTAGTATCGGTGTCCCGGGCTCGAACTTTAGGGCTATTTCTTGCGGTGGGGTTTTCTGCGGCTTTCCTCACTCCATGGCGGATGCTGATAACGAATGCCTTAAGACGCATCACACGCGCAGGCGTAGTAAAAAATAAAAACAATAAATACCCTTGTATTTTACAAAAGCATGAATTATAATGATAATTATTATTATTATAATTTCCAATTTAAACAGGCAATATTTAAATGATTTATTTACAAAACTGAGCAAAACCAATTTAATAAAATAAACGACGCATGATATTAACAAAGTATGAATGAAAACACTAACGCCAAATGAATATTTATCTATATGAAATATTTATCTTCATCCAGTATTTATCTCGTGACATTTTTAATGCAACATTGGTTCAGCGACTGACTCCCTACCAGAAGCGGGTCGCACTTGTAGTCAGCGGACAATACTTCCTAGAAAGTCCTTGCGTGTTTCCGGGATGTTTTCGCTCTTCCTGTACTTACCTCGTTATTTCTAACACCCGTAGCAATACGTATATGCTTTGGCTTTCGTAGATAATTGTTAGCAACAACAAATCCAACTCACGCGGACAAAGCAAACACATTCAAAAGTTTTTTCGCCCTTTCCCGTAAAAAGGTTAGAACGCTAACAATTGTAGCTTATGCCATTTGAGATCCAAAGGCATTTTTTTGTTTTTCATCTAATCAATGAACAAAATTCGTCAATCACCGATTTCAAACAACGGCTTTTCCCGCAAAAGAAGTGACCTTCAACTGTTTGCGAGGGTGGAACTGTAGTTCTTATATACCACGATCGACTCTTGTTACGATTCAAGGTCAAAATGACAAACACATTCGATTATATTCATTTTAATAAGTTGACAATCTGCAATAACACGAACTGATGGCTAATAACTATAGCCCGCAAATGGCGATAAATGTATACCATAGGTCTGCAATACGTTCCACAACAAATGATTAACAAATCAGCATATATTTTGTTATAAACCAGACTAAACAATATTCAGCAATATTCCATAAGTCTTCACGTTCTTTTCGGAAAATTTTTGAAGCGACTTAATAGCTCTGTAAAGGAACCATCACTATAAATTTTTCTTAGTCTGACAAAATCTGAATTGTTGCTTAATACATTACGACACTGTTATAACAAACGAAGACCGTTTATATTTAATCGTTCCGCTAATGCTAATGAAGGACTTTGAAACTTTTCTATAGCCGTCGTTACTACTACGTAATTTATACATATGGGTAGTTTGCAAATCCGTTTCAACGTTATTCAGTTTTCTTATCACACGGTAAGCAATCTATACAGTTTAACAATATTTCATTATCTAATAAAAGTGACGATGAGTACGTATGCTATAATAGTGAGAATAGGTTTTTTATAGTCATATTACTGCTTAACTACAGCTTCCGATTTTTCAAAGCAACTTTAAGATTTTCTCGATTTTTTTCGTGCATAGAACTTATTTCTTAACGCTAATTTGCAAGAGTATATGTGCTACTGTTTATTATAAGCTATCAACATATAAGTTAAATTTAAGATAAATTCGTCGTTAGATCTGTAACCATAACATCTATAATTATACCTAGTGTCGGCAAAGTAGAGTAAGCTACAGTGCAGTACGAAGAACAACGTGTAGGGGTCGAGCGGCCGTATCAAGGCGAGTGTTCAGTAACGTTTAGTGAGCATAGGCAATGCGGACGCAGAAATATGTTATATAACGCGCTGAAGCACTTACGTACTGTTTTAAGAAGTTTCTACGAAATCACGAACTGGATGGCATCTATTAAATATTAGAATCATTTAATATGTTTCCACACTTCTTTCAGTCAAATGAGTACGGCATGTAGAAGAAATATTTTTTAATAATGAAAACAACCGTTCCACATCAAGTCATGTTATACTGACAACTTAATGGATCTTTCGACGCACTTTCACAAATTCGTCCTGATATGAGAAGATCTGAATCCTTCTTACCAACGCTCAAATTTTCGTATTACACTCTCATCTTTTTCACCCTCCGCCGTACATAGATGTGAGTAAACTTCATCCATAATTTGAACAGAATCCACAAACGACATCGAACCATTTTGTAATTTTTCAATTCCCTCCGCTAGTGCATAATAGTCCTTGCGAATACTTTCTAAATCACATTTTACCTAAGTATCTTGGATCATTTACTGACTTTTTTTGATAGCTTTCGCTTGTCTTCGATTGAATTCTAAAACTACCTTCTTTACATCATCAAAATGTTCGCAGTAGTAAAACGCAGAACGCAGCCTTTAACCATGTTCGACTGTGGTGATTCAGCAGGCACTTTGGGACACAGTTCGTGTAATCCTTTTGTACGTTCTGCAGATTTTAGAAATACTGCCTTCGTATGAGCTATTAAAACATTTACTCATGGATAACATTTAGGGATCAATTGCGCCACAATGTTTGAAGCATGGATTTTACATGTTACATGTAACAGATTGCCACCTTAAGAGATCGGCGTAAGGAAAGCATGGTAGCTGCACCGTCACTCACAAACACTAAAAGCTGGGTCATTGAAACTTGAAATTTGTTCAATTGCTCTTTTGCAAGAAAGTAAGATAGAGGATGCCGGTTCAAACTCTACCATTGTACGTACCATCACTTTGCCCACAGAATGTTTTTGAAAATTGGTTGTTTCGTCCACACATAACCACAGTTTTTATCTTTCAATTCTACTTTAATTCTTTTTTCAACATAGTCACGAATAGATGGCATAACGTTTCTTAACGATCTCCGACTGGGTAATGTATAATCCGAATACTTGCTCCAGAAGTAGACAAATGGTCGTTGGTTTAGTAAAGTAAACGGTACATTACTAGTCGAATAATACTGAACAAACGTGCTTTGATACGGGTCCTCGATTCTCCGTGAGGCGTGCTTTACCCCTTCACGTTGTTCTCCGCAAGACACTGAAACTTGCCGCTCTTTGCTGAGACTAATTATATCTTTGAATGTTAACGTGTCTAAAACAGTCGCTTATATTTCGACAAAAAAAATAGTGTAGACATATTCTTTTAGCGAAATGTAATCTTAATCAAATTTGGTGTTAATTTTAACGTACACATTTTTTATCAGTTACTTTTAATAATGTACATGAAAAAAGCTTTGTATTATCGTAACACAACATCTTAAATGGTAGTAACTGTTTACACGAAATCTATGCGGCAAATTTGTATTTTCTTCTACAGCTTGTCCTATTTGCAACGTGCAATTAAGTCTGAATTTTTTACTCGTCGTACACACAACATTATGTGTTTTGCAGCGAGAAACGTCGCATGACCCATGTAATTAAATTATAAATTCAATTGCGTGCCGTATATAAGACAAATTTTAATAAATTTCGAATTTGAGTTGACGGCAAATTGGTGTACGCTTCATGTCAGTACCTTACCGCAAGATGCAGAAGAATCGGTGCCCACGCAATTTGTGTAGTTAACAAATTGAAGGAAAACTTTCGTTGAAATTTGAATCGTTCTGACAAACTAAAAACATGCTACCGGTGTAATACACCGAATTTTGACTAATAGTCGATATGTCGTTAATGATTCCTAAAAAATAAAGCTTAATAGTATTACGTTGCTATTAACCTAATACATCTGTATCATATACTTAAACATTTCTCATTTTTCTAGAAAAGAATTGTGGCAACTCTAAATATCCACCATGTTGTTCTTGTTCTTTCGCTATTTTCCTCTATAACTTATCGCATTGATTAACTATGTTTTGTAAATATTTATTCCTTCTCACTTGTTTCTGTTTTTTTTCTTCCACACTTGCTTCACCTGTTTCTTTGTTTTTACAAAAATCATCGTTTTTATTTTTTCTATACCTTCTTCCTTTGTTTCTCTCGCATAGGTACTTTAATTGTACCGTAGTGCTATTTCTGATTTCATTAATAATACATCATTTCACGTTCCATTCGTGTCATTTATTTCAATTATTTCGAGATTTCTATATCTAATCTTCCTAAACTCTGCATTAGTCGATATAACTCCATTATCTATAATTACAGGTACTAGTAGTTTACTATTGCTGCACTCCTTCTCAAGCAAATCTTTATTACATTACATTCAATACATATCCCGCCATAGATCTTTCAGTACTTTCACATTTTCTGTTCGGTTTTTAGGTTCGCTTTTTAATTTTATCACGAACTTGTACGCCTCACGACGAGTTTTGGAATCCCACAGGGCTGCTACTTCTCACAGTTGAGGCTTTTTGAACGAGCGCCTTAAGAGTCACCATCGTCGCAGGCGTAATAATAATTCGTGGCCCTGGCCGATGCGTCTTGTAAATGGCGAAAGCTGTTGGGGGATGTGAAGATACATTATTGTAATTATTATTATTATTAAAATTATTTTTAAAGCTAATATGGTATGTGTCAACCACAATAGAGTAAAATTCGTTTTTGGAAATTAGGGTGTTTGGCTTTTTATTGCATAAAGATCAGGTTGCTGGATACGCCTTGTACTTATAAGTGTCAATCAATTTTCTTCATCAAGATTTTTTAGCGTCTTTTGGATTCCTCTTCACTCTTTTCCAAAAATGTATTACTATTACAAATATATCAGTTATATTGAGACGGCTGTATAGAATAACACGCCGAACTATAAATCTCTACTGCACATACAATATGCAATAAATGATTAAAATTATTGCTGGTATCGACTTTAGTTTATTATTTAATCCGCGACTCAAGCGCGAAAATCTTCTTTTCCACAATCCGAATAAATTGAATCTATTCCACGGTATTCCGGATTTTAATATGAGATCTACTGTATCACTGCTCTGTTTCTGTTTTCTGATTATGAAGCGGTGTCATTAGATATGGCGAACGGGGATAGCCGGCACCTTTGCAAAGGTAGGTACCCTTGCAAATTTCCATTTTCAAATCTTGTCAAACATCGAATCATGTTCCCTTCCAGGCCACCGTGCAACCATATCCGGTGTTTCGAGTTTTGGACCACCTACCATTAATCCAAAAAGTTTTATTTTCTGCACATTAATCGAGAAAGTTCCTTTTCGATTTCTATATACCACTCCAGAACTTCTTATACAATCAATGTACCCGGTAACTTGCAGAAAATTTTCAATGATGTGCCAACCTTCTCCTCTATCCTTGTCAAAAATTTGATATAAATTGCTAATTATTGTGCAAGCAATGTGGATATCCTTTTGACACACCTTCATAGAAATGGCTGAGAAAATCCTCTTAGGTCGCTCCTTATCATCTTAAAAGACATATAATAAGATATTTTATTCTACTGCTATATTATTAGCAGTAGAATTAGCAGTACCAATTTTAGACGAAATTTCCAATGGCGTAGCGCAGTACTATAACAAGATTAAATTGGTTACAGATCATCATTTGTCGTTGGTATAATTGTATTTGTATCTTTTCGAAAACGATATCACCGTTTAAAGTCTAGTTTAGTTCATTTATATCACGATTTAAGTTCATAATTTCCACCAATCCTCCCATTTTGAATCCTCGGCGCTACGCTGGAGCACGGTGAACTGTGCTTCGGAGATTTACTTACATAGAAGTTATTGCGCAAGTACATTTTGGTGACCTGTTTATGAAAGCAAACTCTAACCAACACCAGAGAATCGCTGAAGGTACGCCGAACTGTTACGTATGCACGTGCATCGGGGGATTGGAAGTCGTCTCTGAAACGTACACAGAGCAACGAATCGCTGGCGAAGCGCTGGCGTGTGACTATGAATACAGGGGGGAAAATTCTCCTCTTTCCCTGCCACTGCCGGTTTACCTTAGCAAGTACATAAGTAACCAGACCCCATCTCGAATAACACAATATTCAGAGATAGCGAGTGAGCGTAAAACCGATACAGCGATGATAACTCATCGTGTGTGCAATACAGATGGAAAAAGTTTAAGTACTGCTGGTTCAAATAATACGTCCTTAATCTTAATCAAATAGTCCTATGGATAAAATGATTAAAGACTGAACGAACATGAGCTAATCTGTCGTGCGAATTATGCATACTACTTAGTAGCTTATCCTAAATACTGTCTACATGTAATAAATGTGTTTGTCTAGTACAGTAAGATCGGTAATTTCGTTTAATTTACATAAAACGCTACGGCGACCCTTTCGAAATCCTACGCCAAAGGTTGCGGTTCGCGTTTCTTGCTACCGATATCGCGCTGCTCTCTTTCCCTAGCCCCTCCGATTTCTCCTTTCTGCGTATACACAAACGTTACCTAAAATACATGTTTCACACGCTTCAATTGTACAACCTTAATTGAAAATTAGAGGCAACGAGATTTGTTTTAACTGAATCTCCTACAAATTGACGGCGCACAATTAACGAGGTTGCAATAGTTTTGGTCTTACAAGATATAATATAAACATCAAGCTTTTTACAATTTCCAATGGTAGGGGTGCTTTCCGAGTTTTTTTTTTGCTTTTATAAACTTAAGTTCACTAAAGTATTTTTATTGCTTAGGTTCAATTCAGAAAACAATCAGTGTTAATTCTCCACCTTCGCACTCTTTGCGAGGGTGTAAATTTAAAAAATTTGAACTATCCGATATCCTATTGTTATATTTTACTTTATGAGTTCTATTATTTAAATGTGAATCAAACCAATCCATACATTCCCAATTTTGTTATTAATAATTTGCTATCGATGGTTTCCCAAGCCCTACGGAGGTCTGAAGCACAGCTATAGCAACATTTCCCTTATACATTTCTCGCAACCACTTCTGACATACACGTATCCACTGTAACAGTTTCACATGAATGACTTTTCCTAAATCCTGATTGATTACGATCGATCACATTGTTTCGCTCACAAAAATCATGTAGTTGATCTTTTGTACATAGTTCCAGTATTCTTTCCTAATTTAGTACTGTATTAATAGGCCTGAATTCCTCACATAGTTTGATCCCTGCCACTTTAGGAATCGGAAGAATGTACAATGTTTTCCAGTTTGCCAGAAATGTACCTGTATCTAGAGAAGCATTCACTATGTTTAGAATTCTATTTGCAGACTTCTGGGAACCGTCCTTAATAATTTCGGTCGTTAGTCCATCACCAGCTACGTCTCCTGTATTTTCCAACGTACTGGCTTTCAAAGTTATATTTCGAAATTTTGAAAATTTATTATAGTTACTTTCATGTATGTATATAGGATTCGTAATGTTTATCTTTAGTATACTTTAGATTATATCATCTATACTTTTTAAAAAAATATTCGTTGAAGTGCTACTTCTATATCATCTCCCATCTCCGTATTATCAAATATTACGCAAGGATTGATGGTACTGTCTTTTTAGGTAAGAGTGTTTTTAAAGTTTTCCATAATTCGACGGGTCTATGTTTATTTTCTTCTAACAATAACTTAAAGTGTTTTCCTTTGCTATTACGTACCATAGTGACTACTCTGTATTCTTCCTAGTCTATGACGTTGTTAATAAAGGTGGTTATTTTATACTTTTCATCATGTTTGTGCATTTCTTCTGTAATTTCTGAAATTATCCACTTGTTTATGCAATTATTATATAGCAGCACTTGTCTTTTGGACACATAATGTCCATAATAGTACTCAATGATTTAGTTCAGGAATTGCCCATTATATTAACGTCTCCCGAAATATTCCACACTGTACTAAATATTTTGTGTTCAAATATATCTGCGTCGCAATTTTTAAAGTGTCCCCTATCAGTCATTATTGTGTATATTTTTAAATTCATTGATAATAAACAGCGATCACTAATTTTCGTCGTTGAATGAAGCTTAAGTTTATATGTTTCCTCATTTCCTTTTCACTTATTATCTTTTCCATTTAATTAATTAATAGAGTTCAATAGGTTTGATTGATTGTCCTAATTTCTATAAATTTTTTACTATTTCTAGATTCTATCATTAGTATCAAATCTGGTAAGTTTTATTTGATTTACTTGATATATGACTTCAGTTTAGTTTTAGTGTTTGTATAGAATCTAATATCATAACCCATTATGTCATAATTTTTTTGTAATTTAGTATTTTTTACAAATTTGTAATAGACGGATAAATCGTGATAGTAGAAACATTTAAGATCTTCCCTATAACCTTTAACGTCACCTTCTTAATCCCAGATAGTATACTACCATTCTTTTCATTATTGATAATCATGATTTATACTTTCTTTTTTGTTATTTCAGCTAAGTATTTGAAGCAAAAAATCATCAATGACAACGTAAGTTAGCAATTTTTTGTTTCACTAAATACTCTCTGAGTGCTGAAGTTAATTTAAAGCGAATAATTAATAGGTTTTGTTGGAAAGGATCAAAAGTATTTTCTTCGTATATCACGCGAATTTTATAATTACAAATCGAGCTTCTATTGAACAGTTTATGGTGGCAGCTCAGCCTCCTTTTTCCCTAAACAAACATTATTTGTTTCGCTACCCACCACTAATTATACATACATATATATATATATATATATACTGCCTGGAAATATATACATTAATCGTCAATGCACGGTCTAATTTAGCTCTCGCCGAACATTGTCTAAATAAAATTATTGATTGCATACTTATTAGAATCGTTAACCAATAAATATAATCCCTGCTATATTAATTTTTTTATCTAATCTGCGCTGACATTCTAACGGAAAAACAATAAAATCAATCTCCCCATAAATGCCAAAATTAATGCGAAAATAACTACGAAAAAAAACGTGGAACGTTCTGTTTGAACGACAAACTACTCATAAACAATGATAGGGGTGTTCCGATCAATCGACGTCATATTAAGTGTCTTTTCCGTGAAATGTTCACCCAGACCACTACCGGGTATCCAATGTGCGACCGTAAACGGCTCGCTATTGTACACTACAAGAGATTTCAAACGCGTCAATACCTTACGTGCCACTTTGAATCCGTATACGTTGGCCCGTAAACTGTAATGATGACCATCTAGGGGGACTAGATTACTTATTTATTTAATAAAAGTGAACTAAGAAGCTAACGTTAATATCAGTATTAATAAGGTATATGGTGGTACCATAAATTATTAGTTAAGGGAAAATTTGGTCATTATCCATAGTTTGTTACTATATATTGTTAAATTTTATTAATACACAGATATGCTGAAAACCTTTTACGTTAGATAAGAAACGTCATCATCAGTACCAATGTGACATTACGTTATCAAAAGCTATGACGGCTGTCAAATATGAATGTACAACTCTATGTAAAAATTACCTATTTTTTCTATGAGGGATAAACAATTATTATGATATTTAAGAGACATTGACACTACTAGAGACGAAAGAACGACAAAAGAGGAAAGAATGTATAACTGTGACACTTTATTTCATTAAAGTATGAATATCAGATATACAACACAACGTCAACAGCCAAACATACAAATTATTCTAAATTATAATATAGGTACATACAGTAGACGTAATTGGAATCAGCATAATTATCTTCGCTGAATCACTACGAGTTTATTCCAAATACCATCCGTCAAACTATTTTTGAATTACCTCTGTACTTTCATCGCAAATTTCGACAATTTGACTCAGTGCTTCTCTTTATAATTTTATACATGCCTCCTGCGATCTGTCATATTTACCAACATGATTAGAATGTTTTCAGTGTACCACTTGTCAATCTCCTTAAACTAACTAGTGCAATGGCTCGAAAGGAAAAATAATAGTAATGCATAATTACATTTCTTACCTAATTCTAAGCACTATAGCGACTTTTCTATATGTACCGCCGTTTATAAAAAGCTTTCCATTAGGGACAATGAATTTGTAAATTTAGGTCTTCTTCGGAGGGTAGCCCTGTTAAATTGCACATTAACAATGTTTAAGTGGAATCGCGACTACTATACATCCATTAACTCCAATTGTCGGCGTTTGTAATTGTACAAATTGAAAAGTAACTGATCGATTTGAGCAAAAATTTGATTCAAGCTATTTACTTCATAACGCACCTACGCCATTGAGGTAAAGAAGTGCAAGAACAAAGAGAACTTTGTCATTTTCACGCATTAGGCGTTTCTAACACCAATACGTTATGAATTTTGTGAAAAGATGTTAGCTTGCGTACTTATTAGACTATTTTAACACGAGAACTCAAACAAAATGATCATTAGCTATCTAACAGATTCAGATGAACTGGGTTTTAGAAAAGAAATATGGAAATGATTCCGAATTTCATGAGAGAATCATCCTAGGCTATGAAATTGGCTTCTGACTTAATGATTTTTTTAATAAGCGAAACTGCGGTATCTGCTCTGAAGATCACCCAGATATAACGCATAAAGAAGCATTTCATACTGGAGCAGTCATTACTTCTTTTTCAACGGTGCTGATAACTTTGTTACTCTGAATGGAACTCACTAATCGTCGATGCTGATTGGACTTTCTTCACCCAATTTCGATGCTTTCTACTTGGCCCACATGTGGCTTTAACAAGATGGTGTCCCTTGCCACCTTGCCAGCGAAACAATTCATTTACAGCAATAGAAGTTTGGTGAATCGATCATGTTCAGAAATGGACCAGGCAATTATTCTCCCCATTCGTGTGATTTAACACTATTAGACGTCTTAGTGTATAACTATGTTAAGTCATTAGTTCACGCCAACAAATCAGTAACATCATACGACATGTAGACTGACAATGAACGTGTCGTAGGTGGTATTCATTTCAATTTATGTGAAAAAGTCATGGAAAATTGAATTTAACCGATTTCTTCCTACCAGCCCTTTCGCGGAAGTCATTTGAATGGTATTGTATTCCACTAATCACTTTACACCGAACTAAGGATGATCTTAAAATTCTCAATATCTCTGCTTTACTTTATAAAGCGCATCCCTCTTAATGAAAAGCCCGTTACTACATTTTTACTGATGGTTGGCATATTCGAAATTAAATTGAAATCTACTACTTGCTTTAGTACTAAAGCAATCAAATTGTAGTTGAATTCCTTGAAAAAAGGAAATGAATTTTAGGTATATTCCATACGGACCTAGCTGATAAATACATTTATTTTTTGAGCAGAATATTACTACCCGTAACATGTTTACTCATTAGTAGTGAGTGTAATCTTACTTCGGCAATTACAGTCTGTAAAGTAAGAACATGTACGGCATAAATGGTAGTTGGCTTCAAATATCGTTCTAGTTCTTTTGTAAGCCGATAGATAAAATGTCTGTCTTAAATGCTTTGACACAAAAGATTCAGTTGGCGTCGGACTGAGAGATACGTTAACCGCCATAAGTACGCCATACGCATCGTGCTACGAGTCCCTTTGTTCTCATTCCAAAGGACCAAAAATGTTACATGCAGTGGCTGCTAAATACATGACAAAGTTAAAATCGTTCGTCGCTAAGTGGGTTCAGCAATATAAGAAGATCAAAAATGTCGGTAAGTTTCCAGAACGTGGCTCGATAGGCATAGCGACGCCGAATATGGAAAAACAATTGTAAATTTATTTAAACGGAACTCGACCTTAACATTGCGACAAGGGGCAGCAAAATTGAAACAAAAGGGTATAGAAGTATCAGATGCAACTATTCGAACCCATCTCCTTGTGCATAACCTCGAATATAGAAGTACAATGAAAATTAGCCACTGTTAGGCGGAAAATATGAGACGATAAGATTCGCTTGGGCAAAGGAAAATTTGAAGCGAGATTGGACCAACGTGATCTTTACGGACGAAGGTTCTGTTTGGGAATATACTGCCATCCGACGTTCCTGGTCAACCTTGACCAATAGATTAACATCCCTGTAAAGGTTAATCTTTGGGGCTGCTTTTCGAAACAGGGTTTTGGAGAGTTACACATGTTTACATCCAATTTAAATGCTCGAAGAATGTTTAAAATTTATGAGAAGTGTTTGTTACAGACTGCTGAACGATGCTTCATAAAGAAAAAGAAAGGGGACTGGATCTTACAGAAAGACAACGATCCAAAACACCCGGAGCAAGCTTTGCACGGAGTGGAAGAAGCAGTCTGGCATCGTTACACTTGATTGGTTATCGTAGTTGTCAGTCAATTCAAAATGTGTGGACATATCTCGAGCACAAGCTTCGAGAAAAAGGAATGTGCACTTTGGAGCAGCTGCCACGACAAATTCGTCTCATTCGGAGAGCTTTACTGACGGAATATGCAGTTAATTTAGTGCAAAGTATGCCTGGGAGATGCCAGGCAATTATCAATGCCGGTGGTAATTGGACTCATTACTAGCGGTATAGCATTTTTCTTCTCATGGATTATATCAAATGCATGTACCTAAAAATCATTAAAAATAAATGTTTCTACAGTTTAAACCGTACGCATTCTTACTTTACAGATTGTATCTATAGAACAAGCTTACTCCGTTAAACATTTTCGACATATCATGAAAGCTTCACAGGTATTACTTATGAATTCACTTAAATACGGCAATCTCTATAACGAATGACGAGAACCTGCATTAACCATTTTTGAGTATTAACGTTGCAGTTGCAAAAATAGCCTATGACAAGCGGTAGTTACTGTATAAAATTCCTACTATTCCTTACAATCAATATTTATATGAAACAGAAAGATATAACTTATAAAGTAATGGCGTAATCCTCCAACTCTTTAGTAATTAATTTACTGACATTACAGAAACTTGTAAGATAATTCGAACGATAATAACTGCGACGACATTTAATTAAATATGCTGTTAAAGTCGATAGTTAATAATTTGTCCTATTAGATATGTGGGTGTCTAATAGTTGCTTTGCTTTTGGCTAATTAGACGTGTGGCCGGAACACGCGGGTAGCGGTTTGGTACTCAACCTATTTGGAATGGACTGCAGGCAAAATGTCCTTGACAAGCCAAGAATTACATCGATTATCCGCTACAATTAACATCTGAAAGGCAGATATACATCCATGCTGTGCACGTATAGTTGTTGTCAAGATGATAGCATAACTGTTGGTTTTAAGTTTACCAATTTGTCTACCATTCACAAATATTCTTAAATAATGAATTTAGAATATAGTGAAGAAATTCATATTCCAAAAAATAGCAAAGAAAACATATAGCAGTAAGCTGTATGAGTTTGTTAGAATATTGCTATGCATAAAGTGTGATACATATACATATAAAAATATCACCTTTCTTAAAAGATATGTGCAGAAACATGCTGTTTATGTACAGTTGATACAATTTCATACATTTTATTTTCAAATCGGTTTGCCTTCTGTAACTAACCCAAAATCAAGTATCCTAGATTTTGGGCAACAAAATGCTGTTTTCTATCAATATGTTTTTATATATCAAACATAATTTTTAACGTCCACTGATGTGGTTAATACGCATTTTAGCACTGCAATTTATTCAGAATTTAAATCTAATTATTAATTGTATTTAACAAAAAATTATTGCTACTGCAGTTAAATTTGAAATATATAATTTTTTGTCATTACTAAGGTTCGACATTCCGGGGTACATTTCAGGACTGGATTTAGGTGGAATTGGACACAGTAATACAACAATACCGTACATTTTCTCTTCTCGCTTTCAATAACGATGTTTACAAGTTACGATATATACGGCCTTGGCCTAGATTGGGACCAAATAATAAGAAATAGAATAAAACTGCAAGAACAAAAATGAATATAAGGATAATTTATTTAGAAACTGTTAGAATTCTTCGTATATAGTGCTTTCTCCACCTGCTTTTATAACAGCACGGACTCTCTTTGGCATACTTGCTACAAGACAATAACATTTATCTAAAGATATTTTCTCACATTAGTGTATTACCCCATCTTCGATGGTCCAATTTTTGTAATTTTTTGCCCATTGAAAGAGTTGTTTCTTGTGTACTCAGGTTTACGACGAGCTATACGTCCGTGTAAATCACTAGCTACTAGACGTGTTCTTACTGTGCGTGCAAAAACTGTATGTCGCTAGTATTTCACTAGATAGATCTTTGCATGTTTTTATACGATCTCGTATAGCTATTCTCTCTATAATGCAACCTTCTCTTGCCATTGTAAGACGTTTTTGGCTGCTTTTTAGTCGACTTATTAACTGACTCAGATTTTTTGGATTTATGTTCTATATAATTATACCTTTCATTTTCCGTACTTTTTTATTTCATTTCAAAGATGGATGAATGAAGAGATTCATTTCAAGATCCTCTACTCACAGGTCTTACACAACAGATCTCTGCAATCGATATAGAATAGTTTAACCTTCAAATAAATGTATTTCGATGTGTCCCCGTTTTTATTAAATAAATGACCAAAACAGTTTCAAAATGTGATTAAGATAGCTCCTACAAGTTTCGGAATTAGATCTAAAACACTAAAGTTTATTGTAATAAAACAGTGTTTTGATGCTCTTTATAACTATAAAAATGCGAAGTGCATTATGAGAATAGTGCTGACCTCGGATTTTAAAAGAATTAAATTTATGAACTGATATAGTAAATACATCCCGCAACTAAGAATTCTTCATAACAAAAATAAGTCGCAATAACTCGAAAACAAGTAATGAATGCGGATTGTACGTATACAAGAATATTATGCAAAACAAATAATTCGATTTCATCCCCTTTAGCTTCATTTAAGCGACTGAAGCAAGTTAAAACCTAATTATCAAAATGGAATATAAGTAATGAAGCATGAGGGAGTAATTTGGTACACGTAACTCGGAAGAATGTGGTTATTATAGAAGATGGCGCCGCTGATGCATTATGCATGAACGTCGCACATATTTCAGGGTAACTTTCGACACACTGCAACCCTCATTTTGTCCGAATAAATTTTATCTCCGGTTTAAATTGGTGTCGCGGTGGCATTTTATGTCAATTTTTTGTTCGGTATATATTGTGTGTCAGGTTTTCGCACGTCGGCACAAAGGGATCCCTTTCCCTGGCTGGAAATCCGGGCAGGCGAAGTTCGACGTTTATTGTATTTTATTCGTAACGTTTATGGTTTAATTATACTCCCGTTTCAATGATTCTATTTTACGATTATTGTGATTTTATATCGGGTTTAGAAATAACGCGCGTTATGATTAAAGATGTTATCGTTATTATTTCTTGTATACCGACTGACATTTGTTGGAACAGATCACTGTTATTAATTGCTTCGTTACCTAAAATATTAAATGGGTAAATATCATGAGTACTTATGAATTAATATTGAGTAAAATTTTTCTAGTTCCATATAATTCTATAGTTCCCTTTGTAAACATTTATAAACGCCTAGAGTTTGGAACTACTTACAGTTGCATTCCTGAATATAATGACATAATAGATTGTTCTTGTTTGATTTCTAATTTTATTAGTTGAAGATAAATTCAGGAAATACTAAACCATAATAATTGAGATTCTAATCTTTTACACTTCGCATGTTTTCCTCAATCTATATTTCTACTTTATTTAATTTAAATACTATGCATTCTTTTTTTCGTTATTAAATTATTTAATCCTTTCCCTAATAGATATTTCGTGAATTAGTCTAATGATGTATCGTTTTAATTAGATATTTCCTTCCAGTCTATAACACTCTCCTTTCGACGGAAAAGCGGATTAAATGATATTTGCAGCGAACGGAACATTATCTTTTGAGAACATTCTTTGCAGCTTCCGAGTTGGAAGGTTAGTGTTTATCGAACGACGACTACGAAAGAGGTCTGGTTGCAACTACCATACATAGATTCGGTTAAATTTGCCCTTAAGCAATATAATGACCCAAGGCGTAAGGCATCATACAATATTTGCCGGTTACCCAAATATTTGATTACGTAATCTATATAATTTCCCAAACTAAACTTTGCTTAGTGGCAATGAACTCATCTTAGTGCAAGTATTGCGGACGCCGACATAGGGAACGTATATTTCTTACAAGAAAAGCATACGCGGAATATCTATGGACTATCAGTAGATGCTCTTGAATCCATAAAAAAGTCACATCTTCTGGTAGGCATCTTTAATATACGCATTGGAGAAGAAATATACCTGAACGAATTATACAGTCGTGGTATTTTCAGTTTATCAAAAAGGATGAGATATCAGATACATGTAATTCCCCACTTTTTCTTCAACTTAATTAACACGTTTCTGAATTAAGTTTCTTAATTCAGCAAATATTTAGTGTAGTATTGAAATAAACTGTGAAACATATTGGGAATACACAACCATAAAAAATGTTGATTGAACGATTTTCTTTTTGTTAATTTGACCATAGTTTTGTCACTATTTGTATATTACTAACAAGGGAGGATTCCCAACTCGACAATTCGAACAATACAATATAACATATTTGGCACGCTGAATGGTACCAACATCTTTTTATTGCATTTGTTACTCCGAGTAATTAGTGTAACGCCAATAAACAGATGTTTGATAGTGTAAATCGCCTTTAAACGACAACTTGGAGATATCAATATCAATGACGTCAGTTTACTGGTTAAGAGGAAATAATTCCCAACTGCTAAACTTTCTTGCAGTTCATTGACTAAACGACAATGATATCATTTTAAGGTTTCATCTGTGCGACAACTTATGGCAGTAGTTCCCTTAATAAATGAAAGGAGCTTCAAATTTCATAGTCGCAACGGTTGTCGGGTTCCGCCGTGTCACTAGGTTTCTTGTCTCTGACGTTTCGCGGACAACTGCGGTTCGCATAGGTACCTTTATAACAATAGAACAATAGAAGCTTTGCACGTCAAGTGCTACAAAAATTATCTCGACCAGCAAACGTTGTTATTTAAGCATCAATCTATTTCGCAATTGGTGCATGGCTACTAGATTGCCGGGCCAAAAGGTCTTATACATTAGATGCCTGCGCAGATCGTTGTCTACAATCTTCAAAAGCAAAGAGTTGCCCTGACAAATACATTGAAGTGCTTACTATACGAAAGAAAACAACAGATACTACTCAATACTTAACATTTATAGATTTCGGACGTGGAAAAGATTTATTAGACGATTGACTAGCTTCTTAATAATAAATATGAAGTTAATCTATATTAAGAAGTAATGTCATTAAGGTATAGTTACCAGTACAGTCAATTGCCATTGTTTGTCTATACCAGCCTATTCGAATACGCTTAGTGCAACAACAGCTACAAAACTAATTGAATACCTTTATTTTCTCAACCCAAAACCCATATCCGGAAAGTTATTTTCATTCTCATTCATTCTTGGCTCCTGTTTTAAGTATTTTGCATTACAATAAATATTTATGCAGGACAACTTATATATTAGTTAATGAATAGAATTAAATGCTTTCTTATAGAAAGAGAATAACTTTTTCAATCAACAACTGTATATGCCGTGAATGTTTCCCTTTTGCAACTGAGAGCTGTTAGTTTTTCGACTTTTTCAAACCGTCGATTCAATCCAATTGCGTAGCTAAATTAAAAGTGATTATGATCTAGACCTAAAGGAATATTACTTTTACTTACAACATATGGATGATGAATTTTTCCATTTTGTTGATGAATTTTGTAACGAAGGAAAAGAAAAGTTTTTTTCATAAAGTATCTATTCAAATTCTTAGCACTCGATTTTAACGGTTTATCCTCTTCGGGCCAATCTAAAATATAAAAGATACGTACATAAAAAGACAGTCAAACTGCGAGTCAAAATGATTAAGGAATGCCAACAGTGGTAAAATTGTCTTTAGAAGATGTTGCCTCATATTTACGTTACAAATTAAAACGTGTAGAATGGGGATCGTGCAGTCACTGAATATTTTAATTACGAATAAGTAATTGAAGAAATTTGTTTGTATCTAAAAAAATGCCTTTTTGTTAAAATAAATGTAAAATCCAAGTACTTGTCCAAATAAGCAAGCGCATATTCGAGTACCTACCGTTAAGTTACCTACAAAGTGGTACGAAGTTTCATCTAAATGAGGTAGTTTTTAGTACCAACGTTAGACAAGCAACTAATCGATATAGTTATGAAGCGACGTACGGTGAAGTATGCGACTATGGATATGTGTGCTTTTTCTTTACTCTGTAATTATTTTCGAAAAACTGTGCTTGCTTCCAAAGTGCTTGCTTCCTTCATAGTAAGTTTCGGTAGATCAAAAAAGTTGGTAGTGTCTATTTCAAGATACGAGGGGAGGTCCAGAAGTTCGTGGAATGAAAGGGTTTTAAATAAAATAAAACAATAAATCTATTTTCCTTTTCAATATAATCACGCTTAAGCACAATACATTTATTAGATCTATGAATTAATTTTTCTAAACCATCATTTATATATTAAATATTTTTTATCTTTCGCCTCAAAATGGGCCAAAATTGCCTCCTTTACCTCATTGTCGTCGGAAAACTTTCTTCCACGTAAGTCTTTCTTTAAATTGGGGAACAAATAAACATCACTACGTGCCAGGTCTGGACTGTAGGGTGGATGGACTATTAACTGAAAGTCATGCTTTTGCAGAGTAGCCATTGCAACTTTGTTCTTGTGAACCGGCGCATTGTCTTGCAAGAGCAACACACCCTTGGTCAATTTTCCTCAACGTTTTTCCTTAATGGCCTCCTTTAATTTTTCTAATATCGCTGCGTAATATTCTCCGGTTATGCTACTACCTTTTGCTTTGTAATCAATCAATAATATCCCCTCACAATCCCAAAAAACAGTAGCTATCAACTTTCCAGCCAATTCTGACACTTTGAATTTCTTTGGCGGTGGTGTGCATGGACTCCTGTTTGGACCCAGGCTCAAAGTGACGAACCCATGTTTCATCTCCGGTAACAATCCGCTCCAAAATCTGATCTGTGAAGGTTTGTCTCTACACAGCACCAAATATTGCTTGGACGCACAGACGCGCTGCTGTTTCTGCAGCGGCGTGAGCATTCTCGGTACCCAGCTTGCACTGACTTTTGTCATAACCAGGTGGTAAACCAGTAACACTTTGAAGGTTTGTGTTTACCATTAAGAGTTAATGAGAAAATTATCGCAGTAAATCAGTAATGGGTTTATTTATAATTGCGGATTATAAATTGAAACGGACAGTATGCATATATCTTGGTATGCTTTACATATTCATCAATTTCATTAAAATCTGAGTTTCTTGTTAGCGTAAACACCTTTCACAACTGTGAAAGTAATATACGTACATACTATTGTGTTGTTCACTATATTATTTGCATTAATTTAATCTAGATGCGAGTGCTTGTCAAGAATATTTCTATTGTTACCGCTCATTAGGCTCCTTCTATGATATACTGGATGCCCCAAAAGTCTGTTTCAATTTGTTCTGTTCACTGCGCGAACACAATCCTTGAGTATGGAATAGGAGTATGCCAATTTGTAGCCCCGTCCTTAAGAATTTAGTCGCTATGAAGCATTTTACGAAAGCGGAGCGTACGTATTGTGTGCGCAAGTTCTGCTAAAACTTTTCACATAAGGACCATTCTCACCTTAATAGTCATGTGAACAAGCAGACATCCAACATGTGTGTGTCGTTATTGGAATCCAACAAAATCAAAGCAGAAGTATGAGAGGCTACCCCATCTGCCAAAAGTTACTGTTTGGGCTACAATGCCGAGGCAAAGAATTATCGGCCCACAGTTTTTGAAGATGATAAAGGTCGTACAGTAACCGTAAATTTCCAACGATACGTAGAGATGGATTAACAACTTTTTTACGCTAATCTTCCAAGATTGTTAATTTTTTAATTGGAACTTACTTCCAATAAGATGGAGCCACATTTCACAGGTCTAGCGTGTCCTTACCAATTCGTGAAATTTTTCCTGGAAAATTGATATCTAGACACGGTAACATGAATTGGCCTGCACATTACCCCGACTTGACAGCAATGGATTTTCTTAATCAAAGGTATAATGCAACACTTCTCACTCGCTAAATGAATTAAAAGAGCATATTCGAAGAGAAATGGGGACCATAACGTACTACGTAGAAAAAAGACTAAAAGCTAGTAAGTGAAAATGTGAAAAAGTGTTCTAACACTGAGCATAAATTTAGGACACAAGTACTTAATTTTTGTGAGCACACCTTTAGTAACTTCCTTGAGGTTGTCCAGCTAGGTAAGGTATTTAAAAAACCTTCTATTTAAATTACTAAGCGCCATCTCGCGTAATAATCAACGAAGGAAAGGAACTCACGAGGGCGTTCAGTTAATTGCATTATATGCTATAACTAAAGTGTTACAAAACTACTATTAAAAAGAAAGAGGTAAATTCAAAGAGAAAATTGTAATGATAAATTGTTCTCAAATAATAAATTTAGTAAATATCCAATAACAGGTTTTATCTTCCCCAAGTGATATGCATCTCTTTCGGTTACAGAAAAAGAATAGAATTATTAAATCAAAAGGCTTAAACTAAGTTAACTATCAAAATTAATTATATGCAAATATTTAAGCTATTGAAAGGTGAAATTTCTTTAACTTTCTCCTTTTAATATAATAACACATTGAAAACGATTATTTTGTGTTACAGCGGGAACAGTAACTAAAATTAAGGGGTAGGAAATAAACTAGAGTTCAAATAAATTACTTGGTGGAGGCCAGCTATCCCTCGTAGTTAATACTATTTTCACCACGCTGACTGTGGCTAAGATGGTGGCTGCTAGTTAGAAAGGAAGTTAAGGAACATTGGAATTTTCCGGGACAAATCGTCCCTAGTAACTTCTGAGATAAATTTCTCTATTTTCAGAAATTTTGTGTGAGAACATTAGTATCTTGTCCAAGTAATAAAAACCCTGTTCAGTATCAGGGTCAATAAAGAGATGTTAAAAAATATAAATGTCCTGCTGCTTAACTAAATAATTCGGGAGCTTAATAAATTTTTAAAATCAAGCAATAAGCCCAAATTTACAAAGAAGTACGTGGTTAGATCCCCAAATCATCGGTTAGAATTTACTTGAATTATTTATTTCGTATCACAGCCAAACAACCAAAGAACATGCAAACAACCAGAGAGCAACACATGTGCTCGACCCCAGCAAAATTAGAAAAAGCAAAAAATAGTGATACGATTCTCATTGCTTAAAGTCGAGTGTACAGCGTTGTGAAAAAGAGAAGTAACGAGGCAAAATTGTGCACATAACAAACGGAGAATGTATACACAGCAGTTCTCGAGAATTATGCACCACGTTTAGAAGATTGCCAGCGTTATAACGGAACACAAAAACAAACATTATTCCTTAAACCTGGCCATTATTTAATTGTATTCTTTTTATTTTGCAAAGGACTTTTGGTACACCTTGTAGTTCTATATAAAATCTATTTGATTTTTAATTTCAAGAGGGAATCTATTAATGGCACTCTTCTTAAGGAGGGTACAGCATAAACATTCGTGTTCATTTACATAAAATGCGAAACACTCATTCTGCAATTGTAGCACGGAGGTATTCGCTGCACAATTTGTATGGCCGTCCTTATTAATTTCATTATATTTAGCTACGTTGGCCACCACATCAGTCGCATCACTGTTGCACTCTTACAAGTTACACTATCTACTGACGTCGGATTCTTTCGCTATGTATTTTTGAATTATACTCTGGCAAACAATGGCAGTCACTACAGTTTCCAGAAATAAACGTTCGATTTAATGTTACATCGTAAGTAAGCTCGAAACTAACCGAAAAGCACGTCTGTAAATAAGTAAAAAGAAATGATATACTGCTTCGGTATCGCATCGTATTACCGATCAGATAATAAAACTAACAAAATGGAAACGAGTTTGAAACCGAAACGCAGACAGCGTTAAGTTTTAACGATTCATTCGAATCCGTCGACTTTGGTCGATCGTTCGCCGCTTTGGCCGAAGTTAGGTCGGTAAATAATGAATATCGGTAGATTGCGGAAGTCTCTTATAGAACCGGATGTTGTCCCGTCACGAGCATTCTCCTACTTCCCGTGCTTTATCCCGGTCGACTGGATGCTAGAGGACGACGGCAATTTCCATTTCCCTCGAATTTACACTAATTAACTGTTTTCTTGGAGCAACAAATATTTAATTTTAATTAATCAGCCAAGATAGTCCTTCCTCTCTTTCTCCATATTTGGGATTTAGGACAAATAAGACCTCAACCGGAGGATCGACTTTAATGTCATGTTTACCGCTTATTTGAGGTCGAAAGTTCTATTTGTGTTTATTAACTTTCCATATCTCTTCGTATGTATGTTATATCAAAAATCTAAGTAAATACCTAGATCAACGGGAATATTTTAGGCTTCAAAATTTACTGAGTACGCAAATACATCGCTATCCGAGTTTTTGTTTTAAATAAAAGCTTATATTCTACATGATTGAACTCGAAGACTTTTGTTTTATTTTAACTTTATGAACCTATACGAACAGATATGTTGCATTATTAAGACAAAGGATATGCGAGTAAGAGCGCAAGACTTTAAAGTTTAATAAAACATGGTTGTCTGCAGCAAAGTATTGAAATATTTTTTTGATTTATAATGCATACATTTGAGCATTATGTATGAAACAAAACATCTTGGAAATGACCGCTATGGCTTTACTGGTATATGCGTACTCTTTTGACAAAATTTGCAATAAGACTATTGTAAACATGTGGCAGTATTGATAGAGCGTCTAATGTCCGCCTTCAGTACTTCGGTGGTCGCAGGCTTGTTGTCCTAAACTTGTGACTTCAGATAACCCCACGGCCAAAAGTCCAAAGGTATTAAATAGCAAGAGCGTGCCGGCAATTTTGGTCACTAAATCAGGAAATGACCCGACCAGTAGTAATCTCGTCCAAGACAGTTAATGTTTCACCGACGGTATGACATGTGGCACCGTCCTACTGAAAATTGGACTTTGTAGGCGTGGAAATGTAGATCTTTAGTTAAAATACGTTAATGTCAAATTCTTGTGCACGATGACGAATCGACCTCTCTGGTCTTTCAGTCACATTTTCGCGTGTCATTATGACTGTCAAACATGACGGGCAATTCTAATCTTACGCTCTTATTGAAACAAGCCTTACAATAATGATCAAAATTTTACAATCATATATAGACGGGTAATGGCGTAATTGTTGTCTCATGAGTTTGTTTGTTAAATTACACAGCACAGTAAAAACAATACTATCTGTCTGTACTGGACCTTCTCCGTTAAGATTACGAGTATACTGTTGGTTCTCACAAGTGAGTTTAAGCTTTACTTACGATTAATTTATTTCAAAGAAAATTCAATGCAATGTACGTTTATTATTTTGGGAATTTATCACTTTTGTACACCCCTTTGCCTTATAATAGCTAAATCAAATTTTACTTCAAATAAAGTCCATATATTATAAATATATAATAAGAAAACAAAAGCTTTATTTGTTCATTTTTGCTTGTCGGGAATTCTCTTCAAAAGTGCCTCTTATAGAGAGTACTCTAATAAGCTAAACAGAAAACCACATCGCTATATGTGGTTTTCTGTTTACATCCTTGCTCTAGACTAGATATGTCTTGACGAACCTCTTCATGTTCGTCTAAAATTTCTCCTAGATTTTCTACGAAGAAGTAAATGTGATTGCGCGACATGTATTTCTGGAGACATGAGAATATCCATTTCCTTAAGCAGAACAATCATGCTTCTTACTACTAGACCTTTTTTTTCAGTTAATTTAATGTCAAATGTGTTACCATGCAATAAGATCCTTATGTTGGGACCAATAAGTGTACCTAAAGAAAGCAAAAAGACGTAATTCCGATAATAATCGAACATTTTGAATTACGCATTAAAGGAGAGATTTAATGACGTGCGATTGGCAACATTCTACTCGATATAACCTCCCATAGAACCACAAGTTCTCGGACTGTTGATACCTCATGTAGTTCTCGTGTTATTGTTATTTGAGTGCAGGATATGCGATTATTGCAATATGTAATTTTCTGAAGCAACGCAATATAAAACTTTGCGTGATATTAGGAAAAAAAATAACTTTTAAGAAGATCAGTTTACGGAAATACCTGGAGGCGTACGCAATGGTTTATATGGTTTAACACTGGTGGTGAAATGAATACGCAGGCTTCCGCGACCAGAGTTAGTAATAAATGAACAATTTCAGTTGTTCATTTATTACTAAGTTAGTCAGTTTAAAGATCGGACAGCAGTGGAAATCCATTTGAATGAGTTGACAACGAAGAGTCTTTCATGTTGAGATCATAATGGGAGACGTAAGCTAGATTTATTGCTACGACATTGAGACAGAAATTTAATCATAATAGTAGACCGACAGACATGCTCTAAGAAAGCACATCAATGTCGTTTGTATGTCGAAGTGATGGTCAGTGCTTTTTTTTTTAACAGAATTGTGTACTTTGAATTTTTACATTAAGATTAAACAGTTAATCGTCAAAATGGTAAAAGTGTTCTGTAATGGTTCCGTGAAAAATCTCCCAAAACAAGACCCGAGTTGCGGTGAGACAGCTCGTGATTCCTTCACCGTATAATTATATTCGCTCACTCTACTTTGTCAACTAGTTACTTTCTCTCATCTTCAATTGTTTCATATTCTTAAAATTTCTCGGGATCATACTGGTGCACCCATGACTCATCTACCTTACCAAAAGATGCTTACAAGTCAACACCCGCTTACTTTTTTGAACGATGGTTAACATTCGGAGCACCTATCTTGCACTCATCTTTTTCATACCTAATTCTTTAGTCAGTATGTTGTGCATCACATGATATGATCAGCCAGTATCTTCCGCAATGTCCCTGATACGTACTCGTTGGTTTTGCAGTACGATATCGTGTACCTTCCTGATGTTTTTGTCTGATGTTATCGTTATGGGTATGTTCTCTCGCATTCAAAATCTCTACACCAGCTTCTGACTATATTATAAAAAACTGCAGAATCATCAATAGCTGCTATAATGTCTTTATGAATTTGAGTTAGCGTCATGCCCTTTTTCCGAAGGTATCTTATTACGGCTCTTTATTCTACAGGATCCATTTTTATAAACAATCACGACACATAATCCAGGAATTAGCCATAGCACAACAACAAACAACCAATTAGAAGTAGGTTACAGGTGGGGCATGAGGATCCGTCCTCGTATTTCTTAAGAATTATGTCTACTAAATGTGTTCCGTTATCTTGCTGGCATTCCTCTAAAGGTGAGGCAAAACTTTCGAGAACTGCTCGGTACATGTTCTCTGTGGTAGCCCTTCGAATATTCCCTTTAATTCATTCAAAGTGTGTAGAGTATTGTTGTATACCATTGATTTAGGGTAATCCGATAGGAAAATGTCTTAATTCGGGGCTACGTGCTGGTCACTTTATGTGACCGCGTCTGGATATTAATTTTCTGCTAAGGACATGTTACATGTATGAGATATCACTCCATCTTGCTGAAACCAAATGTTCCGACTAAAACCATTACAATCTTGCAAGGTTGGCGTAAAAAAGTTGTTAATCATCTCCACATATCGCTCGGCATTTACGGTTACGGTACGACTTCTGTCATCTTCAAAAGACTACAGACCGATAATTCCTTGCAGCCCAAACAGTAAGTTTTGGCGAATGAAGTGGTCTCCCATGCTTCTATTTTGGATTTGTTGAACTCCAATAACATACACATGATTGTTTACATTAAGGTGAAAATGCGTCCCGTTGGAGAACAGACGTTGTTGAAAGGCCGAAACCGTTGAATAATTTCATTAGCGAAGTTGAACCTCTTAGCACATCAGTTGGCTTTAGTTCTTGCACTAGCTGCAACTTGTAGGGTTAGAGATGCAAATCTTCTTTTTTATATATGCAATATATGGAGCTTTTATGAACATTTAAGGCACTTGCATTTTTGCGACATGCAAGATCGCTAGAGTCGCGAACTGATTGGCATACGCTCTCCACGTTTTCCGGGGTTCTTGACGTTCTTGATTCGAGATTTAGGCACACAGTACGTACGCTCTGCTTGAGTAAAATGCTTCATAATAACTAAATTCTCAAGAACGGAGCAAGTAATTGGCATGCCCTCACTCCCACACTTTACGCACTGAACCAATCAAATTGAAAAGGATTTTTGGAACATCTAGTATATATACATATGTACATACGTGGTACAACTTGCGTTAACCGAAAAATACTAGTATATTGCTATGAGGATGTTGTTAAGCTGCTATAAACAACTACGTTGTAAGAAAGTTGAAAGTTTAGTAAACTTAAAATAAATATAAACTGGATTATAAATAAGCCCATGATTAGCAGAAAATTAGTTTTCTACAAAAGAGCAAAATATAAAATATGGGTACAACGAATTGTACTATATATAGCCAATTAACTTCATAACACTAGATTGTAAAATTTGCATAAAGCTCTCATAATGCACAAAACATATTCACTGGCAAATTGATCAAAATACATAATAACTTAAAAACCATTTAATGCTCATGCACATGCAAAGAAACTTTTTAATTTATTCCCAACCAAATGAAATTCTTGTACCTACCGAGATGCTAATATAAAAGCCCAATTTTATATTAATAATATTAATGTAGAATTCCATTTTAAACTTTTCTACAAGCAAATTAAAAAATAATCCAAATCTTCATCGTAAATAACCTGCAAAAATATTAAATTCTTCTCCTTGCTTCTTCTTTTACCTAAAAATGAAAAACAACGTTGCTATACTTACTAAGATTAAAATTAATGTATACCTTGCTTATACAGTCTACTGGTGTTATACCCCGACGTACATTTCTTTTATTTTTTTGTTATATTCCGCCCTTCCAATCTGCTTGTATGCGAATATAAAAAGTGACGTCTTAAAACTTAACAGTCATCTTCTTTATTCTACAGTTACCCATTTTGTTGCATTTCGCCCTTTTCGACGTTTTCGCCGGCGAGAATGATTTATTTATGAACTTTTATTAATGATCTTGCCGGTTTATTCGTCAGGAAAACTTTATCACAATGTAATTTATCTGTCTGTTAAATTTAGAAGGACTATCTGTAAACGGATAGTGTGAAATATCCCAAGCCAAAAACCGTAAAGTTATTTAACTATAGGGAAATCATATATACGACCGGTAAAACATACAAAGTGGCTTGATATAAGAAAACAACTTTCTTTATAAATTTGACAGTAAGTGTACAAGTTCTTTAGTTGGTGGGGCCTATATCTTCCATCAACCGTTTCTTAGCGGTAATTGATTAACAATTTAATTTTTTTATTTTGGATATAATAATTTAGCAGTGAAGCGCAATTCTAAAGCATACAATTTACATATTTATTATATAGTTTTCAATTAAACTACAAAAAGTAAAGTAAGTTATGCAACGGGACTATATCCGCAACATGTTTTTCTTAAGTCGATCTCTTAAAGAGGACAGTGGCAATCTGTTGCATGTAACATGTAAAATCCGTGCTTTAAACCTTGTTGCGCAATTGAGTCCTAAATGCTATCGACGAGTAAATGCTTTAATAAATCATACGAAGGCAGTATTTCTAAAGTCACCAAAACGTACAGAAATATTTCACGAACTGTGCCCAAAGTGCCTGAACCACCACTGTAGATTATTACGCGTTGGAGAAAATTTTGATAATGTAAAGAAGGTAGTTTTACAATTCGATCCGAGACACGCTAAGGCTATCAAGAAAAGCTAGAAAATGTTTCAAGATAGTTAGGTAAAATGTGATTTAGAAAGCACTCGCAAAAACTACTGTAGACTAGCGGAGGGAATCGAAAAATTACAAAATGATTCGATGTCGTTTGTAGATTCTGTTCAAATTGTGGATGATGTACAGTCACACCTACGTACGTCGGAAGGCGAAAAATATGAAAGTGTAAAACGAAAAGTTGAAAGTGTTGTTGACAAGGATTCAGATTTTCTCATACTAAGACAAATTTGTGAAGGTGCGTCGAAAGATCCATTAAGTTGTCACAAGGATTTTTCAAATTTTCAAATATATCACTCGATGTGGAAGGGGCGCTTTAATCATTAAAAAATATATATTCCGCACGCCATACCCACTTGACTGAAACAAGTCTGGAAACATATTCAATGATTCGAATGTCTAATAGAGGCCGCCCAGTTTGTGATTTCGTGGAAACTTCATAAAGCAGTGAGTGTTTCAGCACGTTACATAATATATTTTTTATCATTATTTTATGTGCAAACATTCCTGCGTCTGCATCGTCTATGCTCACTCATGAAGATTACGGTTGCTCGGCCCCTCCATGTTTTTCTCCATATTGCACTGTAACTTGCTCCACTTTGTCGATACTAGTCAGCAGTAACACATGGGTTGAAAAGTCCCGGGCCTAACAAAGAAAACACGTTTTCTTTGGTTCAAAATTAGCTTTATTCATCAACGTAATCTCCATCAAGAGCAACGCAATCATTCCAGCGCCGCTCTAACATTTCAATACCACTGCGAAATTTCTTACCGGCAAGCATTTTTTTGAGGTCTGTGAACAGCCAGTAGTCGCTGGGAGCCAAATCTGGCGAATACGGTGGATGTGGGAGCAATTCGAAGTTCAATTCATGTAGTTTTGCCATTGTTTTGATTGACTTGTGACATGGTGCGTTGTCTTGATGAAACAACATTTTCTTCTTTGCCATATGCGGTCGTTTCTTTGCAATTTCAGCCTTCAAACGCTCCAATAACGCTATATAATATTCACTGTTGATGGCATTTCCTTTCTCAAGATAGTCGATGGATATTACACCACGCACATCCCAAAATACCGAGGTAATAACCTTTCTAGCCGATTGTTGTGCTTTCGGGCGCTTTGGACGAGGTTCACTAGTTGCTGTCCACTCAGTTTGACGATCGTTTTGATTCCGGAGTGAAGTGATGGATCCATGTTTCATCCATTGTCACATATCGCCGCAAAAATTCCGGTTTTGTTACGTTTAAACATGGCTAAACACTGCTCAGAATCATCAACACGTTTTTGTTTTTGGTCAACAGTGAGCAAACGCGGCACCCTCTTTGAACAGAGCTCTCATAGTCAAATGCTCATGCAATATAAAGCCAATAAGTTCTTTTGATATCAAAGCAGTGTAAAATTAAAACACGAAATTGTTTTTGATCCATTGTTTTGAAAATAACAAAAGTAGCCTGACTCTTAGCACAATAACTCACAAACTAATGAATAGAATATCATGAAATTTTAACAGCTGTCTTTTGAAGGTTAGTACTAACTGAGAGAAATGTGACTGCAATAAAACCAGCGTCATCTATGTGTTATGCTCGGGACTTTTCAGCCCATGTGTTATGTGTCGCGAACATTGAGAATACTTCGTACTACCATGTAGTGATATTGGTATCTGTAGAGGCTTTCATTTTAATGCACGGCAGTGCTACACACACTGTTTGCGTTGTGTCGAAGTATTTAGATGAAATTAACACTGGAAGTAGGAATTAGGGGATATCTTTGTAACGTATCATTTAAAAATTTAAAAATAGAACTATACCTGCAGAAAGAAAGATAAATTTGATTCATCAATGAATAAAAATGTGTATACGAAATAAAAGCGCACTCTTCTAAAACTCTAGCTAGCAAAGTAATTATTATTTCAAAATTATCTTTACGGACAATTTACAAGAAAAAATGCTGGAATTCTAAGACATAAATAGTGCCTTGCTTTAAGAGAACTATGCTACAATAGAGTTGAATTCTAATTTCAAGAAAAGTAAACAAATTGCATTAAATATTCAAGTAGTCTTCCGCTGTAGACGATATACA
Organism: Trypoxylus dichotomus; assembly: GCA_023509865.1. NCBI lineage: Eukaryota > Metazoa > Arthropoda > Insecta > Coleoptera > Scarabaeidae > Trypoxylus > Trypoxylus dichotomus. The sequence goes on from CM042075.1 coordinate 47,282,366, forward strand.
TATGTATATCTATATTTTCCACATAATCGGTAAATGTTGCTGCTAATCATAGATGTTTTACATTTTAACACGTATTAAGATCTCTAATATAGTAAGAAAGGGCGTAAAAAAACAGCCATGAAAACATTTTCTAGTCGAATTTTGGTGCACTACACTATTTCTTGTTCGATTATGGTTATTTAATGAACTTTCCGTTATAGATAAACTTTATTTAGAACTACTAAAAATTTTAATAAACCCCTGTAACATGCTCCGACTATTTAGTTTTCTTTGCGTATATGATAGTTGTATTACCCTATTTTTTTTTAAAAAAAGATTTCTTTGTTAACGTTAGGAAATTCCTTTAAATAATGGAATTTTATTATTCATGTTTAATATCTAATGTAAAATTTATTGTTAATGTAAATAGATCGCATGTACATACTTCAGTGAAACTTCCCAGGGCTTTATAGTTTATAAGTTTTACCTTGCGATACGGATTCTTTAATTTAAAGTTTTCCTGGTAAATTACTACCTTTTCTTTTTCATAAAGTAATAAAATTTTAAATTTTGAATCAAAATATTATATTAATGCGAATAAAAAGGTTAAATCATTTACAATCGAGAGCAATTTTGGCAAAGGCTTAACTCAGCCCCTACGCTCGCGAATTTTTGAAATTTATGAATAAGTATAATTTTAACAGTCTTTTTTCTGCTCAGGCACGCAATTTTTCTAGGATTTTAGATCAGCTACTCTTGGTTCTTTAAATTTTAAAGAGAACCCCGATCGTAAACACCAGGTCGCAGGTCCATGTTATTCCTCAGAATTAAAAGTATTTTCTTCGATTGCGATTCTCCTTGCTACATAAAGACGCGATGACTCTTATAAAAATTTTAGATGAATTATCTCTCTTTCTTTGAAATACCAAAATCTAAAAGCTCACAAACTATGTATACCGTTTCCATTAACAATCGAATCACTATATTTTGTTCGCCACTTTACGATCAGCTGCGCAGACCACGACTAGGTCCTTATGTTAGGCAACAATTAACTTCGGTGTGTCATCACGACAACGGAAACAATTGTCATAGACGGAGATCCTGATTTTGTATTTGCCTCCTGCGAGTGTGTGCGTGTTAAATATTTTTATAATAAATCTTACATTAACTGTTGATATTTATGCAATGTAAACTTTACGTCAGACAAGTTTATTACTCCTCTTTGCCTGTTGATAAAGAGACTTTCTTAAGAAATGAATTTTGAAATACATATTATAATATTTGCGAAAATTAATTTTGGGAATTAAATAAAGAAATATTCTGTTTAGTCTCTTAGTGAAATGATGGCAAAACTCAGAGGGAGTCCAACAATACATTCTCACTTACAATAAAATTAATTTTAAAAGAAAATTATAAAGAAGATAGTAATCAAGATTTAAACGCTTCTTTTAGAAATCTCATTACAATATACTTAAGAAACTATGGAATGAACAATTTATAGCAAATGTTCTCATTACTACAAAAATAACTATTGACTAGTATCGTGTTTTAGGTACACAAAAGTTGTTTAGCATCCTGGCAATAAAACTAAATCAACTCATTCACTTACTAAGAGCAAATAATTCAACAATGATAATTAGAAACGTAAACTTCCATCGGTGTCCAAGTGGAGAATACTATATATTATCATATTAGTTGATTAAAATTTTTAATCAATAATTTAACAATATGAACAGGTTGTATCCACGCTTTTCTGTTATTTGGTACACATATTCAAGTTTCACAGTTGGAACACTACAAAATTACTAAGAACAAAATTAAATAATGGTATATAAGAAAAGTATGTATTAGAAATGCATATAATTGGAATCTATAGTCTTTTTAATACATTGCAACGTACTGTAATCATATGTACTATTATAATTTAAAATAACAATTATTTTTTCTAAATTTTCAAATACATCTATGTTTGATTCTTCTCGATAGTGTTTGGTTTACGCCCTTATTCTGTTTTGTTGTTGTTAAAGGTAAAGTACCTTTTCTTTAATTTTTTTATAAAATTTATTCCATACAGTTTTCTTTCTGTGTATTGAATATAACAAATATCTACTTTAATTGTTCATTATTGACATGTAATTTACAATTTTTATTTTCTTAACAAAAAGTCCATTAAACAACATGTGCAGTGGAGACACAAACCCTATATATATATATATATATATATATATAAAAACTATATATATAGTTTTTCTTTGTGATTAATTATAATATCTTCCAAATTATTTCTGAAAGACGTATAGTATGCTGTACTCATACATTTTTTATCAAATTATTAAAATAAGTATCATCTCGGAATAAAATACGCACTATCTTCAAAATTTCTCGTACTTCGATTGGATGACACCTCTGGCAGCTTTATTGGTAAATAATTTCATTCCATCAAGAGTGTGTTTACTGTGTGGCCTATCGTTTAGGTAAACAAGCTGAGTATAATGAGTGTATCCCCGGAAACTACCTATTATTAAGTAACGATATTGTCAAAGTCAGAGATGTCGAAGTTGTCTCTCCAGAAAAAAATTCGTTATTTTTCATATTATATATTGTTATTGAAATTCATAATAATTTGGAGTTCCGGATACATTGCTGGAAGCCGGAGGCCAGGAAATCTAGAATACGATACAGTACTTGTGACTGTGAGTACGATTTCGAAACTAAAGACTTAAATTGTAATAAATTATCAAAATTCACTGTTGTTTTGCTCTCATTTCATATTTTGTTTATAATTTATAAATTTAGTTAGACAGGGATTGTTTAGGTAAATGTTAAAAAGGAATTCTGCTGAAAAGCGATATGTATATACATTTTCTGTGAATATATTTATAGAATCTTAGATTTGGCTATTTCAATTATTTAATACTATATACATTTGAATTTAAAGCAACAAAGTTTCAATAAAAGAACTCATTCAGCAAGTAAAGAGCCTGAGGTTTTATACCATAGTATTAACTACATACTACAAACACATGGTTACAATGTACCTTCAACAAACATTGTGAATTATATTGAAGTAGTTTCCAATGAAACAAGCATCAATGACTCCCTTTTGACGTTTAGAAATATGACAAAAAACAGCGATTTAAGAATAAAAAACATTTTCGTACGGGCTGCTATAAAGGGTTGCTTTTATTGGTAAGGCGTGCTAAAACATAGGAGCTGAGGATTTGGTAACTTCGTACTGCATGTTGTACAAAATGCGTTCTTATCCTACGTCGCGAGAATGGTGAGAGTTTGGTAATAAGGCGTACAATTCAATCAACATACCAATGCAGGTCAAGACCTCTAGTAAAGCTTCGGCTTTCACTGAACAACGCTACATGTGCTTATACACTGGCAATGAGTAATTGGAGGTAGAGGCGGCTACTTAACCTTTAACAGTTCTAAACATAGGCGAGTTTCTAAGGTATTTTTTGTATGGCGAAGGAATATATATAATCTACTATATGAAATAAGATTAACAGCATGCAGATCTAAAAAATTTAACACACGTCTTTAAGGACAATTTATTCGAAATCAAAATAACTACAACCGCTAACATATTACAAAGGCACAATACATTAGTGTAATTCACTTTTGGGGGGATGAAATCGCTGTCTGGAAATCAGGGTTTTATCAGTTTTCTGTTAATTATGTCCAATTAGTTCCAAAAGTTTCCGATACACATAAGAGTTTAGCATCTTTAAAGGATTATCGAAATTCTCTGAACTTAATGCATTTATCGCTTAAAGAGAGTGACTTGCTATATATAAGCAACATTTCTCTTAAATTTGAAATAACGTCGTTCAGTTACATCAGAAATAGTGAAAGAGGATGAAGAACCACTATGGGAGGATATTAAGGAAATGATGCAAGAAGACTTGAAGGAATTCTGTATCAACGGCATAGGATATGGTTTTCCTCTCGAACAAATTCTAGCACAAATCTAGAGAATAGAAAATCTACATGGTCATTTTATGGAGATGCTGGATCCGCATCAATCAAACTAAATCTGAGTATTATATTTTATCACCATGGAATTTTCCTTTCATAAAACAATTTTCAACAACTTTCGTAAAACAGATATGACAGCGTTATTTAGCTTGTGCCTGCAATTTTCAGTATTTCCTGAAAATTAGAAAATCAGTAAAATTATTACGATTTTTCAACTCAAGACTAAAGATGTATATAGTAGGTCTAAGATTCATTATGCTTGGTTTTCTTCAAGGTATACTCTTTATTCTGAGCTACTATCTATGTTTATGTTGTATTTACTTACATCTACGTAGAGATTATATTTACAGGCTAAATTTAAATTTAAATGGTATTTTGGCAGTTTTATTTTATTTGTGGGTTTTATATATACAAGTTTTACGCATCCAACTAACATGTCAGCTTATTTTTCAGTACGATAGCGGCTTCACAGAAAAGTACGTCAGTGGAGTCCATTATCAACAAAGTATTTATGTGTATACTTTCTGAGTACATTAAGATTAATGCAAGCATTTTAGGCAAATTATTAAAAGCAAAGCCAAAATTGTACCAAACTATAACAAAATACAAAGGTTGATCTTTTCACGAAATCACCATCTTACCATTTCTTTTTATAATTTCCATCGTTTTAGTAATACATTTTCTATAAACTACGTTACCCAGGTTTCAAAGTATTGCTTTAATTGAGATAGCAGTAACCATTGCCAGATTTTTAATACCAGGGTTATGAATCGATTTTGGATAAATTACGTATAAATAAAATGTACGTGAAACAAATATAAGCAACGAAGATACATCTGTTTGGTAAAGTTTGTATTGATACATAATCTGGAATATAGTTTTATTCTGCTTATTATAAGAAAAATGAATGTATTTTTAGGTTATGGTCTAAAAGCACCAAAGTGTATTCACAATGAATTAAAAATTATTTTCCATGTCCAATGATTAACTCGAAGAAGATGATTCGGATAACAAGTAAATAATAAATTCTTTTAGATCATCTTGCAGTTCATTCAGCTTCCACATGTTTTCTTTGCTGAAGTAATCAAATAATAAGAGAAAGTAATGAAATGAAACACAAAATGTTATACGTTTAATTACATGATTAAAATAATTTTGCCAGTTCTAAACAGAAACATGGTTGTACTTTGGGCCATAAGTCTGGGTATTTCATTTATTCCAACTGTAGACTTATTATATAATATAGTTTTTAATTTATGTTTACATCATATCAATACTTATATACTTTTCTGCAGCCATAAGTTTCAATAAGTGTTCCTCGAAACTAATGCTCCTTAAGACTAGTACGTACAACTTCATTATTTCTAGTAGCCTTAATAGGCATTTTATCTGTCGTACGACGCTGGTAAGATGCATTGTCGATAACTATCACCGAATTACCAGGTAAATTTGGTAATAAACTGTTTCAGAAGTAGCCTTCACGCAATTCTGCACAGACTTCATCATTAGCATCTAGGCAGTTTTACTTGCAGAGGAAATGATATTCAACTTCTGGAATAAAATCATTTTTATTCCCAGCAAGAATAAGGGTAAATAGTTGCCCTGGGGCTGTTTGTAGTGTTAAACCTGTACTGAAATTCTCGGTAAAAGCTTGTGAAAATGTATTTACAATATTATCAGCTCATGCTTTTGATGCAAAATTCACCCACGATTTATCCGTAAACGTAATGTTTCACCCTTCATTTCTCTATTTCTTAATGCTTCGTAAATAATCGTGGCATTTTATTATGTCATCAATATCCATTAATATTACTTTCTTTCCAGCCTTTTCGAAATAAAAACCACTGTCTTTCAACAAATTGCATATTGTACCCTTTGAGAATTTAAATACACCTTCTTCGTTATTTACAGCACTTAATATCATGTCCAATGTGGGTAATTCAACAAATTATACATTATACCCCTTATGAAGTTAGATGCATCTTCGTTATTTACAGCACATAATATTAAGTCCAATGTGGGTGAAATACTTCGTAATAAGAGACTGGACCTTACGTCTAATGAGTATTTGAATATGTTCACTATATAATTGCAAGCCACTGTTTCTGTCAACAATACTTTTATTTTGCACTTTCTCTTGTGCAGCAGGTGGATGATCCTTGTCATCGTTTTCTTTTCGAATGGAATACACAATTAATTTGCCATGCCCTAGTGCATTGTTAGTCTCTTCAGCTGCCTTAAAAACATTAATATTTTTTGCAAAATATGAAAAAATCCTTCAAACATAATTTGCTTTCTTCTCACAGTGTAGTTTTCACTTTCATACCTCTTATTAGATATTTTCATGTTAGAAACAAATAATTTCACAAATGTTAATAAATGAAAAATAATTATTTTAGTTACAATAGACAATACTATTAAAAGTTGTGAGTGTTTAGAAAACACTCAACGATAGATATAAATGAAACAAAACAAGTGTATTGTCCCAAATACAAAACCTGCCATATAACTTGATAACAGTCTTAGTTCCAAAAAAAGGATGTGAATCCATAAAAGCCAGTAAAAGAGGCCTATACTCCACATTCCTAAAAATTTTCTTCTCTTTTCTTTTTAAAAATACTCAAGAATGTTTGATAGATGATTAACTTTATTTGTTTACCCGGAGACCAGAGTTAATGATTCTTTCTTAGTATTTATAAAATTTATAGACCTAATACTTCGAAACCTGGGTCATATAGACTATACATAAATATTGTTTTCTTATTAAAAGGTGATCTTAAACTTGTACGGTGCTGTATGGATGTACAGTGGAGGCTTGGATTTGGCTTTAGTTTTTTTTTATAAAATCCCGTTGTTTACTCGAAACTAGTATAGGAATATTACAGAAATATGATCCTTATGTTACATGACATAGCGGAAAAAGAAAACCTCTCATCACTCACCGTACAGGGGACCTTGGTGTGAAATCGATAAAATTATTGGTCTCGGTTATTATCGCCCGTGAATGAATGTTAGTTAAACAGTCTTTGCCGCAATTACGTAAATATTAATAAATAGTAATAAAATAACTTCGTTTGAATAAATGAAAGTCGTCTTTCTACATAATGTCTTCATATATTTCATTTATTTGAGTCATGAAACGGAATATCTACCGGCAAGTACTAAAGTGTAATACGACACAGAAAGACTGCGTGCTCCACTGCAGTTAGTACAGTTAAGGTGTTTTATTTATTATTTAAATTAAAGTAAACGTAAAAGATTGTAAGAACGTGGGTAAAACGTGTCAATATGAAGTCCATTACTGTTCATACAATACCTTGGTAGTCATTTGTGTGTATACCCGCTTATCATATAATTGTTTTAATTTGTATAAAACGACAAAATGTTTCATACGTGTACGTTTAATTATAACTGAGAAAATAGCAGATTACCTTCGGCTCTAGTTACAATTTCATATATACCTTATTTAGCATTTTATTTCGCATCACAGCATTATGAGGGCAACCTGAATTGTTTCCGGAATCGACAAGAAAAACACGGTATTGGTGTGGTTTCTTATTTTTATTTTCCGATGTAGTCTCCTCTAAGATCAATACGCTTTTTCAAACAGTGCTCCAGTCCCTTCAGGCCGTCGGAAAAGTAGGATGTATCGAGATCTGCAAAATAGCTAACTGTAGCGGCGATGACCTCCTCATTTGAGGCAAATCTCTTTCCTCCCTGTGATTCTTTCAGGTTTTGGAATAGGAAAAAGTCGCTGGGGCTAGGTCCAGTAAATATGGAGGATGAGAGACTAATTCGTTGCGCAATTCATCCAATTTGGACACGACTATCCGAGATGAATGTGTCGGTGCATTGTAGTGGTGGAAAAGCATTGTTTTCCGCTGCAAACGAGGCCTTTTCTTCTTCAATCAGAACGTGTCAATAAATCGCTATAGTATTGTCCCGTGATCGTTCTTCCCTTCTGCAGATAGTCGATGAGTCTCACCAACGATTACGGAACGCATGAATAAATCCCTTGAATTGCATTGGATCGTGGTCAGATACTCCCCCGAAACTGTCACCCGATTTCGTTTTTGTTCCCGTGTCAGCAAACGCGGAAACCATCGCGTTGAAAGCTCTTTCATACCAAAAATTTCGTCTAGGCTATGGCCAACGCGTTCTTCGAGGATGCCTGTTGCCTCTGCTATCTCTTTCAGCTTCAACCGGCGATCGGCTAACACGACATCATGAATCTTGTCGGCCATTTCACCGTTGGTAGCGGATTTTGGGCGTCCACTGCGTGGTTCGCTACTTGTATTTGTCGACCACGTTTTATCCATTTTTGAGAAACCACTTGACTTGCTACACAAAGCCTACTATTAAACAACAACTATTGACAGTAGATGTCTGAAATATTGACAGTTGGCATAAAAAGGGTTGCTCTTGCCGACCAATGAATCCACTTCAACTTTCGTGTGCCACCTCTTGCCAATTCCGGAAACATTTAAAATCGCCCTCGTAAATAATTAGACCTAAAATAGACATTTAATTTCATACCTATTAATCAGCTGCTGAAGATCTCATCATCAAAACAAAAATTATCAATAAGGTTTTTATTTTTAATCGATAAACGTAGATCCACGCAAAAACAAGGTCAAGTTGCTATTGTTAGTAATAGTGTTCCACAGCAGCAAAAAAGTAAATGAAAGAGTAATGGACGTGATACGAAATGGAGAGTTGCCATGAACGTTTACGCTCGTACTTGGGAAACACTGTTTGAGTACCTACTTAACTAATTGCTTTAGGATGCGCTTTCCAGACAAGAAGGTGCGGTGTGAATATGTGAGTAACCGACCTGATCGATCAAGTACAGCAACACGATCTCATTTGTTTCCCTCCATTACTATAGGAATTTGAGAAAGCTTGTGTGTAAAGCTGATGAACGGTTCTTGGAATATATTGTTTTGTTATATTACTGTTACTCCCACTTATTTTTCTCTATAGGTTATTTCAAATTCACAATGGGTTATGGAGGTTTCGAAATATGTTTAGTTTTATAAAATCAAATTCGTGCTATATTTTTATAAGTCCTGCTAAATATATTAATTATATGAAAATATTTGTCTATTCCTTATAGATTATTATAGATAGGCTTGTTAAAAACAAATGTATATTGTAATATATTGCAACAATAAACGTGCTAGCAATGTGGACAACATGTTCAATAACATATCCTATTGCTGTCGTAGCTTTCGCATAGACAATACTTAATGAGATAATTTGTACAATGACTTACCCTAAGCGACGTCACTATAGCAATTCAATATTGACATTTTGAAAGAGTTTTGATAAATATTTTGTAAGGCGAATAGCGACGCATCCATTCACGTTAAGCGAACGACAAAATCAAAGTGAACATGGGGGTATTACCATAATGCGGTAAAAATAAATTCGAACTGATAAACACTTTTATTTAGGTAAAGAACTCAGTGGTGTTAAAGGGGAGCGTGATTTTTAAATCAAGTCATGAATGACAACCGTAATTTATAAATAACGGTGATTTTAAACTGTGAACTTGATCACTGTTACAACTCATATATGTATGTATATCCAATATATGAGATACAGTCAAATGCAAAAAAATGTTCTGCCATTTAAATAAGGTTGATATTCGAATGTCAGGTAAGCTTATAAGATAAGTAATCCGAGTATTTCATATATTACATGGCAAGAGGTCATGTTTATTCTTCGGGATGTTAAAGCTAGAATACACATTAATTATTGTTAATACCAAATATATTTCTTATATATTCAAACACAAGAATCTTTCAAATTTCAATACTCAAGAATTTACAAACGATAACAATAATCAAAAATATATAATTGCAAATACAATAACATAGACAGAAAATGTTTCAGCCATACAACGAGCAAAACGCATAAATTATTATAAAATATATTACAGTAGAAAATATGGTGAAGCTTATTTGTAGACCCACATGGATATTCACTTAACATATTTAGTTATTAACATATGAATCTCCAACTAGTGATCATCGTTTCATCCCACCATTACTGCTTGAATATATAATGAAAATTATTTCAGGCAATCGCTGCCAAATCACCGATCACTGCTTTGTGATATTTAACTTCACGGACGTGATCAGTGATTCTCAAATCACTAATAAAATCAACGACAATGAAATTTCGTTCACCACCAGAATTCACAAATGTAGAACAGAATATTTTTCGTTTTTCCTTCTTTTTGTTGATTTTACTTCCATTTTGACCCCCTTTTTGCTTTTTATTTTTCATTTTCTTTCTTTTATTAGACTAATCCCAGAAATGGTTCGACTCTGACTCTAGCTGTAGAAGCTACTTATTCATTTCAATGTTAAGAATATAAAATAGAAACATGGACAAAAGTTCCAGATCTGATATTCTAGGAAACAATGAAAAAGAAACATATACAACAAATATATTTGGAGTACTGAAAAAGGGTAGCAGTGATATAAAATCAACTTACATACACAGTTGCAGACATGCAATGAAAATACTGTTAACAGTAAGTAGACATAAATTTATATACCTTGCTCCCATTAATTGTTTGTAAATATATTTGATGCTCGAACATTATAATAATAATTAGTCCTGTCAAAGTGGGGCAAGTTACAGTGCAGTACGGAGGACAACGTGGAAGGGCCGAGCGGCCGTACCAAGGGGAGTGTTTAGTAATGATGATAGACGATGAGGACGCAGGAACGTTTACACATAAAATAATGATAAAAAAATATATTACATAACGTGCTCAAACACTGTTCTCAAAAGTTTCCACGAAATCACAAACTGGCTTGTATCTACTAAATATTAGAATCATTAAATATGCGCAGAATCAAAATTTTTTAATGATGAAAACGGCCGTTCTACATCCAGTGATGTTATATTTGCAAATTTAAAGTAATTTTTGTGACAACTTAATTGATTTTTCGACGCACCTTCACGAATTTATTTTAATATGAGAAAATCTGAATCCTTGTCAATAACACTTTCAAATTTTCGCATTACACTTTCATTATTTTTGCCTTGCGCCGTACATGAGTGTGAATAAACATCATCCACAATTTGAACAGAATCCACGAACGACATAGAATCATTTTGTAAGTTTTCAATTTCCTCCGCTAGTCGATAATAGTTCTTGAGAATACTTTCTAAATCACATTATACCTGTCTATCTTGAAACATTTTCTGGCTTTTCTTGATAGCCTTGGCGAGAATGGGATCGAATTGTAAAACTATCTTCTTTACATCATTAAAATGTTCGCAGTATTAAAATGCAACCTTTAGACATCCTCTCCAACGCATAGTAATCGGCTATGATGGTTCAGGCACTTTAGGGCACAGCTCATGAAATCTTCTTTTTTGTACGTTTTCAGGACTTTAGAAATACTGCCTTCGTATGAGCTATTAAAGCATTTACTCGTGGATAACACGTAGGGATCAATTATGCCGCAAGATTTAAACCATGAATTTTACATGCTACGTGTAACAGATTGCCACTGCTCTTTGAGAAATGGGCCTAAGGAAAGCATGTTAGCGGCACCGTCACTCACAAACATTAAAGGTTGGGTTGGTGAAACTTGAAATTTGTTCAATGCCCTCTATACTACTTTCATCGCTAGTACATTTTGCAACTCTTTTGGAAGCAAGTAAGATAGGGGATGACGGTTCAAACTCTTCCACTGTACGAACCATCGCATTCACTACCGAATGTTTTTGCCGATCAGTTGTTTCATTCACACATAACTACAATTTTTTATCTTCCGCTTTAATTCTTCTTTCAACATAGTCACGAACATATGGCATAAAGTTTCTGAACGATATCTGACTTGGTAATGTATAACTCGAATATTTGCTCCAGAAAGAGACAAATGCTTGTTGGTCTAGTAAAGTGAACAGTGCAATACATAGAATAAAACAAACACCATATCAAACGTTAATTGCTCGCTGTATCTTTTACCACGGATTCCAGAACAATGTTTTATACTTTTTAGTTGACGTTCTCCCTTCCACTTGCTAGTATACGTCAAATAGTTGTCGTACTTTACACATTTCATTCTGTTGCCTTCATATTCTAAATCCGGCACACTCGCCATTATGTTTTCTAGTTTATTCGAAATACGTCGTTTCCGAAACGCACCTAAGTGCGGCATTTTCTAATTGTGTATGACTGACAAGCACTCACAACGACCAGTCAAATATCACAGAACAAGCGTGCTTTGATACGGGTATTCGTACCGCACGCTTCATCCCTCCACGTTGTTCTCCGCACGGCATTGGGACTTGCCCCACTTTGGCGAGACCAATAATAATAATTCTTGCTTTCACATCCCTCACAGACGGCATCAGTCGGCCGCCATCCAATCTATCAATCCAACTAAAACTTCAACTCTGAGAAGCAACAGTGCCTGGGATTCCGAAATTGATAGCCAAGTGCATTAGACACTGGTTACAATTGTATCCATGGTTTATAGACTAGAAAAGCAAGATATCTTGCTGCCACATTGTGTGGATCTGAGAGACGGCATAGAGTATTAACTGCAGAAGATTTGGATGTGTTCCAATGGGGTTGATATAGCAGATATAGGTGCTTCGCATAGTACCGTGCAGAGATTATTACCGGATATTTATTATATCTATACCAAATAGACCGGGTGCAGAAATTGACGGATTACATTTTGTATATGGTTTCGTTGAAAGCCTACAAGGCAGTCACATTTTGATGCAATTGTGTTGTCTAAGAAAGCATGTTGTTTTCGAAATGGTGGAATTTTGAACTTTTGCAATAACACTAGAATATTGCTTGCTTCCATAATTTACCAAAGTCGTTACAGTATGGTTTTTCCGTAAAGTTTGAGTAAACATTTGCAGCGACACCTTATTGAAATCTCACGTACTTTCTGCTCGACTTAAGGGGGCGACGTATTTAATTTTTTTATAGACACAATTACTGGAATATTCGGACAATATTCCTCCAGCCGAATTCAAATCTAGTATATGCACATCAAATACCACCAAGCGTTTCTCGTTCTATACATAACTTCTTAAACATAGCTCATCCTGCCATGGATTCAACATGGCCTGCTTCCAACCCAGATTTCACTTCGTTATGACATTTTTAATATACAATAATATGACTAAAATCTCAACTGAAAATAATCTTCAGCAAAAGCAGCATATATCCGAGGAGAGCTAGGAAACTAACTTGCGCATGAATATTTTGTACGGCGGATGGATGCGTGCAAACGTATTCAACATTTTAGGTGAACATAACTTTACCTTACACAATCGGTTCTTTTCAGAACCAAGAAATGTGTCAAAAAGAGAAATTAACAAAACTTAGACAATAACTACTCCGAGTAATTTCATTCATTAAAAAGTATTTCCTTAATTGTTATTTTGCTAACTGTTCTTAGGTATACACAAGCTTCTTACGAAAATTTTCAACATCAGATGCTCCTCTTACATGAATCTGCATATTTCGTTATGAGACCGAGATATGCATACTTAGTTGTTTTTGTTTAACACAGACGATCTATTTATTTTTCAATTTCAAAGAGATATAATGCAAACACATTTCGACCATATAACTAGATTTGTAAGATTTAGGTGCGTAAACAGTAATTTTTGGCGCATAATTGTAACAAAAAGGGATAATAGAAGAACGAATCATGTCTATTGGTATTTCATTTTTCTTAATATAATGACTATTGTTATGTATCAGTGTTTAATTTTTTCGGGCACTATCCACTATTTAAGCAGCGGAATATACACTACCGTTCAAAAGCGGAATCGCACTTAATATACACTTAGAACTATTCTAAAAACATTTAGGGAAATCTATGTTACTCTTCTTAAAATGGCATTTACAATCTAATGTTGATAGTATATGTTCATAATAACAAGACTTAGTTACAAAATCCATTCAAAGACGAAGACAATATACTCCTGTATTAAACATTTTGATGGCAATAAAGTAATAAGGATAGGAAATTGTGGATGAATGCGTTATAAAATAGAATTTGGGAGAGGTACTGAATCATCCACCTGCCCTTTAATAAACTGTACATTCGATATGCACCGAGTATATTGCCGAGATACTGGAGACGTATGTGATTGCGCTAGGAAAACCCTATTTCATATTGCTAATTTATTTTATCGAAGATATGTCAAAAAGAGAAGAATATGCGTTTTACATGAAGCAAACGTTTCACATAGAGACATTGCTCAACAATAAAATATTCCTGAGTGTTGTGTGCGTAGGACAACTAGAAGAAAAGAAGAGACCCGCAGGCTTCAGAAAACGAAGTGAAACACCCAGATCAACGACGGAACGGGACGGCCAATACATTCGAATGATTACCCTAAGAAATCGCCGCCTTACCACACCGCAAATTAGTCCAATTTACAATGCCGTCACCAAGTAAGTCCGTCGACAATAGAATGGAGACTAAAAGCCGGTCTGAGAGGTCGTATGGTTGTAAGAAAAACACGATTAAGTTCTGTACGAGAACGGAAAAGACTAAATTGAGCAAAAACTCACGCAAACTGGTGTATAAATGATTGGAAAAATGTGCTATGGACGCACGAATCGAAATTCTAATTATTTGGAAATAAACGTTGCATATTTATTTGTCGCCATCCTGGAGAAAGAATGTTGGATAAGTATATTTCAAACACAGTAAAACATAGAAGATTAGAATTGCTTTGGAGGCGGAAGGATTGAAAAATTAATCAAAATAGATGAAAGAATGGCAAGAGATATGTATTTGGGAATCCTAGAAAACAATACAGTATCAAGTGGATGTAAATTAACTGGGGACGGATTCATTTATCAGCAAGATGACTACTCCGAACACAGCGCAAAGGTGATTAAAGCTTATTGTCAGGTCAAATCAAGAGCTCTAATTATAAACCCATTGAGCTCTTGTGGAACTGTCAAAGCAGCATTCTGGAACGCTCTGCAGGAGGAGTGGCATGCTATAAATGAATCATACTTGGAGCGATTAGTTATGAGAATACCACGTATCTGTGAGGCAATTATTAAAGCAAAAGGGAGTTATTTTGAAGAAATATTATAACTAGAGACCGGATTATATGCAAAGAAAAATTGGAACAATACGCTAATATATGCATCGATTTTTGAGAAGATATGCATAAACCTGGGGCATATATGAAAAAGAAATGCGGCAATATGCAAAATTTTTACATAAAATAAATAAGAGCAGAAATTTAAACATATTTAATTTTATTGAACAAAATTTTTTTACAACATATTTCTAAACCAATTTATAATTAAATGTTTTCCAAAATTGTATAAAATAATGTTTTGTCTTCTATCAGAATACATATGTTTCGAAACAGAAAAGCTCCTTTCAACATCCACAGATGTAATTGGTGCATTTTTTAACTTTGTAGTACATTCTAAACTAAAATTGAAGTCGAAATCGTTTACTGCTTCACCTTTTCCACAAATTTTCTTAACTTTCTTCACTTTTAAATACCCCACACTTTTATTTATTTATACCTATTGTACCCTTAACCTTCTTACATAGCATATCAAATTCGTCTACTATTTCGACTGATTCTGATAGCCACATCACTTGCGTTTCTAGTTTACGAATGGAACTTGCAGCAAAACTATAATTTGACGTAATATACAAAAGGTTTTGTAGCAATTGTGTTGATGTTACCATATTTTTACAGTTTTCTAGAGCAATGCAGTCATCAGTGATTTCAAGAATTACATTTTTTATTCCTTCAAAATTACCGGCGTAAAAAATTGCAACGTCTAACCATGTACCCCATCTCGTAATAATCGGTTCAGGAGGCAACTTAACACTAGGAAGTCGCTCCTTATAAAATTGAATTCGTGAAGGTGCTTTTAAAAATACTTTTTTGGCACTACTAATTAAATCATTAATCAAAGGAAATTGATTCCAAATGTCTTCGGCTGTACGATTGATGATACCATGATATAAATAATATTATTCCCTACCAATTGTTGAAGGTCTGCCATTGTTTGCTGGTAAAAAAAGTCACATAATTTTTTCGTAGGGTACTTTCGTCAGGTATATTATGTTTACAATATGTTTGCAGAAATGATTTCAAATTAACATTGTTTAATCTTGCTAATGGTATGTTAGACGAAATTAATGCGTTACACATATCCATATTATATACTTGTTCTGAATTTCGTGAAGTTGATATGTAGATTGCTGCGTACATGCGGATCGCTTTAGTTTTTCACATTTCCAAATATGTGATGGAGTTTTAGCGTGTTGATCAATCAGGTATTTTCTCTCACAAGACATCTACAACAACAATTGTCATTTTATAGCAAAAGTTAAAGAATTTAAGAACCATTGTAAAGCTTTAAGTAAAATTAAACTTACCAGTTTACTGCAGGCTCGACAAAATGTTTTGTCGCCATCCTTTACCAGTTCAGGATTCGGCTTAATCTATAAAGAAATTTTGTTCGCAATACTCATTGTATGTACGTACAGTATTTAAAAACGTAACAAAATTACATGCTGTTTCGCTGAAAGATATTCAATGAATGACTAGCTTATTTGGGAATTAATAATAATAAAACGTATTTACCACATCCCTTCTGCTAGGCGAACTTAAACACGTGCAGTTCCTGGAAAAACGTATAAGAGAAACCAATGTAGAAGATTTATCGTTCTAAGAATTGTCCGTTGTCGATATACATTAGGAATTACTGGGAATGTTTACTAATAGAAAGAATAAGAAAAAGCCTAAATATGCAATATATGCAACTTTTATAAAAATACGCATAAAAATGCCTAAATATGGAATATAATAATAATGAGCGGTAATTAAATTCAATTAGTGTAATACGTCTACATATAGACTATAATTAAAGATATGGAAAATATAAAATATATGCACTTCGCATATAATCGGGTCTCTAATTATAACAGTACGTATTTTATTAAAATTTGCTATTTTGTCAATAAAACATAGGATAACGAGTAAAGTTTATTTCTTTAATAAATTTCTCGCAAACATTATCTGTCTAGTATATTTTATTATTTTATATAGTACGATCAAACTTATAAACGGTAAAGTACCTACCAAATACCACTCCGCGATTACAAAAAAATGGTATAAATAGGAATTGCGAAGAAGGCAAATTGTATTATGTAAACTAGATATATGAATCAAATACGCATTCCAATTTACACTTAGCACATTTATTATTTTCAAACAAATATTCACATATATCTTCTTGGGCCAAAAAGAAATTTAATGAATGTGAAATACGTTATCCAATTTATTAGCTGGTTGTTCATTTCATGATTCAAGTAATTATGTCAAATGAGGTGTGACATATGCATGTGCATAAACAGCAACAGAAAGAAAATATGCATATTTGCATACTTACAAGCTTGACATCGTCACAGATGACGATTTTAAACGAGACCTATTACGTTACAATTGCGCTTACTAGGAAAGCAAACTCCAACAAGCATTGTTAATTTCAGAAGTGTTCGTGTCTACGCAGATATATTATGTTGAATAACTGTTCTATCTGATAATCTTCAGATAGAGCCGATTGGAGTATGTCCTTTGTTGGTCTCTTATATTACCTATATACATCGCATTTTTTTTGTGAAAATAATCCAGAGGGCATTACGCTTTATTCGTATTTTTAATCAAAATAGTAACTACACTATTTTAGTAACGGTAATTAAAAAAATCATTTTATTTATTTTAAGCACAACTTTGTAAACAGGCACTTTATTTCTGCATAGCCTACTTTATATTATATAGGTTTTTTTCAATTTTCTTAAACCGTCCTTCCTTTACTCTCGTTAAAATCATAGATTAGTAATTCAGGCAATAGGTATTAAAGTTACAGGATTGAAATTTTCTGGTAATGTATCAGATGTATATTAGAGGAAATTACAAAATAAATGTGTTATAGATTATTAGTATCTTCTCACTACATTCCTCACAAAGAAGACTCGACTATTTTGAACAACACTATTACCATTAGTAATTAATATGTTATTTGGAATTTATGTATTTAATATAAAGGTTGAAATACTAGTTATGCAACACCGTTCAACACTTATAAGAATAAAATACATATAGATTAATAAACATAAATTACTGCAGTCCAATCAAGCAAGTGTCTGATGTCAAGCAGTAAGAAAGAAAAAACTAAAACAAAAATTGTAAGGATTTTATTTATTTCGTAAAGCAGCGGCTAAATTTAAAATAGGCACAGGTTCTCAGGTAAGCTGAAAAAAATTAACACTCACACATTATTCCAAATAGGCGAGCTATAGCAAAATTTTATTTGCAAACCACTTTCTTTTCATGAGGTTCGCCGGTTTTGACTTCATATTCTGAAGTGGCTTTCTTAGAAAATGGATGAGATTTGCAAAGCAAAATATTATCATATTTCGCTTACTTCCAGCGATATGTGAATGCTAGTAATTTTTCAACGAAATCTGAAGATCTGTGTCTGTTCTGCTATTTAGCAATTGAATTTGTTGATATATTAGGAATCAACTGTCCTTTAAACAATTTAAAAAAATTTCTTAATTCATTTCATCGTAGTAGTTTCCATTCTTTGTTTCCGATTTAAATAAAAGCAACTCCCCATTAATAAAACTGATTCACCACCGGAATGACGTACAATTTACTGACGTTATCCTATTCTCTCTTTTTCAGCACTCCTTTTTTTCTCTAAACATTGTTAGGATTTGGGCACAGTGTAGTTTTTATGCACATAACTTTCATCAACGCTCACTATTACCGAAACAAGATTGTGTGGAACATACAAAGTAACGATCAGAGAAAGAATGAGGCAAGGCGTCGGTAAATTAATCGGCATATTTTCCGATAGTCAAATTTAGTTGGTCGCATTATCATACTCAGAAATTGGCATACAGATACCCAATACACTCTGTATATCAATAACAGAAGTTTCTGGCAATAAGTTTATTATAGATAAGAAATGGTTGATTTACATATAATTGACTAGCTCGTATTTTCCAAATAGTGGCTAACTAAGTATATCACCTATTTCTTAGAAATACGATATAATTCTACTCAGTACATTATATTGACATGTGCCTGTGGGAAATGTGAGTGAAGCTACCGAAAATACCTAATAGTAGGTTCATGCACTCAATTAATTTAATTTAACACTCACCCTAAATTAAGAAAAAGCGTAGTACACTTCATGCAGGTACGTATACATTTAATGAATTACTGCTATGGCGTATGCCCAACATACATATGTATGATTGTATGTTCTGTCTAATCTAACAAACAAAATATTTTCAGAGGATGATGGCGCTGCAAGTATTAATTACTGCTTTAAGCACAGCTTGTACAGAATTAATGAACGACAAGCGATATAGTCATGATATAGTTTAAAATTGATGAATACAACTCTTTATCAAAGTATAGCATGAATTTAGCTCATGCTCTGTAGTATTAATATCTTAGATGAATTTTACCTATATTCTTAAACTTAGGTCAAAATTAATATATGTATAATTAAATAAATAAATATGGATATATGTGTAATACTCGTTTCCATCGCTAACGTTAAATTTAATTGAATTTTAAGTTTGAGCCTTAAACCCACCATAAATGAAAAATGAGAAGTTTGGTATACGTACTTGAATATATCTAATGTATTAAGAAACTTCCGAAATAAATCTACGACTGTATATTACAGTGACAGTTCAAAAAAAACAAATGCGGTATCATTATCATGGCAACGAAATTCAGTTACCCATGTTGCTCATTTAAGCATAGTGAAGCGTTTGTTGAAATTGTTTGGTGATTGTTTCTTTTCAATTGTCGACCATCAAATAATAGAAATTTATACGAAAATGAGAGCTATATACCGTGACAAAAGAATCCATTAAACACTTTTCTCGTCTAAAATATGCTCGTGTTACAGCTTCAAATGAAAATGTGATTGTTGGATACTTTTGCACATGCAAAAAACATATGCAAGTTTGATAAGTTCCTCAAATAGTGCGAACTATCCGTTGTATTCTTCATGAGCTTAGACATCGCAAAGTTGCTACTCAGCAGTTCACTGGTAAGAAAAAAATTTGCATTCAGCCATACTGCTATTGCATTTGATACGGCATCCTTTTTCACACTAATACCTATTGCTCTTAAATTTTGGAAGAGCTTGGCTTCACTACGAATTTTGTACAGAATGCAGATACATTAGACCGTTTACGTTCCAATAAAATAAACGTCCCACGAGCCTGAAAGAAAATTTTATTTTGCTTTATTATTTTTATCATTTATTGTTTATTTACTGGCTATCGTCTGTATAGCTGGATCCAGTTGTATGCGTTACAAAGTTTTAGAATATCTCTTTCACAGTCTCAACCTTCCCCAATGTAATTTCCACGTCTTTGGCTCATCAAGCCAATTGCATAAAAGAACAGTAGATGAATTTGGATAACGAACGAGAGTATGCCGATAGAGAATGATTCTGCAAACTTCCCCGATGGTTTTACCAGCAAGGAATCTATTGAGTGATGCACCAGTGGGATGTACATACGTGTTAGTGTTTGTGAAGTTTATTTTAATCTTTGTAATAGTGATTTACTTCCATAGATATTTGTTATTTTTATATTATTTGCAGAGATATTTATGATTGTTCGATGTATTCTGTCAAAACGACTATTAACTATTACGTAACTTATTGATGTATTTTTTGATACTGACAAACCTCAAATGATATATTTAATACGCAAAGCGAATGTTCCATCCCACTTTTGATAATCAAAGATTGTAAGTCCAAAGTACGTTAATGGAAAGCACGAAATTCTAATAAATTGATAGCATACAATGTTAATTAAATTGTAACGACTGTTAGCAATTAACATGATTTTACGCTAAGTAAATTAATAGCAAAGCCGCACTAATGCATATCATAAATAGGGACAAATAAATATCATGCAAATGTACGCAAACGAGACGAAAAATAAGTAATAGGAAGAATTCGATGCGTGCAATTCTGATGCTATTAGGCTAATTAAAACATCCCAAGTGTATTTCGTGTTTTTTCCTTATGCCATCGTTGTATGCAAATGATTCACCGTCAATGGATCGATTTGCAAAAAGACCAGCGACAACGTACTGCTTGCCTCATTTTGGGTCGCTTTTAATTTATGTATTAACCGACGACTGCCTACCGTCCCATGTGCCGACCGCTACATCGACCGTTTAATGACCGAAACTACATTAAAGTTGAAACCGTTCAAATTACATATCAAAGGACATGCTGTTTGACTGCCTTCCATTTGAGTAGATTTACAATTATAGGTGTTAAGCGATCGTTGGCGTAATTTTGAACGGCATGTCAATCAGTGCGTTGAGATTGAAATTAAACAGGAGCTACAAACACAATCTGTTGGAAAATACAGTTTAAAATCGAAACTGACTATAATATATTGTGTATTAGTTGTGTTAAAATTATTTCTTTCAGATATTAATATAAAACTCTCGCTAGGAAAGTCTTTAATAATACGTACATTTTTTGTAGGTATTGTATTTTTAGTCACTACCTTAAAAGCTGAATTATAAATGTTTCTATATTAGAGAAAAATATATCGAAATTAGTCTTAAAAAAATTGTAGCTTTAAGTTTAAGAGGCATTCATCGAAAGAGTTACGAACTATAATCCACTCAGTTATTTCTTCAAAATCGTTAGCTGCATTAAAACCAAGTCCATATTATTATGAAAGTACTTATTGAACCATTTGTTATGTAACACAACAATTTGGTATAAATATAATCAAAGTCTTAAATTCAATAAACATTTTCCTACTCCTTTTATGCTGATTTGTACCGCATAAATTCCCTGATATAATAGAAAAGTAAAGACGATAGGGATTGACATTTTGTTGCCACGGCAACATTTTGGCACTCGTTTCGTCATTATTTTTATTTCATGCTCATCTCACTCCTCAAGATCGATGTATGGTGTAGAGTAGTAGTTTTCAGATACTAGGTTTTTGACACCTTGATAACGCCAACATTTTAAGGGAGCAGGTGCGGTTTTAAATGAATGCCGAACGGTACGTAGTCTGTTAATATGAGACTTACATGATTGGCAATGTTGTAAATAATACACCAATATGTTATAAAAAGGTTAAAGTTGAGTCTTTTAGCAACTTGCGGCCAATTAACTAGTTGCCAATACTTAGAAAGGTCTTAGTCAATTTGATTTTCTTTCTTGCATTTTGCATTCTGATTCTGAAACCAGTTCCAAAATGTGTTAATCACGCCAGAATTTTGAGATATTTGCTTAACTAGTTTTCTTTTGTAATGTCTCCTATTTTTCTTCAACATAGATAAAGTAAGCTAAGTGAAAAATTGAATTTGGTGCTATTTCTCTTTGGCAGCACTATAGTTGCCAGCAAAAGTGGCCGACATCGATGTTCGTATTAGATAGCGTTCTATGCTTCCTGGAGCACCCATTCGCATCCATAAAGAAACTGAAAACTATGTTAAACAATGGGTTTATCGCTGTAACGAAGTTGAAGAACAAACACTATAGGTCGGTGACATTATTCGTGGTGACCACCATCAGATCTCCTCTTCGAGCCATTAAAAGAAGCTCTTCATGAGATCCAGCTTGAAGATGAAGAGGCAGTGAAAACGTCTGCGCGTCAATGGCTTAAGAAGGAGGATCGTGCTTTTTACCACACTGGGATACATATCCTTATTAAAAAATGGGCCAAAACTGTGGAAATGGGCGGAGATTATATTGAAAGGTGATATATTAATCACCAATGTTGTGGCTTTCACACTGTGTAATTGCTTCTTTTCTCTGTGAATATGATACTGAAGACGAAAACTTCCCATTATAATAGCAAATAATAGTCATATAGAATAATGTATAGCCCTTGGCGTTTCCTCATGGTTCATAAACCATTGGTGAAGCCTAGGAAATATTTATGCAACCATTAGATATCAAGTTAGATGCAATGAAGAACTTTGTGGACACAAAGAACAAAGAAATACATGGTGCAGCATTTGAAGAGGTTTTAAATTGCTTCAAATGTGTAGCCTAACATTTAAATATTTTAAAAGCATTTTTGCTATAGTATGAATGTGAGTTTGAAATGATAATATTCAAAGAGTGCATCTAACAACTAATCGCAGAATACATCTTAAAGTTGCTCACATACAAGGACAAACAAAAAAATTTTAAAGTAGTATTAATAAATAATACTAGTAAGATTGGAGCCAAATATAAACCCTGCACAATCCTAGACGTTACCTCAACAAAATCAGAACTTATATCACACACCATACCAGCCTGCCTTCTGTATATTATAGATAACCCACCTGAGCAAGTTCCCGTGGAAAATAATATATTTCAATTTATTGGTCTATTGACTAATAGAGAAAGAATAGATATAACAATTTTCTGGTTGTGAAAGTCTACTCATTTGAGTAAATGAACATTATATGTACAGGTTTTCAAAATTGACCTTAACTAATAAGTTAAGGTACAACGTCGACTTACTCAGATGAATAGACATCCACAACCAGAAAATTGCTATATCTATTCTAACAAGTTTCTTTCTGTTCCGTATTGGTGAGATATTATTCAATTTTATTGTATACGTTTAAGAGACTTTCAAACAATTTTCCCGATACAAGTTGCTCGAAAATGGGGTGGCAGTTACACACATTATACTCAGTGTATCAGCGTGACTAAAGTATTCTTCCACTTAGTGGGAAAAATGGTATATTAAATAAAATATATAATTGAACATTTAGGGTTTTAGCACAAAGTTTAGCAAAGTACGGATGAATGCCACAAAAACCCGAACCCGATCATTCAATGATTCTGGTACCTCTCATTATTTTATTAATAATAATATATCGTTATTTATTATTATTAATATATACAATAAATACTTTTAAATAATCCTTTGCTACACATTGCAATATTTATTTTCATGAGCATTCCAATAATATTACATGTCAAATATAAAAAGGTGCGAGATATCATAAAAATCAGAGTATATATTTTTATATTATATTTATATGGCTATCTTTATATAATAGAGAGGTACATATATTCGGTACGGAATATCACGTAGGCAAGGACTCACCAAAGCAATTCTCCATGTAATTCGACTCCCTTTGGGTCATATATTTCACAAGCAGTCAATTTGCACATTCGATTTACTTTCTAAATTGCTAATAGCTCCTCATTAGCAGCGCAGCTCTTTTTAGATTTGCTGTTGGTCTCATAAAAATGTAGATGTTGTTTATTAACAGTATTTAAACAGAACAAACTAATTGCAAGCATAAACTTTTGTGTTTCGAGGCAGACATGTCATATTTTCGTAACACTGACATAAATAGGTACTACATATACTACTAACCAATAAAAAACATCATAAAATGTAAATGATATTTGTGTTATTTATTAATTTAAAAGCAATTTAAATAAAGTACTAGTATGTGTGTGCACCTAATTTACAAATATTTTTTACAAATTCTTAGAGATCGTTTCAGCATTAACATTATATACAGGTTAATCACCGTAACGTGGCAAGAGCAGGGAATCCCCTCTGACTTTCTAAACGTGGAGCGTCATCAGTTGAAGTCGGGGGCGTTCCTGGTCGAGGATTGGTTTTAATTTATTGAACATTGGAAAAATGTAAACCATTGGCAAGATTGCGTACGACCCACACCATCATCTCCATAAACTCGGAAAAGTTGACACATTTCCGCGAAACTTTTCTCAGTGATTTTACAGGGGGGTGACTTCAGACACAATGTTGCCAATCGAACGTCACTATATCTCATTGGAGTTTAATTCAAAATGTTCGCCAGACCTCTCAATCGATTTTGTCCGGAAAATATGAATTATTATGTTGATAAAAAGGGTTCTGTAGTTTTATTTGATTTACAGGGCTTTTACTCATATTTTAAATTACTGTAATAGCTATAAAAGTAAGCACACATATGCACCTCCGAATTTCTGATGCTGTATTGAAGCGAGTTCCTTTGTGGTATGTTAAGCAACTATATTGACGTTTGCTTACCAATTACAATCAACAAATCAGGATTAGGATACTTTCTAAGGCATAAAATGTAACGAAATGGCGGCTTCATTTTATTCTAAAAATCAACAATTGCAGATGCCACAGTACTATCTATTATGCACTTTCTTTTGTTCAACTGTTAATAACAGCAAAATTGAAAACACTCGGACTTTTAGTTGCGGTTCAAAAATAGGAAGGCATAATAACTGTCACAGTTGACAACTATACCTGTCGATTTCGGAATCAAATGAGAAAATATCCTAACGCTGATTTCTTCAAAAGTACACTTATAACAACGACAAGGTGACTTAAGCTCCAAAGCGAGTACTGAAAAATAGTGGTCCAAGTATTTTAAATTCCTATTCAATTAGAATTGCCATTATCCTTACGAAGTTCCGGGTTGGGATAATTGAAAACCAATGCATGTGTTTGTGAGAACGATTCAAATATAAAAACATTAATCATGAATTCATCAAAAATTGTTGTTTCTTTATTCTTATTTGTATTTAGTATTAAAAAAAATATCTAGACAGAGGTTGATTTAGATGGTTGTTAGAAAAAACTGTTAAAAAGCAATATATAATTTTTTAATGTATTTTTTTGTAAGTCTTACATTCGGTAAAATTATCTCCTGGCATTTGCCATCACATATGTTTAATTAAATAATTAATTTATACCATGTTAAGCCTTTTTCCTGTATTTTAATAATTATGTAATATGCCTTATTTTCAAAAATATATATATATATATATATGTCTTATCCTCTGGAGTTTCGTCCCGCCTTCGGCATTGGTTCTTAGAGGAACTAGAAGAAGATGTATGCGATTACATTCAAACATCAGGACGTACATGGTTCTTTTAAGAACCAACCGCGAACGAGGGACAAAACCCGAGAGGATGACAAGACATCCTTTACCCGCGAAACATACGCTACAACATATATATATATATATATATTAAGAAATAAAATAATGATCCTTTTTTATTATTATTTTCGAAAGACATTTTAAGATTCCACGTAGGTGATCATTGTTAGCAGGTAATGACAATTATATTCATAGAGTCATCACTAGTAATAATAGTTGCCCCTTTTCCTGTGATTCTCATTAATTATTGATAAATAGATGAATACCAGTAATGCTAGTGACAATAGTATATTATATACCCATGGACTAAAGCGCTGCACTGTATCCCGCGAGTGAATCAAGGAATTTTAGCACTTTAATTCCGTGGTACATACGCTATTTTTTGCACTTCCGTAACAGACATCTTATCACTACAAAAAATTAAATATGTTTAGTTAAGCCATGAAATTCATCATAGTTATAGTGTGAACAAGCCCTATCATTTTGCAAAAATTGTAAAAATTTATGAAAATTGTGAAGAATTTCACCTAGGAAAATTTACTGAAGAGCTGCTGCCTTCCAAATCTCGTAAAATTTACGAGCAACAATATGAAATGTTTTTGAAATGGTGACGTGAAGTAAAATTGGTTGATTTTAAAGAAGACGCTTTGTTGGTATTCTTTAATGAAAAGGCAAAGAAAGGTACCGCTTCTATGACCTGCCTCATTTTGTATAATTATATCAAACATCGTTGATGAAAAGAGTAGACCATGATTTCTTAATTGCACCAACATTATTAGGAATATGTCTCAAAAGTTGTAATAAAAATTTGTCAAGTTTGAATTTGCTTTTTTGAATCTGTCTACAAATTCTTTAGGGAGTTCAATTAATTTTTGTTCTCTAGGGATCAAATGACCTAGTTTAGTCCTTACAAACAGGTACTAAAATATCAACTTTAGTTCCGTAAGTGCTAATATAAAATTATAAGAAAATTTGGTAAGCAGATTATTGCGAAGTTTATTGCGTGGTTTGAACTTAAAATTGTTTTAATTGTACGTTCAGTAATGAAGTACCAAATCGAAAATGCGGCTACAAAAACATCATACAGGGTGAAAAAGTGCTCTAAATGATAAATAAATACACTGGTAAATAGTCTAGCAACTGACTTCATGTGTATACGTATCAGAAGCTAGAAGGTAATTATAGTCCCGAACGCAAGGAGTGGAGTCACTGTGCAAAACCTATTTAATTTTTATCATCTGAAATCAATTATTTTGAGCAAAACGTGGATAATTTGTTATATGAAAAATTATTACAATCTACACGAAATTACTCTAACCTAATAATAGCGCTCGAAAAAATATCTAAATCAATATTTATTTATGGAATTGCTTCGATGTATTATCGGTGATGGAAAATATATAGCCGCCTGGGACGTCAATGAGGTCTGAAAGACAATCTTTCCCAATCAATATTTCCAATAAACGTAATCGAGTCAGTTTTGATTGAAGTATGGGGTAAAACTGGAAGTGTGTAATATCGTACGGAGAAAGAGTAGAACTGATAGGTCCGACATGTCCATCAAACCGAAACAACAACAACTCTACCTTCCCTTTTCTCCACTTATTATTGTTAAGCTCTTGCTTGTGTCAACTCAGAATCGATATGTTTCTGCGTTGTGCACATACTTCAGAACTGATTTTCTACGGAAACCGCGTCCTGGCGCAAAAAGGTTGGAAGGTATCAGATTCGAAATCCGAGCGCTATCCTTGTACATATGTATCACTTATCACTAGAGACCGGATTATATGCAAAGTGCATATATTTGATGTTATTTATTTATTATATTTAACGTCTATTTGTAGAAGTCTTACACTGATTAAAGTTACTTAACGCTAATTAACTTTAATTGATGTAATACATCTACATATAGACGTAAACTATAATAAACAAATAAAATAAAATATATGCGCTTTGCATATAATCCGGTCTCTACTTATCACAAACGAGAAAAAAGCAGTTTCTGCATTTTATTGGATGAATCCTGATCTATTACCGATGTTTATTATATATAAATATTACTCTGTTAGTCGATATTGCAATAATTAATGTTAGAGTTATATTGTAGTGTTATTAACCTTATTAAATTATTGGATAATATTATTTATTATAGTTAACTGTAAATATGTTTGCTTTTACTAAACTACAATATTTTGGCTTTTTTCATCTTTTATGGCTAGATTTCACCACCATTAAAGCCTATATGCTAGTGATACATTCTTGTGAAAAAATAAGTGTATATTGTTGAATAATAAACAGCTTATTAAAAAAAATTATAATTTTCGTATACCAAATATACTTACGACAAAAGTAATTTCAACAAATATACAGAAAAGTAAAATTATTTGCAGTGTGTATATACAATCTTTAATTTTAATTTCTTCTTCCTTTGGTAAAAATCTTCCACCCAATTATTTCCAGTTTATTAATTTTTCTCTTAGATGTTAATATCAATTAATCCAGTTTTTATCATGATGTAACCATTATTAGAAATTTAAATTTAGTAATGAAGGAATGTGTCGAATCTATTAATGTTATGCAATTTCAAGAATTTAGTATAAATAAGATTGTATCCAGCGTGTTTCATTATTATCGCCATATTTCTCTTTGTTGGACTCTTTTTTAGAATAATGTAAGTAGTTTATGCCAACGTATTGCAAGTTGTGTAAGTGTTGTATAGATAATTCTCTTTAGAACTTGTAATGGAATTAATTGAATGTAATTGTAAATAATTTTATGATTTAAATATTCATATAACAAGACATATATATCTCCAGTAAACAATAGTGTTAACTGTTAAGTACCTTACATAAAATTGCAAATAAATTAATTTAGAGTATCTAATGTATATTAAATTATTTTAAGTAGTTTTCGTTGGTTTTTAAATGATAATTTAATTCCCTTTGTATTGCCAACATTTTTTAAATTCAATTAATTTGTGAATAAAAATTTACGGTTTCTGTTAGGATTTGAACCTACAGTACCTGTTTGCTAGACCGGTGTGTACCCAGTTATACCACCGTAGGAACAAATCGCTATTTAAATCGCCACTTGAATCGCTAAATTTCAAATGACTACTGTAAATACTTAGATGTAATAGTGACTGCAAATACCTTAAGCAGATACGATATTTAATATCAATGCATTATCTATTATGTTATTTTAAAATAACTTTCGGGTGGTTTTTAGATGACAATTTAATTAACGCTAGCAATACCAAAGAAATTAAATTATCATTTAATTGACATATATCTGCAATCATTATAACATATATGTAGGTATTTAAAGCAGTCATTTGAAAGTTCATGATTTAAATGCCGGTTTAGGTAGCGATTTGTTCATACGGTTTCCGTTGTGTAAATGGGTACAAACAAGTCTGGCAAACAGGAACTGTAGGTTCAAATCCTATCGGGCGACGTGCATTTTTGTTCACAAACTAATTCAAATTAAAAGTAAAAAAAAGTAACTTCATCAGTAAAGTCGGTAAATGCAACTTCATCGCTTTACTGTGTCTCTTTCGATAAGTTCCTGAAGGCTTGACATCCTGTATAGCTTATATTTAAATTCCTTCAGAGCTGTATACACCGAACTGTATGATATTCCAAAATGCCTGGCTACATCTAAAACTGATGCTACAGACCGTTCCTCTACATAACACAGGATACTCATGTCTTCTGTTGAAACGGGACTAGTTCTATTTTCTTTGTGGAAATTTAGAAGACAATCACCTTCTTTGAATTTGTTAAAAATGTTTGGGATTGTTTTCGTACAAGGTGTAGGCTTGTAATGATAATTAATTGAAAATATGTCCTTAACTGTTCTTAAACCATTATTCTTCTGGTGCCACATTATCACTGCCACCTTTTCATCTTTCAATAAAATGTGTTTATTTAATTTTTAATTAAGATTCATCCAAAAGAAAGTTTTCTTTTCTCTCTAAACCAACCTAATTTAATCAGTAAGCTATAGGTAAATCATTCACGATGTATTGGTAGCCCACCATGCCTCTAGTATGTAAATTTAAGTATAATGATAAAAAGAGAATCCGGTATATTCCGGAAACATTAAAAACATCTCTTCCCTATCCCTTTCACTCACATCTGCAACAATTCCAAATATGCTTGAATATGACATGATACATTACTTATTACATCATCGATTTTCTTTAGTACTGTTAATATCATCAATACTTTAAACAACAGCCAGTAGGTATATACATAAATACTGTCTTTGCAGTAAGACCTTCACCAAGTCTATATATCCGTAATATATGTATGTACTTCAATGATTTATTTGTAAATATTCCTGTTTGGGTAGTGAAGGCACCACTACTATATGGCAAATAGAATCTCAATATTAAAAAGATTAAGTTTAGCGCTTTCACTCAAAGTTACAAATGTTAAATTACATTTCTTTGATCAATTTCGGTAGACAAATAGAACAATATCGGCACCGAATTAAATAAAGCGGCAGTCCATTTGCGTCCTTCGCTATATCCCCAGGAAAGCGTATTTGTGTGTTTGTGGATGCACGGTTCGTGGCGTGGGTACTTTATTTGTTTGATTTTCTTTTAACCTAGATTCGTGTTGGGACATTTCCCGCAATCTAATCTGACCACAACATATCTTCATTTGTCGCCTTGACTGGTACGAAGAAACCGAGCTGCCAGATCCTACGTAGATGGAACCCTAGTCACGCCTCGTGAATTTATGGCTCGAGAAAGTTTCGTCAACGTGTTAGTAACTTTTATTTCGCAAAATTTACCGCACAACAATTGCTCAAGTCGTTTAACTGAAATTGAGATGAGTTCGTGTGAGCGCGTTTCGACTTGACGATGACAATAATTTAAGTCAAAAAGTTTATTAACGGCAACGGAATTTGTTTCTTGAGAAAACTTCAGCGGTATAAGATTATGCGTCTAATAAAATTTAAACTACCTGTGAATCAACTAAACATACCTTGAATTATTGCGTACCACTACAGATATTTTATATTTCCCGTTTCTCAAGACAGTACTCTTTTTCGCAAGGTAATAACTGAATACATCGTCTTTGATAGAATAATTAAAGCAAACATTGTGATAGCACATTAAGAATATAGTTAATTAGTGTACATAGCGACGATTCAAATAAATCAAAGAACCCCACGGTATTCCAATAATTGTGAATACAGCAAATCTTTTAAGGAATACACATAAATTCTGTGACTACTAAATTCCAACAATGCACGTTTTTCGTGGTGCTTGTTTTTGTGGCGGTAAAAGTGACACTCACTGCCAAGAAAAACCAAATATGGTGACTGTGTGTAAATATTTGTACCAATCGAACACTAGTTAATAAAGCAAAAGTGGATAGATAAGGAAGCGATAGCAATGACTAAGTGGTAAGTTACACCATATTACACTAATAAAAAAAGGGTGAAAAAATAAATGTAATCAATTGAGGATAGTAGTGTCAAGTACAGTAAGAGACTATGAAGAAATCGAAGCAATAATAAATAAGGAAGTTTAAAGGGTAGGAAAGTTTAATTCTAAAATTGAACGTAGGGTGAAATTAGGAGTACATAAGACAGTATTGAGATAAATAGTGTTACGTGCGTAAAAGATTTTTGGTGGCACTAAAGTAGACAGAATATAGAAAAGAAGCAGTTCAAAATTATGTTGAATGGATGAAACAGGGGTGCAGGTATTAAAAAGAAAGGAAGGACGAGGAAATAAATGAATGAATTGTGTGTAGAAGTGTCCAAACACACAGGGTGAATTAGAATCGAAAGAAAGAGCAACTAATAGAAGAAAATAAAGGAAAATCAGTAAACTCTGGGTCTCAAATTCA
This sequence comes from Trypoxylus dichotomus, assembly GCA_023509865.1. Lineage (NCBI taxonomy): Eukaryota > Metazoa > Arthropoda > Insecta > Coleoptera > Scarabaeidae > Trypoxylus > Trypoxylus dichotomus. The sequence goes on from CM042075.1 coordinate 47,314,196, forward strand.
AGGGTTGTCTTTTAGGTTGTGTATATAGAGTTAAATAAAACCTTTGACCACCCAGTCCGTTCTTGATTTTCGGAAGGGTAAAGAAATCGTTCGGACAGTACGAAGGATGGTCTAATAATCCGACGTTTTATTGCGTCCTGTGCGCGAACTTGCATTGTCTTGGTGGAGGATGATGCGTCGCACGGGGTTGGTTTGAAGCTCGGCGATACACCCTAGCTGCTCTTTGTTCTTCTCTCGCTCGATGCAATATCCAACGAGAAACTGAATTTTTTTGCACACAATTCATGCAGAATTTTTCCAATTGAGGTCTTTGAAATCCACAACGATGCCTCAATTAGGCAATATGTCACATGTTGATCTGCATTGATGATCTTGCGCACAGCATCTACGTTTTCCTAAGTAATTGCCGTTTTTGGTACACGGCTCTTGGATGGTTGCTAAGACTAATTCGTCCAAATTTGATTTCTCCACACCAACGAGGAATTGTTGGTTGATGCGGTGCTTCATTGCCGTAAACAAAAATCAATTCGGCGTGGCATTCTTGTTGAAATAATTGTCTCCCAAGATCATTCATCATCAAAAATTATTGTGCTTAATTCCATTTTTCAATTAACTTGTCAAATTGGACAGTCCGTTGGAGCTACAATACCATTCGCACAAAAACTTTGGATTTAGGTTAATAAACGATGGACGTTAATTTTTAGTACTGATACTTAATTAGTGGAGCTCTCTATGTCTTAATATGCAAAACTTAGAAGACATCCCTCGTACTTTGTAAAACGTAATTATATGCAACTGCTTCTAGTAAGAAAAGGGTATACATTCTCGTTACTATTAAATAATTAGATAAATTCATTACCTAAACGGTTGCCCTACAATACATATAGAAATATCTGTTTCAGTACAAGTACAACGGAAAAATACTGATACACCAAAATATGGATGGATCTTGCAAACGTTGACACCTCATTTCTTGTTTGATTTTGGCTATTGCGTATTCCATTGACTACCAGAACAGAGCACTTGTCAAACAACTACTACAGACTTTAAAATAAATCAGAGAAAAATATCCACAAACAGGTCACTTTGTAGAAAAGGAAGTAAACATTTTTCCGCTGGACAAAACTAAATACTTAACAAATAAGAATTTCTTAATGCACATTTTTATACACCTGTTGAATGTCTTGCTCGTAATCCGTGCCAATAAATTTCAAATATATTTTAACATTTATTTTTGTATTTTAGTATCCTTTGTCCCCTATTTCTATTTAAAACAAGCCACGCTAATTATTGGTTTGTTATATGCCAGATAAGCGATTAGTATCGCATTGGTAATAATTAATAGTTTATTTGAAAACTTTGAGGCTAAAATGTATTTGCAAGGAAGAGAAGTAATACTGGGGAAATTTTATAAAAATAAATGTTAATACCATTTATTTTCATCAGTATATAAAGAAGCTGTAAATGAAAAAATCTAAAGCTGTATGTATACAACACACATAAAACTAAAGAGCGATCTTTTGGGTAAAATTTTATATGTAAATTACAACAAAATAAATCGTGGAATGTTCTTGTAGAATATAATGTGTAAAATTTGTAAATGTTATCACGAAGAATATGACTACGGCTAAGAATAAAATCTTTTCTATTAAAAAACACAAGCTTGTAACCTTCATGGCTCTGATATTATTGTGAAATTTAATCTCTACGGATAAAAATTATGCAATCTATTACAACTGTATAGATTTATTATATTTGAAACCTTCCTATGTTGACATTACATCTCATCCTTTTAAATCCTAATATTTGCATATTTTATAACAACCGAAAGTCAAAACAGCAACAGTAGGTGTTAATAATAATTAAACAATATGAATATGGAAACGTAAAATCATACGTATCGTGAACGATACGATATTGCAAGTACTCTTGGATATACCTCTACGAACAAATTGTGCCGGTTCAAGAAAATGCCAATATTATCTAAATATAGTAATAAAAGTAACCATTACCAGAATGAAAACATCGATATGTTGCGATATCGAACCGAGCCGGACATCCCTAGCACGTAACTGTTCCTCTGAGTATATACGTACCGCATGCGAGAAATACCATTGGGGTGCGTCCGGATTGAAAAAGTATTTGTCAACCTATTGGCCATATAAATATTGCCGGAGAGTTTCGTTAACGCTTGAAGACTACGTCAGAATGTGTTCATGCATATACCCAAAACATTTAGTTGCACAATTACATAATATTAGATCTACCTAAGATGAACATCCGTTGTTTTAATAAAGAAAATGAGAAATACATACGGCAAATACACACAGGGCATTAGGTGCATTTTTGTAAGAATAGGACGGCGTTTTAAATGTCAAGAACAAAGCTGCAGCTACAAATTCGGATAAGAACGAAGGGCTTAATGGAACAAAAAAGATCGCCAAATTTTGTTCGTTTCGTATTGTTTGGGAACACAAAAAATTATAGATTCTTGTTAAATGTCAAAATTTTGTCTATATTCCGGCAAGCTTTAATGTTAACACCAGAAACAACGTAGAAACATAAGGACGTATACATTATGTATAAGTAGATAATAGTTGCATTATTTCAGTTTTTAGTTACTATCTATAAGAAAAGTACATTGCCATGAAAACAGTTAATATCAAAGACGTCACATAAAATGGCATCTATATGTTCTTATCAACGAGTTATCACATATCTTATCTATATAAATTATATAAAATCGGAATATGAAATGCGATTTCTCGGTAACAAAATTGTACACAGAAGTGTGTTTCACCATTTTATCCATCTCGACAAGAAGAATACTCTAAGGTAGTTTCAAATTCATTCTTTTTGAAGGAAATAGTGAAGGTTTACTTAACATACATTTTAAACATTAAACATCCTTCCATACATAATACGTGTCAACGACTTGTGATATAACATAGTGAATTTGCTTCTCCCATTTTACCTTATTAATATTCGCACTAAACCGTTCTAAACCAACCAGTTCGTTAACATCATCTATGAGCAACTAACAATAGTGTATAATACAATTTATATATGAAATACAATATGCTACGGTTATGCACGTACACTACTGGCCATAAGTGTTTACCCACCTATCTAATTGGGATTATTCAAAGAAACTGTATTTTATCCCTATTGAAATATTTGTATTATTAAACTGTAACTACGAGATAGATTGTACGTAATGAACCGACTGGCATTAATATATCGAAAATGACCATTTTTTGTGAATCAGGTACGTTCAGATAGATGGATTAGCTAAAGAGCAGTTTTGCGGAAATGTTTATCACCACTGTCATAAAATATGAGAATAGACGACACGTGAATTTTAATATAATGAAAAATTTAATTTGCATTCAACTTTCGTATGGCAAACAGTGAATAGGGAAGAATTTGTACAAAACGTTTTGATACAGCGAATAGTGTTAAAGTAATGTCGACAAAAAAAGACTTATCTACGGAAACGCCTGCTCAAATAGTGGCACATCACAACATGGGTAAAAGTAACCGAAACATTGCTAAATTATCGATTTTAAACCATAAAACCGAGAATTATGACGTTGAAAAGTATCTAAGAAGTGGCGGTATACGATATCCCTTAAACAGCGACCCGGACGGCCAAAAAACACCAGCAGAAGATCATGCAATTAGAATCACGAACAAACGAAATAGGTGAAAAACAGTGTCCTAAATTGCTACCGTAGTATTTCACGTCCAAAACCAGTTAGTGTCACCACAGTAAAGAAAAGTGTTTGCGCCAAGTTAATTTATATGGAAGAATTACTATGTAGAAACCTTTATTACACGAAGTAATGAAGGCTAAACGATTAGCATGCGCAGGAGAAGAAAAAGACTGGACGTTGGAAGATAGGAAGAAAATGCTCTGGACCGACGAGTCTAAATTTCTCACCCTTTGGTTCAAACAAAAAAACATTTGCTCGTAGGTCGAAAGAGGAATGAGCACTTAAAACCTACTATATTATATATAATTATTATTATACCAACAATAAAACATGAAGGAGGATCAGTCATAATTTGGAGTTGTTTTGGCGGTACCTCTGTGGGCGATTTGATCAAAATAGATGGCATTCCTAGAAAAGAAAGTTGTAGGGAAACTTTAGAAAGGAATGCCATCTCATCTGGAGCACGATTAATCGGTGGAAATTTTGTGTTCCAGCACGATAATTATCCAAAACACACTACAAAGAGATACCGTGAGTGTCTGAAACAACTGGATCCCAGAGGAAATTGCAGTTATGAAGTGGTCGGCCCAAAGACCATATCTCAATCTGATCGAGCTTATATGGGAGAAACAGGACCGACAAGTTCGAAAATCTGTTTCAAATTCGGCAACAGTACTTTGGGTGCAACTACAGGATACGTGGAGAAAACTATAGCTGCTAACACCAGCAAAGCTGTTAGAACGAATGTCAAGATTGTAGGCGGCAGTAATAAAAGCGATGGATAGACACATTGTCTAATCGCAAATTTAAATTAGATTTCGATTATCTTTGTTAGCAAATTGATAAGCACATTGTTTTCATAATTGTTACAGCTCTTTATATAAGTACAGAATGAAGGTTTATTTTATAATTAGTTGTAATATTTTAAGGTGGGTATAGACGATGGTGTATATGGTAACAAATTTGTGCAGTATATTGGAAGCTTTTCATATCATGATTGAGTTGGGAAGCATTTTTAAATATTTACTCGATAACAACAATTGCAAGAACTGTATAGTTGTATAATTCACAGGTATCACAATAAACTCTGCACTACACAAATTAAACATTTATTCGGAACGTAGCGTTTCAAGAACACATAGACCTTCATTACCAACCGAGTTACCGAATGTGCGATACAGTTTTTCTTCTAAAAGATATCGAATTAAGAAGTAAACTCGCAAACGAATTCGACTTCAGAATACCAACTTGCATTTATTTATAACTTCGATTAATACACCGAGGGAAAAACATAACTGATTACAGAAACTCTTGAAATACCATCGGAAAAAATATAAGGCAGTACAATTCAAAACTCTTCTATACGTGATTAACAGTAAAGGAGAGAATACTCCATAATTATGTAACAAATGTCTGTACATCAGTAGCTGTGTGTTTCATGTAAATGTAATTATCAAGTTAGTCCGCAAACTTACTCCAACATCAAGATTTGCAATGAATGAATTTATTGATACAGCAACAAATTACTTTAGAAGGAATTTAATTTGTTTCCGCGGAATTAAATTAATAACGAAATAATCTCTAGAATAATAATGATGCAATGTAACAGAGTAAGATATCACGCCAATGAGCTAGATAGAAATAGTTGAGACATACAAATTACGTCAGTGAAAATTTCATAACTTTCTAAAAGGGAATAATTCAAAGATTATTTTGGGCAAAACAGCCCTTTAATAAAGAGATAGTTGCACGTACCAGCTTTGGCTTTTTATTCATCAAACGATACCATTTATATATCCTTACAGATAGCCATGAAGTTAATATATATAAATATATATAAACTATTTTCAGGTTTTTTTGCATATTTAGCTATTACTTTTTCATTCTGTTGGTACTAATTTCAGCTCTTCAACTGCGATTTTTGCCCCACATATTCAATATAAAGAAAGAAGCAAGTACATGTCATGGATGAATAAAAAGTTACTGTTAATTATTTTACTGCCCGTATGTTCTTTGCGAATGCTAATAACATCAAAATTATATGTAGGTATTTTTTACATTTTTATTAAGTACAAGTTTTTATACCCGCGCGTTCAATGGTTTATTTCTTGAAATCTATTACAAGTAGATAATTAGTGGCAGATATCAATTAACACCATTTTGAAACGTGCAATACAACTACGCAACAATATACAGAATATCTCGTTAAAATAAGGGGGTATTTGAAAAATCGTAATTTTCTGGATATACAGCCGTTATAACTGTTGTGACAAATTCAAGCAGGCATAACGTACATTCTCTTTGTTTTATTCTGACGTCCTCTATATATGTACATACCCATACAAGTCGGAAGAGATCATTAAATAGTATAGATCACCTTTGAATATTTTCTTTCTAACTTGAACCGTACTTAATTTGGATAAATGAAATCTGGGTCGAGTTTCAAGGCCAAATTTCACCTCTTAAATATGTAGGTCTACAGCAACGGAAGGTATCGTCGAACAATACTCAATGGGATCTGCAAATTGACAAAATTTCATTAAAATCGGCGTTAACACATTTTTTTATATCCTACCCAATTTCATAAAAAAAATGTAGAAAATGCTAGGTACATAAAGTATGATAACCAAAACCAAAAAAATTGTTGCTTAGTAAATTGATAAGACGCAAATGTCCAAGGTTAGTAATAAACAAACTGTTTCCGGAATTGGACTGTGTCATGATAAGGTATAAAAGGAGAAAACAAAATAAAAGTAAGAGGAAAATAAAAAGGAAAGGATGAAAACAAAAGAAATGAAAAAGAAGAAAAGAGCAAAAAAGCAGAAAAGGGATAGAAACAAAGGAACGGAAAAAAAAGAAGGCGGGATCTTGAGATCTAAGATCCCGCCTTCTTTTTCTTTCCTTTGTTTCTGTCTCCCTTCTTCTTTTTTCCTCTTCTTATTTCCTTTTCCTTTCCCCTTTCCTTTTTAGTCCATTGTTTTTCTCTTAGTTTCTCCTCTTGCATCTTATCATGACACGATCCAATTCCGGAAGTAGTTCGTTTATTACTGATTCCGGCCGTGAAAGACTACGTATTCATTTCAATGTCGAAGATTATTTACAACAACCGACAGCTCTGTTGGATATACGTCTGAAAGTAATGAAAGTTTATATAATTCTTAAATTTGGCAATATTATCTGTTCCTTCAAATTATTTTCAAGTTTCTTAAATTAAAATATATGAAAATATGAAAGACATTGATACATAAGGAGCCTTTTGTTTGAACAAAATTTATTTTATAGGAAACATCTATATATTTATACAAATTACTATTCCTCATAATCTCCCCCCTTTTACGACACATTTTCCTTAAGTTTTGGTTGTTTCCTCATTCCATTCTCGTAGAATAAAGCTGAGCACTTACCTAACCAGTTGTGCACGAACGTTGTCACTTGATTTTTGGTCTCAAACTAATCATTCTCAAGTGCTTATTTAAAGAATCCAAACATGCGAATACCAATATTAAATTATTTATAGACTTTTTGTAAACACTAAAATAAATTCGGAATTCTTGTCCACAGGTAATGACTGCTGAATGTACATTGCCGAAGCACTACTGCCTTTCACTAACGACAGCACATTTTTATGATGTGTGTATTATTATTTCTTAATCTTATCGACATAGAGGGTAAGATTGATCTGCTATTTTCTTGCTAATCAAGATAACGTGCCCTTTCAGGAACTCTGGCAGTGTCTTTAAATCACCTTTACTGCTATTATAAACGTTAATGCAAGTGCCTTCGCCTATTTTAACCTAAAGTATTCTTCTCTCTATTTTTTTAATCAGCAATGTAATTGCTGTGTTCACTTGCCCTAAATTTTGTAGGTCTTCAGGTATTTATGAGATTTATGCTTACGCAGTTACTCATTATTGTTTGTTGAAATTTGTCATCTAGGTTTCTTTTGCTACTTTAGAACTCCAGAAGCATTTTCAGTACACGCTCTCTTGTTTTTTCACATTTTCGATATTGGATCCTTACTAACACATTAAGCACATCATAAACTTACTTTTTACTTGATATGATTTGAAATCTTCACGACCCCTAAAAATTTCATTCGCTTGCGGATTTCCGAAAGAGACTATTAATTTTTTCATGCAAATACACAAAAATGCACTGCATCATATGATTTTATCTATTAAAAAATAATGAAACAATAGAATCATTTGCTATTCTAGTGTTATATGTTGATAAGAATTACACTCCAATCCTACCATACAGAATATAAATTTTATTATATTTGATGGCAAATTATTTGTAATTTCATAACCATTGTATTAAAATTGTAATAAAATTAGAGGAGAAAATTACATAAGCACCCCAATGTATACTATACTGGATAAGAAAATACTTAATTTCCACTAGATATAGAAAAAAACACTTCTATTATTTGGAACTACAACGGATTTATTAAAAAATATTTCTGGTATGAGTAATAAATTACGTTCGTACTTAAAAGAATAAGGAAACTAAACATCTTCTAATAAAACGATTTAAGGAACAAGTTAAAGTACGCCTTGAAGCGTGTTTATGGCGGCATAAAACTTTCCTGGGACCCGTCTGGAATCCGAGAAATACCACCCAGACTAAAAAAAGCGCTATTCCAGTATTCTTGTGAGAAATAAAATAATCCCTATAACAGGAAATAAACAAAGATGCTAATGGAGAGAATGCGAGCGACGGAAAAGAGAATGTGTCATTCGCGTTTGGTAACGGAAGTAGGTCTCAGGTGGCCTTTAGGTTTTGAGCCTTCTGACGAGCTATTATTCTACTCTCGCGCACTACATTCATAAGGACTTTCTCAGTTCGTTGAATGTTTGATATTGGTTTTCTAAAACGATACCTACGTTAAACAGTATTTAAATCGTACCGTTGTTGAAATATTTGTCTTAAGAAGTGTTGCCTCTTAAGTTTGTACACGTTTTTACATCATACCTATGTAAAAATTATTTGCAGTTATTTTGCAAGTGAAATGATAAACGTATACAATACGAACCTTAATAAATATATATACTTTTGTATAAAGATTCCTATAAGGGAAATGATCTTACTGTTGAAAATATCTTTTCTTTATTCAAAATACTGAATTCTCTATTTCAACTAATCCCACATATTTTTGGCGATTTGTGCACTGGACACACTGCTTTGGACACAAGGATGTGTAGGGCACCACGTATGATAATCCATCCTCCATAGTGGACGCTTTTCGAGAATTTTTCCAATCGGTGTACCTTCTGCCTTCATTAACTCCGATTCCTCCTGCTGCGATTTTTCCGGATACTGATTTGACCAACCTCGTTTCTGTGACAGAAGCGTGTGTGTTATATGCTATCAGATCAATAAAAGATAATTGCACAGCAGGTAGAGAAGTATGTTCTTTTCTAATTATCGTTCTATAGCGGTATTAAATAATTTTGCAAAAGTTTTAGAGAAGTGTTTATACAAGTACATCTATGCCCAAGTTAGACCCTGGATTTCAGGTGACCAGCCGGTTTCGTTGCTCATCGGTCTACAGTAACTAATCTTGCTACAATACCTATCTGATCGATCGCACCCTACTTGTTACTAAATTGGACAATATTGGATTTTCATCTTCACTTTTGTCTTTGTTCCATACGTATCTTCTTGGTAGAAAACAATTTGTGACATATATGGGCTTTGAACCTAATTACTTCACGCCAACCTCTGGATATCCTCAAGGGAGTAACTTGAGTCCACTTCTGTTTTTGATATTTACAAAACGATTTGTGTTATCAATTGAACTGTCACTGCAGATGATTTAAAATTGTTGTAACGGTTGCCGGGTTCCTCCGTGTCACTAGGTTTCTTTGTTTCTGACGTTTCGCGAACAACCGCGGTTTGCATTTTCAAAGGTACTTTTGAAAATGCGAACCGCAGTTGTCCGCGAAACGTCAGGGACAAAAATTTAGTGACACGGCGGAACCCGACAACCGTTACAACTATGTCAAACGGCCGTGAAAGTCTGAGATACTATTTGATTTACAATTATATATCACTATCAATAATTCTCAGGATTGTAATAATTTGAAGAACAACTTAATATATTCTGCCTGTGGTGTATCAACAATAAGGTAACCGTTAATGTGAATAACTAATAGCTACTATTACGATCAGGTCCCCAATATATAGGATGTGCAGTGACTTCAACTCATCGAGTAGTGGTGAGTTGGGTATACACACCCGCTGGTAACGATGACTTGACAAAATGTAAACTACAAACGTATTACGCATAGCAAAATTCTTTTTTTATTCTTCTCACCTTTTTCAACATTTTATTTTAACGAACAATCTGAAGGAAGAAGAGTATATGTATTTCTTTCAATGCAGTTCTTAAAATAAATTTCATTGAATTCATTGGCTTTTCTTTTATTTCCAAACATCACAAATAGAACGCGTGGTTGGAGATTTTCGGTGCCCGAAATATCTTTTGCATGAACGCTCCAAAGTTCCCAAAATATCAGCTGTCGAATAGAGAAGTTGTTTGGCAAATTGGGTCGAACAACGTATGTAAAATTATACTATCGCCAATGGCGAATTCTTTGAAAAATTTTGAAGATCTTTACTGGAGCTTTTACACGCGTCTTTTACGTTATTTCCCGAAGTGCCTTTGTATTTGATGCTGACATTGATATGAACGTATACAAATAATTTAAACAAAACAGAAATAATTTTCGTTTTGCCAAAACAAAAACAACGCTATCCAAATTTTGTAAATGAAACTGTTGCTACAAGCTAATGACCTATGCAGCGCAATTATTTTAAGGTAGCTGTTAAAATTGTATTATTTTTAAGTATAACTTTAGTATAATTTGCAAAACTCTGAAATTGGCAAAAAATCTTTTGATATTCTGCCAAACATGCGATTAGGACTAGAGCAGAAATTTGCGAAATTCTCTTTCTTTATTGATTTTAGAAAAGGTAGAAAACGTCTAATAAGCAACGATAGATATCTTTCTTTCTCCTCTGTCGATGAACAAGCTGAATTCCACTAAAAGCAAGAAGGACAGGATTTGCTTCGACAATGCGATTTGAAATTTCTGCTGCTCCATCCATCGAATCAAAGTTATAATCATATGATGCATTTTCCATACTACGTTCTTGATTTGAAAAGAAAAACAAGGCTAATCTGCTTTCTTATAAATCCTTTTAAGAAGTGTATTCCATTGAGATCGTATGGTACTAAAGATATTAGATACTTGGATGAGCACTGGTAAATTGTAACTCCAGAACAGTCTTCAATGATAGACTAATCGATATTCAAGACCAAGTCAGTCGAAGAAATAGTAAAATCAGCTATGGTGCTGTACACATTAGGGGAAGGGTAGGTCTTGTTCGGTCTTCCTCATTTAATATAATGCAATTGATATTTAGTAGAGATTCAATAATAATTCTAGTGTTGGCATTGATATGAATTTGATTTACTTTCCCAAAAACTGTGATAAGCATTGAATCAGCAATAATAACAGAAGAAAAATTATCAGGCAGACAGCTTTACCACAGGTGATACTCATATCTTGAAAATACATTTTCTAGTGGTGTACATTTTCAATTCGAATACTCAGCATTCCAAGAGGAATGTTGAATGGTAATTGATTGGAAATGAATGCTTTTTCAAATGATAAGAGCTACACCATCTTTCCCGTCATCACGGAATTTCTTATAAACATTATGTCGATTTGTAGGAACAAAATCATTAGAAGAAGCAAGAGATCCTTTTTCAAAGCAGAACCAAACACATTTTCAGGATAATATAAAAGATTTAGTATATTCGTAGTAGTAGGCGATAAATGACAAAGATTTTTCGAATTAACCCGAGTTAATCCGGGCCGGAGGAGGCTCTTTTGCCATTTGGGAAGAACTGCAAAATGGAACAGAAATATAATCGTACCGCATGTAAAATAAGGTTATTATTATTAGATGTAAAGCAAATAAAGTAATGGTTCCACTGTGGTGTATTATTTGTAACTATAGAGTAAATCCCAATTTTATATTCTAAATGCAATTTTACCTCCGATTACAACTTATGGGGTACCTATTATTAACACACTGGGCGTTTAATGCTTGCCATAGAATTAAGCCATTAAATGTAAGTAACATTACTCACTAAGAGAAGTAAGTTTATATTATTTTCTTGCGATGTGCAGTGGATGACGTGTTCTTCAATCTTTTGTCTGGAAAAGCAGATTTTGATGTAACGCATATTTTGTCCTGTTTAATCAACTTTCTGTCTCTTAATATCTACGAGATCCTAGTGGTAAACGTAATATCTGGAACTAACTTATGTTACTTGAAACCAGAATTAATCTTATTTACAGATTTCATGGTGAACACGTCATGATCTTACGTACCAGATCGTACCTCCACTAGCAAATGAACAATATCGACTTATTATTCTCTAAGTGTCTTCATTTACTTAAATACTACCATTTGCAGGTTATTACATAGTATGCACGACTGAACAGTAACTGTGTTTAAAAAATGTTTATAAAGATTTATTAACGCATAACATGACAACCTTTCTTAACGGATTATTAATTAATGTGAAAAGCAGAGGAATTAAAAACCAGATACCTTTTTGAAACTTGAGTAGTTAATAGGAAAAAGAACAAATAATTTATATGCACCTAATTACAATACAAACAATTATTATTACGCATCGGAATAGTTAATCCCACGCCTGCCATTTATAAACATGAATGATCAAATTTTGATTAAAATACCACTAAATACTACACATTTCCAAAACTACTTCATAAAATAATTACAGTTACAAGTGCGTACATCGACAATGAGTATATTTTGCTGCTTTAACCTATTTTAGTATTACTGTTGTAGTTAATTGCTCACGCCAATTTATTTTATTTTAAATTTACATCGGATATAATAGGAATCAAACTGGCGAAGAATTGAAAGTCATCGACATTTTCCTCTTAAAAACGTTCAATTACTTTTAATTTATTATTTATTTATATATATTGTATAAATATTTCAAAATCCTTTTCGTGATTTTTATGTCAGTTCCATGTACATATTTAACAAGCATTTAGGTTATGAAACAATATATATTGCAATGACTGATGAAGGTGTCGTGTGACTTCATTTTGAGACAGTTTAATAAAATAAATTTTATATTTATTGATCATGTACCTTATTTGTACCGCTTTAGCACTAGAGTCTGATAATGTGTGGTCGACACAATTTTGTTAGCTGAACATATATTGCTCGTTATAAATAAATGAACATCCAGAAATTATGTATTCTGTTCGCGCAAGCAGATGATGAAAAATTCTCTAAGATACATTTGAGTAATCAAGGTAGTATTGTTAATGAATTAATATTTATAATAATTTTATTTTGCGGTTGATATTATTTATCTAAGTGCTTCCGTATGGCATATCTATAGCTTTATTTAGTCCCAGTAACGTATAAAAAGATGCCTCCTACATGACAGTGTCAGAATTTTTACCGATTGTCTAAATTTCAACGTGACATAATAATGGGCCTACGAGAAAATGGATTATCCATTCGTGATGTTCTCATTTGTCTAGGACGTAGTATCTCTGCAGTAACTCTGTGTTGGCGAATGGGCAGAAAATAATGAGGAACGACGACGCAACCCACTGATCGTAAACATCGTGTTCTTCGGCTTGGGGTTCTCGGGACCGTTTCTCTTCAAGAAGAGAAATTGGTAGCAGATGCAAAGGTTTATTTAATCAACCAGTCTCGACACGATTTGTATATCAAAGAATTCGATTTTTTGGGCGCAGATCGTGCCGATTATTGCTTTGTTTACCTCTAATTCCACGCCACAAAATTACTGGAGTATTATAAGTAACGAGAGGTTGCACTGGAATGGAGAATGAAATTTAATCTGTGACGAATATCGATTTTATTTATGGACTCACGGTGGTCGTAAAATCGTCAGAAGATATCCCGATGAAAGAAGAAACTTACAGATTTCTACTATTATTACTATTATTCAAGGTGTGATAGCGTGTAGGGTTATCTCTCATAGAAATAGATCTCCTCTAGTAGTAATTCAAGATGCATTAAATGAGATTTGTTACGTTAATAGCGTCCTCAAACCGGTGTTAATATCATTTTTTCAACAACTGCTCTCCTGCTACTCGTACTGGATAGTGTTCGGTCGCATACTGAGAGAATTATTTTAGAGTTATTGGGTATTGCTAACATTAATCGCCTACCGATGACTTACCTACTTGTCACTAGTAGAATGCGTGTGAGATAGTGTAGGACAGCGGAACAACAAAAGATTTTGTTGTTCCCTGTATGGACTACGGTTGTGAAAGCCTACACTTAACAAAAGATTTTATAAGCTTGGCATAACATATCACAGGCTGCCATTGATTCGCCAATTTCAAGTGTGTCTAACAGAGTAACTTAGCTGAATAGGTAAGAAATATAGGAAAATCGACGAAATATTAGTGTTTAAATGAATAGTTACGGTCATATCCTGCTGAAATTTTCATTGTTCTTAATATGAACAAAATACATTTTCTGAAAATTTCAATAAAATTTACGAAGGTTTACTGGGTGCTCATTTATTTATAGTTACAAACATACACAAAATGTTCGCAAAGTCTTGCTTACTTCAAATGCTAACTAAACTGTCAAAACTGTACTTACCAATTTGCCAAATTTAAACTACTCGTCTGCAACAGTCGAAATTTCTGTAGTGTCCCGTACATTTAAGACAATCCCCACGTATTATTAAATTCTCAATAATGTAATTAATTACCTTTATCGCAAGTGCAATTTTAATGTTTTAACATGAAATGGGCGTTGATTGTATATAATAAATAAATGTTTATAACAATTAATACATATTTAAATTTCTAGGAGATTGAAAGGCAGTTCAAAATAAAGGTATTTGTAAGATGCTTGAAATAGATTTCATTGTGTATTTCTTATAAAAGCGCAAAAAAGTAGCACCAACACTGACAAACAGTCTTATACAATCATTATATTCGTTATTTTAAATTTTATTTTATTGATTAGCTTTTTAGATACAAAAATATTTTAAAGTCAAAATGTTCCCGCTTTATTAGTAACAAATATATACTTGCAAATCGTAACAAAATCCAAAAGCATTATCTCTGAATGTTGTGTCTGAATGACCACAATTTTTCATATAGGATCGTTTCAAGAAATACACTCGCGCAAAGTGGAAGTTTACAAGTTTACGGTGAAGCTTGCTTCATTTTAGGATGTTTCAGTTAACACTCCGGGATAGATTGACTACTCCTTAGCATCAACAAGGTTATTAGTTTCTCTTAAGTTCATAGAATTCCATGCATTTTTAAAGGAAGGTGTCATTATGTTTTAATTACTAAAATACAGTTTTTTTTTCAGTTCGTTTGACTATATCATAAAAAACTGCAGACTCACCAATAGTTGGGATAATGTCTTTATGAATTTGAGTTGGTGTCATGCCCTTTTTCTGGAGATATTTATTTTATTAGGGCTCTTTGTTCTACAGAATCCATCTTTATGAACAATCACGATACACAATTCAATCATTAGCCATAGCACAACAACAGTTTGAGATACAAACTTGATATTATGTAGATATGATCTACAAATATCAGTTAACTAAATGTCAAAAATATTAATCAAACAACCAATTAGAACTAATTTTTATAGATTATTCGTGTAAATATTTGACGGAAAGCCAACATGACTGGTATCTAATATTTACCGCAATAATATGTTACCAACATTTTTTGTTAAAATAGCAACTGTAAGTTACCATGTTCTAGTTAAATTATAAATTTGTTTGTCAATCTTTTTAAATAGGCTGCATGACCTCTCAGCCTATAAGAAAAAATTTTTTTTTCAATTAATGAAACCTATTCAATTAAATCAATACCGCTTCCAATTGTTTCAACAAATGATTAAATTAACATACTTTTCCCTCAATTCACGTTTTCGAATCAAACACTGAGGTTTAACATTTTGCTTAGTATTGTATCAAAGTACCAAATACATTGGTATATAATCATGAAAGATATTGGCTATAACAGCTCTTTTGTTAATTCAACCATTCTTTCACAGTGTGGTAAGGAGCAATGCACGTAATTTAGCCCAGGTCCCCGTCTTGGTCTAGAACAGGCAGTATATTTTATGAACATAGGCTGCTTGGCGCTTAACTAACGGATCAAGTTGATCGTAATATCCATTTCAAAAGATGGATCTGAAAAGATTTTAGAAGGATACTCTTCGAAGAGTAAATACTCTAGTATACGTACGCTTCCGCGCAGCTAACATCGTTAGCAACCTTTCATATTATGCTATTGTTATCCTGTTCCTTAGACCGAAAACAAAAAAGAAATACAATGTATATAGAGTAACGACAACAAGCAGCCTAGAATGTGCTCACAAAAAACAAACAGCCAAGCAAAAATAGTTGAATTCAGGGTTAATACGGTATTTTAAAATAATTGCTATGATGCCTTCAACACACAGCCTGTAACACAAGAGCGTGTAGACGTTTACTTCAAAAAATCTATAACAAAGATCAAACTAGGGTCTATAATGAGCAAAAAATAGTGTTCCTTTTCATACATTATAAAGAACTTACAAGTATTGCTTAAAATTGTAATAAGTGTAAACGTTTCCTAATACGAGTTCTGTATCTTTATATAAAAATGAAGATAATAGCTATAACTAAAGCCTGCACACATCACAATACATGGCTAGTATGGAACAATAAAAACAATAAATAACATATCGGAACATGATACTTCGCGAACCACTACGAAAAGGCACGATAGGATTATTGGACACTTCTTTACTGAAAATCCGAGCTTGATACTCAAGCTCGGGTGAAACTGGCTAAGAATCAAATATACGACAATTAAAACACTTCCGAGCAAAGTGGTGAACTAAAAAAGTGGAACTCCTGCTATTGGGTTTGAACGTGGCATGATAATCGGCCTGCGAAAAACCAGATTATCCATTCGTGATGTTGCCAATTATCTAGGACGAAGTGTCGCTGCAATAACTCTTTCCTGGCGAAGATGGGCAGAAAATAAAGAGAAATGACGACGTTTCTGGCCTAGACATCTCAGACGCACCACTGATCATGAACTATGGAAACTTCTAGTAAATGAAGTGGTTTATTTAATCAACCAATCTCGATACGATTGGTCTAAGACTTAGACGTTTTGGTCTTAGATCGTGCCGACTATTTCATAGTTCAGCTCCAACTTCACGCCACAAAATTCCACAGCTAGAATAATATAAGCAACGGAAGATTGCTGTGGCATGAAGAATGAGACTGAGACATCTTCTACAACGAATCTTGATTTTAGTCCACGATGGTCGTAAAATGGTCAGCAGACGGTCAAAGAAGAAACTTGCATTTTTTTCATACAGCGACATACGACTTTTATTCAAACTGTCATGGCGTGGAAGGCTGTCTGTCATGAACGCAGACCTCCTCTAATAGTAATTCAAGATAAATTAAATGCGATCTGTTACGTCCATAACATTCTTGAGCCAGTGTTAACATCATTTCTTGTCTTCTCCTATTAGTATATCACGTTAATCGAGGATTAATAAGGATATGCGAAAATATCGACAGAGATTGGAGCAACATAGCTTGTACAGATGAATCCTCATTTTGGATCTGGAGTCCTGGAAAGAAAGCATAGACAATTCTTAAAGTGCTCCAGATAAGCACCTCCAGCAAATTCAAGTTTAGGATTGCTTCAATATTCAGGGTTTTAAATCGTTACATTTGTTTACTGAAACCTAAATTCACAAAAAAACTGTACAAATTAATAGAAAATATTTAAAGTCCACTAACATCGAAGTTGCATGCGGACGGCTTGCAAGGTAGCAAATAAATTCAATGTGCTAGAATGGCCATAACAATCCAATCAAGAACTTGTGGTTCTACATGAAGGCCAAGCTTAAACAAAAGCGGTTGCGCACTGTCAAGGAGTTATTTTTCCAGATTCAAACATGAAGAATGGCGCCCTGGAAGTTAACAAAATATCAATATACGTTAGAAAGAATGAGAAATATATATGTTAGAGAAAGCCGCGGAGCACCTTACTAACTAGATGCATGATACTGACCAAGGCATGCTTCTTAGAAATATATGAATACGCTATTGCAGTGTATATCAACTACCAAAAATGTTTTTTCTTATGCTTTTGACGTTAAACAATTCTTCCCGCCGTCAGAGAGCCCACAAATAAACTGCTGTGAAAGTAAGAATGTCCCAATTTCAAAAGTATTTTTTTAAATCTTAAATTAGTGTATTCGACCTAACTTAAATAATAAATAAAAAATAATAAATGTCCTAGGTTTGGAATTATATCCAAATTTCAATGTCGTGGAATTAATTTGGGTTAAAACAGTGTATTTCATATAATAATGTAGTCACATGCAATAATTAGGGGCAAGACGCATGGAAATGACAAGCCGATCCATGCACAGACGTACATATGTACTGACATATATAAATTCGTTGTGGACAGATAATTAATTATGCATATACAACGGCTAGGTAAATACTGACGGCGATATCGATTATTTACCCCAGCGCAATTGAAATATTTACTACTTATTTTATTTATATCATTACCACGTTATTCATATTATCTTTTGGTTAAGCTGTTGATTTTTGCTTAGAATTAAAAGAGAGCACTTTGTCATAAACAACATTTAATTCCGTCGTAAATACAATAATAATAAGATTAGTCTCTGTTTTTTTAATAACGCATACTACCTTTTAAATTACGTGGTTAATTCTAACGGTGTTATTAGTTAACGTAAAGGTAATTTAACACCGGACGCCATTGCACATTCAATCAGCCATTGTAAGTACGTGTTTTATCGAGTTTGTCCTTAATTACTGAAGACCCGGTATATGTGGAAATGTCGAAATTTCTTTACCACGTGAACGCAAACGTTTAGACCATTGTATCAAAAGCAAAGTATTGTTAATATATATTTATATAATTGGATAACCCAAAATCATCAAGAGCTATAGTATCAAAGATAGTCACAACATTTGATATTTCAGATATCCAA
The DNA here is from genome assembly GCA_023509865.1 of Trypoxylus dichotomus. NCBI lineage: Eukaryota > Metazoa > Arthropoda > Insecta > Coleoptera > Scarabaeidae > Trypoxylus > Trypoxylus dichotomus. Next base: position 47,333,038 of record CM042075.1, read on the forward strand.
CGTCGTAATACACAACTTATTTTTCTTAGATTTTTTCGTTTTTCACGAACCACTCCTTTTAAAATTATATGCTAGTATGAAATCACTAGAAAGCTAAGTTTGGAATTAGTCATACATATCCAGGCAGTTATTTTTTAATCAGTGGTTTTAATGAGTCTGTGAAAAATACTGTACGCAGAATAATTCATGGTTTCTTTTTTTTAAGTAATAGAATAAACTACAATGCGCTCTCTGAGGCCAAGAACCACTCCTATATATCACAGGTGAATCGATCTTCATTGCATTTATTAATAAAAAGAAATAATATCAAGTATATGGAAAGAAACAGGCACTTTGATTGGACGTTATAACATAAACAGGTGGAGTTATAAATATCCGGCTGCCATTAAACCTTACAGACTAGAAAATCTAAAAATACTTTACTTAAGTAGGTGAAAACTACGCAAACGAAGCCCACTCAAAATAAAATGTATAGGCAGATATGAATATTCTAATACGTAAAAATGATAGGGTGAAGTACTCGAGGCTATCTCAAATATTGACAGCGAAAAATGGAAAAATTGTATTTCACATGCATTAGATGGTTTAATAGATAATCTTGTAAAACCGTTTGTCATATCTACAGCAAGTGACAGTTCAACTGATAGCAGCTTTAATGGTGACACATCAGAAAGTGACTGTTTTAAATATGTCTATTTAATATTACTATTATTGTTACTTAATATGTGTAATTGTTTAATCAAATAAATGGGTGGTATATAATATTTTTTTTTATTTCTTAAGGTTTTAAATACCTCTATAAAATTTACTACTTAAATTTGAATTTTCCATCAAATATGTTTAATTTCAACAGTGGTTTGTGTAAATGAGGGTGTTTTAGGTGGTCCACTTTAATAAAAAACAGAGACAAGTTATCTGTTGAAGTTACATGCAAAATGATATATATTTGGGGGTGTAGTTGGTAGTCTACCTGTTTGCAAAGCAGTTGTCGCACGAAGTAACCGTGTCAATATCTCGTCACCTACAATTTTATTTTTTAAGTTCGTAACAACTATTCTTCAATGCTAGTATTTTATACGCTTAGGTGCTCTGGATCCTATAATGAGGTACAAAAAAATGAATATTACCAATATATTTCAGCTTGAAGCGATGAAACAATTTGCGATGACTAACTAGCCACAGCCAACTCGGCGCGGAGACAACTCACCGCGTAAATGACTAACCCCAGAGATAAGTATTTGCCCCTTCAAATTGATTCTAAAATACATTTACAAAATGTTATATACAGTTGTATACATAAGCATACCTGTTACTATAAAATATTAATTAGAATGGCATAGTGGACTTATGTCAGTAAAAACTGTAGTTCACGATTTAAGTTTTACATAGAAAAAATTACAAATAATAGAAAACTTTTAATTGAAATAAATGGAAATACGTTCAAAACGTACGGATTATTTATAGAAAATAAATACTTACGAAAGTGGAGGTCGAAACATAATATATACAGATGAAACTGATGTACCTTCCTCAGCGACTGCAAAATATTCATGGACTGATAACAGCGTACAAGGATTGCTCTGTACTATATGAAAATGTGATCGATTAATTATTGGTGAAGGAAATATGGGTTCCACACAAAATGTAGCCTCGCTACTCAAATTTGATACAAAGTTTAACGATTACCCCATGAGATGAAAGAGGATTACAAAAATAGCAGATCTACTTCCTAGATCAGTATTATTTATAGACAGTGTACTAAACCACAGCATACGAGTAAATTGTGCACCAATACCATCAACTTCGAAATTTGATATGCTAATGCGGTTACCACAACATCATTTTCCGCATTTTTTTTTTGAAATCTTGAAGCCACGGCTATTTGATATTATTAAATACCATACATAATATAATACAATATAATAAATAAATATAATATAAAAATAATATAAATAATAGATTTACTACATATGAATCAGAACGTTATTAAAATACGCTAATCGCGAAGTCTTATGACTTCCACCATATCATCTAAATATTAACCTGATTTTATTTGGTTGAAACTCAAAAGAGAGGTGGCAACTTTCAAAATGAAACATATACAACAGTGTGATACGTAAGAACTTGAAACTATAAGTGAACATCTTTGAAAAAATCATGAAAAAGTAATTTGAACTGAAAATAGTTAGGAGTTAGATTTACAAACAGGTTCTTTAGAAATAATGATACTAACACAGATTTCTTAATGACTACAGTAGTTAATTTATATAACACGTAGATTTATCCACGATAAAAATTAACGGATACAATTAATTCAATCATTTTATTAGTAAAACATGCTATTAATTTCAATAGTTGCTATATATGCTGTAAATTTGTGTTTATGTACGTACATATATACCCTTTTATACTTTTGAACAGCATTCAAAATGTTGATTTTAAAATTCTTACCGAACTTTCTCGATTTTCTACGTCAGCGTGGAGTATTTACTGTAAAATTGACACGACTGCAGTGGAAATATAAATATTTTACAATTACTTTTGGAAACTTATCTCTGCAGTTAGTTATCTACGCGGCGGGTTATCCTAGACCGATTTCAACATATGTATATTTTCTGTTTTAATATCTACTTAGGAACACAATAACTTTCTACGTACGAGAACGAATCAAATATTAGCCGGACTTTGGTTTCAAAACATTTATTGGTACGGTAAAAAAAAAGTTAAACATACTTTATTCTTCTACGTAATCTCCTTTATTCAAGCATTTTTCACACCGTATATGGTCGCGTAACTATTTGCAGCCAATTGCTCACGAACATTCACAGCTTCATCGTCGTCAAAGTGGTGACCCGCCTGTTCTTCCTTGAGTGGCCCCACCATGTGGTAGTCACACGGTGACAGATCGGAACTGTAGGGCGAACGTTCCAGTGTTTGCCAATGAATTTTGTCCAACTTATTTTAGGGCAATACTGATCTTCCGCCAAGAGCTATCGCCATTCATCCAGCTACTCTCATTTGGAACCGCGATACTTTTCTATTACTTTTGCTCACCTCTTTTCAAGGAAAAATGAAAAGAGGAGGTATAAAATGACCGATGACATTCGCTGGAATAATGGCGTGATGATGGATTGTCTTCCTGCCGAGGTTAACTTGCCAATTTGTTTTTTTTTCTTTTTGTACAAATGTTTCTCGTTCTTCCGCACATTCTAAATCTCGTTTGATAAGCACCGTAAATAGGGATGGCAAGAAATTTGCATTTATTTTCAAGAAGTTTAAGTCTTTAAGTATAACTTCTGAACGGTACAGCCAGCGCGAGAGTGATTGACTTGGGAGTTCCTCAAACAATATATGGATACTTTCAGTTAAACTGTAAAAAAAGTGTTCTCCCGAAATTCCATTCTCCTTGTAAAACTGATGGGAGTTTTTAAAATTACCTACTAAATCAAACGCCAATTTAAACTTTCGCACCTAGTTAGTGGCATTAGTCGATTGTTTAGTTCTTAATGAGTTCATAAAATTTCATGGAATGGCGTTCAGAACGTATGCAATCAAAACCTACTAATTTTGATCGAAAAATAAGCTTTTCGGCATTTTATTTTCATCGCACTTACCTCTTTACATTATTGTATTAATCCTCTAAACATGAAAATGTATTAATATATATGTTGTAATGATATGAATGATATATATCGTTTTTATGTACTGTACTCATGTGTACACATTTTTATCAAATTATTAAAATAAGTATCGTCTCGGAATAAAGATGAATTCATATAATTACAATATATATATATATATACAGTACCTTGGACGGACACCAATGGGACCAACTGAAGATGTCCGTTCGGGATGGGTGTCCGCATAAAATAAATATGTAGTAGATACAACAAAAATCGTGTTTTAACGAAAAATGAATATATTAAAGAAACATTTAAATCGTATATGTAATAAATGTTTTTAAAATAAATAAGAAACTTTAAACTTAAGAAAAAAAAAATTATTTCCTATACATACAAGTATGAAATGAATAGTCAGTTTAAGGACGCAAAAATTCATATATTGTTGTTTGTCTACCCTTTTTCTTTAAAATGGCGTCCTGAAATCGTATTTCTAATTTAGAAAGAAGCTCTAAAGACTGTATCTCCGTGAATTTCGACAAAACTTTTGAGCTGTTTGGTCAGGGTAATAGCTTTACCATAATTTGAGATAGCTTCTGTTGACACTGGAACCTCATCGACATCAGATTCATCCGAAAGTTCTTGTATTTCAAGTGAATTTGCAATTTCTTATTCTGAATCTGGTTCTTCAACATACAAATTTTCATCTACGTTCAAAAAATCATTAAGGTTTTCATTATCCGTCAATTTCAATAAATTCTTATTTTTGAGGATATCTGAAAGTACACTAAGAGGCAAATCATCTTCTAGGTCAGATGTATCAGCGTCAGTCAACTGGTCTTCACTTTGCATATTTACATGATTAAATCCTACTTTGCGGAAGCAATTTTGAACTATTTCTTTGATTACTTGTTCCCAAACGGTTTTTTCCAAATAAACTGCATCCAGTGGTGTCATTTTCTTTATTAACTGTAGCTGTACCAGCTGTTTCAATGTTTACTAGCAGATGTTTGAGTATTAGACTTCGGTAATAACTTTAAAAATTCTTTATAATCCCCTGGTCAAGTGGTTGACAAGCTGATGTACAATTAGGGGTAAAAGTAATATTTTTATATTATTTAAGTGAACGTCTTTCGGATGAGATCTCGCATTGTCTAAAAATAACAAAATGTTTCTTTTTTCTTTAGCTATATTCCAATCTAGGTCTTGCAACCACTCTGTCATAATTTCTCCTGTCATCCAAGCTTTCTTATTGTATTTCCAAGTGACAGGCAGGTTATTTATATTAACATTTTTAAAAGCTCTGGGTTTAGCTGCCCTATCAATGACAAGGAGTTTTTCTTTTTCACCCGCCATATTCGCACAATGCAAAATTGTAAACCTCTCTTTGGGATACTTACCCCCAACCCCTTTTTTCTTCTTTAATGTGAGCGTTTTGTCGGGTAGAGCCCTAAAATACAGGCCTGTCTCATCGGCACTATAGATGCCTCTCAAAGAAGGACATCTTTTAAAAACGATGAAACATCTTCAGCATTAACCTAAGTTCCTTCTCCCGAAATCGCTTTAAAATTTATATTGTGGCAGATTTTAAATTTGTTGAGCCAAGCAGAAGAAGCACTGAATGTAGAATGTCCCAAAGAAGCGGCTATTTCTCTTGCTTTACGTCGTATTAGCGGACCTAAAAAAAATAAGTTTTTTGCGTTTTTGTCACGACAAACCTATTGGTAATCTCCCTTTTTTTTATCTATTTTAGAATTTAATATGAAAAGAAAATCAACGCATTAATACAAGAAAACCTTATCTAAAAAATCATATGCATACCTCTTAAAGGAATCCCTTTGTGCCGAGCTGCTGTAAACCAGTCATAACATAATTTGTCAATTTTAGTACCATCACCCGTCAAAAAGCTTCTCTTTTCATTCAAATTGCTGTTCGACATCCATTTGTTTAGAAGGATTTCTTTATGTTTAATTATATCTGCAGCTTGAGTTTTCCAATATTAAATCGCTTGGTTAAGTTCCTTACACTTAATTTCTCTTTATTGTAAACTTCAACAATCTCAATTTTTTGTTTAAGCGTGAGAATTTTTCTATTTGGAGCTATTTCTACAATGAATGTCTCGTCCACTGTGCCTTTTCCGCATAGACATCAGACTAATATTGAAAGCAGATTGAATCGAAAGCGTACACCCAAAGAATAAGAACGGTAAATCCCCGACCAACTTGGGGAAGTCCCTAATTCACGCCAGGCAGAAATACACGACATAGGCTGCGTTTGCACCGAAAGATTAAAGTCGGTAAATCTCCGGTTTACTCGGGGAAGTCCCAGCGAAATTGGCGCGTGGCGCGATTGAGAAATGCAATAGAAATACTCTCGATCTAAAGTAAGATAAGGCGTTTCGTTTTATTTTATTTTTAGTCCGGTTAAGAGAACATTTTCTCGTGTCCGCGTCCGTTCAAGAGAATGTCCGTCTAAGAAAGAGTTAATACAATGGAAATTATATGAGAGCCGGTCGGTACCATGAGAAACTGTCCGTTTAAGGGAGGTGTCCGTGTAAGAGGGGTGTCCACGAAGGGGAATTTCACTGTATATATATATATATATATATCGTTTTTCTTTGTGATTAATTATAATTTCTTCCAAATTATTTCTGAAAGACGTATAATGTGCTGTACTCATATATTTTTTATCAAATTATTGAAATAAGTATCACCCTGGAATAAAACACACATCTTCAAAATCCCTCGTACGTCGGATGGATGGCACGCCTAGTAGCCTTTACTTGTAAATAATTTGATTTCATCAAGAATGTGTTTACTGCGTGGCCTATCGTATAGGTAAACACGCTGAGGTTAGTAAGTGTATCCCCGAAAACGACCTATTTATGAAAATAACGGTAATATCAAAGTCACAGATATCGAAGTTGTCTCTCAAAAAAAAATCACTATTTTTCAAATTTATTATAGGTACTGAAGTTCTTTAATGTTATTTGAAGTAAAAAGTGTCTCTGCTAATATTTTCAGAATAATTTGGAGTTTCAGATACATTGGTGGAAGCGGAAGACTAGGATATCTACAATACAATTCAGTAGCTGTGAGTGTGAGTACGATTTCGAAATTAAAGACAAAATTGTAACAAATTATTAAAATTCACTGTTCTTTTGTTCTCATTTTGTATTTCGTTTATAATTTACAAATTTATCTAGACAGGGTTTGTTTTAGGTATTTGTTAGAAAAGAAGTTCTGTTAAAAAGCGATATATATATATATATATACATTTTGGTTTGTCAATATATTTATAGAATTTTACGTTTGGCTGTTTCAATTGTTTAATATTATATACACTTGAATTTAAAACAAACAGAAGAAATAAATAACGCATTCGGAAAGTAAAGAACCTGATATGTATATATATATATACATATTACTAAAAAAGTTTATCAGTAAGCAATAGCGGCAAAGTCACTCTTATTAATGAAACAGATGAAGTTTCATTTCATAAAAAATCTTTCTTGGTTCAAAAGTGCAAGGTAAACTTCATTGTCAACGACATCCATCATTTCGATTGACAGACGTGCCCTATGTTTACCTAATATTAGTACCGGACCAACGCATAAGAACTTTCACGCAGATGATAAAACACTTCTTCAAAATCTACTCAACGTATCTAAGCTCGGTTGTTTAGATTACATGATTGTATAATGAAATCACTACGGACATTTTAACGTAATCTATAGTATTGTACTAAAGAAAACGACTATACTCCGAACGCTTCCACAATTATTATTATTATTCTTATGATCTTGAAGTATCGCTTGACTTTTCTTGATAGTAGCCATCTCTCTTTTTCGTGACTGGTGGTGCCGCAACCGTGCGTTTTATAAGTCATTATCTCATATATAAAAAATCTAAATAATGAATTTTGATAAGTTGTTTTTGATGGTGGAATAGTATTCACACACACATACTGTATTTTAGATATCCTGGACTGCGTCTCCGCAAGTGTATCGGCAACTTCAATTAATGGAAGTATAGCAGCTGGGATATTGTACTCTTTTATTTAGCTTTGAAGATTTACAAAATCTCTACTTATTAGCAGATAAATCAATTTTTCTCCAGAGAGACAGCTCCACCAGTCAGTTTGACGTTGTTGTGATTTAATCACCCGTTGTTTTCGGAGGTAATGTCACATTCATGGTTTACTAAACTTGTTTACCTTTTCGAAAGGCTAAACCACATACACTCCTGATGGAATGAAATTAATTACTAATAAGGCTACCAGACGTGCCATCCTTTCCACGTACGAGAATTTTAAAAACAGTGTATGTGTTAATTCGAGGCGATAAGTTATAATTCGATAAAATACGTCTGAGTACAGTATGTTTCGCATTCTTGGAGATAATTTCGAGGAAATTAAATGTAATCGCAAATATATTTTTAAGAAAAACAATATATGTATATAGATTATGATGGTACATCTCCACCTGTCTTTTTAATTTAAATTTAAAATCAAAAGTCGGAAAATAATAACAAAGATGGATATCTGTAATATCCAATACACAGAAAAAAAACTGTATGGGTTAAATACCTGAAATATTAAATTGAACATTAAAGAAGAGGGGATCCCAATGGTATTTTACCTCCAACAATAACAAAATACAATAAGAGCGTGAACCAAACAATATCAAGAAAAATAATTTAAAAAAATGTTAAAATTGATGTTTAGTTAAGATAAATTATACCATTACAATACATTCAACAAAATTAATTAAGACTATGCAACGGAAAAACGCTAGTATCAAAATGCAGTACACTACTAACTATTCAACAACTTGTGGTAAACTCGACCGATCGAGTGGAGACAGATTCACAGAGTCGTCGTCAGCACGTGTTTGTAGACACTCGCTACCCGCTGATAAAGTCGAATAGCTCTATTTATTACTTATTGTTAGTATATTGCGTAGCTGATTTATTACGATACACATGTTTGAGAATTAGTTTATTGCTTAGACCAATTTAACCAATCGTAGATCTATAAATTAGTTCATTTTAAGCTGACACGCGTATTTAGTGCGCTGGAAAATTAAAATCGTTTCTTTAAATTACTGTAGTTATGTGAAAAAACAAGAATTTATGGTCTCCTAGAAACAGAGATATACTCCAAGCGCCGAATAGTACGAAAAGAAGCCGTTTTCCATTATATTATAGCAAGAATTGCTCAATTAATCAAAGAAAATATTCCCGGAATGAGTACCTCGTGGCAATATTTGAGCTAGAAAGAGAGATGATCGTGCGATTATGAAAAGAGCAACAGAAAATCATGTTCTCGCCAAATCGTGAGGAAATGGTGTGTGAACTTTTCTCTCCCAAAAGTGAAAAGGTTCTTATACTTAAACGGATTAGAGTGTGAGTGTCTAATAACAATCGCTAAATGAAGAAAGCTTAAAAGCTTTGAACTTTGGAAAGATATAACACTTTCATGAATGTAATTTTTGAAAATGTCTGATATTTCTTTTCACCAGGTTATGTTTGGGAATGAGCCAAAGATAGAAGCGGTAACAGGGTATCCTCGGCATTTTAGAAAACTTTAAAATGAACATATACCGTGAAAACAGTAAAATATCCACCTTCAGTAATGATTCATTCACACACTAGGTCCTAAGTCAAGAGAATCATGAACCAAGAATAATGTAAATAATATAAAAGTGGTTTAAAAGATTATTTATTACAATATATTAAGAAGTTAAATGAAATCAACAAGCCATACATGTGTATTGCTTGTTGATTAATGTTAATGCATGACATATTTCCGTGTCATAGAGCGCACTCTGTTAAAAATTATCTGCAAACTCAAAGAGGAGAAAATATTTAAATTCAGTTGTTTCAGGAAGTACTGCCCCTATAAAGAAATGTGGTAGTAAAGAAGAATTTATAAAAGAATGTTGAAGAAATGAGGGAAACCAGCGATGAAACAAAATTAGTAATACAACAGTAAACAGAAAACATGACCAATAAAGCAATTGCTGTTATACCTAACATAATACTGCTAAATACAGCTACTCATGGTACGGTTAGGATCATTCGCACAAAAGCCAATGAGAGAGAAAAAAATCCTTACACGCAGACATCTTTCGAGCGTCCTTCTCTGCCTAACATTGCAATTCGCTCTCGGATAATATCACCGTGCACAAACAACCAGTTTAAGTTAGCATTTCTTGGCGCTATCTAGCGCCACACTCGCCTGTCGTTCAAACACAGCGAAACAAGATGGTTCAGTTTCTCAACCCTACTTCTGAGCAGCTCATGGACTGCTAAACCAGAGAGATATCAGTGTATTTTTCTCTCCTCACATTGACTTTCTCATGAATGATCCCACCAACACCATAAATAGCTTTATTTAACAGCATTATGTTATGTATTGCTTTTTAGACTATATACTAAGCAACATGTATATTTATTTTGATACCAACTAATTCACTAATAGCGAAAGTGGCGCAGAAGAATTGTTTTCTACCTGTTAGATATATATGACACTATCTTAAGTTGCAAGTAGCCTTAATTAAATTACCAACGACAGAATATTCATCAGGAAATAATATTATAGAGATATTATTTGAGAGTAAACGTAGTAATATCCTAAATATGTTATTTATAGTATGCACTATATATTTTTTGAGAGTACAGCTGCTGCTTGATATATCAAAACAATAAAGGAGCATAAATAAAGTTATTTGGCTAATCGTAATAATTATAATAATAATAATAACAACACTAGCAATAGCCATAACAACAGCATTGGCCATAGCAGAAGCAATAACATTATTAATAATAGCGTTTATTGCCTAACAATCAATGTAACCATATTAAAGACGATGTGTAACAACATGAATGTATAAAAAAAAGAATACAAAGTATCTAAACAAGAAGTAAAGCAGAAAAACACAAAAAGATAGTATGTGAGTTAAGAAAAAATTGAACTAGAAACTACCTGATGAAGAACTATAATAAAGATAAGGACTCACTAAGATAAGCTTTTTATTTTAAAAGTGCATTCACTCCACAATAAAACTTTTCCTTCAGAAGTGTGAAATATTAAATTTTCATATTACTTTTTCCTGTTGCACTCCGTTGACTTAGCTTGACAAAATATACGTGTTTTCGCTTATATAATAGTGACGGCAGCTTTACTCCTATTTTAAGCGAATAAGTTATACGAACGGAATTTTCACGCTCATAAACCGAAGCCTCTTTTTCACTTTCCGTACACTTCACAGTAATTTTTCATAGCGAAATATTGAAGAGCCGAAGTGAGATAGAAGGTTTCGCGTATTGTGTAGCTCACGTTCCACAGATTACTGCCATACATCTGAAAGCACTTTATATCTCTCCCTAACTCTGTTATACGATGCTCTTGTTGCCCTATGCTCTTTTTCTCCTCGATGTTACGCCGTCTGGTTTGAGTCTGTTATATGAATGGGGTCGTCCCTAATATGAAATTTTGCGCTAGGTATATCCAGCGCTTAAAAATGACTGCAAGTATTATTGTAGCTAACTATTGGGTACATAAGTTACAGTAGCAATATACAACAATTGCTCTTAATATATACAACTTATAGCTTCATAGTAATAAATGCGTATTGTTGGGACAAATTAATTATAAAGAGTTTCAAATAAACTACGTAATTCGGTTAGTTAATCTCGCTTTCAATTAAGTTTTCGTTATGTTGCGTGTAAAAAGTTTAAAAATTAAATTGCTTCAAAATATACAAATCATTTATATTGAAGAGTAGACAATAAAATTAAAGAAATACTAGTAGTTGTTTTAATTCAGAAGTGCTTTAAACGTATGTATTTATATGGGCAACTATTACTATACTATGCGTAAGTTTGCTACATTTTTTACAGCCAATATTCCTTCTATTTTATTTCAGTAGTGGTGTCCTTTTAGAGCCTCACTGGTTCTTTGAGATTGATCTTAAAGCCTCCGTGAACTCCTAATCAACGGAATGAGTCACAAGAGTCATGGAGATTCTGTGACGGTCTAACTTGTTTCGTTTTGTGATAATTACAGATGTTACAGAATTACTGTACGGTCTTATAACTTAGTAGGTTTGCTTCTTTTTAATTATATTTAGACAACGTAGAAGTTTTATTTTGTTAAACTTGTTTCTTTTTGCGATATATCGTTCAGTAGTATGGGATTGTTACTTCCTTAGGATTCCACAGAGAAATTTCTATTGAACCGGCTGAGAAATATGTGACCACGAAACACTACCAGCAAGCAACTATTTTATATTCTCAGGAATGGATATACATATCTATGTAGATAGTAGCTACTGTATCGTATTTACATTGAGCTGCCATGAATGAGATTAGGGCTGAATACGATTTGAGTAACAGTACGACCACCTAAGCGTCTAGTTACTGTATCATCCATAGATACTCAATCTTATTGGTCCAGTAGATTTCCATGTTATCGGCGTTGATCTTTTGTAATGGATCGACTACCACGCCAACGCATCGCTTTTGGCAACTGTATACCTGGTAACTTTGTTTGAATTCCCTTTTACTTATTTTGATGAACTTACCACGTTTTTCATACGTTGACCAAGAAATATCTCTATCAAAAGTCGATGATACTGTCCAAACACAATCCTGCTTTGCTCACGTTGTCAAATGCCATTCAGTTTATCTTAAATTTAGTCTGTTTGTGATGCAATACGGTTTCTGAATTTAATCCATAATATTGTGCAGTTAAAACATGAAGTAGTACAAGTAAATTTGTGCGGTTCTTACACACAGCAGAGTAACACGCACTTGTTTGTTATCTGCCATTTACTTTAATATTAATTCCTATTTTGTCGGATACATACGCATTTAGTGACAATTGTTCGTGTTTCTAATTTGAATAGTTGAAAATAACAACGAATATAACTTTAATTCAAGGTTGTTTACTCTATGAATATAAACTTCGTACCAAAGCTGCAGTGGCGGCGGAAAGAATATGTAACGTATTCAGAGAAGATGCTGTTAGTGATCGGACAGCACAAAAGTGATTGAAGAATTTTTCTTCAGGAGATCTCAGCTTGACTGATGAAGTACACTCCGAGAGACTCCGAGATCATTAGCAACGAGGATTTTAAACCGATTTTCGAACAAAATCCCAATTTGTGCCTAGAATTTGCAGAAAGGTTCAATATGAATGATGAAACCATTCATTTGCACCTTCATCGGCTAGGAAAGACGCGGAGATTAAGCAAATGGGTCGCACTTGAATTGTCAGGTGGTAACAAATGAAGTCGTCTTACAATTTATTTGGCAAATATTTCACGCAACGATAATGAACCGTTTCTTAATCGATTGTTGCAACGAAAACTGGATATTGTGCTCAAATTCTAAGCTTTCGTATCATTGGTTGTCTCTGAATTGATACCATACACCCCTAAGGCTTCCTTCCTACCACACCCTCCATATTCTCCTGCCATTTCGCCAAGTGATTACTACCTTTTCTTATTTGTTCACAAGTGTATGCGGCATAAACAGTTCAAAACTCGAGTTGATGTAATAAATGCAGTTGGTAAATTTTTTTGTTCAAAATCCATAGACGTCTACAAAAACGACATACAAAAACTGGTGTCACGTTGGTAAGAGGTCATTCAGTGTGATGGTAATTATTGTATAGTACGAATGCTTGCAGTACTGTTAAAAAAGCTTTATTAACTCCTTGCACTGCTTGCGTGCTAGCCACAGTATTTTAATGATGCCACAATACACAAATATCTCAGTAAACTCCACAACAAATAAGTTAATTATTTATTCGAAACACATAGTGATTCGATGGATGCCTATCTATAGTTCTTCTCTTCGGTACCTTACTCATACATACACACTAAACAACCATATACTAATAATAGAGATTTATAGAAAAGAAACCAATACCAATAGATTCCTAGCGGCTGATTCATACAAAACCGCAATCACTAAATATCATAAGTAAGAGTAAATACGGAAGAAAGGTAAAATATAGATAGATGTAGTGGTGCACAATGATTCCACTAACATTGATCGTATTTTAAGGAAAGTCCAACAAGATATCAAAAAAATCTGCGGCTTTGATTCCAACTAGTAATAAGAAATTTAAACTACCTTTCTATTCACAAGTAATAGGATTAAGTAGGATTTTCCGCCAGCAAAATATGAACGTATCTTCCGCGTTAGATACCACTTAATAAAACTTCTTATATAACAATAAATCGCATATGAAGCAAAAGTCAGGAATTTACCAACTTGTATGTGATTCTTGAATTAATATTGTTGACGATGGATGATAATAATTAGAATTGTTGTTTAAGGTCCATCCTATTAGGTTAGTGGTCTAGTGTGTTGAACTATAATAATTTGAAAATATCAAATCAAATTTAATCCTCACGCTAGGCGAATTTTACCAAAAAAATAAGGAAAATAGGTAGTTAGACAAGTCACTGAATTAATTATGAATCTGGCACGGAAAACTCTTTATCGGAGCTACTTTAAAGGCGACAGTAGATACACTGCCGAAGCGTCGGAAAATGAAATTTATTACATTTTATACAGAGTAGAGTAGAGAGTAATTACAATAATGGTAACTAGAAACAACGAAATTTCTATAGGTCCACTAACACAAAATTAATAAATATGATAAATACATAAAAAATGTATAACACTTTCTAAACTTTGTAGTGAGTGTTAGATCTTCTATTTAGAAAAACTTCAAACATCTGGGTCTTCATACTGTCTATCAATTTTGGTTAATGTTGAAATAGTAACATCATTTCAACACCTCATTATCGCAGATTTTAGTTCCTTGACGCTCTCGTATTCTTTATTATTGGTATACACCTTTCTTGCTAATATTCCCCAAAGATTTTCTATGCGGCTCAGATATCAAGTTAAGGGACATATCCCTAGATATATTGTTTATTCTTTAATTATCACAAGAGAAACAAATCAAAAATTTTCAGCTTATTATTGGCATACACCTCTCTTGTCAATATCTCTCAAAGATTTTTTATTGGGTTCAAGTCAGGCGAGCGAATAAATTGATATCAGTTTGACGAAACCACTCCTTTGTTTATCTGGAATTATGGGCAGCTGCATAGTCTTGCTGAAATGTTCAGTCTTGCGTCGGCAATTATTCACCAAAATCTATCACAACCATTTTCAGAAGTTTATATAAGAATTAGAATTCATTCTCGTAGAAATAAAATATATAGAGGATTTATTGTTATGGATGAAAGCCGCCCAAACCATTACACTACCGCCACCAAAATTTCGACTCTACGCAACTTCAGTGTTCTTGCGCAAATCGTGCCAATAACTCTAACTCCTATGATTTTCAAATTTCAGTCTTGCCTATTTATGTCCCTTTTAAGGGTACTTTTGAAACTGTTTTTAGCCACCGAAAACGTTCCTGTTTATTACTTATAAATTTAAATTACATTTCATTTGTTGCACGGTTACATTACCAGAAGAAGGTAACCAAATAGCGATGAGCGCCACCTTCGAGTTAGTTTTTGATTTCTCCACTTGGTGCGATTTTTGCCATAGGAATTACCAAGCTTTATAAAATTGTTGATGAAGTAAGGAGATCGGTTTGAAGATCCTACCTCTTTATAACAATTTTTTTTTATCTTATACTTCGGTAATATACACATATAATGCCTGATTTCGTAAAATGTCTTGCCAGTTCTGATGAATGATAGAAAATTCGCTATTTTGAGTTATCGTTCTTGTGAATATACTCTGTAAAAAGGTTTTTAATGTTATTTTTTCTAGCATTTGTGTTTCTTTGTCTATACATTAACTTCGATGCATAATTTGCTGAAGATATTAAGAAAACCAAATATTCTGTGCAAAAGTTTATATGGAACTATACAAATTTCGCTGAGTATATGTATGTGTTATAAAAAGCCACCGTCTTTATAATCATTATGGTTAACGATGTCATGTATTAATAATGTTGTACATGTAATTTAATTGTAGAAACCTTATCAAATTTAACAAATAGTTATGCACTCAATTTCACTGTAATTTTATGAATGTTATGCAAAGAAGCTAGGTAATCAATTAATTCATGCAATGAAATTTGTTCATAATATTAACGGCAATAAATCCCACGGTGCAAGGTGTGGCTCGGTAATTCAAAGTAGTATCAATTTTACTTTATGCAGCGTACGTAACGG
Organism: Trypoxylus dichotomus; assembly: GCA_023509865.1. NCBI lineage: Eukaryota > Metazoa > Arthropoda > Insecta > Coleoptera > Scarabaeidae > Trypoxylus > Trypoxylus dichotomus. The sequence goes on from CM042075.1 coordinate 47,348,878, forward strand.
GACGAGCGAAACGTGAGCTTCGTAACGAAAACTAAACATCGCGGATTTACTGCGGTGTTCATCATGCCGTCAACCTCCCACCCCGAATGTAGGTGCCATTTCATCGGCATCGCCTCGGATCTTCAAGGCGTCCTGTGGTGTTCCCTCCCTTCGGCGTAGTAATAAGGATTGAACGGGACAGTGAGAGACGCATATCAATTTAAGGATATGTAAGGGTGTCGGCACCCGGGTGCGTGGCAGGAGTATATCGTATGAAAAAGTCTGTCTAGATATACCCATATTGGAAATCGTTTCTTTTTTTTCGTTTTATGTTTTCCTGCGATATGTCAGAAAATAAACACGTAATATCCTTCGCTTTCTACGTACTGCTTGGAGTATAGGTACATTCGTGAGTGTCAACTGCAATAACATTATTAGCTTACAAACGGAGCTACAGAAATGTGAAATGTATGTACGACATTGTGATAAACGAATAAAAATTGATCGTTATACACAGAAGGGAAAATATAATATCGAAACAGTCAATTGTATACCTTTTTTTTTCTTTTTGAGTATGAATAATAATCCCCCAGGATTAATTAAATGCGCAAAGAAATACTAACTTGTCTTACAGTTGTTGGCCACTATATTGGGTCACCCGTAAAATTACAATTCCACATATACGAAGTACGTTTCAGAATTAATGAGAATAATTAGTTTTAAACTGTTTAATTCAATGTATCTACAATGTAATATTGCTCCCTTTTAAGCATGCTCCTTTAGAACTTACACAACGTCTTTAGCGAGTTTTCCATTCCTGGTAACAATTCTGGAGATCTTGTTCTGTTGGCTATTTAGAACCTGTATCCTAACTCTTTGGATGTCGCTTATTGTTCCGTAATGGGAACCTTTCAATTTGTACTTACACCTTGGAAAACAAATAACATGGAATGTAGGGTGGGTGTGGGTCTACTGGAATGTTTTGCCTCTGCCAAAAATTCTCACCGCGGCCGAAGAAGGCTCGCATGACCAAATCCCAAAGTAAATCCATGCTTATCTTTTTTGATTCTCGTGGAATTGTCCACAAAGAATTCATACCCCAAGGCCAGACAGTGAATCAAACGTCTTGTTTGGTACAACCGAACAAATTTCTATTTAGAATTTGTATTTTCAATGTTGAAATCATTTAATTTTACTTTGCATTTCGTTGTACAGATAAATATTAATCTCACTTGCTATTGTAACCAAATCTGTACAATATCGATGTAATTAGAATTACTACAGTTGAGGTAGAAAGCGGTGACGTAATGGAAATCCCGACAATTACCCCATACAATTCAATACATTACACGTCGTTCAGTACACGATGTAATTCATTACATAACGCAACGTCACTCAGTTCGCGATGTATCTCTGTGCAGTACATGACGTAACTGAATTCAGCACACAAGAGTACCCAACATAAATCTAAAACAAACAGTTCAATACAAGCGGCAAAGGCATACGTGTATATCCAGTTAAGCGCGAAAATAAAGAATAGTGCACTCAGCGTTTTGTTTTAATTTCATGAATTCAAGTGCGCACCTCAAACAGTTGACTTTTCAAGATTCATTCAAACATGGAGGAATCTAGATCGTCCTACAAGCCGCACAAATCGGCAGTGTTTTTTAAACCAGGAGAAAGTAACACCTCTTATCGCGGGGTCCTTGAACGTATGAGGAAAAGAGTTTCGCGTGGGCGGCCTGACATTTGCCAACTCCTGGATCTTGCATCGCGATAGTGATAGGGTTATAGTTCGTTGTCGGTTAAAGAATTTTTGGCAGAGAAAAACATTCCAGTACTCCCACACCCACCTTACATTCCAGATGATTATTTTCTTTTCCTTACGCTTAAAGGGAAATTGAAAGATTCCCGTTACGGAAAGGCAAAATCATTGAATGAATGATGAATCTGGCAAGGAACAGCCCTTCTACCCTGAAGAAGCGTTAAAGAAGAAGGTAGCTGCGATACCACGGAAACATCAACAAGGTCCTGCCCAGAACAATCAACAAACGTGGAAAATCCAAGAAAAGAGAAACAACGCATACATATATTTATATATATATACATATATGTGTGTGTATGTATTGTAGCGTATGTTTTCGCGGGTAAAGGATGTCTTGTTTAAAATTTGTGGCATTCTCTTTCCAATAATATCAACTCTGCCTCAATCGGTAGATAGGAGTAAAGTTCTCTCAAAACAACTTTTGTGTCGATGTTGCAATACAAACATGGAACAAGGGAGCAGTTATTAAATTTGAAAATGATCACAATGCTTCGCTGAAAATCATGGAAGAGGATTAACACATCAGCAGGGAAAATATCCCAATCATTCTTCACGAAGATTTGGGCCAAACAAGAGTCTGTGCAAAATTTATTCCACACATTTTAACGGATGGCCGAAAATGGCTGCCTGGCAATAATTCCACAGAAGCCATTGCAACCACCAGAAATGATCCAAAATTCCTGAAACCCATTGTTACGGGTGACAAAACTTAGTACTTTCAGTATGACCCAGAAACCAAGCATCAAAAGGCAGAATGGAACTCGAAAAACAGACCACAAGCCAAAAAGACACGGAAAAGTTCTATCAAAAATCAAAACAATGCTCGTTACATTTTTCGGTGGCAAAGGAATTGTCCTCAGGAAATCCGTTCCAACTAGACAAACAATTACTGGCAAATATCATCTCGAAGTTTTGAAACATTTTATGTCAGAGTATATAGTCATATTCAATCCGAATATTGTGATCCAGAGACCTGGTGTCTGTTCTACGATAATGCACCTCACACCTCACTCATCGTTCGTTAATTTTTAGCTCGAAATCAAAACTATGTGTTACTGTATTTACCTGGCTTCATGCGATTTAAATTAAAATTGAAGATGAAGGAATGTTTTTTAAAGAGATTTCAACCATCAAAACAGTTACAGCACAAACACTATAGGCAAAATGAGCTACCACATACACTGTTGAATCGCTGCAACAACTGTATAGAAACTGGAAAACAATATTTTGAATAAAAAAATAAAAAAGTATTCAGATTTCTTGTTTCAGTGACTTTGCCCACCACCAGTATCGAAACTTGTTTGTTGCACTGTGTATATTGATTACAGTATTAACCGTGATTTGCAGATGTAGTTAGAGTTATCTAGAAGGCAATATTCTTTCCAGTTTGTAATCATTTTATCGTTAAAAACTTTTAAAAACATTTAAACAAAATATATAAAACCTAAATTTAAAACAAATTTCGATATTTATACCAAACAAATTGTGAGCGAAAACAGAATTTACCACTGAAGAAAAATTGGACCAAAGTTTTTTCGTTTTATTGTAAAATTTTAATTTCTTGATCTTTCAGAAGCGTCGCGCAGCAAGCTTCATACTCAATACTTTAATAATGATTAATTCAAAATGTCTGGAATGGTGGAAATGTAATGAACCAGAACACGAAGGTGTACGATTTTTTATAACTAATCTGTCCGATTATCTATTGTTCTAAATAGAGAAGGTAATAATATGTACGTAACTACACTACAATCTTGTAATGCATGTAACATCCGGTTCTATAAAATGATGAAAGTTCTCTACGACCCTATCGGTAATACTTTCAACATACTACCGCTATCAACGCAATAAAGAAAACGGCGGCATAGGCATGTCATTGGCGTGTTGTGTCGTGGGCCGCCTCGAACCACCTGGTGTTCAAGCCGGAACTTGTTCCCGTTACCTAACTCAATTATCCGCTATCCCGCCGAGAAATGTCATTACACGGGGCGCACTGCAGGACCCGCCACCGACTTATCCGACACTGATAGATTGCATTACGACTTGAATAAGTTAGTATGGTGATTATTACTCGAAACATGTGTTTCACTTAACCGTGTACTTATTCTGCATTACTCACTGTCCTACAAACAGAATTTTATAGAAAGCCTCCAAGAGAAATGTACTTCCACTTAGTTTATTACAAGAAAAATGTTGCTTTATTAATATTTGCCTTCATCTTGTGAATTTTTAGAAAAGGTAAATCCTAGGTTCACAAACTGAAGCTTTGATTCCAAAAATATTTTCTAGTACTGTACAAATTTATTAGTAATTACTCTTATTATTGATATTAAGTTGATTAAATATTATTACATGTTATAATTGATAATATACTTAAGTATTATACATATAAACTACTTGCTTATAACAATAATAACAGTCTTCGTTGTACAATAAAATATTTCTATCTATAGAATGAAATAACAATGTAAATTACTACTACGAATGTATACATACATAGGTGTTGCAACGATTTGGGTTCAGTTCCTTGTGTTTGGATAATTTTTCCGTCTTCATTTATTAATATATTATCTTTACCATTAATTGTTCTACTACGAGTTTGTTCACTTTATCTCTTGTTATTTAATATCTGAAAGAAGGTCTGCTCGTCCTTACTGCTTATTTCCACTGTGTCCGCAAACTTTGCCCAATTTATTGTTTTCTCATTTTAATCATTCTTCCTTTGTTTTCTCTCTATAGCATTCTTGATATTTTCTAGATGTATTTTCTTCACAATAGTTTTATATTCCCTGTTATCTTTACTAATTTTCTTTTTCGTTTTTCAACCTCTTTATACAGGGATGATACTTCCTTTAATAAATTATTGCGCTTGTTAGATTCTTGCAACTTCGCAACTTCTGCGCTAAAACTTATTTTTATCATGGTTTCCTTAACATGAAACGGTAAAAATAAGTAAAAACATAAAAACACGCTCTTTTCAGAAATAGAAGAAAAAATTATAGGTACTTTCGACAAGAAATTATTTTTATTAAACCATACATAAAATGAAAAGCAACTATTCAATACTTTCATCCACGCTTACGAAACGTATGAATAAATTCCATGGATTACGTTGGGTCCTGGCCAGTCACTCCTCCGAAACGGTCAGCCGATTTCGGCTAACACGACATCATGAGTCTTGTCGGCGATTTCATCGCTGGTAGCTGTTTTTGGGAGACCACTGCATGGTTCGCCACTTGTACTTGTGCGACCACGTTTAGACTCGCTCACTCCAGAACCTGATGGTCAATAATGATGGAGTGTATCCGCCATCAACCTCTAACAAAATATTTCGAATTTCGGTGGCCGTTTTCCCAGCCATCCAAAAGTGTTTTACCACTGCACGAGATTCGATTTTATCCTTTTTGGCGAAACCACCTGACTTGCTACACAAAACACTCTCTTACACAATAACTATTAACAGTAAACGTTTGAAATTTTAAGAGTTGCCATAAAGAAGGTTGCCCTTGTTGATCGATGAATCCACTTCAACCTTCGTGCGACATATCTTGCCGATTCCGGAAACTTTCCAGGTCGCCCGCGCACATCACTTTCGAATCCATTTCTAATTCTATAACGTGTGGAACAATATGGACCTGTCGTAAGAAAGACGTTGAACTGTAATAACTAACTTAATTTTCTTGAACACAAAATATTCGTTGATGAGTGGGATAAGGATTTATTTTTAACTAACAAAATTAAAATTCTTTAGCCATGAAATAAATAAATTTAAGTATTTAATTGAAATATTATAGACATCTCTCGCTCCCTGTATAAAGAAACAAGTGTTGTAAGAATACAAGTATTTAATTGAAATGTAACTGACATATATTTATGCACATGTATATCCACATTTTTCTTTTTTTCAGGCGCATACATTAAGGAGAATCCAATAAAACCGCTAAATGAGCATGGTAAAATAATAAAATTGTTTTATGCTTTTCCCTTAACTTGATGTTTACCTTTGTTCCTTTGAAATAATAGGATCGTAATTTCATAAAATACTAACATATTTATGTACCATAAAATTCAATAGCCATATTATTACTTACTTCTAATTAGCAGAAGTTATAAACTTGCAGCAATTACTATCGGGATTTGTACAAGGTATGTCCAGGCGGTAAATTTCAAAAGTCAATAAAAAAGAAAACTGCAACGTGCAATACAGAATAAGTGAAGAGTGCTTTCATTTACGACAATTTCGTCACCCCTTTTCTAATCAAGACCTTGCATTTAACGATTTTCATCTGCTTTTACGTCTTAAATCTTTCCTGTTTGGCCAACAATTTGTCAAGGATGCTGAGATGAAAAGAAACTATTACAATATTGTTAACATCGCAAATGCAAAAGATGCTGCTACTCTATGATAAATGCCTAAACAATTATGGTAACTACATGTAAAAGTAGTCGAATGTGTGTATTAAGTCGTCTCATAAACTTTCCTTCAAAATATATTCCGGCATTTTTTATCGCCTTCCAGAACTTACTTTCTAGGCATACCTCGTGTATATATGCAAATTTATATCGACCAGCGTGCTTCACCCTCGGATATTTACCCAACGATCTTACTACTTTATTATTAGAACAATAACCGCATAATATCATGTTGTTGTTGAATAATTACACATTACTGAATGTCAAAATATTAGCATAGTTTGGAATTCGTAAAATTGTAATTATCATCAAAATTCAGTGTTTATATATATATATATTTAGGACCTTTCATTTGGCTACATCAATTATTTAATTTAATATATATTTGATTTAAAACAAAAATTGAAATAAAGGAACCTACTCGGCAAGAAAAGAGCCTGAGATTTTCCACCACAATATATAAGTTTGACTGAACGGTTTGTGTAAAATACAATAATTACATGGCATCGACTTGCGGTACAATCGAAAGTGACAGTCATGTCAAAATATTTTAGCTAAATTAGCTCCACTAATGCTTATTTCACTTCAAATATCAATAGTTCCAGTTTCCAATAAGGGACTATATATTTCTTTTATATTAAATATTACTTTTCAAAATATTCCAATAGTTTCATTACTGGCTGTTGAGAAAACTGTACTACTTGCTTGTTCGTCTTCCAGTAACTAGCAACTGATATTTTCAATTCTCCTTGGTGAAAAATAAATACATAGTATTAAAGTTAGGAAGCAGAGAGAAGTGGACTGTATTGACTATCTCATATGTACATGGATAACCATGATGCCAACAATTCATCGCCACTACATGCAGGATGATTGATAATTGGAAATGTTCCTGTGGGACGGTGTTAGTATTTGCTAGTAAACTAGCGATAATATTCATCTTATTAAACTCAGTATTTCTAAAGATATTTCTGTTTTAGTGTTGCTTTGGAAGTGCTTGTCCCACTATTGGTAATGTTCAAAAAGACAATAATTGTAAATAATTCTTTCAATACTTTATCATTTTTGAGTGGTCTAAGCTACAACGTAAGATTTCAAACAAAAGATAGAAGAACTATATTGTGTACTTGGAAACTACCGAAGGCAAGCATTTAATAAACACAGAGGCATTTATTTCCAAAGTAAGACATGTAGACCGTATACGATTCTAAAACCTTCTGTTTTGTTACAATTTGAATAAAATATAAACTGTAAATTGTACTTAATAATAATTGTTATGAAAGGAAAACGTATTTTTAATAGTAAGGTGTACGCTTCTAAAAAAATATCCAAAATTAAGTATTTTCAAAAATTTAATACAATCTTACCTGGACTTGCCAAAATGGATATTGACGTAAATTTACTTTTAAATAGCTTTACTACAATCATCTCAAACAGATACGTCATCTCACCATTTATCTTTTCTATACAGCCCGTAATCGTCGAGAGAATGATAATATAGCCCCAGAACGATTAAAAGTAATCCATACTCTCATATATCAATTGTCCGTCCTCTTCATATTTTCACGGAAATACTTCTAAAACGTACGCCTGCTTACACAGTGAAGTATTGTAAACGGTAGAATGTACATTTCATCTCTGCTTTACTGGGTATTTGACCTAACCAAATCAATTCCTTGGCATGCTCCTGTCTTTTTAAAATAATTAATCACTTACAACGTTACTGCTTTTTTAATAGCAAAAACATTTCCCTTTTTGAAACACAATTTGTCCTGTGGTAACTTATATTATGCAGTTGTTAGTGCATGCTATCACAATAAAGTTCGTCTAACGAAACTAACTGAAAACAGGACTTTCATTTGCAAGAAATTAATCATTTGTTTACATTGTTGTCATTACCACAGTTCTAATTGCGGGAACAATGCGGTTGAATAATGGCACTTAGACGCGACTAAGGCGACAACGTCTTTGCCCATCGACAAAGAAAAGAAACGAAAGAAATCGCCCAAAATTAATCACAACAAATTAAGTACGAGGCGAAAGCAACACCGCACCACTAAAGCGAATATGAATATTTATTAGAGTGAAGCGAACGGGTGCCACTGCATAACTTGAAATTATAATTTTGTGTCGAAAGGAGATCGTGAAGGGTTGCGAGGCCAGCGAAGTGAAGGGACAATCAGTCGGGACAACGATAATAAAGTGGCGGCGACCGTTCTTTGGGGCGTGTTTCAAACCCCGCTAATTGCTGTTTTAATATAATGTAGCGTCACGAGGATGATGAGCGGGAAAGATCACAGGCCACCGTCGACTTCATTGGAAAAGGACGGCAAAAAGAGAGGGAAACAACATTATCGCCGTTTTATAGAAAATTATTGTAGCATAGATATTGGGAAAGATACAAATGTATTTCTAGTTTGTAGAATTTAATGAAAATGACATTCTTTATGACATACTTCATGACTGTATAAGAACCTACGCGAGATACAAGAAATGTCTCAGAAACCATTTCTGACACATGAAAGGGGAATTGTGATGATACTAAACGAACAGACCAGAATACTTGAACACTTTGAAAGTGTTAGAAATACTTCCGGAACTAATGGTGCATGGGCTTTGCAAGGGGCTAAAGTGGAGTCAGATATTTTTCAGTAGATCGCGGTGCAATCGCAAAGATGTAGCATTCTGTCTCGTAGTACTCTATGAATTTTATGTTAGACAATTTGTTTAATTATGATAGATTTCGAAAGTGAATAGTGTAAATATTTTTGCAATAATGGAAAGAAAGTGAAATCCGTGTGTTAATATATTGTATTATTAACCCAATTTCATGAAAAATTGATTAAGAAACACCATTATTTGGCGATGAAGAAAGTACTCTTCCACCACGACAATGCATTCGGCGATACGTCTATCATCTATATATAATGATGAACTTCGTCGATTTGCGCTATAGATTGATGACATATCCACCTTATTCTTTGGATTTGGATTCCTGCGACTTATTTCTTTCTTCAAATGTGGATCTAGGTGGCTAAGAAGGAGTTCTCAACAAGAGGGAAGTAGAAAGCTATTTTCAAGCTTTGGAGAAACCCTACTTTTTCGATGGTTTAAAATTTGTAATATCGTTGGGCGAAGTTTATTGAGCTCATAATTTAGTTGATAGTTCATACTTAAGCGTACCAGCTTCTTTTACACAAAGTTTAGTGGAAAGTGTTTTTCCTTGAAATAAAATTCTCAGGTAAATATTCTCTTGTCACTCTTCAATAAATTTTTGTCGTTGGTTTTTAGCTGTCCGCTTTTGGAATCATCCAATACTCTTCTCACACATCTTTGGGTCTCCAATGTCACTCAAATACACTCTATGGTTTTCATAGCATTTTCACCAAATGCCACTTGCAACGGTTATAATGTTTCAATAGCACAATTTAATAGTAATGCGCTGTCTCTTGGATTTTGTGGTGCTCTCTCTTGATGTTCGTAACCGAATTGCCGCCTCTATTCGTTTAGCAGCGCAAACCCACTAAAATTGAAAACTGGCCTCAAGTCTACTGCGATTATCTATCTTAATATCTTTTTGTAATTCAAATAGGGTATTATAAATTTTGCAATGGTTTAATGCAGAGGTCTCCAAACAAGCCCGCAGGCTGGATTCGGCTTGCCAGTGTCGTCAATCCGGCTCGCAACAGCTTATTGTTGTTATTATTGGTGTATGATAAGTTAAATAAACCACACAGAATGATAATAGCTGGGTTTTATTTACTTGCTAGGTAAAGCTTAATGCCAAGTATAATACGCAGAAAATTTAACGTAAGCATAATAACTATAGCTCATTTCAAAAAGGGAGAGACAAATTTCTGAACAGACCGAAATGGCAGTTACTTCTTATTGGTTCAAAACGAGGCGATATCACACCGTACAAGATTTCCTTTTTGCCGTAAATTGTCAAGGATTTTGATATCTTTACTATTGTTTATATCACGTTTGCGTCTCCACAGCTTTGTTCATAATTATTATATTACCTTAGCTATTTTGCGGTATAGATCAGTTCTTGTCAGAAATTTGATTTGAAAATTAATAGATTCTGTAAGTAATATGCAAATACAGAGAACTTTAGTTGTACTGAAATTATAATTCTGTAGCTTTCAATTATGGATGCAGAACCTAGCACCAATACTGCTAAAAGTACAGGTGTGTATTTTCTTCCAAGGAACGAGAGAAAGCAAAGCATTTGAATAACGCTGAAAAAAAGAAAATTTTGAATGTTTACAAAATAATTGTAAAGGATACACCGAAAACAAGAAAAGGTGACGTGATAAAGCAGATTGCCCAAGTACTAGGTAACTATTGCATGCAATATATACAGCATACCAACACCTTACAAGATATTGTAATTGCAGGAATTTCATATGTAATTGATGAAATTGCAAAGTCAAAAAATACGACTGTTCTTCGTTTACCTCAATATCATTGTGAGCTTAATCCAATTGAACTCATATGGGCACAAATAAAAAATGAGGTTGCTGCACACAACACAACTTTTAAATTAAATGAAGTAAAGCAACATTTGCACAATGCTATCAATAAAGTAACTGCAACAACTTGGCAGAATTGCATAAACCATGTTATCGGAAAAGAAACGAGTATGAAAGATCTCGATGGAATTATTGATGGAGGAAGTAGAACCATTTCTAATTTCTGTTGGAGACGACGATGACAGTGATTACTCGATTTCCTCACAAGCATCAGATTAAATTAAAAAATCTTGAAATACTTTATAAACTTGAATGTTGTTATTAACTTGGTCAGTTCTAATTTTAAATAATTGTCATGCATTGTTGTGGTTGTAAAATTAAAACTATTTTCAACTACATTGCTTATTATGTGTTACTGTATATACATTGTTATCTATATAATGACGTGTACTATTTAAACTTTTTTCAACAAATAAATGAAATATATGTCGTCTATACAGATTTATTTACTCTCATGTATTGTAATTGCCACATTTACCATTCTGTTGTTTTAATAGTAGAATTATCTCTGAAGAATTCATATACAATTTTATTTGGTACAGACTTAATATTTCAAACAGATCGTAAAATTTAAGTTTACCGCTTAAAATTAATTCCACAAATTTATCGGTTGTAATTTGGGCTGCGGGTCTGTTCAGAAATGTGTCTCTCTCTTTTTGAAATGAGCTATAACAAATAATTGAAATGAATCCCACTAACATTATAAACTAGTGAACATCCCGCGGTTTCACCCTCGGTAGTTATGTTGGGATAAAGAGTACCGTATATACGTGTACATCGATGTTTGGAATGTATACATCCTGAATCGTACATATAATTTTTATCCTGAAAATCCCTTAGGAACGGAAAAGCTAAATTAACACGAATGAAACCGCGGGGTGTCCACTTGTAAAAATTACTCATGAGATTTATGTAATTGTGATTTTCTGCTGACAATAGTTTGTAGTTGTGGACCAATTATTAAAAGAGATTTAAGACGCTCATCGGTTAGCTTAGAACTATAAACATTCTTTGTGTACTTCATTGTGGAGAATGTTTTCTCACACAAGTAAGTAGTACCAAAAACAAAAAACAGCCCATGAGAAAATTTATGCAAATTACCAAATAGTACCAGGGGAAGACATAAAATTCCAACAAAGATGAGTTTTGATATTTGCTCTTAATTATATCACTGCACTGTAAATCAATAATTTCTATTTGAATTTCCGGGGCTAGGGTTTCAATGTCAGTATCAAAAGTATTTTGGAAAATCTTAATTTTATTCGCTATGACATCAAAGTCTTAGAAACGAGTATCAAAATTTATCTTCAAAGCACTGAAAGCTTAGATTGCAAAATCAACGGGAAACACAGTCTCAGTACTGTGGCTGAATATTTCAGGTGTTTTAAAATGTGTAAAGCATTTTTATGTAACTGCGATTGAAACAGTATTATTTTCTCTCGGAACGATTTGATATTAGTGTATAAATCACGAAGATGCTCCTCGCAGTCTCCAATTCAGTTGGTTCATCTGTTTTGTCCACATAGAATACTAACTTCTACTACCATTCTCTATTTTGTAATTTGGTAGGAGGGCAATGCTTTTCATTCAAAAAAAAATCGATCTCTGCTCGAAGTTTAAAAAAGCAAAAAATAAATTGTCTTACCGTTATACGTAAGTGATAACACACACATGAGAGTATAAAGATGCTTAAATGAGTGTGCCAAAGACTTCGCGCCCGCCGGAGCAATGATCTAACAAGTTCCCAAAAATTCAGAAAGATCGGAAAACTCAGCACGACACCAAAGACAAACGGTACAGAAGATCATTCTTACATATCTAGCAATACCGTCTTACAAGGATCTAGAAACTACGTATTTATACAATTCGAAACCACGGACAAGAGGCTATCAAAGGCGTGTACATGCGTAAAATTTCAAAAACCTAAACGATCAAAACAAACCTTACATACAGGGGGTAGGGAAAGGGAGGCGTTTACCTACAACCTTCCTTCAATATTTTTTCACAATTGAGAAATTACTATAAAGCAGTACAAAATATCCTAAGGTAATAATTATTTTAATAATAAAACCATTACACCTTATATCTTGCCATCTATTCTTCTTACTTCTGTTTTATTTTCGGTGAAAACGTTCGTAAATTAAAACTATTTCTCAAATTCTTATGCTTTTTCATCACTGTTATTATTTAAAATATTGCTTCTAGAGCCACCTATGCAACCCTCTAGTGCAATAAATTACAGAATAACCACGAGTTCTCCCCAAATAGAAAGTAAAACTTATAGAATGATATTTCGAGTAGTTTAAAATTGTAGTTCAGAAGGTTATTTGCAATACCTCCCGAAAAGTTGTTTGCTTGCCTAATTTACGTTTCCTAATTTTATATAATTTTACCAAAATACTTTTAAAATTAATTTCGTCCGCTTTCAATAGTGTGTTTCCAAAATGAAATTGATATGATGTTTGAAGTTCCATAAACAAAGAAATTGTGTATCATAATGAAGCGAAGAATACTTCTACAAGTAGTAGACTATTTCGGTTATAACGGTGTCCATACATTCCTATCCACAATCTCGTTTTCCGAAATTTCAAAAACCATACATTTATTACTTTTAAACAATACGTGTAACAGGCAGTCATGAATCACCATATAGAATATAATTTAAAACGGAAAAAATATACACAGTCCTCTTTTGAAATAAACATATTAGTAACGACGTTTAGTTTTTAGTTTAGTTTAGAGTTAGCTTCACTGACTTTAGTAAATTTTCAGATATCTCCGATGTATGGTTTTCTAGATATAGATATTTTTCAATTTAATATGTTCAGAAGTTCTACTCTTATTATTTTTCTGAAATTGTCAAAGCGACTATTTTTCAATAGAACTTGTAATAGCCACAGATAATCATCATAAATGATCCTCTATAACCTCAGGATTTTCACATATTGACATGAAATTGTTTTTGAGTTGTTGAAAGTTTGAAACAGTTGGTATACGTAGTTCAATTTTGACTCAAAAGGTGACATTTTAAATTTTTTAAGAGAGATAAACATAACGGTTGGAAATTTTGTTCCATACGGCACATTCATTGTATAATGATTTGCTTCCAATACTGGATTCTCAAACAACTCCCCTCCCCCTTTATGTACGTATACACATTTCTTAAGTTTAAATGTGTAAGAATAAATAATGCTACCTTCCAAAGAATAATGTAATTTTTTAAACGGTGGTAAACAAAAAAAATAGAGTATTCAGTAACTTCCTGGAACATTGACTATAATTTCCAAAATTATAAGCAAATGAACGCGCTGGTATTTACTAGCTGCTTCATAAATATTCAAAAGCGCTTCCTTGAAGATAATTAGGTAGTGTATTCCGTTTTTTATCGTTATTTCAAGATCATTGTTCTTCGTTGCGGCAATTTACATATTTGAAACGGCATCTGTTTACTTTAGGTTAGGGCTTGTTTATGTTGTTTAATAAATTAACTTTGCAATGTAAACTTCATGAACAAAAGGGAAAACATTTTGCTTGGTGTATTATAGAGCTTAAAAGTGTAGCTGAAGCGAGTAAAAAATAACAAATTACATTATAGTGAATGAGTACGGAATGGGTGTACGTTAGAGTGTTGCGTAAACATGCTGTGTAACGTTGCTTGCATAGGTAAACACTCTATATAATAAACTGTATTCTTTAGTTTTAGTAGCAACTCCTCAATCAAGTAAATGTTAACGATATCATTGAAGATGCATTAATTACTTAAGTTATTGCGTTTACAGAAATAAATAAAAAAACAGAACAGAGTAGTCCAAATAATATTCAATTCATGCACCTGCTCTAATTGTTATCTTAGGCCTTTTATTACAGGACTTCTGTTAATACGTGGTAAAAAAATCTGTAAAATATGTTTATAAATGTCTAATTACATCTTTGTACTTATTAGTCCAATAGCAATTATGTACAATATCATATACGTATCAATAAATCTTTAATAGATTTTTGTTCACCACTAGATACTTGCGGCAGACCTAGACCTATGTATATGATTAAATAAGTTCAGAATTTCTAAATGAAAATTAATAAATACTATACAATAACACAAATGATAGTGTAGACTGCGCGTGTGTCTACAACAATTCTTATGTCGTGTATATTTATGTTATCTATATATCTACTTATACGCCAAATAAAATATTTAAATATTGTCTGTATAAATTTAGACTAATCAACGCAAGTAATTAGAATGATATACCTAGTCATACCTACTCATTTTCCAAATTTTGCTAATGTTTAGTTAGAGTTCTAACTCTTAAGAAACCCAGGATATTCGTAGTAACGTGATGTATAATTTAATAATTTATATCAGTATAACAATATTGAAAGCTCCAATAATCTGTTTGACTTAATTTCAGTAACCGTGCAGTAACGGACATTAACCGATTTAGCAAATTCAATATATATTAGTAGCCTGAGAGAGTTGACATCTGTCACAAGTCAATAGTCAATATTGTATTTTTTCAAATCTAAAAGTTATAGTTCTTGTATGTTATTATATTTTGTGAGGTTTTTAATATAATTAGAACTATCTAGTACATTAGTCTGTGCCACAATAAAACGTGCAACTTGTTGGACCTAGAAACTTATTTATACAAACCGTCGCCGACTAACTGCACCTTTATGGCATTACAACCCGTGGGTAGCAAAACGCAGAACTTGTGTATGAGTTTGATGTAACAATTCAGCAACAAATCAAACAGTGTCTTGTTTTTTTATAAAAAGTACGCTTAATATGCAGAACTCAGTAAAAACCAGTGTACACACTGGTTATCTTTTATGGCTCACACACGATCATCAAATTAAACCAAAGAATCATTATCGATCCATGTATAAAGGAACAGGTTGCCTAAGTGACTTAAGTACTTTTAAAAGTATGAGAATAAAATTAAGAATTTATTTTAGACGGTTATATAGGAGCTTTATTCAAAATATTGAATTCTCTATTTCAACCAATCTCAGACATTTTTGGAAATATATACGTTACCAACTGGATGAAGGAGGTATTCCTAAAACTATAAAGGATAACTATGGCAATACGTATAGGGATCAACTTTCCATAGTTGACGCCTTTCGTGAATTCTTCAACAACAACAACAACAAATTCATCAACATTAACACTAATGCCTTCGATTTCTCCTGGTGGTTGACCTTGTTTCTGTGACTGATTTGGACGTACTGTTTGCTCTTAAATCGTTAAAAGATAATTGCGCAGCTGGTAGCGATAATATACCGACCTATCTGGTTAGAGATTGTGCGTATATTTTTGCTTCTCCTTTCTGCTACTTGTTCAGTCTTACTCTCAAAACACCCACCTTCCCATCTGTATGGAAGATAGCCAAATTGGTACCTGTTTACAAAAGTGGCGAGAAGTGTGTTACTTCCAATTATCGATCTATAACGTTATTAAATAATTTTGCTAACGTTGAGAAATGTTTATACAAGTATATTTATGCTCAAGCTAGATCCTGGATTTCAGGTAGCCAGCAGGGTTTTGTTGTTCAGCGATCTACAGTAACTAATCTGGTTACAATTGCTTAATATTTGTTTAACAGTGTAGATGCTGGAAAGCAAGTGGATGTTGCATACAGCGAGCTGACATAAGCCTTTGATGGAATCGATCGCACTCTGCTTATTATTATTGGGTTTTCCTCTTCGCATTTGACTCTATTCCAATCGTATATTCTTCAAAGAAAAGAGTTTGTGACATGTATGAGCTTTAAATCTGATTATTTCACACCAACCTCTGGAGTTCGTCAGGAGACTAACGTAGGTCCACTTTTGTTCTTGATATTTATAAATTTATTGTTCCACATCTGGGATCCAGGCAAACAAATGTATTTTATTATCACGCACCTAGAACAAAAATTGCCATTAGGTCCTCAATATATATAATGTGTAATAGCTTCAACTCTATGGATACTGGTGTGTTAGATATACCTACATACATGCCACTTGCCATCTCTTTTGACATTATGTAAACCGCAGATACACTATACTTAGCAGAAATTCACACTACTTCAAACATGAAAAAAAGGAACTCTTAAAATCAGTATAAATTCTCAATAGCAAAGATACATGTTCAAGCAGCCTGTAAGAGGGCATTTATAATTAACCTAGAATCCTAATGATCCTCGGAAATTTTTGAGTTTAATCGGCGATAAGCGTGGTACTTCTCGTGGTTGTATGTATTGGAGTAAGGTTAAAATATTGTCAATGGTTTTGTCGCTTACTTTTCCTATGCACATGTGCCTGCTAGAGCCAATTATAGCGTGTTATGATTTTTATGTACCTAAAGCAGTTGGATACTATTATGCAAATTATCTTCAAAATCTATACATGTAAAATATAATAGATTTTGCCTTTTACAAGAGTTTTAGATCCCGGCAATTCATATCGACATGTGGTGTTCCCCAGTTAACATCTATAACTTGTCCTTATCTAGGCTACGCTGGTGATGTTAAATTGTATGCAAGGATATTCAACGTAAATGATATAACTAATTTCCATAACAATATTAATATTGTTAACCATTGGTCTAAGATAAAAAACTTGTTCTAAGCATCAATAAGTGCTTAGTAGTGTCCTACATCCGTAATTAATCTTTACTACCTTCTTATACAATAGGAGAAAATAAACTTAGTTAATACCTAGGGGCAACTTTTGATATAACATTAACTTTCAACCCACACATTGAAACTGTTTGTGTGTCTTCATCAAAAATCTTGGAATTTATTATTTTAACGTTAACGTCTTGATAATGCTTATCACGCTTATGTAGGCAGCAAATTAGAATACGCATTTATTACTTGGTATCCTTATCACAACTTTCAGATTAATAGAGCGAGACGCTTACAAAAACGTTTTCTTAAGTTTCTTCCTTTCAAATCTACCGGTACTTACCCTGATTTTAATATATGATTACGATACATTACTTTAGTTTTCAATATTTCGAGCAGAGAAAAATATCGTACAGTGTAAGATTTCTATCGAAACTATTGAACAATTACATTGATTGTTTGGATCTTGTTATTGGAACAGCTTTTCATGTTTCTCACCTTACGTCCATATTGGCGCCAACGTTTTGGTATCCTGCTCCGAGGACACAACGATATCTTTGTTGGAAACAGAGTATAGTGCTTTATTATATATACTGTGTAGCTAGTTGCATGTTGAGTGCTTTTGTATGTATATCTTTTGTATATGTTTGCCCTGTCTTTGGAATGTTTCCAATGCGCAATAAATTATGTAGATAAATGAATAAATACCAGTTCAAGATAGTGATCTAGAGTTTATGTCGTGCGGGTACTGTGGCTTCTGATCGATTCTTTTCGTAGAAAATGTTTAATATGCAGAGCTCTTTCACTGTTAGTATTGCAATATTTGGAATTACAGCAATAGTCTTCTCGACATAGTTTTATCTAGTTACAATATAATTCAAGATATTAAGCAATCATTCCTTCCTATTGTTGTGGCGCCGTTGGTAATGTTAAAAGTTTACCTCGTCCCTTAAATTTTCGATTGCCGGGTTATGATGCGTTGAATAGCCACTTCGCGGTAATCGATTAGTGTATTTAGCTGGGAAATAGTAGCACCTTATCAAATCTGATAATAAATTATAGCCAAACCTGAGACTTTCTGTTTGGTATAGCGCCTCCACAATTTGTATAATAAGAGAAAGGCATAAGATCCATAACAAACGAAAAATATACGATTGTATTGAATATATGACATATGCTATAAGCAATCTAAATATCTCATCAAGGAGCACTGTCCCTAAATTTACTATTAACGTATCTAACCAGTTGTCGCTAGATAGTATCTATGTTTCGAACTGCAACACCAACGACAATATGGTGTTTCAAGAACTATTAACCTTCAATATAAACAAGGAACATGGTGTTCCTATTCATAAAGGGGGAACACAAGGCGACGTTATGAATTACAGACTTACTTTATTCCTTTCGGTTGCCCCAAAGATTTTGGAATCCTCTGTATACGAACTTTATTTAAGGTATTTAAACAAGAAATAATCCCAAATCAGTATCGTTTTTGTCGATACAGATGGGTTGAAACAAGTATTTTAATGGACATGCGAGACATATTCGACAAAATGTCATCTATATAAACTTTAGTAAAGCTTTTGATAATACAAATTCCATTTTACTTACATTTCTTCTTGCAGTACTATTTTATGCAGTCTTCAAAACACAATTAGCAAATATCCTTTGATGTTCTTGTGGTTACAAAGTATTTCATTGGTTTTCCGGGTGCTTTTATGTTTATCGACTTGGTTCTTTCTTTATTTCCGCTATATTTAGTTTAATTTCTTTGTAAAACTAATTAAAGCTTTCACGGTTCTCGGTAGGATTTGAACCTACAGCTCATATTCGCTATACCACTATATTTAACCACTTAGACTGCGGAGACTATATGAACAAATCGCTAATTAAATCGCCATTTAAGTCGCTAAATTTCAAATTCGTTGTGCATGATGTAAACAGCCCTCACCTTAACATTATGGTATTGATAAACTTCATGTGAAAAACGTTAAGTAACATCGCTTTGGTATGTACTATTTTGGAGATGCCATTAATAAAGTAAGTAATATCTACACTACGGCCTATATTAACGCAAATAAATTATTAAAAAATGAGAAAATATTCACTCATTTTTCCAAAACTTAGAATTTTTGTTGTATTTTATTAATAGCGATTGAAATTAAGGTATAGAAATAAAAAAGAGTAATTCTAACGAAAGATAAACAAAAAATTCTTAAACATTCCGCTCACCAAAGAAACTCCCTTCGGCGCGAAGAACAGCTTCATAATCCGGGGCATCCGCTCCAATAGTTTTTCAATGACTCTATTTGGCATATTAGTCCATTCCTTTTGTAAAATGTTCTACAAATGACTTACGGAGGTAGGGCATACGTTTCGGACCCTCTTGTCCAATTCAACAGCTCGATGGGGTCTAGATCGGGATTTTGAGGCAGCCATGTCATTATTTGTAAAGTACTTATTATTATCTTGTTCTTCATTTAAGAAATTTTTGCATATCACTGCTGAGTGTTTGGGGTCGTTGTCCTGCATGTATGCAAAATCTTCGCCGATTAGACGCTGCACTGATAGTATTACATTTTCCTGCAGTATCTCTAAATATACTTATTTTCGTAAAATATCTTTGATTCGCTTCGAGTTTTCTGTACCGGCGTAAGGAAAACAATTTCAAACAAGCACAGAACTTCTTCCTTGTTTGACAGTTGGCACTGTACAATCCTGCAACAAAAACGCCCCTTGATTGTCCTAATACCTCAAACTTTGCCTCGCCAGTCATAAATAAATACACCTTTTAATCTTCTTTTCACTGTAGTAACAGAATTTTTTCTTGCACGGTCGCGATTTATTTCGTCAGCGTGAGTTGTCCTTCTCTAACTGAACGTACCCGGTACGTTACGTACGGGCGTTGAAGTCTCCGAATGATATCACTAACATTTATTTTTTCGGAAATTTGACGAACTGAATAACCTTCTTGATGAAAAGCAACAATTACAGAGTGCTTTTCTAAAGTTGTTGGTTTTCCTCTCAGCGTTTCAATAACTTTAATCAGGTTCACAAAAAAAGATACGCTCTTAACACTAACGCACGCACAAGCAGGTTAATTTAGAAACTTTATCAATACACAATACTCCTGCGGGTGGCCTGTTACCACCGCGAAGGGTAATATAAATTTATTACCTGCAATACTGTCCCAAAAATAGTCCTATTTGTGGCGATCAGGATTATTCTGAAAATTACTATATTGAGCTATAAAATATAATAGGTTTTTAATCATTCTCTTATCTATATTCTTAGAAGTTTGCATGTACAAGTAATAAACAAACGTCAAAAAGGGCCTAATATAAAAGCAATTATCTTATCTTTTAGTAGAGTTTAGAACATTTTACTGGGTGTCCGAACTAATATGGACGGCAGTGTACATAATATCTGCAAAACCTCTTAAATTTTCTTTCACGTCGCAGATCCCACCACAGTTTAAGAATCTCGTATGTTCATTAAAATCAAATTAATGTTGTCTATCCTCCACTTAAATTACAAAAATGAAATTGATTTTACATATTTCTTAGTTCTTAGTTTGTTTTAATAAAAGGTGCTTTCTTCACTTTTATATACAACACAGCGTTGTTATGGAGAACATTATTTTTCCTATTGTTTTACAGGTATTCGTATATTTATTCAACGATAGCTAAAACAACAGGAAAGGGTTTATATTTGTATATAACTTTTTGTCCTCACATTATGACCCCCAAGTTATATTGAAAAAGATAGGTAATGCGGCTACATTAGTTTACGTTGTTTTGAAACGATTTTTTAACGTTGAGCAACGCGTTTTCTTCACGTATTTTTTTGCATTAATACGTATGATTTATTGAATTTATTTATGATTTGTAGAGTACTTAAAACTTACGTTGCTTTTGCGTTAATTCTAAAGAACTGTACAACATTGCAAAGAAAGAAGCATTTCACATACTTTTGCGGGACATTCATATGTTTCTTAAACGTTCGTTTTTAACCAATGGTGTATCTCAACTTAGCATCCACAACTTAGGTATAGTTGGTACACATACTATGTGAGACCAATTTACTCCTGACATAAAACATAAAAATTCCGAATCGGTGTTGAAATTTTCCTTTTTAAATTTCAACGCGCGAAAGTAATTTTATTACATCCGAGATGTTCGCAGTAGGCCCCGCTGATTATTCATTTCATCATAATCTACAGGCAGTTGCCCTGATAGGTGTCTAGTTGGCATGAAATACCGTACCCGTTGCGTGATCGTGTTCTACCTCAATTACGTCCATATTGTGTTCGTCGTAGGGACCGTCGCGAAGCTCTTGGTGTCAGCACGCGTTTCCAATACAATTATCCCATGAACCAACGACACAAAAGCTCATTCTCACTCACGGCTTGCCCAATCCGAACTACAACTGCCTCCGCTCGAAATCTACTTTAAATTCGCCACATTGTCAGCGCCAATTGAACGAAACAAAGCAAAATGTGTTCAGCTAGGTGAAATGCTATTTTTAAGTGCGATATTGCTCCGTTTTTAAGACTCCAGCTAGTTTTGAAAGTAATTTATTTGACGCCTTTTTCAATATCACAGCAACATTTACCAGGTTACTAATTTCTGAAATATGATTAGCGTATGTTTATTGCATCTCCTATCTAAAAACTATTACATCCAATACAAGTTGTTTGCATCTATTTCCCCGTACATTTGCTCCGAAGCTAATGGAGATAAAGAATAAGGAAACCCTAATGAAAGTGAAATTGCTTTGTACATAAGACTTTGTCAATGTAATATCTTTTGCATGAATAGGTGCTTTCTGCTCCAGCTTCCCAGCTTTATTTCTTCCAACAGTTCTGTTAGTTCTTTTAAGTTCTCGTTTGCTGCTGCTCTTACAAATATGTAAGAGTAGCGTACATATGTAATAATTTAAAATTTTCCGATTATCGCATATAAAGAAAACATTTTGGCCTTTTTAAAATGTACACCAAGTAGTTGCAATTTAATAATAGATAATACAATACATGATATTAACTTCATTATTTGATGAAATATTGCAAGTTATGTTACAATTCGATCTCATGATTCAAACGTTTCACTTTCACTATCTGTACTAATATGAATAATAAACCCTATAGGTTCTTCACAGTCAATTCTTTAACCCATCATTTCTGTATTTCTTTCTCCATACGGTCAACCGTCTCTTCTCCGAGTGTCCGTCGACTACTTTAAGGGCATCTAGTTAAACGGATTTTACGTTTCCAATTGTACGAACACTTTCTCCAACATATGGAGTATAATAACTTTTCCATATGTTCCATCGGTTTGAAAATACAATGATATGGTGAAAGACACAGTACTGCGTTTCTCTGCAAGTTTGTGTATTTCATACATCGAGGCAGATTTATTTCTACAAAATAATAAGCAACGACAAGGACAATCCAGTAAAACTTAATACACTTACTTTTAATTAAATCGAGAAACTGATTTTTTAATAAAACTGCACCATGCGGTATATTATTCTCTGTTAGCCATTCCTGCATTTCAGCTTTAGCATATAATACTGTGGATAGTTTTGCTTAGAAATGTTGCCAAGATCATGCCGCAGTTCCATTTCGGAAGATCCACATTTCATCAGTAAACACAAGCTGGTATGTGTCAGATTTCTTGGCACGAACATATTTGGACGAAAAATTCACACGTTTTAATATAATTCAAAGGCCGCAATGTATATTTTGAGATGTCACGAAACTAGAGAAGTTAGAGCTTGTAATACAGCATTTCTAAGTACCATTATCCTTAAGTAGTAAGCTCCGATTCTCAGTTGAGTGGCTTCGATCGCACATACGATATGTCATCGAAACATGAACTTGTCACGAGAACGTGTGCCCGCAATGATCCACTGCGATTTTAAGGTCGGTTTAAGTGAACAACGAAGTCTTAAGTGATTGAAACTCGCGTTTGGTAATGAAAATCCTTCACCTGCAATTGTTTTACGCTGGTATAGTAAATTTAAAAGAGAACGGATATCGCTTGATGATGAGGCACGTGCTGATAGGGCTTGTTCTTGCGTTACCGAAACAAGAGAAAATGAGACGTATGACCGATGAAGATCCAAGATACACCTATCAAGCGATTGAGACAACTCTTAGTGTTGAATCCCTAAATTCAATTTCACTTGATCATCTTTGGATGAAAAAAAATATTACTTGTTGGGTGCCAGGCACGCTTAACGATTTCCAAACGACAGAGCGAGTAAGAGTCGCTCAGGAACTGTTAAATAATGGTAGACATCATATTCTATCTAAATTACTAACAGGTGATGAAACTTACATCTCATTTTACGATATGCCTACTCGCCAGGAGAGTCGCCTACTCGCTACGAAGATGCATCAACGCCCACAATGGCCAAAACGCAAAAGGCTGTTATGAAGAAAGTTATGTACAAGCTGGAACATCGACGTACACTCACAGGAAACTGGTACACCACAAAATGTTTACCTGCAGTTCTTGAGTCAGTTAACATTCGAGGGCTAATGTTGCATCACGACAAGGCATCGTCACACACCGTACAGTAGATAGTTGAATTTTACGTGAAAATAATGTAAAAGTCCATCCACTCTATTCGTCTGATTTGGCCATGTGTGATTTCTGGTTGTTCTTTAACCTAAAGAAACTTTTACGTGGTCGACGTTTCACGGCAAAGGATGATATGGATGAAGCAATTGATCGATATTTGAAAGCATTCCAGAAGATGATTGGCTTCAAACTTTTACGCTGTGGAAGCTTCGGTTACAAAAGTGCATAGATGCAGGAGGTGATTATTTTGAACATAAATAAAATCCTTTTTATTATATTGTAAAGGTTTTCTTCCTATAATGGCAATATATTTAGATGGGAACAGTAGTGTACTTTATAGAATTGCCAATAAGGAAGGCCAATAACTTCTGCTTTTTTGGTGATGTCTCTACCTTTTTAAAAAAGAAGAATTTTGAAAAAATAAGGATGTTATTTTTAAGGCGAACAAAATGATATGACATATTTCCGGGTGTAGTTTATGTTTACTGATTAATCGCGATCCATAGATTTCACTTCCAAATTTATAACTCCAAAAAGCAGCCCCAAGGTCCAGTTAAATTTATATGATAATAATAATAATGTTTTATTGCTTACATTTATAATATATAAGATACATTTATTATTTTATAAGTATAGGTTTAAATATAAGCGATGACCAATATACAAACAATGACGTACAAGATGAATAACAAAATTGAAATTTTATTTCAAGTAGGGAGGTGCAATATGCACTGCTACAATCCTTTTGATATGGAACGTTAATATCTCGAATTTTGTAAACCATAAAAAGTTTGTCTTACGTCTCGAAAAAAATAGTAAATTGCAAAAGTGTTAAAGCAGAGAACTATCACTGGCTAACCAATACGCCTGAAACACTAAAATACATGACATATTGTCTGTGCCAAAATTTGTAAAAAAAATTACCTTGCATGAAATCATTTCTAGTGATCATCGATTTTTAACTGTGTGGAAATACATTTTGGTTAAAAGTTAATTGGATATCAATAAAGAAATGAAATACGGTTTATTCTACTTTCTAATGTGTAAACGAAATCAATCAACTTTTTAAAACTACCAAAAGTTTTTTCATACTATTTACATCTATTTCTAAGTATATGTTCATGCAATTTGCTTTTGTAGAATTAGTTTTCTGCGTTTCGGGTTATTTGATTTTTCAATTAACTGCTCGCTGATGTAAATGAGAAGTTTACTGAATTTGTTCATATAGTGTAGCTCACAAAACATCATTTCTCAATATTCAGCCGTAACTTCTTATTCTTGCACCAATTGGAAATTAGGAACAGGTTGGCTTGACAAACATGAAAATTAGTATATTTTGGGATTATACGCGTGAGCTGTAGGACAATAGGAGAATTAATTAGATCATTTATGAATAAGTTGAATAATAGTGAGGAGAGATCGTAACGTTGGGGAATACTAGTTGAGACAAACGGCTTCAATTTGTATTCATTGTAATACACATAATTTTCGTTATTCCTCAAATATAGATCCACAAAAGCTAGGAAAGATTGACCAAACTCAAATCACGATAACTTCTCTCATAGTACCGAATGATCTATACTAACAAAGGTACGACTAATGTCTATTAATTACATTTATTTGTTCACATGCATCCAATGTCTTAGCTATTTCTTGAGGTATATATAATACATAAGTTGGTAATTATCGTACAATTAGCTGTAAAAACGTGTTGACAAGTTGACATAAATCAATTACAGTTATAAACGGAATGTAAGACAATTAGTTTCCAATAGATATTAGTTTTTAATTGTTCTGCCTTGTTTCTTTTTGTTGCTATTATTGCTTCTAGTTTCATCTACTTTACCGTCGTATTTTTCTATTACTTCGTTAGATGTATTCAATCTGAAAAATCATTATATTACGCATTTCTCTTTAAGTTAATGCCATCGCTTTATAGCTACAACGTTAAACCTTTATTCAATCAGTTCTAGTTTGCCGTTATTAGACTAATCATTATTTAATCTTGGTGGAAATAAACTATCAACAAAATATGTCAACAAAGCGATAACGGAATTACTTTCTTCTTTAGTAATTTTCTAAACAAACTTTATTACCACTGGTTTTAAAATTACATTTTGGTCCATTTATTTCGAATCTCTCTTTATTGGACTTTTCGTAGATTTATAAGTATAATACGGGCAATAAAGATATTATATAATAGTAATGATCAATTTCAATTCTAACCGCATAGCGTCCGACTTCCTTTTATCACAGTCTAAGCGACAATATCTGTCCGTTTTTAGGAAGGTCCTGGAGTCGCCGGAATAAACACGGAATATAATAATTGAGGGCGACTCAGTAAGGAATGTCAAGTATGCGACCGATGTCGACCGTCTCCGTTCCGCTTCCCTCATTACTTGCCGTGCTCGATCTGAACTGAGCGTCCGAAGGACCCGGCAAAGCAACATCGCATAGACGGCGACACAAAAGAGGCGAACGCAGACAGCCGATGAACTACACACATGCGATATCCTAGTTTCCATATTTTAAACGGATAAGTAATGAATATATGGGGTTTATATTCAACTGAACATAGTATGTATGCTTGCGTACCGTAAATATGAATTTGTATGGTTCAAAAGTAATATATTATTGACGAGGAACGTTATACGATCCAATCAATAGAGTTGATTGAAATATAACTCTATATACAGTGGCGCCAATTCTGTGGTGGAAAATCTCAGGCTCGTTAAAATTTTTAACTGGGTTCTTTGAATTAAAATTTTGACTTATTTGCTTTGAATTAAGTGAAAATGCTTTCTAAATTAAAATATCAAATGTAAAGTTGAAGAAAACAAATATATTGACAAATAAAAAAAATCTATATATATATATATACCGCTTTTTTACAAAAGAAAATGTTTTTACAGAAATCCTAAGGCAATCCCTGACTAGCTAAACTTGAAATATTCTAATTAATTTATGAAACTAAATATGAAATCGAAAGATAGAATTAATTTTGAAGAACTTAAAAAGATTCGACGTCTATAACCTTTGAAATCGTACTCACTGGCTCGGCTTTAGGATGGACTGGCCGTCGGCTTCCAACGTAAGTGTCCGGAACTTCCAAATTTTGTATGTAGTGTCAGCTGATACACTTTATTATTGGATATAATACGAAGATATTTATAATTTTACGGAGTTATATGAGAAAAATAACGACTTATTCTTTCTTAGGAGAAAAGATGCCAAAATCTCCCACTTTTGTTCTCAATCTTCATCTGTCTGTTCTTCTATTCGCCTGTATGGTAGGCCACTCAGTACATACAACCATATTCTATATGTGACATTATAAAGGAAATTGCTGCCAGTCGTGCCATCCTTTCGTCGTACGAGAAATTTCGAAGATTATGAGTACAACTTCGGAATAATGCATATTCATACAATGTAATTGAAATGTGTGAGTACTGTACATTAAATGTCTTTTAAAGATGAAATTTTGAAAAATTTATTTACATAAGAAATATGTTTACGAAAAGCGATATATAAGATAAACGATAGTAAAGTTTACGTCTCCTCTGCAGATGCTGTTGAAGGGACTTTCTTTTAGTAAGAAAAATTGTGAATAATTAGTTATTAAAGGATACCCAAAGTAGATATCTGTAAAACCTTTAAAAGAAACCTGTACAGATTGAATATCTGTGTTTAAAATTTCATAAAGAGGGAGTACTGACGGTACTTCGCCTTCAACTTCTAACATCAACCAAAATAAAAATTAACGGCGTACACCAAACAGTGACCAAAAATATATCTGCAATAGGTGAACTAGTAAAATTATAGAAGAAATTCATTGATAAATAAAGGACAACAATTTATATCATTACATACCTTTATTGCAAGCCAAACAGTATCTTTTGGCGAGTGAAGTGGCCTCTCATGCTTCAGTTTTGGATTTGTTGAACTCCAACAACGGCGGTTCTGCCTATTTACATGGGCATTAAAATAAAAATGCGCCTCGTCTGAGAAGTAAAACTTGCGCACACAGCACGCATGGTTCGCTCCCGTAAAACGTTCCATAGCGATTAAATTCCCAAGAACAGGGCTAACGATTGGCATACTCATAGCTTCAACGATTATGTTCGCGCAATGAATAAAACAAATTGAAAAAGAAACTTTTGGGACACCCAGTACTTTACTAAATATCAAACATACTCTCAAAAATACAGTATAGAAAACTTGGTTAGCTTAAACAAAACAAAAAATATGTAGTTAACCTCAAATTTTACTCAATAAGATGATTCCGTTGCGTTCCGATTAATCATTTTAGTGACCAGTCATTAACTATAATAAAATGCTAATTAATAGAAAATTTCTAATGCTATAACATTTTATAACAAATATCAGTCGAAATAAGGCAACAAATGGTTACAAAATCCTCTATTAAAGTTATCACAAGCAGTACATGAAAACAGTATTGGGTAATGTTTCATCAAGAAATTAATCGAGATTAGGGCTCACATCAGGTTAGGAATGAAATCATCTTATGGTATTGGATATTTAAAGATTTTATATTTCGTGCACTTAAATTCAATAATATTAGAAAGATTAGTGTTTTGTAGCACCTCGATGAGTTTTGCAAGTATACTGTTACTATAGAAGTAAAATTTGTTTCCAAATATCACAGCCTGCGGAAAGGGACAACACTCGTAAGAATCAAAAAACTAATTTCATTCATCACTAATACCGAGAAAAATTGAATTTATCCTCAGATTCGAAAAATTTTTCACCAAAGAAAAATCTAATTTCTCAAAGTTGGTAAGGTATAGGTTCATGGTACGCGATATTATTAAACTTGCATTTAAAAGGCTTTCTCAAAATAACCGAAACATAACACATGATGTTTCTGAAATAATCGATATCCAATATTTTCCAAGTGATTTCTTTTGTCTCCTAATCTCTCGTTCAGATATCCAGTGATATCTTATTTACTTTTAATAATCCACATCTTCGCATCTCCCAACAGCCTTCACACTAATTATAGGAATCTTGATAGCCAAGCGCATTCAATACTGAACCACCACTTTCAGTGAAGCATTTAACAAAATAATAGATAAAATCCCTTATTACCCACAAATAAGAATTATTAACAATTAAAAAGTCGGGAAATATCTACTAAATATAATTTTAATGTTTTCGAATAATATAATAATTGTTTTGTTTCAGAGTACAGTTACAGAGTACTGAAGCCAAAATGAGTTATATTTCTTTTGCCATTCATTTTACGACCATACTTTGTTGGAACTGTTGTCATATTAATTCAACTAAATTATACTTAATTTTTTTTCAATTTGCGAGCTGCTTCATTCAAGCAAAAATATTAAAATTTCAATTTTTCCTGCAATGCACAACGCAGTCCCTTTTTGTGATGTTACTGAATTAATAATATTATTACAATGCAATTTTTTTTAATTTACAATGTGTCCGGGTAGTTTGCAAATTCACAAAATTTCCAAATATCCCAGTAGAAAGTTTGATCCCTCCTAAAGTCTAATTTAATGTATACACCAGATAACTTATACCATAACTCTAAGAATATAATGGATAGCGTTGCTATCTGCGTCCGTATTAAACTGACTTAACTTGATTAAATAGCGGGTGATTTGAAAATAAAATATCAGTTGCATTATAACAATTGCCAGCTTTTTTGAAAGTAATTTTAAATTCTAATGGCAAATATTTTAGTAAGATGTTTACAAACATACATTTAAGTTTATTACAATCTATTGAATCTAACTTAAAGAAAGGAAATAATTTTATTTAAAATATGTCGTACAAATATATAAAATGAAATGCATACAATAAATGTATGTATCTATAAAGCAAATAACATAGATCTATACCGTATTTAAGATGTGAGTGAACCAGAAAACCGAATCACTTCATCAAAGCAGCTATCCTTTACTCATCTATGGCCATTTATAAACACATAAAACTACAAGCAATAGATTTGCGTTATTCGAAAAATTTTAGAAATCCGCAAGTGAATTTGTTTTGTTGTCTATATACTTCTCTATATCTAGCTAAAATCGCAACATATTCATTCGAAATTTCCAATTTTTCTTCACTTGTTACATTGGACATATTTCAATTTACGAGAAACAAATTACTCTCCTTTGTAAGAAATAAAATTTTGATTGGAATACACAGAAGCACACAAAACAAGTTTTAGATTGCGAATTGTTACACAAACGAAAAAAGGTAACCCAGAAATTGGATCTACGAAGCGAATAACGCGTAGTATACTAAAAATTGGTATCAAATGCAACATGGAGATAATAAACCTCTCTGTGAACAAAAGAATTCTCAGAAAATAATTAAGTCATAGCGAATTAGCCGTCGTTGTAAAATACGGCTTCGCTTTTCTCTGTTGCTCTTCTTCAATACGCTTTGGAATAGAAATATTTTCCTAATAGAGTTACATTAAACCGAGGGAATCATATTTTGCTAGTCAATGTAAAAATTAAAGAAAACCAACCTGCAAAAACGTAGCCATATATGCTTCTAGATTCATTAAAAAGTATTTAATGCGATACTTAGATATGCATATTTCTTACTTAAATCGAATACAGATCAGTACGTCTAACTAGGAACATACATACATAACGTTGTACCAGCGGAGCAGCATAGCGCTCACTTCTACAGTCTACAATAAAGACAAAGTTTATATTGCAGTAGATTTACAGAATAATTTTATAATAATATACATTATTGTTTAAAAGTCTATAACAAATGTTTCGGTAATATTCGGTAAAATACTTTTGCATTACTCAGGCCAGTACTTGCACATCTTTTTGTTAGGTAAGTGATGATAATACTAAACAAACTGAAATAGAAACTTATTAAATACAGGATGTAGGATCATCATAGATTACCTACGCAAAAATTTCAAAAATGAAAAATCTTGAAAGAAACAAACAAAGAGGAAACTATAAAAACTTGTTACAAGGAACGAATATTAGAAGTAACAGATCCTTGACGTAAATAAAAGATATATCATTGAAATATTAAAAAGGCATTAATAAACAACTAGGAATAACCTTCTCAAATTCGAAGTACCAAAACTAAATTGCAACCAGCTAAACCAAACATATTTAAACCGACCTCCAGCTGCAAACAGATGGTAAAGTAATTTATTATAAAAACTGTGTCCAACATTGAATAAATATTCTGGTAGCAAATTTGCTCCATTTCTACATCCGGTAAATTAGTAATAGTTGGTATAATTTCATTAGCAAACAGACAGATTCGTATACATTACTCTGTACTCGTAAAATTACGATTGATGAAAAACGTGCCATTACCCAAGATATCAACTCAAACATTAACCTTTTGGGGGTTTAAGAGATATTTTTGTAGCCCAAATATGTGGAACCGAAGGATTGTGTTTACTATATAAAGAGAATACCAGTTCATCCATAGACACAGTATTTCCAATAAAATGATTAGTCTCGCTGAACAAGTTCATTAACCGTTCACAAAGAATACTGCATTTGAATTTGTCTTGTGAAAAAATTTCATCAGTTTTGTTGAGCGTTTATGAAAGATATTTGTATTTTTTTCAAAATTTTAAAAGCTTTCAAAATTATTACTTTCTTCTGATTTGAAAAGCAGCCGTTGTATACGGCTAGAAAAGCTATGTAGATTCCTCCTGTTTTGAACGACAGATTTCGAAATGTGAAGTGCTGAGGTGTCTTCTGAGATTCATGAAATTAGTAAATGATGCTGTGGGCACTCTTATTTATTTTTCGTCCTTTGCTGTACGCATGCGTATGCCCTTGCGGCTTATACTAAACTGCTGTATTCTGTTTGAACTTATGTACTACTACTTTAATGTTATGTTGTGTACTGAAATAGAGTCATGTCCTGTACTGAATATAAAGTTGTTGAACTGGTCTTGTAAATGATCTATGTACATATCTGGTGATGATATCATAGCAATAATTAGAAGACACAGCAATACTACCCTAAATGTGAGGTAAAGAGACTAATTAGCATAGTGAATTGATATTGCATAGAACCTTAATTTAACAGATCGGAATAATTGCCGGAATTTCCATTATGTCAGCGTTTTCTACCTCAACTTAAGCGAGACTAATTACATAGAGATTTGGTTACAAAGCGAACGATATACTAAAACACATCTGCACTAAACTAATGAAAGATGTAAATTAATGTAAAATAAAACTCAATGAACTGTGAAAGTACAATTGCAAATGCAAAATAGAAAGTCGCTCAGTTGTAACCGAACAAAAACTGCTATTCCTCGTAATTATTGTTCTTGATTATTAATCAGTTGTGATACTTCTTACGGATGCGTGGGGATAGACAACCGTATCTTCCAAATACGTTTTAATACTGGTTAGAGTACAACGAATTGGTATCTCGTTTGTAGATATTCAAATCAAATTAAAAAATCACTCGTGTCGTTCGAAACAAGGCTTGTAGAAACGCAATTTACGTGACTGAAACAATGATGCGAGAACCAACACCTATACACCGCATAACACTCACTGAAATGAACTATGATGGACTACGTAATATTTGAAGATGAAATAGAGGCAAAAACATCTCTTCGCTTGTCCTGCCACCTAACACCGGGG
This sequence comes from Trypoxylus dichotomus, assembly GCA_023509865.1. NCBI lineage: Eukaryota > Metazoa > Arthropoda > Insecta > Coleoptera > Scarabaeidae > Trypoxylus > Trypoxylus dichotomus. The sequence goes on from CM042075.1 coordinate 47,381,473, forward strand.
GGAACTGATCTGTATATCTTCCTACTTTGTTTATAAATATAATAATTCAATTTAATATTTAAAATTTCAACATTTTATATCTCTGTCCATGTGTTGTCTAACATACCAGGTGTTTTTAGTATGCCTTTAAAATGTTTAAGAGCATTCGCATATTCATCATATTCACTTCTTTCCTATGTAATTTCTTTTATAAGTTTGCTGTAATTTAGTTTGTCCATATGTTCTTTCTTTAGTATGGTGAGCCGCCCAAAGAGGCTGCGTAAAGTAACATTAATTATTTTACTAACGACCAAAATGCATTGCCACAAAATATAATAGGCCCAGCTGGTGGCTCGGCGTCTAGCGTGCTTGGATATCAGTTTCGGAGTTCCAACATCTTAAAACCCACGAACGCAGGCATAATAATAATGCCCCCAGTATTTGGCAAAAACTGTTGGGGGATGCGAAGGTATGGGTTATTATTAAATACATCAGGTTGCCTAAGCAAGTCAATGTTAAAATATTGATTGTTAAATGATGTCTTGATGAAAGCTAACTCAGTTACTCGAAACATTCCTGCAAATAAACACATTTAGTTACTACTAGTCGTATCTCATCTTTTATCGACATTCCTTAAAGAAAGTAAAGAAATATAGGAGTAAAGTTTGGCGTTAAATTTACACTAGACTTTTCAATTTTGTGTTTTAGTACGCATTCTAGACTAAAACGGCTATTTTATTATCAACAGATATACCACACCTTGGAAATGCACTGAAACAAATGATGTGGATTTAAGGATTCCTTCTTTATATTATTAACTCGTCTGATTTACTTTCTAATGTTTTATTATATTCGTTGTATGGGGATTTATTGAAAGAATAGTTAATTAACGTAACCACACTTGCTACTTTTGATTAAAAAAAATTTAATCATTTAATTATTTATTGAAGCCCACCATGTACACACACAACCGTGTGTACCATATATACATACATATGATAAAACATCCAATTTTACTCAGCATATCGCCTTATCTAACATTTTTGTGGGTGATTAACTACAATATTAACACGAACAAATATAAAGGAAGTTGACGTAATTGCACTTAAAAATCAGTGTAATCGAAACAAATTATCTACTGTAAATATTCAGTTATTAATATAGTTCCCGGCGCCTCCGCCATTTATTATATATTATACTATACCAAGACCGTTGATAAACTGTTCTCTTTGTACGTCACATATATACTTTGATCCTAGTTTCGGCGGTTTATTGTACGCAATTTGTACTTGGAAAACAAAAATCGCATATTTTAATGTAAATAACGTACCATATAATGACAGAAATGCATTTATTTTTTTTTCTTTTTATATCCTTACGACTTAAAATTCGTCCAATCTTGTTTCGAATAAGTGAAAGATGTCAACTTATCATTCGCAAATCGCCAAAATTAGAATGTCATTAAATCAGAAAAACATGAGCAGGAATAAGAACGAAAAGAAGTTACCCCCACCGTTGACATCGCTAAATCAGAGAGGGGATGTTAACCCTCGCCGAAAATCTGTTATCCCAGTTCCAAAATAGTTCTCGTAACATTTGCGATGCAGTGACTTTCGACTGTATTGCGAACAAACACGCGTTTCTGTTGTTTTAGCGTACCACGCGTCCGAAACTCATGATTCGCTTTTGTGTGGTAAATGAACTTGTGCATACCCTTCCGCACGATACAAATCTGCTGTGTACGACAGGTATTAAAAGTGAACTTGTGCACTACATATTTCGATATTATTATGAACGCTATGATTAAGTAACCCTAGTACAACTGCTCGGAATGTACAGTTGCGTGTCAAGATTCATGTAAACCTCGGATAATTTTCGAAATAGAAACTTCTTAATGTTTTACGATGTAAATGATTGTTGAGTATTGCCATTTTATATATTCTATATGTTTTTCTGTGTTCAAAATCCACAGTAATTTTTTTCGCTGCTGATAAAAAATACGCAAGCTATGAACACACGATAAAATTCCTAAAATGCTTGGATTGATTTTATTAGCTTTAAGTTCGTGTTTTCCACAACCAAGCGAACTTAGCATGATTTTCGAAAGGAATGTTGCCAGTCAAATTTATTCTTTTATAAGCAAGCATAATTTAATTACATCGAGTCAACATAAGTTTAGACAAGGATTTTCAGCAGATATAATAGCTGTGGAATGATAGATGTGGGTGAATATGTCGTTTGTGGGCCTTCTATTCAGTAGTACTATTCAATACTTCATTTATTTGCTATTTGGATGTTTAATAATCAAATGGCTTGCATCTGTAAACAATGCAAGCCTTACCTTGCTTGACTGAATTCTTAGGGAGATCATATTCATTATGTGGCTTCGATGGGCATATTTTTTTAATAAATACTCTTAAAGATGGATTTTCCATTGAATCACTATTGAATTTGTACTAGCCAAATGCATATAGTGTGCTTTCCTGCAACACTATTGTAAAAACAAAGGATATAGATCCATTTATTACAGGAACGCAAGCAGAAGATTAATATTTGGGTTAAGCTATCGCGAATCGTGCAGAAAAATTTTTAAAATCCTTTCTTTATTAAATTTAGTTTCGTTATATACACTTATATAACTTTTATAATAATCACAAATTTTTAACTTATACAGATACAGATAATTTTGAAACTAGAAACAGAATCAACACCGTACATAATATAACAAAAATCACTAATAAGTTCCACAATTTTTAATGTGCCCCCATCAAGCTTGCGGGGCGCAATTAGTGTTTCTGTTTTCAAACATGAATTAATCGAATTAACCATATTGTTACTGTTTGTCTGAATACGTGTTTGCAAAATAGTAGCGCATGAATAGGAGCGGAGCAGTTTAATCTGGTATTTCTTTTGTTTGTTTTGTTTGTTCCTTACCTATTGTTATTTTCTTGTTGTTACATATCTGACAAACCCCATTTGTTGTTGGAAAACAGCTAACGCATGAATAAATTATCTATTTATCTATAATAACTAACTTTTTAATTTAAACACTTTGCATATGTTCTTACATCATTAATTACAGTATCTATTCAATAATATTTTGGGTGTAGAAAATTTACAAGAACATTTTTATTTCATAAACACAACGAGCCATGGAAATAATGCTCGATTAGGTTCAAATAATTTGTAGATATATACTGATCTGCACCATAGAATATGGTTTAAGAGGAGCAAATCTTTCGTTAGCGCTCCTTCTTCTATATTTCATTGTTTCAAAGCTCAAAAAGGTAAACTTGCACGCCATGTGCAACTGAGTTTTCGTAATGCGATAATCTCATTTATCTGGAACGAATAAAGTTGGATCTAAGCTTTGGTACCCACCATTCACTCTTATTAGTGATATTGGTTCGAATATTTTGCAGATATTGGCCAAAATTGTTCTCTGTGGTGTGGAGCAATCTTCATTCAAACGTACCTGTTGGCTTCTCTCAGATAAAAAAATCGTAACAATGGGAAAACAGCTCCTCCAGAGCTATACAGGAAAAAGCATGAAGCAGAAATTCGTGACTGACAATATCGATCATGGTTAGAGTCTAAAAGGACTAAAATAGTGATTCTTCCATTGTCGGTTGCTCGTAATATATCGTTAATAATGCACATTAATGCAGAAACGCTTCTGTGTCTAAATTTAAACCCTGACCTATATTGGGGTAAGATGTTTTCTCGGTTAATGTAATTCTACAATCGCTTTTCAAAGCACTTATCAAATATTTTACCATGACTCGTAAGATACTTAGACGCAAATATTTTAACCTCACAACAGATTTTATTTTAGGAATTGGAATTACCAACAACAATTCGCCGTAAAAACGAACTATTCACTAGTACTACGGTCAAAACCTATAGCCTTGGTTTGGAACCTTGACAGTGACACAACAATCTTCACCGTAGTTAGATGACACAAAACTAGATCGTTTAGGATGTTTATAACTATCAGTGGAAAAGTTTATTATATATAGAACGGTTTGCGTTAAAAAATAATGATTTAAGGCATTCAGATCTCGGAGGTTTTCTGAAATTTTGTTTTATTTAAATTTGTGTGGAAGTGTAGTTATTTTATTCCACGACGATGTTCTGCTATTAGCATTTACTTGACACTGGTAAATACAGTATGCTACCTTTTCTTTTTTAATATCTCTATGTACTAAACTTTTAAAAAGTATTTTAAATGAGCAGTACATTGTTCTATGATACAAGGCGTAGTGTATTATCTCTATTTTCATCATGTGTTTCGAGACTTGAAATTGCTTCTCTGGTGCGTGTTCGTTAAAAATATATATGAAATTTGGATTTAGAAACGATAGTTTCAAATTAACACTAGGAAAACCATATGTAAGTTACCAATATATGCTATACATGTCGTAATTAAAAATCTTAGAACTTCAGAAATATACATTTGAGAATGCTCCTTGCTTTATAGCTTACAAGCTTACAAACTTGTCGTATTATGAACATTGGAAATCATTACTAATTATGAAGTCTAAACGCTAATTGCTCAACAGGCTGAGTGAAATTGTTACTAGATGTAAAAGATCAAGCACTTTTTTATAATTTATTGAAAGCAAATTAATATGAAACTCATCCAAACAAAATAATAGGTCAGACATTACCAAATAACACTCTACTAACAACAATTACCTTAATTAATTATCGATAATAAGTTTAAACAACAAATATTCTATAAGGTTTCGTCTGTGAAGATCATCTAGTGAAATGTTTAGATTTGATTTACAATCACTGGCAACTCCTGCTCTCCTACTTCACCCGTTCCATCGTAAAATTTCGTATAATAAGCGATGTGTAAAGTTGTTCATTTTCCTACTCTTTCGATGTTTTTAAAGAAACTAGATATTTTTCTACGGCCAATTATTCGGCAATGTGTGCAGAATAACAAACAAAAGAACATTTGCTTAGCCATAAAATTTTTACCTAGGAGGCTCTCAGTTGTTCATATGTTAACACCAGAAAAATAAATGTTTGGATAAATTTCTTTAATTGTTCTGTTTAACAAAGCTTAAAAATTCTATTTTTCATTTAGTTTTGTAGGCACTGATTCGTTTCATTAATAGATAGCAATTATACTACGAACTATTGCCATAGCTATTATTTAAAAATTATAAATCTACTTTATCTTATAATCATCTATTAAGTTCGTTTTATGTTAAACACTCATTGATAATTACTGAGACCCTAATATTACTAGATTAACTTGGTTACTCATAATACCTTAGACGCAAACTCATAATATATTAAGTACAAAATTATAATAGTTTATTTTTGGAGGCGAATATCTATTTAGTCGCGATTATTAAATGTAAAATATATAAATCTTCAGTTTTTCTATCATTTGCATGTAGTAAACATTCCATTGATTCTTTAGTATTTGACACATTGCTTATTGAAACGTGACATTTGTTGTTATGCTGTTTTCGTCATCCAAGATACAATAGTCCTACATTTGTATTGTATCTTGGATACAATGATTTTTTAGTAAATCTAAGTCCTTGCCATTTTCCCTGCGTCAAAAATCAATAATAATCCCAATAAAGTTTTAATTTATTTTCATCTTTGATAATACGATAAAGCTTTGAATATAACTTGAATATTAGCGATTTAAACCATCTCGGACCCTACGCAGGTTTCCCTACAGCATGTTCTATTACTATAAATCCCATAATATTCTCGTTATATTAATAGCTTTAATCGATCACCTTACATAAAAATCATCTTGCAACTACGAATAAGACTCAAAAGTAACAAAACATGTGAGACGAAAAAATTGTGCTTATAATAAAAGGCTTTATGTATGACGACACTGGAGCAAACCCTAGAATAACTGTAGAAATGGAGATACGAGGAGACGACGAGTCTCCTTTAAAGACGTCGTTGCTAACGGTAACACTTGGGAATTTAACAAATTACGGCGTTCATACACCGTGACTTTACTACGATAGCTACAATATCATGACTTACATCGCATACAAGTTACTATGCCCCTTACGTGGGAGTATCGTTCAAAGTTTTCTATTCAGAATCGCTTCTCTTTATTTTGCTTCCCTTTAAAAAGTGAATATCTAAAATTGTCCTATTTTTATTGAAAGATAAAAAATATTCTATATAAAAACTCTCACATACGTTAGGCAAGTGTAATTCATTTAACATATCCAAACCTATAAATGTTGATTCTTTTTTATAAATACAGTAAACTGTAGAAAAAATCCAGGGAAAAATTCAGGAACAATGTTGCGAAATTATTTTGCTTTGTTCGTATTGCAACCCCTATTATTTTTTATCCATTGTTTCGGTATTCCGATGCATATATAGTAGACGCAGTAGGTAAAATCACATTTATGGGTCACCTTTATTATACGCTTTTATATAGTCGGAGCGCTCCACCTTAAATGACTTTTGATCCCTTATTTTTAGTGGAAACATGAAATCACGTCAAAAAGCGTAATTTTATTCATGTTTATATCTATTGTTATCTCTTTAGCTCTAGGGCTCAAATTTTAAAACTATGAATGAAATAGGCAAAGTTGAAGATAAAAGAAAATTCTCCTATCTGAAAGCAAAAATGTTAAGATATTAACCAACATGTCATCACTACTCTGGTATTTCCAATCTTAATATTTTTGGGTTGAATTAAGAAAAACATTTTTCTTACTTTCTCTTTTTAGCTTCGTTTATTTTTGCTTTTCTTTCTCGTTGCTATTGTAGATGAAGTACTGTTAGGACTCCCTCTAACATTTTTCCGATGGCTTCATTTAATTATATGAATATCTTTGATTCACATATGTTATTACAGTTTTCTATATGGATTGCATATGATTTGGTAATGATGATATGAAATATTTTTATTAAAAAAAATAGAAGAGCCCTATTATTAACATGCATCAACTTCACTAGCAATAATATAGACATACCATTTTACATAAGTCATTCTAATTCAAAATTTGTCGCAGATAATATAGAACCCTAACGCGCATTGGAAAATGGTTTATTGCTAATAATTTAATTCACCGCAGCGAAAATTAAATTCAAAATTCACGTAACTACGAATAGGATAGTATGACTCGTTTAAAAAATATATACATATAGCTTAGCAACTGGGCAAACAAAGAAAGTACACATTGAATATGTACATGCCTCAATCAGGATATTAAAATTTGTCTCCAAATTTAAAATCTAAATAAATCACTTCCTGATGGAATCAACCTATTAGCCGAACTTCAAATTACAAGAGGAACTTTTGAGAATATTATTCATGAGCTTTTAGAACATCCAGCAACTAAAATTTTGCGGCTAAAGAAGCCAAGGATACTAAAAGAAAAATAGCGAGTATAAATAGATCGTAAATTAATAAAATGAATCTTGAAACTGTCAGTATTCAAACTAAACAGCTAATTAGGAATTTATTTAGGTATATGTGCTCTTATTAAAAATACAAAATTGTAAAAAACGCTATTTCTCACAAATACAAAAAGAAATTATTTCCACATCTTATTGAGATATAAAGTATGAAAATAATATTCTTCTGCATTTTAAACGAATTCGGAATCGTAAAGTGATGAAAGTTATGCCCAGTTTGTAGAATTATTTAAATGGCAAATAAACTTTGCTTCCAAACTATTAGGTTATCAAAACTTTTACTGTTTACCTAAACACCCCTCGGCTATTATTACTCGCATTATTATGCAAATGTATTGTTTACCTTTATAGGGCCTTTCCGCTATACTACCCGCCGTAGAAGATACCATCAACAAGGAAAGGGGAGGATCACCGTTTTGTAACTTGGTTGGTCACGTGTATTCTTGGGTAATTAACACATATTCAGGGATGTTATTGCTTGAGAATACACGTAGCTGACAAGTGGCGACCACCCAAAGGACAGGATTAAAATTACCCATGATGTCTGCCGTTAAATTGCCTAATTATAGGAGCAAGCTCAGAATGCGTGTTAGCAATGTCGCGTATTATTTTGAGATTACTTCTAAAATGCTACCGTAAATTTAACAAATCAATAGTTCTGTACAATAACAATAATAATAATAATAATAGTAATGCATGCATTCGTATATTTATTGATTTTCTTTATCTAATTTAGAGAAGGTGTCTGTTTAACCTGTTGTTTATTATTCAGTCACTGATGCTAATTATCATGACAAGTCACACGATTGAGCAGCTCGTCTAAGTGGTAAAATTTTATTATCAAAATGAGTGTTCGTTAGCGCAAACACTGCGCGCGTTGGGCCCCTCTTTATGGTACCCCTTCAAAGTAGACTCTCCAACGTTTTATGGCCAAATTCGAGACGTCAAAATAAAGCTAGATTGGCCGAGAACATCGCCACTGTTTGTGAAAGTTTGCAGGAGTGTCCGAGGCAGTCAATTTGCTCGCCGTTCACAAGAACTCAGCTTTTCACAGACTTCAACTTGGTGAATTTGACGTCGGGACTTGGGCCTACACCCCTACAGGACCCAATTGACTCGGAGGCTCAAAGTTTATGACCATGAATAACGCATTTTTTCGCTGCATGGGTTTTGGAGCGTTTGGAGCAGGACCTCAGTTTTGGTAGAAAAATCATCTTTAGCGACGAAGCGCGTTTTTGGATGAATAGTTATGTTAAGAAGCATAATTGCCATAGATGGGACGTTGCTAATCGACCGGGTAGCAATACATCCATAAAAAGTTACTGTTTGGTAGGGATTTTGGGCCGACGACATCATTGGTCCGTACTTTTTCGAATATTGGTGAGGCCTTCATCGTCACCGACGAACGCTTCAGAACTATGGTAACCAACTTCATTTGGAACAAATTGAACGATATGGACGCGGACAACATGTGGTTCTAGCAGGACGGCGCTACGTGCCACACAGCAGACGCCACGTGAACCATTTAAGGGTATCATCCCTTACAGAGATACCAGACGTTTCCTGAAATCGCAGATCTATGCCAATAACCACAACCGGCCAATGCCCTTATAGTCAACATAACACTTCGCTCAAATTCAACCGAATCTATGCGACAAAGTCATTGAAAATTGGAATCGGTGTCAATGGGAGAAGCTGCGGCAGACATTTGACCGATGTTATATGCCACACATAATGGCATACATGAGCCTCTGAAATAAATAAAGAATTTCCTTAATACCTCACACACAGCTTCCTTTATTCCATTTCAACATCGATCCACCTTATTGAGAAACCCTGTATAAGATGCATATTATTGCTAACAAAATTTTGGAGCAATGTGAAGTGTAACATTTTCCAAAGCGTTGCATAAGGCCAGAAAGCACCATATTTCGTCACTCACACATTGCCCGTTAATCTTTCAGATAAGTACAAGGATGTATGAACTTTCCCAGATCAAAATTGAGATTATACTACAGTACTTATTGTTTTTTTGATGAAGAGATAAAGGTTAGATGTTTTAAGAACTGTTATTATATCGTAAGCTAAATAGATTAATTTGCATATTGAGGTTAGTAAAATGTATAAAGAAATCTCAGAAATTCATCACCATGTGAATAATTTATGTATCCGGTTCATTTAACTATTTTTGTTATAGTTAAAAGAAAGCCATTAGTATGTATTTAGTTCGCTTTCCTTTAGATTTTATAATTAATTGTAGTTTATTTGGAACAGGTTCTATTAACTTATGCGTATAATCTGGCCAAATACTGATCTATTCTTGTAACGAAGCATTTTTTAGGTCACTCCTACTGAATATTCTGTGACTACGCACTTTTGTTTCAAGAAGAAATCACAAGTTTTCGATAATTTTCATGTCAGGTGACTGAGCTGGAGTTTTCACCGTACTGCGGCAGTGGTATAATAACCATTCCTAGACCACACGCGAAGAATGTTTCGGGCCGTTGTCCTTGTGAAATAGAAAATCATCTTCTGTGTCATGTTTCCTGGTACTAGACACTAAATTCTGTTTAAGGATGTTTAAGTATATAAACTTATCTATAGTACCTTCAATAAAATGAAGGTTGCCAACACCAGCAGCAGAAACGCAGTCTTAGATCATTACATACCCACCTCTAAAAAATTACTAATTCTCGCTCTTCCAACGTTGTGTGTCGTCCCATGTTGAACTACTCTCAATTATAAGCTGCTTGTGATAAAATAGAACTTCACAGTTGTAACAGATAAATAGATAAAGTACACGTATCTCTACGGACTTTCTCTATCCGAATAAAAATTGTGTACTGGGCTGCATCATTTTGACGATTGCGATATTGAATATGTAACCGCTGTAATGTTATCTAGTTAGAATTCGTAACTCGGTAATACCCGTTCGAATTAGTTTTTACTATTGTAATGTATTTCAAGAATAGTAGCTATAATATATTTAATTTACTTTTCCCAACTAATTATTTTACCTAACATTTTCAGCTTCTTACCAAATTATATACTACAGCATCATTCTCGCTGTGAGCCAGTATGTGTACATAGTTTCGACGTTATATTAATGTCTCCGCCTCTGTATTATGGTATAATTCCAGCAGTTTTTAATTATGGTACGTTTTATACACGTTTTACAACATACGGTTGCACGATCAAATCAATAACATTTTTAAATATGCAATCCATTTGTATGTATTTCATTGATGTTTGATCAACCTTTTTGTATACATATTTTTCTTGTAGTACTCAATATTCTCCTTACTTTATGTAGTTATAGCGATTTTATATAAGATACGAAACAGAATACGAAACGACATATATTGCTGGTGCTATCCATTGTTCTTTATTGATATGCCGTATTTATCCCAAAGAAAATGCAGAATCTACGTAGTACAGCATGCTGCTGATAAAATCATCAAAACAATTATCTTTATCAGTAGTTTTTATAGTATTCATGAATCGAATGCTAATATATTACGGAAAGTTGTATAACTATTGATGCTTAAATGACGTTCATATGTATATTATTTCGTTATTTGCAAATATAGCTATCGGTTATTGCAACACTTAATGCAATAGCGGAATGGTCAGATAATCCATTATAATGCAGAGGACACTGATAATCTTGGGACATATTTAAGCACATACACTACCCGTTATAAGTTTGATCACGCTATATAAAACAACAAAATAAATTAGCCACATAACGTCCGCAACAAATGTATTGGCGAAACAAACTTTACTCATTAACTTATTAACATATTTTATAGACAAAACAGTACATTCTAATAAAACACAAACTGTTACAATGTTCGTTCAAAGTAAGCCCTTTTTAATATATATATATATATATATATATATATATATATATATATAAATACCTGACAGATATCCTTAGAACTAATCGCTCCAAACATGAATTGTCTATAGCATATGTGGGCAACCACCGGCCCGCTGTAAGATTTGATTCGGCGCGCGAGACATTTTGAAAAACTCAATTAAATAAAATATTACGCTACTTACTCATAATCAGTCCAAGTGAGGAAGATCGAATGATATGGGGTTTAAACGCGGCCCACGAACGTATTTGCACACTAAAGTTTGGCCCGCAACACGTCAAAGGTTACCCATACTTCAATAGCATACCACACTTCCTACAGAGCGTTTCAAAATCCTTCTTCGCCAGTCGGAGATTTTCTCCGGATCGCACGATCCAAGTGATCCCACAAGAGCCCAATGGGGCTGTTATCAGGGCTCTGTGGTAACTATTCTTTTAAAGATAGTACCCCTTCAAAAAATGTGTCTTGAAAATAAGCTTTCAACATAAGAAGATACTAGTTCTGTAGTTTCTTAGACGTAAAATTTCAATAGTCGGTTCTGTGAATACTACCGCGCATTATATTTGCTGCTAGAATTTTTACTAGACTGTAATTATGTGCTTATTCAAAAAATCTCTAGTCAAAACGATGGAAGTAATTTCGGAACTATTTCTTAGATACCAACGGGCAGAAATACAAGAAATAATTTAAATCGTCATTCTTTGAAGGTCGAAATAGTTAAGAAATATTTTCTCGATCAATGTATCGTCGAAATTAATACATTGCGCGAAGTGCTTCAAGGTAAAATCAAGGAACATAAATAGCAATTCCGGCATCAAGGGTTTCTACCGTATTATCGTATGAGCGAGCTCGAACTCTAATTGGAGCTTATGAAATATCTCTATAACGTAATTTAAAATATTGCGGAATATTTTTTACAGTCACCTAATAGGGAGCTTTTTTATATGTATTTTGTGAGTTGATATATCTACATGTCAACATTAAAGGACATTTTGTACTCATTCATCGCTTTTTATAAACGAAGTAAACAAGAAAAAAGATATAGATAAATAATGTATGGTAAGGTATGAATAAACATTTAATTCGACAGAAGAGTACTGCTGCGTATGTATACTGCCGGTCCTAATGTTATTTGAAGCAAATATGTTTATTCAGAGGAAATTACCAAACACATTTATCAAATGTTTACCCAAAACGCGCCAGGAAAGAAATATATACAGATCATCCACTGAGAGAATAATTGAATTACTAAAGCATACATATTTCAAGCACACATCTTAAAAGCTTAAAATATGAATAAGGGCTCTGCATTTCAAACACAATATAAAAGCGACGCTAAGTAGAATGTTTTCATTCAATAAAACACACAGTAAAAGATGTAGTCACATCCTAAAGCATCCCACCAACTAGCAAACTTTATAACAGCAGAAATTAGTTTTATTAGCAAACTACACGTCGCCCTTTACCTTGTGTATATGAAGTTACGATATTGCCAATAATTTAATTCAACTACGAAACTAACAATACTACATTTGTTATATTTAAACTTAAAAAAGAAATGTGTTAGTCGTATAGCACTATGAAAGCATATAATCATTATAATGGAGTCGAAAAATTAAATACAATTAAATCTTGAAAGTAAACCGAATGTCAATCAAGAAAATTAATTATCGAAAGGAAGGGCTGCGTGAAGAAATATTTTGTTATTAATGAGAGTATTACATACATGCGATGTTCACAATAATAACTCGATTAAATTAATAAGGTTAAGTGGGCAGATTTTTAAGATAATGCAAGAAAATATCTACGAACTACCAAGTACCATTTATAATGAATCCTTGCTTTCATTATTTCTATTATATTTTTATTAATTACCATATTTTACTAAACGTTAAACGGTATTTATGTGGAAGGACGACAAGTAACGGTTTTATTCCCGGAAAACGTCACCTCTGTATCTTGTAATAAATATTTTTACGATTGAGGTATTACATAATCCACTGATGTGTAACATTATAACTTACACAACTATAATTTTATGTATTGGACATTTTACATTTAATACCAGTCTACTTGTAGTTAATAATCAGTGCACTTGTTACATCTACCTAGTTTGAACAACAAATATCATTAGCCAGCTGCTCAATAAATATTCTCTGGGTATACTTGAAGGAGGTTACATACAGGATCATCTTAAGCTAAGTACACGTCCATGGCATTTGGGATATATGGACCCCCTTCAGAGAAATTTAGGATCAGTACCAATAGAAACGAACAGAAACATTTTAATTATAAACCACTCCACTTTCAGAATGGAATATTGGACTCATGAATGTCGAAAACAAAGTTACCAAAGAGATATGGATACTTATTTTTCTACAACAAACAAATGTCAATTTATCTCGGATAATTTCTACGTATACATAGGTTATTTACTACAAAAAAACAAAAGAATAATATTATAACTTATATTATTTTCTTTTACTAATATGTAAAACACGTATGCATATTTTATTTAGAAAAAGGCATACATATATGTATTTGGAGATTATAATTTGCAAGTGCTTCAGCATATTCACGATAAGTTAATATTCAACCTTTTCACCTGTACTTGCAAGTTTCTATGCGCCAACTCCACAAATTGCATAATTTTTATATCATATGTAATTATTTTTTTCTCATTACACTTACGATCAATAACGCTATCGATAGTTAAACAAAACGATTACATTTAAAGTACGTAATACCAGAAAATAAAAGTGGAAGAAATAAAAACAGAATGACATATAAGGTTAAAATATTAAACAATTTAGCATCAATCCCCGTAACACCAAAGGATTGGAGCATTACAATATGTATCAAACAAAAAATATATGAATCCATAAGAGCAATATTTTCTATTGAAAGTGGAATCATGAATGAGTAGTTCAAAGTATATCTATTCAAGCACATCATTTTCAATGGAGATTAGCGACAAAGTGTTCAATCGTACTTGTCAGTGCGCTTTCGAATTTTTCCAATTTTGAGGAGCAGCATACCGCAGATTCAAATTACTGTGTCTACATTGGGAAACGTACCTGCAATAATACCTTCTTTTAAAAAATGATTGTAATTCTGAAATACTCTTTCAGTATTGAGCACCTTTTAAATATTCTGCTAATGTCATTGTAATACACTTCAGCACATTCCCCACAACTGTGTTTCAAGTCTTTGGAATTCAAAGTTTACGAATGAGATAGGAAACCGAACCGTTGATTGATCTTTTTGCATAAATCATTTCTCTGGTTTAAATGCGGGGCCAGGGTATGAATTTTAGGGAAGAACGTTTTAAGTTTGAATTTTTCTTTATCAGTTAGTTGTTTAAATGGCATAGGGCTATCGAAGTGCTACATGAGCTCCCAGCACTTATTGTTTGAGCTTCATCCTTGTAATGGGATTCTAGACTTTTTCCCTTAGTGAACAATTCGAAATCAACAAAATTATTTCTGATAGTATCAATAAAATCATCAGGCACGGTTAACACATTTATTACAGCGTCCGTTCTTCTGGTTTCTTTCTGGAGGTTGTTGCTAGTCTTGTCAATCTTTCCAATGTAGTACTCCATATTCCTGGTAAAATAATAGGGCACTTTTGGAAATGCGATCCTGTTCGTATTCTCAAAGGCACACAGTACTTTGCGAACCGCAATTGCTCGCGATACGTCAAGAAGAGAGAAACCTTAGCGACACGGTGGAACCCGACAACCGTTACGATAATAGCAAACGACCGTGAAAGCCTGTGAAATAATAGAATCCAGTTTTAAGTTGCGTTTCTAATTTCTTGCAACTGTTCAATAATTTGAACAATAAATGTGAAGGTTTCTCGAATTTCCTTACTACATCGATTTAACGCCTTTACTGCACTAACTCGAGCAAACCATGTGCTTTCAAAAACACTTTTAAGAATTTGCGTTGCATCTAAAGATATTGTAAATCTTTTCCGCCAAGAAGTGAAACTCAAAAATAAATTATATAGCTTCTGAATCACTTGAAAGAAACTTGCTACCTTTTGTACATGCTCAGCAGCATACAGACCTACCAAGTTATGAGAATGTTCGGTGTATGGTACAAAGGTAGCAAATTCACATTTCTTCTTTATTCTTGCTTACAAAGCGGGATATTTTCCCGAAATATTTTGTGCATTGTTGCAGTTTTGTCCTCTACAACCCTTAATAGGTATATCATAATTTCCTAAAAGTATCCCCCATCACGCCAATAAACTGATTGCATATATTTGCTAATAAATGAGAAATATGTTCTTTCCGAGTTTTTCCATTTTTAAGTGATCTACGTGAAATGGGTTAAATTCACTTAATTACTCTATACCTCTCAAATAATTTCCGTTGTTGGGAGATTCAAAGGTTTTCTGTCACCGCAAAATGAAAGTCCTCTGAATACCAAAGCAACTGCGATAACTTTTTAAAGTACGTTTTTCCAATAACCTAATTAGCATTTACATTGATAGCAAGTCTGTATCTACTCTACCAACAGTTTTACTTCGTGCCAAACAAATGACATTCTAATTCAATAAAATATAAATAATTGCTGTTCCTCAATTGAGTTTCTGGATAGAGCCTCGTATATGTAATGAGACTCTACGAATTAAGATCAAATTATATAAATGATTTACTCTGGTTCTGCAAGTGTTCCCTCTATTTATTTATAGATGCTAGTCACTTTCCCATTTTACGTATCCAATTTTGTAATACTGCTTTATCCTACGCAATAGATGAGATGCATTATAGTCAACATTGTTCTCTAAAGGGGTAAATTGATTTCTTATAAAGGTGTTATGTTTTATCGGCATGTTTAGAGGATATCTAATCTGAATTTTATGATTTTGCTTGAAATACTATTCACATTATCTCAGTAAGTTTTCCACCTGCTACAAACTTAGTGTGCCACAAGTTTGGATATAGATACATTCATAACCGTGACGAATGTCGTGTTGGGTAACTGGACGCTGCCAATCTTTATCAGGAATAATGTCAGGTTACGCCGGATGTTTATGGTTGTTATTTGTAAGTTAAACTCATGAGTTAAACTTCACTGCATTTTACGATATCCTGATAAATTAATTGATTTTGGAGTTGGCTTATATAATTAAACAAAATTTCAGTTTTAAAATCGCAGAATAAAATCGTATTTGTATATATAATTGAACATCGTAACTGCAACTAACGTACTTATATAGAATTTTAATTTATTATGATCTATTTCAACAAAAGGAAAAACACAATATTCACACAAAAGATGTTATTTAACACATATTTAGTTATACACAACTTTGAAATTCACATAACTACATCATGACAATTTTACTATATTCAAAGAAAGGAATATCGAATCATTGTTTATTTAAATTTTATTAACAAGGACAGAAATTGGTGAGGAACATCTTTCACGAAAGGGTTAAACAATGTATAGATTGAGAACTGGAATCATCTTCCAAATGCATGGATCGAAATCAATTTCTTTACCTTACCACCATTTAACTTCCTTTGCAGTATGTCTGATTTTGGCTAGTTTCCTTCGTTGTAATATTTAATGCCTCCTCACATATTTTTAGGCAATTTGCTCCACGAAACCCGTCTCTACCAATATGTGATAACTAGTATTATCTGCAATGGAAGTAATAGGAGTAACAGACTAGTAGCTAGGGAGTGACCTACTTTTAACTCACCTTGTAAAATGTTCTTCATTCATTTCTCTATTTTTGAGATATTTTTGTTTCTGAGCATGATATAAGTGATACTTGCAGTATTTTTCCTGCCAGCGTGCAAAAGAATTGTTGGTTTCTGTCTTCGCTTTCTAATACTTTAACGGAACAAGAATGATCACCTTGCCGTGAATAGTTACTGCTACCATACCCAAATATCCATATTTCATCCAAATAAACAAATTTGTAATTGCCGTATTTCTCACAAAAGTTTGTAAAAAATCCAATCGAACTAATACTGTACAGTGGAGCTCCACTAGGCACGGAAAATGTTTTTACACTGGGAACCAACTTTACCTAGGAATCCATCGAATCTATCTTTATAGTAGTGTAATATGCCTCATTAAACTAAAATACACTGTTAAATAAATCAAGGAAAATGTTGATTTTACGTTTTTAGTGTACTTCGAAATGGCAGCATAACTAGTATCATCAATATCAATTACAGGCGTCGATTTATTTCATCTCTTTTTCAGAGGTTGTTGTGCTTCTAAGGTCTGTGACATCTAACATAGAGATATTAAACTAATGTAGCAGCAACACGCTATTGCATTAATTACCGCTTTATTATCTCGTTCACTTCTAAAGTAATTTATCACAGAATTGATTGATCTCTTATACTTCTTTATATAATGCTTCCGGCATCTTCGACAGATAATTTTACCAGTAGTAGTTCTAATAAGTAAGGCTTTGTTGACATACATACATCAACAACACAATCAAACTAAAATAGTAAGGAATTACGTTTATTACTTTTAATATTTATAGCAACCGAACCACACGCATCTCTGCAGCTCTACCAATAAGCACTATTTTAATTCAAAATATAAAAGAACCTAAATATAAATAAAATAAACACAGATTATCCTGACGTTATACATATTTATAAGGTGTGATATGGCATAATTATATATTATATATATTATTATATTAAGTTTTGCATATAGAGCTGGAATAAAACAGCAAATAGCTTTTAAAGACTATTGTTTTTCAAAGTATTCACCACGAAGATCAATGCACTTTTGCTTGCGCTCGAACTCTGAAAACAGTTACTCTACTCGTTTGTTAATAGAATCAAAATTGCGTTTTCTGTGACTGTGCAGTCTGTTCTTGAATGTAAAGCAATTGTTGGGCTTTAGATCTGGGCTCCAAGGATGATGGTTTAACAATTTCACGTTTTGTTGAGTTAACAATCCAATTGCGTGCTATGTGCGAACTTGCATTTCCTTGGTGAAGGATGACATGGTTCGGGGCTAGTTTTTCGAACCTCAGCGGTGACTTGTGGTAGTAACAGTTCTTTAATCTCGTAGAGGGATTGTTACTACATGACCTGCTTTCGAGACAAACGTTACAACTATCTTTTAGAGCTACTTCAAGAACTAATGACGCTTTTGTCGGCTTTTCTTCAACTTGGAACATCCAAACAGACGACTGGAGATTTATTTTCTGGCTCGTATGAGTAAATCTAAGATTCATCACTACTGACGATGCTGTACACGTCTTTATAATTTCCGGCGTTGAAATGGTCTAAAGTTTTTTATCACCAATTCATCCTACCTGCTTTCTATTCTTTGGTTGATAGATGCAGTATCGAACGGGAAACTAATTTTCTACACACAATTTTTGAATTGAAGACTCTAAAATTCACAGTGGGACTTCAATCTTGCGATATATCACATGTCGATCTCCGCTTATGATTTTGCACACAGCATCGACGTTTTCCCAAGTGACTGCCGTTTTTGGTGCACCTGCTCTTGAATTGTCGCTAAGACTAATCCGTCCACATTTGAATTCTCCACACCGACCATAAATTGTTAACTGATATGGTGCTTCATTGCTGAAAACAGAAATCAATTTGGCGGAGCATTCTTATTGAGATAATTGTCTTCGAAAATTACAAAAAATGTTTGCGCGCCAATGTTCTTTGTAGCAACAACACTATACTACAGCACTGAAGGATTTAGGTTAACTAAAATGGAGGTTAATTTTAAGTGCTGACATTTGGCTAGTGGCCGCCTTTATGTCCCAGTATGAAAGATTTAAGAGACATCCCTTGTACAACCTATACGTAAAGGCAACCAGCAAGGCATTTGTATATCCAAACCCGCAAAATCACATTTCGTTACTAGATGAATGCTTGCATAGACAAAAATGCATAGAAGAGATTTTCTTGAAGAAATAAAAAAACATTTTTACAAGAGTTTATACTGTGTAAGTATTCATTGCGAACTGCTTGTTTAAAAGTAAACAATTTTACAAAAAAAATTATTAGTTCACTAAACGTAGTGGCAACTTATTAAAAATTGCGTACTCTTATATTACATGTAGTATTTTTAACACTACGATCTCCTTCATTACAAAATATAATTTGTTAATCTAACGCAAATTTACTTGGTAACACATGGGCTGAAAAGTCCCAGGCCTAACACATAGATGACGCTAGTTGTATTGCAGTCACCTTTCTCTCAGTTAGTACTAACCTTCAAAAGACAGCTGTTAAAATTTCATGATATTCAATCGGCTGGAAAGGTTATGGCCTCGGTATTTTGGGATGTGCGTGGTATAATATTCATCGACTATCTTCAGAAAGGAAATACCATCAACAGTGAATATTATATAGCGTTATTGGAGCGTTTGAAGGCCGAAATTGCAAAGAAACGACTGCATATGGCAAAGAAAAAAATGTTGTTTCATCAAGACAACGCGCCGTGTCACAAGTCAATCAAAGCAATGGCAAAACTACATGAATTGAACTTCGAATTGCTCCCACATCCACCGTATTCGCCAGATTTGGCTCCCAGCGACTACTGGCTGTTCGCAGACCTCAAAAAATGAAGAAGTTATCTCTAAAACTGAGGCCTATTTTGAGGCAAAAGATAAATCGTTCTACAAAAGTTGTATTGAAATGTTAGAGTGGCGCTGGAATGATTGGGTTGCTCTTGATCATCGTTGATGAATAAAGCTAATTTTTTTAATTCAAACCTTGCTTGGTGTATAGCAGTCATAGCAATATGAGATCTATAGCTGGAAGCAATACCAGATCTATGGCTGGAAGCATTACCCTGATGTAACAGCACAGGTTAACTTTCCTCGGCGTTTTCTTTTAATAGCGTCTCGCAATTTAGAAATCAATTGTGCGTAGCAGGCTTCTGTAATGCTCCGCGCGTTTTACAAACAGACAGGATGATTCCTTGTGGATCCCACACCACAGACAGCAAAGCCTTTCCAGCAGACGGCACGATCTTAAATTTGCGTGGAGGAGGATAACCGGAGCACCCATCTTGCACTTCTATTTAATCTATCTAATTCTTTAGTCAGTATGCTGTGGACCATATGATATGATAAGCCAGTATCTTTCATAATGTCCCTGATGCATCCTCGTCGGTTTTGCAGTACGATATCATGTACCATTTTAATGTTTTTATCTGTTATTACCGTTATGGGGCGACCATCGGCATGTTGGTTTCCACACGATGTTCCTCCGCATTTAAAATGTCGACACCAGCGTTTGACTATATCATAAGAAACTGCAAAGTGACCAATAGTTGCCATAATAGCATCATGCGCTTTTTCCGAAGATATTTTATTACGGTTCTTTGTTCCACAGTATCCATTTTTATGAACAATTACGACTCACTATTCAAGAATTAGCCACAGTACAACAACACATTGAAATACAAACTTGGTATTATGTAGATATGATCTACAAATATAGGTAAGGACTGGGGCATGAGGAGCCACCCTCGTATACCAAAAATTCAATAAAACCTAATTTTCTGAAGTAATCTCTAAAAAGATTAAAGAAACTGAAGCTTCGGCTATTTTCACCAGTTCGAAATATCATTTGTAATTATAGGTTTGTACACTATATTTTCTTCCACTTATTTCCTCTACGTAAGACTATCAAAGAAAGAGGATTAGCGTGGATTTTATCAAATGCTGAAAAACAAACCGCGGAATTACAGTAAATCAATAACCCGCTGCACTCATTGAAAGGCATTAACTGGAAGGGTTAGTTAATTGGCAATATACTCGCCTAACCTACTAAGATTGCATTACATGACCCTCTGCGCACTGATTGTAACTCACTCGGCTATCCGGAAATCTCAGCCATTCATCCGTGCAACGGCAGAATTCCACAGCACAAAAAGAACGGACAACCGCCTGCTCTAGAAGGGGCAGATTAATACAGAAATCAGCATTTCCGTGGCACAAGTGATGCTCAGAACAAAAAACGAAGAATGAGAAAAGGGCAAAAACGAGCAGCGTCGCTACAATTGTGTCTTTATCAATTCGAAAGAGGTGAAGCACTTATAATTAATTCTCATGATTGTTTGCTAGGTGAACATTCATGAAAACGTCTCACTAATTTTTATTCTTTTTATAATCGCTATATTGCCGCCTTCATATTATGAAACGATCAAACTATTGTTTCAAACTGAAAAAATCGACATTACCAATGAATTTTATATTAAGTTTAATTAAATAAAGCAAATCAGTAATACATAAAGACTCCTTTTAATGATAAAACAATACAAGGAACCGAACGTATGAATTACATCCACGTGCAAACTACCTGTTTGCAGTATTGCAGGTGTTCACTTTGGAAAGCAGCACTTTATACGGTAAGCTCTTGACAGCAATAAAAGCCAAGTTTGCAAATCAGCAGAACAAGGAAAAGAACTAGCCGTAGCTTAACCAAAAAGATAAAAGGTGAAATAGAAGGAAATCCAATTATCTCTCGGTAACTTAGCTACAGAATATGAAATTTCGTCTACTTTTGCGCCGAAAACAATTTAAATATGAATTGTACAAATTATCTAATCACTTTAAACTTTATAAAGAAGGCAAAATTGGAAGAGGTAAATGGTATTTAACTTATTGAATGGTATCCAAGACGATTTTAGTAAAATCACTTTTCCGAATGCGGTTACTTTTTCTGTAGACATGGTCCGTAGGCTTCCAGGATTATCCGTTCCTCCCCTTTCTGTGGTCCATGTAAACTATTTTGTTAACCATACTTTCATTTATTCATGTAACTATTGTAAACTGTTAAATAGCCACACATAAAATCCCATTTATGTATTATGTATCCCAAAAATTAATATACACTACCGCTCAGTGAAGTCCGGTCACACAATAAAAATTTATTATATCACACCGTATTCAATTATTAATACATAAAATTAAAAAAATATTAATCTTTTCTAAGGGATTAAAGTCATAAATTATTATGTAAAGTAGAAATATTGCGACAACCACAATAAAGTCTGTTTTATTATCATTCCAAGAATATCTCGGAAGTACCGATAATCTTTTAAAACGGATCGATTCGGGATTATTAACGAACAATACAGTTAGAAAATATAAGTAGTATCACTCTTGTTTATTTATCATAGGCGTAAAGATATAAATTTGCTTCATTTTACTGTTAAATATGCATTGGTGGCATCTGTTGCTTCAAAATGGCGTGTAATTCAGAGTAGATCGTAAACAACACAATGCTTGGTGACACTACAAAATTAGTTGCAGGTATACTTAGAGGAGGTGCCATATGTAGACACATTGCATCTTCAAAGCATTTAATTTACATACATACATACACTACTGGCCATAAATGTTTATTCACCATTAAAATATTATAAAAAAGTCAAACACTAATTATAAAATAATTCTTCATTCTATACTTATACAAAGAACTGTATCAGTTATAGAAACAATATGCTTATAAATTAGCTAACAAATAATCATAAATTAACTTAAGTTTGCTATTCATAAATGTCTTTCGCTTTTATTACTCCCACACACAATCTTAGCATTCTCTCTAGCTTTGCCTGTATCAGCGGCTCTATTTTCCTCCGCATATCCTGTAGTTTTGCCCAAAATACTGTTGCCGAATTTTCGAACTTGTCGGTCGAATTCCTCCTACAACAACTTGATCGTAAGGTGAGATATTTAGATTTCTCAGTACAGAGCATTTTCTTCCAATCTTCCAATACCCAGCCTTTGTGTTCTCTCGTCCATGCTAACCGTTTGTCTGTTTTGCTTTATGTAATAACCATTTTTCATCAATTTCGATTGCTCGTGATTACAAGTGCGTGATCTTCTGCTGGTGTTGTTATTCTTAGCCGTCCGGGTTGGTGTTTATTGGATACACCGCCACTTCTTTGATACTTTTTAACATTATAATCCCGTTCTAGGGTAAGATTTTAGTAATTTCGTCGGTTACTTTTGCTAATGTTGTGATATGCCACTATTTGAACACGCGTTTCCGCAGATAATCCTTTTCTTCTCTACGTTATTTTATCGTTACTCGCTGTTTTAAAACACTTCAAACATTCTTCACTATTCGCTGCTTGCGACACGAGAGCTGAATGCAAACTAAATTTTTCAACGTACTTGATCCGCAAAAAGGATCATTTTCAATATCTTAATACCTGTCGGCTCATTACGTACACATAGAACATTACAGAGGAATTATAATCTATTTCGTACTTATAGTTGAATAACATAAATACTTTGATAGGGATACAAAAATAGTTTATTTGAATAATCTCCAATTATGCAGCTGGTAAACATTTATGGCTCTTTGTGTATATAACATATAATTCCCACGTTGATAGATAAAAATAATTGTGCTATATACGGAACAAGTACACGTATACCCCACGTTCCTTCATGCACCAAAATTGACTACTTTCATCCAATACAAGAATCTATCTATTGTGAGTAAGATAGTAGAGGGCCCATATAAAACATAAACCTTTTCATGAAAATTTATGTATATTATTATCAGATACGATCGAATCGAACGTTAAAAAGAGCATCTTAACTTTATAAGACCGAAGGCAACATTATATCTGCTACAGACGTCTTCCAACTTTTCATATATTAAGTAATTTGTTGTAGGCTCTTTGTTATCTCTTCATGAAGCTGCTAAGCAGGGGAAAAGTTGATTGCAAACTGCTTCTTTACACGGTGATTTCAATTGCTCTTCTTTTTACCAAGTATTTTCATTACATGTGAGAGAAATACTTATAATAATTATCAAACTTCATATCGATTTCATCGGAAAAAATCTACTGATTTTATGTGTGTAAGTAATTTTGAAAAACTTTTTCAGTTGTTTTCAATATATACAGTTATTTAATTAACTGTGTTATAAAATCCTATAGTCTGGTTTAGTCGTTGCTTTGTTTTTATGATATCGTTTTAAATAATCATTTCCTTTCTAAGTCCATATTTATCGTCGTTTACGTGTTTGTCTTGAGTTTAGATGCTAATTGAAATGAAAATTCATTGTTTAAAATCCAAAACCTATAGGCTAACATATTATTGTACATCCAACTCCGATCTTAAGCAGCAACTCGCGAAGCTGTGTGAATAGATTAGTCACGTCAAGACATTACAAAGTGATACTCCAGTGCTTAATTTCCTGAAAGTCTCTATAACTTCTACTAATTCAAACAATTAGATTCATACGATTTAAAAAAGTTATTCAAGAAATTAGCATGTAGCACATGTCTGGGATATGATAGGTTGAAACATCGGTATGTTTCCTGACAAAGTAAAAACGTGTAAAACCGTCACTGGTGATAAATTTAAAATTTACTCATGCGAGCCAGAAAATAAACGCCAATCGGCTGTTCGGGTGTTCCAAGATGAAGAAAAGCCGACAAAAGTCATCCGTTTTCGAAGTGTCTCCAGAAAGAAGCTCGCGATGGTTGTACAATTGATATACAACCATTTGTTTGTCGCAAGTCATCGCTGCACTTCGAAAAACTAACGCCGGAAGACGAATGACCCTCCGCCAAGATAATGCAAGTTTGCATACAATACGACAATTGAATTTTTACCACAATAAAACGCCGAACTGTTAGACCATTCTCCGTACAGTCCGGACTTAAGTCCAAACTATTTCTTTACCTTTCTGAAAATCAAGAACAGACTGATTAAGCAAAGGTTACAGTCGTTAGAAGGAGTAGTCTACGCCTTCAAAAATGCAATTTTGAATATACCAAAAAACAAGTGGTTATTTGGAATAGTAACTACTTCCAGAGTTGCATGCAACGGTGCATTAACTTTTGTCTGGAATACTTCGAAAAACAATAGTTTTTAAAAGATATCTGTTGTATTTCAGGTCTATATCCCAAACTTAAAAGACAACTCTCGTACCGCCAAATATTACAAATGAACATCCTTTATGTCTTGTTGTGTAAAGCTCAAATAACTGTCTTACGATTACAACGCATTCTTTATCAATTAAGTTTTTCTTCTTTGCTACCAAAACTATTAAAACTGAGTACATTTTTGGAAAATCAAAAAAAATGATGCCCCAGTGCATATTATTAACTTTAATAAAAACATCTCAACAGTTCAAACTTAACGTATGACATATAAAACTATGCATTAACGTAAACATATTGTATAGCGTGTCTCAAAACCATGTGTTTACTCGAAAACTAATTAACTATACGAATTTCAGTAAAATCTAGTTAATTTGAGACGACATTCTGCATCAAATTCTGTCTTATGCTTCTCATAAGTTTTAGAACGCTACTAGGCCTACCAATGTATAAATATTAATTCGAAATATTCTAATTGTTATAGGAAATGGTGGCATTTTACTGCTAGTTGGTGAAAATGGATTCTCTGTAAAAATGAATTGAGCACTAATAATCTAATGGAACTGCTTACTATATTTTCTATTTAAAGTCAATAATTTTTTCCTATTCATCAAAAATATCAATTGATTCCATTTAACGTTATTTGGTACAAAAATACATATGCAGATACAATATCGCTTCCAGTTATTTGCTTTTGTGTAATAAAAAGGGGTGGATGCTTTGATAAATAAGTTATTTAAGAAGAATAAAATGTCGAAACGAAAAGTAAATATTTGGGCTAAAAGCCTTTATTCTATTTTAATTTTTTCTATGATAATTTTTGAGAATATTTTTCAAATTATTTCATATGCTTGTGTTTGTGAGAACAGTAGTCCGTAAAAGAGACGAAGAAGGAAACAATTTGAAAACTAAAATAGGGGAATGGTGACTTTGGAAGGTCATACAGAAAGGAGATTACAAGGATACAATGTTATGTGCAATATCGTCTTAACTTCACTAGATTTTACTTTTTATCACCTTTAGTTCTCGAGTAAATACAAGAAAAGATAGCTAAAAGTCATTATGTGTATAAGGTTGGGCAAATCTCCTAGAATATCCGATTTCTGATTTATGTAATAGTTAAAAGAAAAAAATAAAACTTTTCATAGATGTAATAGATGTTTCAATATATTACGTTTTTTAATTAAATATTCTGTATATAATTTCCCTTTTCTTAGCATTTACATTTTATACCTTGGAATTCAAAAATATTTAATAAAAATGATAGTGATGTCAAAAAATATTAAATATTTATTGGTTTCAAAAAAAAAGACGTCCGTTGTGTTCCTCAACTACCTAATGGCATTCTGTTCAATCAATGAATGCGATTTGGGGGTAATTCTTGAATAAATATTTGTTACTTCAACTATTTTAATACTTGGGGTTCATTCATTTGGCTCGAATCACGGCTGTATACATTCTGGATATTCCATGTATTTAATTTTTCTAAGCAATTAGCACCCATTTAATACCAAGCTTCCTGTAACAATTGCATGAATAATACTGAGCTGTTTAGCAGCTTAATTATCGTATTTTGCATAATAGATCTCTTCACCATAAGTACCGTTATTTAGCATAGTATTGCAATAAAATGATTTAAACTTAATATTTTAAACAATATTTCGCATTTTAAAGAAATATTGATAAATTGCGTGTTTAAATAAGAGAGAGGACTTGACGGTTTTAACATATCTTTACTAACATCTATGTTTAATGAAATTTATACTTGTTACCAAATATTTTTACTAGCCATTACAAACAACAAATCACAAAATTATGAAGACAATAATCATAATCATTAACTACATAAGTGTTAACAATTTAATCGGAACTTCGATAAGTTTGTACACATACATATATATTGGATTTCAACAATTTTACAATACGGTTTGAATCATTCCTAAAAAAAACGAAAGTTCAACATTATTGCACAAAACACAGTATACAATGATAGCATTACCAATATGGATTGGAGAAATGGTGCCAATTCAGATATATTTTTTCTTATCCAAAAGAAGCAACTATTTTACTATGAAATATATAGACTCGTGTTTATCTTTCACCATTGAGTTATCCACGTGGAATTTTAATTCTATAAATACCCACACGATTATGCGAACCATACAAATAATTATAGCCTGCCTCCTGCTCACAGGAAAGCAAACATTTAAAAAATTCCATATTATTACTACTATTTTATTTTTATTAGAGCATTAGCAAGAACAAAATACAAGAAATTGGCTGTTCAGAGCAACAACCAGCATTCCAAAATATAAACAAATTTCACATTTACACGTACACACATAAAACAGAAGTTTCAACTGTAAGTATCCCATTGAAAATATGTTGAATGTATCAAATTTGAATATTCCTTCAGTTCAATATTTAGCACTTTTCTTTAATTTAGCTTGATCGTTTATGTTGTATATTTACAAATGCAGATAAGTTTATAATTAAAATTACGCTGTATGTGGCTGGCGCGCGTGGTCCGATTATACGTAAATAGATTTTTCACGAATGTAATAAACAGTTTGAAGGGTCACACCACGCATACAAATAACCGAAACCGAAATTCGTAAGCAGTTAATTGACATTACTTGGGAATTAAATTTTTCAGCCACTAAAGCTTCGTTTGTCGTACATTGGCAGGATTTCGGTAAAAGCCGGGCAACATCTGTATGTCGTAGAAGGGACTCCAGTAGCAGAGACGGTAGCGGAGACAATTCGGATAGCAATATCCGGTTAACGCTGCCATTTAATCAGCCCGCTCGGAGATATATTGATCCGACTCGCATTTCATTACGCGTTCACTTACACATTGTACACCGCCGCTACCACCGTCACTGTATACTACCGCCTTACTACCTTTTTATTGTCGAATGTCCCAACCATACACACACAGCCACGCACGTATACAGACTTGCGACAAACTTGCATGCACCTTAAACACTCTCTTGCTCGACAAATTTAAAACATCTCCAACGTAGACGTGAACCAATAAGTAATAAATCTAGTCGGTACGGGCAACTTGAATTGTTGTTCGACATTCCCATGGCAATATTTCCACTTCCATATATTTCCCAAAGAAATTTAAATCATTGAGAGGTAACTTAATATTACATTATATTTGATAAATGTTTCTGCTTTCGATAGACGGTGTCTGGGTCTTAAGGTATTTCAGATTTCATTTGAAGAGCATAATTTGCTACAAACAAAATGAATTTTAAATATAAAAATATATTAACACGTTCAATGTTCATATACAAAGTAATCGCTTGCTGCAGTCTAATTGATTTGACAAATGTATATCCAAATTTTACAAAATCGAAGTGGGCGTCATAAATTTTATTTTTCAACGTAGTCTCGCCCAACTTCTATATATTTATTACAACGATTAATTAATAATTTGATACCCTTGTAAAAATAATCTGAAGTTTTTCCGTCAAAATGTTCTATAACAGCTGCCTGCAACTCAATGTCGTCCTTAAAACGACGTTTCCTGAGGTCTTTCTTTAAATCAGAAAACAAATAAAAATCACAAGCAGCCATATCCGGACTGTACGGTGAATTCTTGAAAGTTATATTCGCGGATGACAGCTTGTGAAACGGCGGCAGTATGGACGGAAGCATTGTCGTACAATAATGACATACCTTTTGTCAATTTTTCACAACATTTTGTACGAATACAGTCCCTTAATTTATGCAATGAGGACGCATAAAATGTGGTTACTGAAAACTACTAGTCTTCGAACGGTCATATTTATAGCGTACCTCGAGTATGTGCACAAGCGTGTTCCTGTGCTTGAACCTGTGTAAGAATGTCAGGCCGAGAATTTATGGCACCTACCTCGTACTTCATGATTCTTAATATGTAGTAATATTAACGACAAATATTGTATGTGGATAATCAAACTGTGTTTTTTTTTTAAGTTTCACAATTAACCTTATTATTGATTCCAATAAAAATACTTTCCTTCCCTATTCATACAATCGGTCATTGGAGGCATCTTTTGAGACGAATTTGTTTCACTGTCACCAATGGTCTCAAAACGACATACTTTCACCACGGATTCTCCTAGTCCGACAGCTAATAGAAGACAGTCAGTTCGTCAGTTTTGTGCTGACTGTCCTCTATCAGCTGCCCGACTAGTTCGACTTGGTTCTTTGAGATTTTTTCTTATTTCCGAAATTGAAAATCATTGCGAATGATTGTGAAACGCCATTATTCTATTCACAGGTGATTATTTAACTTTGAGGCTTTGAAAACTTTAGCTGCACAACCCCATTAAAATCAAAAAAATAAGATGGTGAGCATCTCTTCGAATCGAAACGTGCCATGAACCCAGCTTTCGCTTCCTGCTATCATCTTTTCTTTCTTGATCGGTCATCAAATGAGAAAGAAACTTTACTGCATATTAACTTTTTCTGTTAAAAGGTCATAGCACGACCTATTGAAACGTTATTCTTTTTCTACAGTTTCTCTAACAGTCAGACGATGGTTCGAAATCTAGATATCACAGAGCTTGAAACCCAATATATCTCGGAACAAATAGTCTCTTTAAACGTTTACAGCATCTTAATTTACAGTGTAAAAATAATAGTATTTGGAACATTTGCTCTCATCTCTCAGATCTAAATAAGATTAACAACTTCATTGTAAACAATTCTATTAATAGCTACAACTTACCACCAAATTCTAATCATTCCTTATTACTTGCCACGGTAAAGAGGGGCAAGTTTCAGTGCCGTGCAGAAAACAATATGGAGAGCGCGCGATATGGAGAATCGAGTGCTCGTCAGTACACTCATACTTAGAAGATGTCGCATTTAGGTTCGTTTTGGAAACGACGTATTTCGAATAAACTAGAAAACGTAATAGCGAGTATGCCGGATTTAGTATATGAAGGCGATAAAATTATATGTGTAAAGTGCGACAACTATTTGACGTGTACCACCAGGTGGAACTGCGAACACCACGTAAAAAGTATAAAACATTGTTCTACAATCCGTGGCAAACGATATAGCGAATAATTAATATTTGATCTAAGTGTTTGTTTTATTCTATGTAATGTAACGTTCACTTTACTAGACCAACAAGCATTTGTCTCCTTCTGGAGCAAGTATTCGGATAATGCATTACTAAATTGGACATTGTTAAGAATCCTTATGCCATCTGTTCGTGATTAGAGTAGATAGAATTAAATCAGAATTGAAAGATAAAAAATTGTGGTTACGTGTGGACGAAACAACCAATCGGCAAGAACATTCTGTGGTGAAAGTGACGGTACGTCTATACGTCTTCCACTATTGGAAGACTATGAACCGTCATCCCTTATCCCCCCCCCCTCCAACCTCCTTCCAAAAGAGTTGCAAAATGTACTAGCGATGAAATTTTAAAAGTGGTATTGAGGGCATTGAACTGAAACTTGAAATTTCAAGTTTCAACAACCCAACTTTTAATAAATTAAAATTAATTTACTTTTAACTTTAACGTTTGTGAGTAACATGCTTTTCTTAGGCCGATCTCTTAAAGAAGAGAGTGGCTATCTGTTACACGTAACATGTAAAATCTATGCTATAAACCTTGTGGCGCAATTGATCCCTAGATGCTATCCACGAGTAAATGCTTTAATAGCACATACGAAGGCAGCATTTCTAAAGTCCCCAAAACGTACAAGAAGATTTCACGAACTATGTTCCAAAGTGCCTGAACCACCAAAGTCGATTACTACGCGTTGGGGAACATAGCTAAAGGCTGCGTTCTACTACTCTGAACATTTTGACGATGTAACGAAGGTAGTTTTAAAATTCGATCCGAGAGACTGCAAAGCTATCAAGAAACGCCAGAAAATGTTTCAATATAGTCAGGTATTTAGAAAGTATTTGCACGAACTACTGTGGACTAGTGGAGGGAATTGAAAAATTACAAAATGATTCGATGCTGTTTGTGGATTCTGTTCAAATTGTGGATGACGTTCACTCACATCTACGTACGGTGGAAGGCAAAAAAATGAAAGTGTAATGTGTAATACAAAAATTTGAAAGTGTTGTTGACAACGATTCAGATTTTCTCATACTAAGATAAATTTGTGAAGGTGCGTCGAAAGGTTCATTAAGTTGTCACAAGGGTTACTTTAAATTTGCAAATATAACATCACTCGATGTGGAACGGTCCTTTTCATCATTAAAAATATTTATTCAGCACGCCGTACTCATTTGAGTGAAACAAGTGTGGAAACATATTTAATGATTCCAATATTTAATAGATGCCACGCAGTTTGTGATTTCGCGGAAATTTCTTAAAACAGTAAGTGTTTCAACACGTTATATAATATCCTATCCTCACTCATGAAGGTCACGATTATAAACAATGCTAGTACGTAAACTTTACTGAACAGCCGCCTTGATATGGCCGCTCGGCCCCTCTACGTTGTTCTCCGCACTGCACTGTAACTTACCCCACTTTGCCGAGACTACTTATTACAGTATTACACTCCTTTCTTTTTTAAATGTCTTCATGTTGGCTCAAATGCTAACTTGCTTCAAAATATTAAATCTACATCTACAGGTCAAGTCGGTCTTGATATAACTGCGATTCGAATGCGCTTTGCATGTATTTTATCTTACTGCGTTCATATAATAAACAGTTAAGAAAAATTTTAGGGAAAAATCACTTCTAATTAAATTTTTAACTTTTTTAATTGGAAGGGCTATTCCCTACACTTCCATCAGACTGTACTAATGAAAGAACCGGATGATATCGCAGCTGGTTATATCACAATATTAACTTTGTTTAGATTACAGCAAAGCATTCGATAAGTCTTTCGTAGTGTTTTAATTAACATGTTAAAATGACTTGGATTTTGCAAAAATTCCATTAAATTCATAACTGACTATTTGGGTAACCGTAACCAAAGTGTCGTGTCAAATAACAATCAATCTTTGACATTGCCCGTAGTACAGAGTGTTCAATAATTTGTCCTTTCCGAATCGCAAGAGGTTTCGCTTGATAAATCCAAAATTTACACTAAACTGCAGAGGTTCCACAAAGTCCTGCTATTTGAAGGAGGTATTTTAGTAAGAAAATAAACGGTATGATTTTTACGCTATTCATAACGTAGTTTCTACTCATTATTATTAGCAGAATATTTGAGATTTTCTAGATTTTAAGATAATTTGTAACTTTTATGATTTGTTTGCTTTGTGTAGCAATAAAACAACCTTTAGCAAAATCTTCAGCTACATACTATGATATTAAAATAATTTATGCTGTTCGCAGCGTTTCTATAGTCACTTTTTTAAGAGCTTGTAGATGTTTGAATTTTCCCTATCTATAGTGATGAAAAAGTACTGCTGAACTTGGAAAACGCATAAATTTATTTATATACAGTGCACATTCCGCATATTCCCGGCTTTGTCTCACGTCGACGTTCGGCAACACTCTTGAATATAAAATGTATAAAAGGACATCTATAACCCAAATTCCATGGTGACTTTGCATTCCGAAATACTCCGTCCCCCGTCATGATTTACCGTGGCCCTTTTTCTTTCTCCTTCCCCTTTTCCGGCCGTTTCCCCCGCTCCACTAGTCGAAATTCGCTTCTACGTGTTCACTTTTCTCGCAGTCGCCCCGTCCAATGTGCATTAACATATAGACGTTGACAAAACTTAAAATGAATTATTTATCTGTGCACTTGCGCTTTTTAGAATAAAATTCAATTTTCCTCCTCGCAGCGATATCGATAACTAATGCATTTCAATCTACATTCAAATTTTAAAGAGAAAATACAAAAGAAAACGTTTCTAGAGTTGCAGTTTGTGAATATTAAGACGTCGTCATAAGGTCACTAAAAAAGTATATAAAGCTTCTAGGTGAACTTCAAAACAATTAAATCTCAAATTATTATTATGTATTAAAATAATTTTTTGTAAAGAAAGTTTATAGTATTATGTTACGAAGAACTGTCTTAACCTTCAATAATTATGAATACCTTTGCTAGAGGGTTTCCCAGAATGTTTACTTTTACTAGTACTACGAGGGCGACTTGAAATGTTTCCGGAATCGACAAAAAGAACATAGTACTGGTGTGGTTTTTATTTTTACTTTTCCATGTCTCCTCGAAGCGGCATTTGAGGCAAATCTCTTTCCTGTCAGTGATTTTTTCAGGTTTGGGAATAGGAAAAAGTCGCTGGTGGCTAGGTTCGGTGAATATGAAGGATGAGTGACTAATTCGTAGCGCAACTCATTCAATTTGGACACGACGATACGGGAAGAATGAGCAGGTGCATTCTCGTTGTGGAAAAGCACTGCTGTAGAATATGCGCCGTGATCGTTCTTCCCTTCAGCAGGTAGTCAATGAGGATCACTCCTCGGGAATCCCAAACAATCGTCGCCATTACGTTTCCGGTCGATAGAATGATCTTTGCTTTCTCCGGAGCCGATTCACCCGGAGAAGTCCACTGCTCCGACTGTTCCTTGGTCGGCGGTATATAGTGGTGGATCCAAGTCTCATCCACGGTTACGAAACTCATGAAGAAATCCCTTGGATTGCGTTGGATTGCGTTGGATCATGGCCAGATATTCCTCCGAAACGGTTATCTGATTTCCTTTTTGCTCCGGTGTGAGCTTACGCGGTACTAATCACGCCGAAAGCTTTTTTATACCTAACATCTCGTGTAGGATATGGCCAACGCGTTCTTCGGAGATGACTGTTGTCTCTGCTATCTCATTCAGCTTCAATGAACGATCGGTTAGCATGACATCATGAATCTTGTCAACTATTTCATCGTTGGTAGCAGTTTTTGGACGTCCACTGCGTGGTTCGTCACTTGTGCTTGTGCGGCCACGTTTGAACTAGCTCATCCAGAAGCTGTTGGTCGAAAATGATGGAGTACATTTAAACGCTATAAACCTCTAGCAAAATATTTCGAATTTCCGTGGCCCTTTTCCCAGCCATCCAGAAGTGTTTTATCACTGCACAAAATTCGATTTTATCCAGTTTTGCGAAACCGCCTGACTTGCTGCACATAGCACACTCTTAACAACTATTGAAATCTTGACAGATGTCATAAAAAAGGTCGCTCTTGCCGACAAATGACACTTCAACCTTCGTGCACCATCTCTTGCCGATTCCGGAAACATTTCAGGTCGCCCTCATACACCTTCTCCTTTAGGCCATAACCTTTCTGATAACATTGGTTCCATAGAAGAAAAGGAAGATATCGCTAGCTTCTTTCATTTGCAGAAGGACATGATATCTTATTCTCGGCTTGACACTGAACAATTCGCTGATGCAGTTGCTTATCCCCTAACTCTCTTATTTAGTTTAATTCTAAAGACTTCACATACATATTTGGAAGACAGCTAAGATCATTCCAGTGCTTAAGAAAAGAAGTAACTTTACTGCATCAAGAATTATAGGTCTATAAGTATATTATATTACGCTTTGTTATCTTTATATAACTTTATCTGATAGAAGGAAACAGTATACTGTTTCTTGTTGAATTTGGTACATAACAATGTTGTCAGTCCTGATTTGTTGGCATATACAGATTTTGACGTACCACTTTGTAACACATGTTTTGACGTAACTCTGAGAGTTCCGATAACAAAAACTAACATATTATTTAAAGCAGCGTTTGAAACACCTTATCTTTTTCAAAGTCCCCGATAGTACATGTCATTTTATTTATTTTAAAAATGTATTTTTTTCTTTTTACTTTAGCTATTTATAAATATAAATATGCTTTTAGGTAATCTTTTAGAACAGTATGTATATACGTTATGTTAGGGGAGTAGTTTGTTTCTTCAAGCGAATGGACATAATTGTTTGGTCATAAATTCGCACAATGTATATATATATGTATGAATGTATATATATAGTGGTAAAATATTTCATCATTTCAGTTAATTTTTATCAGATCAAAGTATTTTTGAGAATTCGAAAATAAATCTTATATATTTTGTACTCTTTCTAGTCAAGTAAAGTACAATGCTGTCACTTTAGAAACAAAAAAGAAACAAATAAAAAAATCTGCTGTTTTATTGAAAATTTTGGGAGAAGCGTCAAAAATCCTCATACTGACAAAAACACTTTTGGATAAGTCATGCTAAGGCAACGCAAGTATTGCTATCTTTCAGCAAAGAGGACCTCAGGCTACGATACGACATGTAGTCCAGAACCGTTATTAAAAACTGAAAATCAACTCAATCGCCTACATATGTCAGGTACATCTAGAAAATGAAGAATACATATTACATATATATTTATCAATTCGCCATTCGCGACACAAATATCCTAAAAGGGAGTATCTAACACCTTCTGAGCTAAATTACAATAAGGCTGAATTAATCCCAAGGTTTATTAAAAACCCAGAACCTACAGCTACCCCGAACAGCTGATCTATGCCTATTCTAATAATAATAAATAAAAAGTATTGTAAATTTAGATAGTTCGTTGATCCTTAAATGCAACCTCACTCTTGTTTTTTTTTCTTTAGAGAGCAAACAGCGGCATAATAACAAGAACATCAATTACATAACCTCGTCTACGACTGGCATTTTTAAACAGCTTTCATATAATAAACATCGTAGTTTTTATGAAAGACATAAAAGACAAATGAAGGGATTATGCGGCATAAATTCTACAATGGCGAATTCATTAAATAACTATAAACCGTTTTCACCAAGCTTCGAAGTATTGCTCTTATAGAGAAAGCATTCAGTGTTGCCAGATGTTCAATACAAGGGTTGTTTCAAATAATAGATTAGTAGCCATTTAACTATTATGTCGCTGTAATAATTTTTATTAGAAAAAATTCCGTATAGATTATTAATAACATGCGTTCAAATAAATTTCACATCGAAGTAGGCTTTGAAATTATATTTATGTTTTAGGTTGTTACTGAAACAATTAGCAAGTTCCTGTCGACTATGCATCCGAGCGAATATTCTGTCAAATTGTCAACTAATGCAACTGAAAATAATACCAGTTACAACAAAAGTTTTTATTGGAATTAAAGGTAAAATTTGTTTAAACGCTTTCTAGAAACAATAAATGTGCAAAATATATTTTATATTTGACATAATGTAGCCTTGGGATATTTCTTAAATATAACATACATTCAAATAAATCTTACCTCAAAGTAACCTTTGAAATTATAATTATGTCTGCGTTACTCAAACTCTTAATACGAATATTGGTATAGACTATTTGAATGGCATTGCAAATACTCTGTCAAATTAACAACTAATACAACTGAAAATAGTACAAGTTACGATAAAAGTTTCTATTGGCATGGACTACTCGATGTAAAATTTATTTGAACATTTTTTACTTATAAATTAAATATAAATTTATTTATAGGTTATTTAAAGGTATCAGAACAACTGTATTTATACAGAATCAAAAATTATTTTCATAGTAGAAAATAACATAATTTCTACAGTGTATAAGCTTCATCATGAACATCTAGGAAGTTTTTCTTGCATATGAAATAATATTAAGCACCTATAATGAATCCACTCTCATTACTACCTTAAATAAGGGGACGTCGGTGGTGTCAGACCTTTAGTCAAATGCTTGTTGAAAGCTTGTCAAGATGTATTTATATTGCTGTCAATCTACGTTTTGGATACTAAGTGACCAACATCGACCCACGACTCATTAGTAAACACAATATTTATCCCTTCATTAACATATTTCTTAATAAATATTCTTATTACATCATCACAATCCATTAACATTTACTACCTTTCCAAACTTTTTTAAACAGAAACCAATGTCCTTCAACAATTGGTAGAATGTATTCTATGAGAAGTCAGGTGCATCCTTTTCATTATTCATAATACGTAATATCTAACGCATTTACAATGTGTAGAATGTTTCGTAAAAGAAAACTGAATTTTATGTCTGATAATCATTGGTATACATATATTCATTATACAAGTGTTTCTGCATATAAAATATACTTCTGATTTTTTATTTGCTGTTAAGTTTACATGTAGAAGAACGAAGTTATAACAAAGTGTTATAACTTCGTTATAACACTTTGTTTTCCTTGAATTGTTTTAAAGTAAAATCTTTCAAATGAAGTTTATTATTATTGCTATTATTATTACTATTAGTATCATTCAATCCTATCTAGAATTAACTTATTCCTGTAATTATAACACACAATAATTAACATAAGTTCCAAAATTTTTCTACGTTTCATGTTAATGTAGCATTGTTCAATTTATCACAATAATACAGTTAATCGAATTTAAATACATATAATCTTCAGTGTACCAAGTAAATAAAACAACAAACTTATTTATCAGCACCGTAAAATTAAAAAAGCTTCTTTTTAAAATTTTCGCAAATCATCCTAACAATCGTGAAAACACTTTTAACATTCAACAGAGAGGTATATCCGTAAAATAAGCAGAAGATGCTCGATAGCGCAGCCTCTTTAAATAATACATTGTCTCAAGATTGAGACAAATGGAGTATGGAGAGATTAAACTTGCTGGGGGACCGTTGAGACGAAGAAAGAAGATTGGATTAAAAATGGCCGAGATGGAGTAAGAAGTCGGTTAAAGTCGGGAGGGGTGAAAGACATCAGTGACAAATAAAGGGACAAGGCTCATGAATTACAAAAGAGTTCCTTGGAAATAATGCAATTTCCACTTTAAATATTGGACGTTCCGCGGTTAACTTATTGTGTTTTTTGTTCGATAGATGGTTCGTTGAGGATTATCGCCATTTAATGCAAATATGAGAAATATAATAAACAGAAATGTGTTATATCTATACAAGTAAGTTGAATAAAAATGTATAAATCAATCACATGTTACTAATAAACAATTTATGAAATAATTCAAAACATAATAACGTAAAAGTATTTACGCATTCCCTATATAGACTGATTCAAATTAAGTGTGCGCTACTGTTATCTCTGTTATTATTGTTTCTGAAAAATAGCAAAATAGTATTTTTAACACTGATTAATACGGAGTATACGAGAAAACAATTGCGTGGCGCATGTCTAAGAAATTTTGAGATCTATAATTTTTTTTAATTGAATATCCCGCACGTTTTAAGAAATTTTTAAAGGTATATTAAGTTATGATAAGTTTTCATATACTATTATCTTAAAACGAATAATAAAGAAGTTATGGTGGATTTTAGTTGATGGCAAAGATACACTTCCATTTTGTAAAATATTAGTAGTAAATTTTTTGCAGATTTAATTATTTAAACTAATTGGTTATTCGTGTTGATGATGCTTTTGAGCATTATTTATAAGTTATACATTTAGTTTCGTCTTTGCAATCTAATTGCAACAACATTGTTTTAAGATGTAATATGTTAGAATAAAGATTAAACACAAAGGCGTATATATATATATATATATATATATATATATATCTATTTTGTCAAAACTTGGTGGAGAAATAACTCGTAGAACAAAATGGAAACTGCTATAACTTCTTTATTTTTCATTTTAAGACAGTTAAGACACAACTTCTACATAATAACTTAATATATCTTTCAATTTCTTTTTTATTATACAGGATGTTACATTAAAAAAAATTATAAATCTCAAAATGTCTCGGGCATGCGTCATGTAATTGTTTTTTGCATGTTATTCAGCGTTAAAAACATTATTACTTTGCTAGTTTAACCTACTTGCAAAAAACAATAGTAATGGTGCGCCCTAAATTTCAGTTAGCCCATATATTGACATTACTACTAATCCTATAAATCAGCTTAGATTTGGATGCTAAAACAATTGAAAGAGCATTAGAAATTTGAAGTCTTAAGTAAGCTTGTTTTCTAATCGAGCATTCTACTAATAACGCTGAGTAGAATGCCATTATTTCGTTGAAAAGGTAAAAAAATAGTATAAATATGCAAACTTCAAGAGAAATCTTCTTTAATTTTTGAAAACTTTTTAATCGTACAAATAAGAATAGTCAATTTTTGCTACAACACATACTTCATTATACCGGCAAGGGCCGGCTAAGGTCTCCACTATTTATAGTTGTTATCTGCACTATATTTCTTCAGGTTCCAAACCGTAGGAAGCTGTATTACATAAAAAGGGACCAATTTCCTAGAAATAATGGTAAGTTACATACCTTCAGGAATACTCCCATGTCGTTGCGTCATAGAACGCATACAAGAAAAGCAATATTCGATAGTATTTTCATTAGGGTCTTCCGTTCGGGCCAGAATATATTCAAACAAGCGTGCCTGATAATCTAAAGATAATTAATAAGTCACTTAAGGTTCTCCAATCACCAAAACGGTGACTCAGTGAACGATAATAAAGCTCTATCTTCAAGCAAATCGATAGCGGGTTCAAATATTTGATGATGAGATAAACCACGTGCTGTACGGAGTTCTAAAAAGACTATGGACGGATTGACCATGAGGATCGCCATTTACAGACCGCATGACTAGGAGTTTAAACGCGAATGGTATTAAAAACATAAAGAGGATCAATAGTATTGGGATCTGGTGTCTCATTGAAAATCAAATCAAAAGCCGGATTACACCGAATATCAACTTGGTCCAGATAAAGCAACATAGAACATAGCTCAATCTATTCCGGGGGCAGGCTATCAAAAGGTTCTTATATCAATTAGTGATGGAGTCTTTGGCTATTGACGTGGATGATTTGACGGCTAGTGAGTTCGTATTTGAGTTTGGGTTTCGCGGTGTATAGGTAGTGGCTAAAAAACAATTGAGGCGCTACGCAGTATATTACATCCGTTGTTGCGGTTAGAAGTTGCTAATAAATCTTTGTGCTATCTCGCTTTCGTTGTTAATACAGCGGATTAGTTGCAGGTCCTGAAAACTAAAATCGTGGGGTTAAAATTGAATTTTGCAATTCTTGATACGTTGCAACTTCAGGGAACTGAACGTTTACGACCGCAGGTATATCATGTAATCAATCGGAATAATTCCGGGACAGATTGAGTTACATGCCTCTTCGTTGGCTGATCCGTTTCGTTATCTAGACCAAGTTGATATTCGGTGTAATCCGGCTTTAACTTTGACTTTCGATGAGGCAACTATTGATCCTCGCTATGTTTTAACACCACTCTGCAAATGGAAAAGTAAATTTAGCGGCGATCGCAGTGGTCAATCAGTTTACAGTTTTTTAGAATTGGAAGAACTCCGCATAGCACGTGGTTTATCCCATCATCAAGTATTTGAATCCACTATCAATTTGTTTGAAGAGCTTTATTATGGTACCGTCCACATCGATTTGATGATTAGGAAACCTTAAGCGATTAATATTAATTAAACATTTTGAACTTCCTGATTAAAGGGTACGTCTGTTTGAAGATATTATGGCCCGAACGCAAGACCCTAATGGAAATTTTATGGAATATTTTTCTTGTAGGCGCTCTACGATGTAATGTCATGGGAATATTTCCGAAGATAAGTAACATTATTTTTAGGAATTTTGAGCCCTTTTTATGTAACGCTGCTTCCTATGGTTCAGAATTTAAATGAGTTAAAAGTTGGGTGTGTTAAACTTAAGCTAAAGAAATATCAAATAATTCAGGTAGAATTTAACTAAATTCAAATTCCACAACACCGATACCAAAATCTGAACAAGCGTGCAGCACATGTGCTTGACCAAAAAAAAAAAAAGAATTCCGAAAAACATAAATACTCGATTTGTATCTCTCAGAATCGAGCATACAGAGGTGTCGAAAAGACCATAACAAAGTAAAATCTTGCACGTAACGTAGAAAGTCGGAACGAATTCGGTTCCCAAGTACAGCGAAGCTTATTTCATATAATACTTTGCGATCTGTAATTTTTAAGGATTTTCTGTAGCTGCTTAACTTCGTAAATAAGCTAATATAATTTACGATATCTAATGTACCTGTTAAAGCATCGCATTCCAGGAAACTAACCCGTGAATTGCATAGTCAATGATTCAGAGGCGAATGGTATGTATACCAAATACTGAGCCGCGATGTCTTTTACTATTAGATTCTTAGACAGGTCATTGTCGTAATCCCTTAAAGGATTTTATTCCTATCAGTAAGGACGTACATCATTAAAAAAAACAGCCGGCATATAAGGCCTACAAACTACCACCGTTCAATTGAGTTCTAAACTTACGAGTTAAGTACCCTTTCTGTGAATATTGTAACAGTAAGTATGTACAGGAAGCCGATATATAATCTAATCGAAATATTTCATAAACGTACTACGTATTTGCTCTTATTTTCATATACGTAGATAGTTGGAGGCGCAACGAATAATTCACCCTATAGTACGAAAGAAGTCATCAAGACCAGTTTCTTCTTACATGCGACTTCCGAAGAAAATTAATGGTGAGAGTAAAAACAACCTCGTAGTAATACCCGCCACCTCACGGATTAGTAAGGACACACTGCACACACAATATTGCTTTAATCTCGGTCCCTCGAGCGTCGACCCGAGATAACGTCAAAGAGCCTGCTTCTTACTTCCAGTAGTCCAAACGTTCACACTCACTAAAACCTTTGACTCCATCGCCGGCGTCAACTTGATCAACTATATGACATTAATAAGATTTCCGAACATTCTTAGGCTCTGCATCTCTATCAAAGTTTCAGATTGGTTTGATGAATCTGAAAAATTGCACGATGAGCGGCAGAATAAAGAACACGATATCGACACGATTCCCGATAAAGAGAGCAAGATAGAGGGCGAACCGAATTAATTTTCATGTAATTTCGAAGCGTCAAATATTAAATTTCTCCATTGATACATGACTCGATCTCCTTAGAAGTATCTTTCATTTTTGCAGACGCTAGCGTCGTCTCTAGTCAACAACTTTAATTTCCCGAAATATTAATATTCATTTCCTGATCGAATAAAATTAGTATGCTGCTGTTAATGTTAAGAAAATGCATGCATGATGTCTTTCTATTACATTCCAGGGGAGGTAATTAATGGTGGTGGTGCGGATATATACGGTAGAGTTGCTAGTAGTTTATTTCATTTGCTACGTTTAAATGTACCTAATATAATTGAATGCTGCAGTATTGCAATCACTAATCTCAAAATTATTATTACCATTCGCGGGCCATCGTTCGATAGTTTTTAGTCATTTCTAGACGAGTTTCATAACACAATTTAAAAAATTAACTGCACTACTCTGTACCAATAGTGAATAACTGACAAAATTAAACAATATTTATAAAGTACAATTTATATTATTCGAAAAGCGGTAGTATTGACGTGATGTGAATCGCTTACCCTAGGAAGGGAAAGGTTTGCATTATGGTTATAACTTGATTGGCTGATACGATGAGCAGACACATGCTACATAAAGAATGCAAGTTTATCTAAATTAACACAGCGAATAGACAGGAAGAGTATTAGAAAATATTTAGATTTTCACACAGTTACTTCAAGGCACAGTCATGTCGTGTTTACCTAAAAATAAGTCAAATAATTTTTGCTGTGTACGGGGTGTCCCAAGACTCTTTTTCGATTTGTTTTATTCACTGTGCAAACACAATCATTGAGTCGGGAGTGACGGTTACACCAATTACTAGCCCCTTCCTTGGGAATTTAGTCTGGACCATTTTACGGGGTGTGCTGTTTGCCTACGCGAGCTTTATAGAAACTTTCCAGATGATGCGCATTTTCAGCGTGATGATGGAACTGCCGTTATTGGAGTCAACAAATCTAAAACA
Organism: Trypoxylus dichotomus; assembly: GCA_023509865.1. Classification (NCBI taxonomy): domain Eukaryota; kingdom Metazoa; phylum Arthropoda; class Insecta; order Coleoptera; family Scarabaeidae; genus Trypoxylus; species Trypoxylus dichotomus. The sequence goes on from CM042075.1 coordinate 47,424,384, forward strand.
GAAGCACGAGAGACCACTTCACTCGCCAAAATTTGCTGCAATGCCGGCGCACGAGGAGATCGTCCAGTAACCGTAAATTCCGTACGATATGTGGAGATGATTAACAACTTTTTTGCACCAGCCTTGTAAGATTTTAATGATTTTAGTCGCAACGCTTGCTTTCAACTAGAAGAAGCGACATCTCGCACGTCTAACATGTCCTTGGTTGGAACCAGTTGTTCGTGAATTTTTCCTTCAAAATAGATATCCAGACGTGGTGATATAAATTGACCTGCACGCATCCCTGACTTGACGGCAATGGATTTTGTCCCATGGAACTATTTTAAAGCAAATATATACAGCAACATTCCTCTCTCTCTGAATGAATTAAATAGAAATGGCAGCTATCACGGAGCATATGTACCGAGCAATTATCGAAAATGTTGTCTCACTTTTAGAAGAGTGCCAGCAAAATAAAGGAATACATTTAGAAGAAGTAATTTTTAAGAGATAAATTTCCAAATCCTGTATTTTAATACAAAAAATGTGTTACCCGGATTGAAATAAATAATTTAGTAGGAAGTTTGAACCTGTCGTAGTCATGAGCAGAAGCTCTTGAGTCTCGACTATAGCGAAAAAAGCACGAATTAGTATTTTTTTACAAAAAACATGGCAATCTTATTGATTTCTATAGCATGGACATCAAATTGATCTACTGCAGCGATTTAACTTTTTGAAACCTTTGGAATACATTGTATTCGTGGAGATTATGCATCGTGTGTCAAAGACTGGAAACGTTTACGCTTTCATAGATTATAGTGTTTCTGCAATGAAAACCTGAACACTTTGTTTGGGAAGTAGTGCGCTTATTTTGGCTATGCAACCACATTACACTAAATACTTGTGTAAGTCTTATTTCTATGTTTTTGGGACAGTCATTACAGGCAAAGCTATTGGATTCCGCAACTTTATAACAGAAAAAAGATATATACGACATCAAAGTTTAGTGAAGAAATAGAAAAAATACACTGCCAGCTCTATACATAAAACTAGGGCTCGTAATGAATTTTGTTAAGGTATTGGATCGGTGACCGTTTTCAATGCCTTCAACGGAAATTCTTAAAAAAAACAGAATGCATTTTATTATTTTCGAAACGGACGTAAGATTGCTGCACAATCGCAGTATTCTGTTGAAGATTGTGTAGAAGAATTTAGAAATTAGTTTCTCAACTTCGTGTTTGATTACGATAATTAGATTAGGAGGCAGTGGACGGCCAAAAAAGCGCGCGGAAGAACTAGTTGACAATGTAAGAGAAATTATACTCCAGAAAGTTCCATGCGAGTATTATCACAACGAGTGGCTGTATCAATTGGCATTTGTTACTCAATCTTGAAAAAGGGCTTCCATTTGTTCTCATGTCACATGATTCGTTATCAAGAAATCAAAGAAATCAACTGTCCTAGAAGAATTTAGTCAGTGGTTTTTAAATAAGTCTGACAGAACCTTTTTTTTCTGACGAATCGGGCTTTATCTGAATGGATATGTTAACGAAATATGAGAATGTGGACTACTGAGAAACCACATGATTTTTACGTCGAAACCTCATTTCATCCACAGAAAATTGGTGGCCTTACTTTTAACGGTTCATTAACAAGAGGAAAGTACCAATTAGGAATTATTATATTATATTATAACTTAATGAGAAAGAAGTAACACAGAGTTACTTTCAACAAGACGGACCTAGAGCATACACAGCAGGTGAAACAAAGAATAAGCTACAGCAATTTTTTTTCAAAATCGGTTGATAAGTTTAAACACCGAACCTGAATTTCCACCAAGATTTTGTAATATTACCCCCTGTGATCTCTTTTTATGACCTTTCTTATATAACTCAATTTATCGGGTACAAATACCCGAACTTGTAGACCTTCAAATTAGAATTGCTGAAAAAATAACGAAATTGACGATATGATCCTACAAAACGTTTTTTCTTCTATTAGAAGAAGATGTGAGAAATGTCTCGAACAAACTGGAGGCAACTTTAAACAATTTTTATAAAATCTTACGTATTTGTTGTAAATAAACATATTTCCTCAAGATAAAAATTTTCGTTTTATGATTTGGAGATTTGTTAGGTCACTCAAATGCGCATACATACACATCGTTTTTTGAGAATATATGCATAAACTTGGGGCATATATGCAAAAAAATTGCGACAATATGCAAAATTTTTACATAAAATAAATAAGAGCAGAAATTTAAACATTAACTTTATTGCACAAAATTTTTTTACAAGATATTTCTAAACCAATTTATAAGTAAATGTTTTTCAAACTTGTGTAAAAGAAAGTTTTGTCTTCTATCAGAATATATATGTTTCGAAATAGAAAAGCTTCTTTCAACATCCACAGATGTAATTGGTGCATTTCTTAACTTTGCAATAAAATTAAAATCGAAATCATTTACTGTTTCATCTTCCAAAATTTTCTTAACTTTCTTCAATTTTAAATACCCGGCATTTTTATTTATCACTTTTTTTAAATTTATCGTATATAGAACTACCTATTGCACCCTTAACCTTCTTACATAGCATATCAAATTCGTCTTCATTCCGAGAGCGACATCCCTTGCGTTTCTAGTTTACGAATGGAACTTGAAACAAAGCTATAATTTGACTTAATATACAAAAGATTTTGTAGCAATTCTGTTGATGTTACTGTCTTTTGACAGTTTTCTAGAGCAATGCAGTCAGCAGTAATTTCAAGAATTACATTTTTTATTCCTTCAAAATTATCGGCGTAAAAAATTGCAGCGTTTAACTATGTACCCCATCTCGTAATAATTGGTTCAGGAGGCAACTTAACACCGGGAAGTTGCTCCTTATAAAACTGGATTCGTAAAATTGCTTTTAAAAATACTTTTTGACATTGCTAATTAAATCATTAATCAAAGGAAATTGATTCCTAATGTCTTCGGCTACACGATTGAACCCATGAGCTAAATAAGTGGTATGAATAATGTCACTATAAAAAATTTTTAAATTTAGCGCGGCTTTTATCATGTATGGTGCAGCGTCGGACAACATTAGTAAAATGTTTTCACAAGGTATACTTCCAGGTAAAAATAAATTTGATAAACCTTCTTAAACAAATTGGCTAAATGTCACATTATTTCTTTTTTGAAGTTCTTTACAATAAATTAAATATGACTTACCTGCAATATCTTCATGAAGAATTCCTATTAACAAATGGGCAATATAACGGCCAGACTTACCCGTACTTTCATCTACCATGATATAAATAAAATTATTCCTTACTAATTGTTGAAGTTCTGTCATTGTTTGCTGGTAACAAGATGTGACATATTTTTTTCGTAAGGTACTCTCGTCAGATATATTATGTTTGCAATATTTTTGCAGGAATAATTTCAAATTAACATTGTTTAATCTTGCTAATGGTATGTTAGACTAAATTAATGCGTTGATCCGTATTATATTCTTCTTGTTCTGGGTTTCGTGAAGTTGATGCTACATATTGATATATAGATAGCTGCACACATGCGAATCGCTTTAGTTTCTCACATTTTCCAATATTTGACACCTACAACAACAATGGTCATTTTATATCAAAAGTTAAAGAATTTAAAAACAATTATAAAGCTTTTAGTAAAATTAAACTTACCAGTTTACTGTAGGCTCGACAAAATATTTGTCGCCATCCTTTACCAGTTCAGGATACGGCTTAATCCATAAAGAAATTTTGTTCGCTATACTCATTGTATGTACGCACAGTATTTAAAAACCTCACACAATTACATGCTGTTTCGCTCAAAGATATTCAGTGAATGAATAGTTTATTTGGGAATTAATAATAATAAAACGTATTTACCACATCTCTTCTGCCAGGCGAAATTACACACGTACAGTTCTTGGAAAAAAGTATAAGAGAAATCAATGTAAAAGATTTATCGTTCTTCTTGTCCCTTGTCGATTTACATTAGGAATTACAAGCAATTTTTACTAATAGAAAGGATAAGAAAAAGCCTAAATATAGAATATATGGAACTTTTGTAAAAATATGCATAGAAATGCCTAAATATGCAATATGCAATCACTAATTAGAGCTAGAGAGAGTAATACGTCTACATATATACTACAATTAAAGATGTGCACAAAATAAAATATATGCACTTTGCATATAATCCGGTCTTTATATATAACAGTTCACCAGCAATTAGTCAAACAAAACCGTGCAGCCATAGAGAACATTTTACGGGATGATTTTCCTACCAATCTTCAAACTACTATGTATCATACATTTTCAAAAACATTGAATGCTGTTAAGTTACAAGTGTCAGCTGCTATGGTATAATTAATGTATAAACAATGAGTTTATATTAAAGTTACATAAACAGCAATATTACAGTTATCAAAATATAATTTTCGTTTCGAGTAAATTATTTAGAGCAAATATTTCGGTATCGTAATTTTTGAAATATAAAATGCCTTACATACCAGTTCATTCTTACAACAGTCACCGGTATGAACTTCATCGATCAACTATTAAACGGTTGTGGTTCCCCTCGAAGAATGTAACAAAATATTAAAGAAGTTGGTGCACACAGCCGCGAAAATGCAAGTGAAGCGGAAACTTTAACGGACGAATAGCTGAACGAGCCAGATAACCAAGAAATTATGTAGAGAGGAACATTAGATACCGTCACAATCTTACGCGAGGGAAGTTTAAAACTCGGGCATTTCCTTAGAATTAATGCGCCTTCTATATTGCTCTTAGCGATATATTAAAAACGAATTTGTTTCTCTCTGCGCTATTATAAGATGTAACCTACTTGTCGTATTACGTTACTATTTAATATATTTTACATTACAAATGAAATCATACAAGGTAGAAATGGTGAAATAACATAAAATACAAAAAAGTCGAAAACATATTGGATGTAATGTGCGTTGTTAAATCCGATAAATGTTATTTAAATGGGATTAATAAAATGTTCTGTCTTACATTTGCCTCTAACTGCATATGATACTTATAATTTATAGTCTACACCCGTGCAATTTTTCCTAACAATTTTGGCTTAGGTGTACATAGCCGACCACAGAGAGACCATAAAACAGAAGGTAACGTAAAAAGAATCTGTTAAAAAATCACAACTACTCACATTTATACACTCACTGCAAAAATGTATCGCAAAAATGATTTTAGTAATGAAATAGTAAAAAATCATCGAACCTTTAAATATATCTTAATATACTTCATGAAACAATTGTGATTATTTAAATAATATAGGAACCAAACGTTTATTAAGCAGATACTGTAAAAAAAATTGTATTTTTTGAAAAGAATATTAGAGGATAATAGCTTTGTCTCGATATTGCCACCCCTGGTTCTTATGAGCTCTCGCATTCGATTTCGCATGGATTCAATTAACCTCCGTATATAAGCTTGGTCTAAATTCTTTCACTCTCCACGGAGGGAACCTTCTACTACCTGCAACTCTACTGAGCCAACATGTTGGGTCCGTGCCATTCTGTGAAGATGGTCCCATACATCCTCGAAAGGATTCATGTCTGGACTCACCGCAGACCCATCTAAAACTGGAATGCCAGCCTCATGAAGGTATTCCCGGACGATTATTGCTACATGGGGTCGTGTATTATCGCACATTAATAAGAATTTGTTGCTTATTATTAGTGCGTATCGTACCATAAGATCTTGTAAAATGTCTGTTATACACCTGTGGGTAGGCATTGTGCCTCTGTTTACTGATACTAACTCTGTAAGGCCTGCTAAATCTTTTCCAAATCATGATAGAACCACCACCAAAATTAGGCGTAAATCTGATGTTGTACAGAACATAGCGCTCACCGTCTCATCTGTACATTGTCTGAGGTGTACAGACTAAATCTGTGAAGCATATGTTGTTCCACTCATTCATTTTCCAATTGGCATGTTCGCTAGCAAACCTTAAGCGCGCCATTAGGTGATTCCTAGTAAGACGAGGAGCTGTAACGGCTACTGTAGCTCTTACATATTCCACTCTAACTCAAGTTATTACAAATGTAACTCTAGCCAAGTCGATCTATAATTACCTTGTAGTGACATGCCTCTGACGTAATGCTTGTAGTCTTAAAAACCGGTTATCTTAGGGAGTAGTACAGCTGGGATTACCTCTTTTTTCTCTGTATCTGGCCACTCCCCTCGAAATACTTGACCAATTAATATTAAACAAATTAGAAACGTATATATGAGATCACGTATCTTAGATTGAAGCAACTATTCTAGCCACTTGTTCTGGAGTTAAATTCTCATTTTACTTCTAATAAAAGTACTCTAACAGTGCACTTTTAAATTTATCCGTATAGGAACACTTTCAATAAGCAACCTTTATAATAACCAAAAAGAACTTATTCAAAAGCTAGTCGTATGATTTTCATTTTATACTTATAGAAAACGCACATATTATAACTTATAAGAACTAAAGTCTATAAACGCCTTTTCGTAGTCCATGCGGTACTTTTTTAGCGGAGTGTATTTTATAGCAAAGAATTTGCACAGATGACAAATACTCTACATTTCGAGAGATTCAACTGATTAAAACCATTATGATTAAATTTATAATAAAACGATATTGAGGTGTAATGCTGATACGTATTTCCCTGTGTTTATATTCAAATGCGAATATTGTGCCTGTTAAGTTTTCCATTTAGATAACACGTCACTTCATATACATATGTATTTGCAGACTTGTAGGCCGTGGTCCTAGATAATGCACTTATGGAAACCGACTTTTTCAATGTTGTTTGGCTTTTCCAAAAGACATTTTGTTCCATTATCTCTTTCCTTATACAGGAGTCGCAAGATTTCTGGGACACTCCTGGTACCTGCGCTCTTCGTATACAACGCCAAGCGATTTCCTTTTATAAGAACACCTTTTGATTGAGGTCCACAAACGCAGATCTTTCAGCAACACTGACGTATAATAGCGAACAACCTGGTCGAACCAGATCAGAATTAATGAAAAAATAACGAAATTAGCGATATGATCTTATAAAACGTTTTTCCTCTATTAGAAGAAGACGTGAAAAAATCTCTCGAACAAAGTGTAGACCAATTTCAACAATTTTTATAAAATATTACTTGTTTGTTGCAAATAAACATATTTCATGCAGTTAAAAATCTTTGTTTTATGATTTTGACATTTGTCAGGTCATTCAAATTGCTTATACAAAACAAATACACGCTGAGTTTCAGTAACAAGGTAAGACGGCTTTTCCCCTCAAGTTTCACAAATTAGAACTCGTTAAACTATTTCAATATGCAATTATATATCTGTACACCCTCTGTATAAACTTTCCTTGAGGTTTCCGCGGGCAAAATATGAAATATACTTCTTCTTGGTGTTGATGCGCGTCGATATTATATTAGGTTGGAAGAATATAGAAAAATTATAAGAGTTCCATTTTGAGATTTGAGAGGTAACGGTTTTGGGTTAAATTCTTTGTATTTAAAATATCTTCAGAATTCTGTTTTTAGTTGTGCCGGAAATAGAAAACAACTTATTTATTTCAAACGGGGCCTTCTAATTTTTATAATTTATATAAATTTCTGAGATAATTTTAAAACTACTTTGTTTAATAAACTTTCCCCACAAAGTAAGCCGTTTTCAAGTTATTTAATGTTTATGAGGAAACTATAACTTTAAATATTATTTTGACCTTCATTAAATTCTGCGTTTAACATTAGGGCCAGTAAATATTCACTTCCTTATAACTAAACCTAGTTTACAACCATAGTTTGCTCGTTTCTGGTTTACGGGATTATCCTTAATCAAGTGACTCTTATGACTTATACTAAACCAAGACTTTGGAGAATCTACATATTAGACGACAGCGAGGAGATGGTAACTGGAAAACTGTTCACGACATGCTGTATATCGTTTTGATTTACATAGGCGCAAAACCACAGATGACAAGGTAAGTAAAAGACTGTAAGCACTTGCAGATAGCAAGAAATACCAAACTAGACTACAATTTTTGTCTAAGCAATTCAAACAATAGCTCTTCTCTCTTGTGACCAAGTAAAGCGTTCACGCTTGTAGTGTTGTGTTAATTTTTTGAAGAACTCTCTTCTATGTTCATTATAATTATAGTACTACTGAATTAAGTACCTACCATACCACAGAGATCACTCTTTCCAATTATTTAATTTCAGTCTGTCTATTACAGTAAACATGTATCTGAGTATTTCCATCTTTTTGTACCATCTCGTCCTAGTGATTTTGTCTTGGAATTCGTAAGAGTTTATAGGTCTCCTATCCTGTTTATCTTGTTGCTCTTTATCCTGTTGCCGTTCTTTGTTTGTTCTTATGAATCTGATGCAGTCCTGTGATCGTAATGGGAGGCCGTTGGATGCTTGTTTAGCCATCTGATCTAAATACTCGTTTGGATCAACCCTAGCATAAGCTCTGGTCCAAACAAAGACCGGATCCTCTCCACTCTCTCCAAGTTTCACGTAGCGATGAATTATGGCTGTGACAACCCTGAATGTTCTTAAGAACGGATTTCCAATCACAATTGAAATAAATTTCTTCGTTCAAAGGATGTAATTATATAGTTTAAATTTCAAACAGGAAACGAATGTAGTAGCTAAGTATTTGTTTAAGATTGCGTATAAGCAACACCACACAACTTATTTCAAGTTTAGTTTTGGAAATTAGGTTATTGTAGAAATTATTATTATAAGGATAATTTATATCACCTTAATTGATAATGTTCACCGTTTAATACGAAATACAAAGTGAAAAAAAATTGCACTAAAACAAATGTATGTTTATCAGCGTCTACTTTCTTTTTAATGTCAATATAATCTTCTTCGCGGTGTATATTTTTATTTTCACTTTCTAATTTAGTTAAATTAATTGTAAACGTCAAGGTACCCTTACTTTATAATATTACTATTAAGAAGCCAAAAACTCACCCCCCTCCCCCTTTTGCTATTATATATAAGAAAATATAGAGGAAAATTTCGTGCTGTATCGAAATCAAGTTATGAAAATGCTATTTAGCATGACGGCTTTCGTAATTTTTGCCTGAACCTATATTTAATGGATTACATATTTTAATTTGTTGCTTAGTTCACTTCATTAAACGCAAAAGAAGTTATAAGCTTTATGATGATTGTTCCAAATAACTGAAAAAGAAATTTAATGCTTTAAAATAAACTACACGTATATTATAAAATATGTAGTGTTAATTTACAGTACCGCAAAGAAAATAAGGTATGAACTCTTGCAATGATAATGTTTACAATTTACATTCGCGTAACAAACATCTCAGTAGCAAACGCAAGTAAAATAACAAAGAATCTATTTCTTAATACTCTATACGAAATCTATCCTAGTTTAAAAATTAATTAACCTCCATTCTTCCGCACTCCAGAGATACTTCAAAATCTCAAACACTTACGTTCTCATAGACAAACACTTGCGAACGAGCTATTCATCAATATGAGAGACAAGAATGATTATACTGCTGACGCAAAAAATCTTTTATGTCAATCGTGCTGCTTTGGCTTTACTTCAAAATTACACGACAAAATGTCACCTCTTCGTTATTTTATTACAGGTCGTCTAAAATACATGTGCCGGTGAGAGGCGCAGACGAACAAGCGAGATGTTACAGTGTGCGAGTGAGATACATAAGTATACCGCTGCTAGACAAAGTACAATCCGCAGCAAAAGTGTAAAGAATACACAACAAGCTTGGTTCATGATGTACATATGTATCAATAGCTTATTCTTATTGCTATAACATTGCGTGTGATAAACTTGTGCACTTAGTTTGTAATTTAATGGTAAATTACAGTAAATAGTATGCGAAGTAAATTATGAAATCTCATCATAAAATAACCAAATCTTGGAAATGAAATTTTAAGTACATTAAGTCTGAAAATATACATAATATTCAATATGTATTTAATTAGTATTGACAGTGAAACATTGCTTCATATTTGCCCACAGTATTTCAATTGGGTTGAGGTCAGGGTGATAGGGTGGTAATCTAAGCACATCATGGCCATATTTCTTAAAAACTATGTATGTCTACTTCATACCTTTTAAATCGTGGTTTGTGCATTTTAATTATATTGTACAGCTCTATTTTTGTCGTGTGCTCATTATACTGCATGTTTGTTAGATGTAACCACGTTGTCATGTCTTGTTTTCTTCATGTAAACGTTGGACTTTTTTCAATTTTTCTATTATGATAATGAGCGTTATCAATCACAATAACACTTTTTCGCATAAATTGGATATTAACTCTTCTTCAACCCACTTTTTACGGTTTTCAAAATTCATCTCGTGATGATAGTCTCCTGTCCTTTTCGATGATCTCCACCGAAGATAGGCACCAGGAACAAAACCATCCTCCCACTAGCGTGAATAATTAAACAATTCTCTTTAGATGTTGGTTTAAGCAAACCTTAATTAGAATTATCATTCCAACTGTTATTATTGGTATGTGATGAGTGTATATATGATTCATTTATGTATACAATAGGGCGCTTTTGTTCTCTGTACTGGTGGATGTTTTTCAAAAATTGCTTGTTAAATTGCAGATGTCATGATGTTCAACCAATGGCTTTCTATTTGTCTTCATTTTCCCCCAACGGTATCCTATCTTCCTCATAAATTATCTCAAATTTTCAAGACACCTTGGATTCCCTGTATCGTCCACAGATTTTTTATGGATGCACTTCAAAGCGAAAATTTTCTTTTCACTGAAAGTTATGTATTGTTCTTCTTAGAATGCTTCCATCACCATCATCCAAGTCCACTTTTCGGGCCCGTTTTGTATTTGGTGTCTCCAAGCTTTTAACAAGTCCATTTGTTCTTCCACGCTAATAATTTTTCTGACTGTTCGGATACTAACACCACACGCGGATGACACACGTTCTTATATCTGAACAACATCTATGTATGTTTATTACTGTACGTTTCGCATATTCATTGTACAATATAATAGAAATACTTTAGCTTTCTTAAAGGAAGGGCCAGTGCATCGTGGTTCCCTTCTTTACTCGTAAATTTAAATACACAATGTATTACTTCTCTAGTCTGCGCCTCTAAAACCTCGAAAGAATTCTATTATAATTAGAGGCAGTTAAAGTATATACCTTACCTTATTTTTTATTTTACTTTTAAATTCCAATAAAATGCACGACACTTTACACTATATTGCACGTAATCGCTGAGTACTTTTTCCTTAGACTGTACCGTTGTTGTGAACACTATTGCAGTTGCTAAAGAAATGAGCTCTCCCTTCCTACATATAATCTGTCAATCGCACAACTGACCCTAAGAGGAACAGTAAAATTTGGCGAGCTGTACATAGTCTGCTTCACAAACAATAAATAATTCTTACTATACATTGTATAAGTACCCTAATTTAACAATTGCGCGTATGTACATACATGAAGTAATTAAACATATGCAGTTGTGTTAATGCATCTTAGACCACCACCAAAATTTCTCTGTAACATAAAAATAGCGACAACAAAAATGAAAATATTCACAAACAGATCTATTACAATAAATGATCTTGTCTCGGTATAGTTACCCGTTTGCTATGGCTTTTTGGTTTATTCTTATATCCCTCTATTTGCTGCATGTCTGCCCAATGTTGCTTGAACTGAACGACACACAGTTTACTTTTGCAATCTTCATCTAGCTATATACTATCAGATGCCAATAAAACAATTTATACCGGTTCACCTACATTTAATTGCTTTTTGCCACGTATGTGCAAATGTGCCTTCACATCTATACCATAACAATGTACATATCAAAAAAAAAATAATGCAATACTACAAATGGGACGGTAATAAAATGACATAAGAGGACTCTAAAGTCACAAATCTTGCAAAACACCTTACTAAACGAGCATCCGTTTATGATTTCATCTAACAGATTTTATAAATGCTAGATTCTCCTGGTGTGTAAGATATATGAAAGACACTGTAGAAATATTACTTGGATCCAAGTCATTAATTTCCATAAAGCTATAGCTACAATAATACAGTATTTAACCCAAAAAGCTTTAATATATAATTAAATACTATCTAATAGATTGTATACCATACAACATACAACAGATACTTTAGTTCACTAGCATTATATGTCAATTGCTAAATTTTATTTAAATATCCGATAAAACTGGTATTCTAACCAAATTGAAACTGATAACCATTAATAAAATTAAACAAAAATAATTTGCAAATTTACTTTGTTTTAGTATAATGTTCATCTTTGTTGGTTTGATTCACACCGCTACGCTACTTCTGAGATATACATATATACTGTGATACCACTGGCCAACAAATTTTAATGTTTGGTTTTACCATAAAATAACGTATAGTACAGAGAATAAGATAGGAACATATATAAATAAATAAAGGATCAAGTTAACTCTAATTTCGTTTAGATTTCAAAGAAAAAGAAATTCTACTTATAACACACCCGAATAATTCTTATAACCAAAAATGTGACAAAATATTACACTGTTCTCTTACAAGTGACATTCACAGTCTCTCTTTAACTTTTATCTCTTTCGCAGGCCCATGCTGTGCCTGTAATCCGAACTTTGCGCTTCCTAAGATGGACGAGTCACGCCACAACTGGAACAAATTTCCATTTTTTTTTACTTTTTGTAACCAGGGCTAAACCAACTACTATGATTTGCACTTTATATATGTTGCTTAATTTATACAGTTTCTGGCTATTAGTAACAACTTTGTTGACCAGTGTTATCATTTAAAGTATCTACATTTTTATTTTCAATTTATAATGATTACTTATTTATATTAATGTTTGCTGTTCTTTGTTGTTGCTAACGTTAGAACTCCGCCTAATTTTCTATTTGTTGCACTTGATTTAGGAAGAACCTCAGAACTTCATGAGGGCACTTAGGACTTCGAAAAACACTTGAAAAAATGCGTGAACACACTTGTTGGATCAACAGTAACAAAAATCTCAGGAATTGGTGTCATGCGCCACTGCCAATGGACTTCGAAAAACGAAAGGCAATGATGAAACAACATAATCTAGGCAGCCCTTTAGAAAGAAACTGACAGCATTACAAATAACATTGTCGAAATGTGTTGCACTCTCATACCGAAAGTGCCGTGGAATTTATTTATCGTCTAGATACATACGAGGGTGATTTGACGGCTTTGAATAGAGTACTCATTTTTAGTAAAAAATACATCTTATTTTTCAATATAATTCCCATCCAATTCCACATATTTGGCCTACCGACTTTCCAATTTTTAGCCCATATGAAAAGTAAAGCAGACATTCATTTCGGCTATCAGCTCCTTATTTATACAAAATTTCTTTCCCATCACCACATCAAAATATCATTCGGAGCCAGATCTGGTGACTAAAGTGAAATTTAGGGGGTACAATTGTGGATATATTTTTTTTTCTGAATAAATGCCTCCTTTTTCAGTTCGACATCGAAACGTTAAGTAATTACTGTCCTTCTTTTCTGTAAATCGTCAATACAATTTATATTTTGAATTCGAAAAATTCGTGGCAATTATCTTAGTAGCCAAAGAAAACGGTTTTTGCCTGATTTGGAGCATATTCATCAGAATAAATCCATTGTTTTGACCGTATTTTTGTCTCTGCTGACATGTCGACAAACTAATTCGTTTGTATTTTATTTGAATTTAACCAAACACCCATGTGAAGTAACACGAATTTGCATTTGCCCAAGAGTAAGCAAACGCAGAGCCCGTCTTGCGGTTAGCTCTTTTATATTTAAATGTTGATATAAAATATTGTCTACCCGTTCGATTGGGATGTTTGCGGCATTAATTATCCCGCATACCTTTATTCGCTAGCCGCTCTTTACAATGGCATGAACTTTATTAATCCTTTCTGGTGAAGCTGTTGCAAATGAAGGCCTCGGACATGAAATTACAACAATAGACTTCTAAGACTCAGCAATATACTGATCATGGCGAAATTGTTATCAACTTCTGAAAAGTCGCTATATTATCAAATCGCCCTCGTATTCATTTAGTGTTGGTGTCCAACGCAAACGCAGCAAAACACACTATGTATTCAAAGCTAAATCAGTATAGTGCTCCTAGAAGAAAACTTAACGAAATACTAAGTATACGGGAAAAACGCAAATGATGCGAAAATCTTAACGGCCGAATAGGCCACGGAGGCTGACAGGTCGATTGCAGTATGACTCGCAGAGAGCGCTGTTGTGTTACGAGAAAGTTAGTGTGCGTTGAATTAGAGAAGAGAGAGTGTGTGCATGATTGATGTGGTAGCACCTTGTCCATCGCCTGGTTCGCCACCAAGCGATAACCAACTGATGATGGATTGTATGATGCCTCCTCCGTTGCCGCTACTGCGGCCCTACTCTACCGTCGTATACAACAGCGCCCGTTGCCCTGAATGCTGCACCGCACATATACATTACCTCCTTTACACTTCACTAAATCGCCAACGAGTTTATAATTATAACCGCTATCAACCATTGTTGTACTTCATTTCCAGTTACCTCCCTTTGCTTCCGCATATGTATGTACACCATATTCAACCAGTGTAATGTATACCTCTTTGTCTGGACGTGTACACATACACAGATACTTTGATGTATCAATAGCAACGTAGTAGACTTAATTGCTAATATTATCTATTACAAACGTAAATTAATACTCTTACACCACAAAGGCGATGCCAGAAGTGATTGCCAGTGGAGGTTAATATAAGTATAGAGTTGCATTAGAAAACACGGTAGCGAAAAATGTTTGAGATATTAGACAACGAAAAACGAACATATTGAAGTGTTAAAAACGAAGAAAATGAATCTGTATCGAAATAATAATTTGTAATGAGTTACAAAAGTTAAACGGATAATACCAAAATTTCCGTCGTGTTTAATACATCTGTTCGAACTCCGCTGTGTAGGCCGCTCAATGATAATTTTGGCAAGTAATACAATTGAGATTCCCAATTACTTGCTTATACCAAAGCATCAGTGCATTACTACCTCTTAACGAGTTTGGTCTTTACTTATGATATTGATACAATATTCACTCTGTGAGCCATAACTGCAGTTGAAACTTGGTGTGATCACAGTTGTGCTTGCTCACACTTTAAGCGGTACCTACACTCGGTCTGTAACCACTTTCGTATCTACTTCCTCAAATATAATGAATATCTTCTCTCAAAATACAAGGGCGACCTGAAATATTTCTGGAATCGGCAAAAGAAAACACGGTTGGTGTGCTTTTTTATTATTATTCTTCGATGTAGTCTCCTCGAAAATCAGTACACTTTTTCAAACGGAGCTCCAGTCTCTTCAAGCCGTCGGAAAAGTAGGATGCTTCGAATTCTATCAAAATAGCCACCTGTAGCGACGATGCCTCATTTGATGCAAATCTCTTTCCTCCCGGTGATTTTTTAAGTTTGGGAATAGGAAAAGGTCGCTAGGAGTCAGGTCCGGTGAATATGAAGGATGAGAGACTAATTCGTAGCGTAACTCATTCAATTTGGACACAACGATGCGGAATGAATGAGCTGGTGCATTGTCGTGGTGAAAAAACACTTTTTCCGCTGCAAACGACATGTTTCTCCTTCAATCGAATCGGGTCAATAAATCGCTGTACTATTGCCCCGTTATCGTTCTTCCCTTCTGCAGATAGTTGATGAGGATCACACCTTGGGAATCCCAAAAAAATTGGTCGCCATTACCTTTCCGGTCGATAGAACGATGTTTGCTATCTTCAAAGCCGATTCGCCCGGAGAAGTCCATTGCTTCGATTGTTCCTTGGTCGGCGGTATGTAGTGGCGGATCCAAGTCTCATCCACGGTTACGAAACGCATGAAGAAATCCCTTGGATTGCGTTGGATCCTGACCAGATACTCCTTCGAAGCAGTCATCCGATTTCATTTTTACTCCGGTGTGAGCAAACGCGGCACCCATCACGCCGAAAGCTTTTTTATACCCAAAATTTCGTGTAGGATATGGCCAACGCGTTCTTGTGAGATTCCCGTTGTCTCTGCTATCTCATTCAGGTACAATCAACAATCGGCTAACACGACATCATGAATCTTGTCGACCATTTCATCGCGGGTTCGTCACTTGTGCTTGTGCGGCCACGTTTGAACTCGCTCACCCAGAAGCTGTTGGTCGAAAATGGTGGAGTACATCCGCTATAAACCTCTAGTAAAATATTTCGAATTTCCGTGGCCTTTTTCCCAGCCATCCAGAAGTCTTTCATCACTGCACAAAATTCGATTTCATCCATTTTTGCGAAACCGCCTGACTTGCTACACATAACACACTCTTAGACAACAACTATTGACAGTAGACGTCTGAAATTTTGACAGTTGCCATAAAAAAAGTTCGTCTTGCCGATCAATAGATCCACTTCAACCTTCGTGCGCTACCTCTTGCCGATTTCGGAAATATTTGAGGTCGCCCTCGTAACATGTCATTTCATATTTATTCTGGATTTATTTCATTTCATAATCTCAAATTATTCATATGCACATGTGCTCCCCAACTATTCTGCTGGTATACCGCAAAGAAAAAATAGAAATATATATATACATATATATATATATAAAAATATTCAAAACGTTTTTCACAATGCTTTGTTACGAAATACCCTCTATATTCGACAGTTTCTTAATATTCTCTTATAGAAAATATTTAATTCTGCCACACACATCTTGTAATCTAATTATTGTTTTGCTTGTCTCAGTACTTTGGTACTGCCTTTGGTTAATTTCCCGTGATTAAAAAGGTCCAACCAATATCTTATAACCTGAATGTCACATAACAACGGAAAATTTCGCTGCATGCTTTAACGTTTCAAAGGTGAAGCGTAAAGTTTCATCACTCGTAATTACTCTCGGAAACCGATGCGTATTTGATACAATTACGGCCTGCTAAAATTGTGTCGCTCATTTTTACGATGAAGTGCGTATCATTCCCAATAGCTAACTAACAACCAACTCCATCAACTGGCAATTTACGTTCATATTAATTCAAACGTGTTCAATCCCAAAACTCGCGCGATTTGGATACAATTATGTCACGTGCGACTTTATGCGGATATTCCCGGAATGTCCCACATTGTATTTTGCATCGTGACACGCTGCAAAACCAAAATATACATATTTACTATTCATTGATTGTAATTGAGAATGCCTACTGCCATTGGAAATATTTTCCAATTTTCGCTGTACAGCACTAAACTTCAGAAGGCAATCAAATTATCAAATTGTTACAAAGTATTCGTAATTGAACTTCTTTTTTTAGCAACATCTTGAGTATGAATGGTGTTCAATACCTGCAAATCACAAGATGACAAATCTTAGAAGTAAAAATAGATGTTTGTTGTAAAGTTGAAGAAATAATTGAAAAAAAGATAGATTTAGACCAAAGAATTGCAAGCTCACCGAGCAACAATGCCTAGTCTAATACATCAGTTGGCTACGACTATCTTTTTTAATACAGACTATTAAATTGACAATTCATATTTTGAGGATTTTTGCGTTTTTCGAATTTATTAAATGAAAGCATCCTGTTGGAGACGGATGAAAATGAAAAAAGAAAAAGAAAAAGTATGGTTATTCTAATTCATAAAATGAATTTTTGTTTATCGTGCCACAAGTCAGTTTACAGACATTTTTAATGTTTGTGATCGTCAAAAATTCAGTTCTTCAGTGCAATCCAAGTCAAAGTCATTATTTTCAGTAATTATTAGTAAATTAAAAGTAATTAATCTCAGATAAAATTCTCTCAAAAAGCAAAAAATAGTATCACGAGAAATGAAGATTTCTCAAGAAGCAAAACGCTTACTCCAGCGGTAAACTTTTTATTTCCGAACAAGCTGCGCCGTTTATAGAGCAAATGCGCTTAGTGAATGCATCTGACATAAATATACAAAAATTCAAGTAAACCAAACTATCATTGTTGTATATATATTTGGACGACTACTTTAGTAGGTAGTATCATAAATTATGAAAATACTAATGATGAACTTTAGTTAAATGTATTTATCACTGAATGTAATTAATGTATTGAGTGCAAAGTTGGCAGCGGCGGACGAACAAATCAGACTATATTTGCGAAAAATTAGACTTAGGCCACAAATTGTATCTTGCAAAAGTTTTAAATTATGGTGGTACACAATTACACATTATAGATAAGTGTACATTAGAAGTACGATTTAACTTTCCAATGAAGTATGTACTTATTTCAAAGTGAAAAATATATTTTATTTTCTAATGTGGTTCCTGTGCACTTATTAAAATTTGCGAAACAACATAATTCGGGTAAATGTTACGAAATTGATAAATTATTACGAAAACAAGGTTGTAAAGTACTTCGTGTGTATCCATGACAGTGTCAATTTAATACTATCGAAATGACATAGGCTTATGCTAAAAGGTACTACAATAAACAAGTGTGTAGGAATTATTATGGAAATTAAAAAGTCTCTATGTAGATCGAAACATCGGATTAAGCCTCGCAAAATGTTTGGACAAAGTATGTAACTCATACCAAAAACTGCACATCATGACACTCGAACTAATCATTGTGGTGAATATAGTGCAAGCGATGATTCCAGTTACTGAATATTTAACACTAATTTAAATTTGTCTTTTAACCATACTTAAAGCACTTGAACTATTGTTTAACTTTACCTTTTAATATAGTATTGTGTTATCTCATCTGTTTCTGTATTTATGGCCCACTCGATGAAATATAAACATATTTTATAATTTTCTCTTCGAATCAAATAAATAAATAAATATTTTGACAAACTTTATATGACAGTAGCCTTTCGTATCAATACTTGGTAGTATTTAAGTGATTTATTATAAAATTAGGTCTGGAAAATGTCAAATTATTGCAAAAAATGTTCCCTAACAACACGCAATAACGTACCGACGTTATTAAATTTAAAATGTCTCCTTTTTTAAACAGGAAGGGTGTGTAACGTTGAATACTATTATGGATTCGACGTAGCAATTTGATGCATACATTTTATTTATGAGATCAGAGCACTAAGCTTTCTTAATTCTGAATTATTCTCCATCTATTGATGGATTCTGGTATAGGCTTCGGATATTTTTTCAAATAGAGGAAAGTTATTCAATAGTTAAGTATGTGATACATTTCCTTATTTTGTCTAGTCCTAGGTAAACAAATTTATTGCGGTAGAACATCACATTGACATTTATGCAGTAGGTAGTAAAGATTAAACTTAAATGTCAAGCCATTAATTATTACTACTATAGAAAACATGATAAAGGTGTTCGTAAATTTTATTACACTGTACGGAAATACAGCCAATACGTGAAAGTACATAAACAATGCACTCAGGAATTATACGCTCTAAACTATACATCCTAGTATTAATTGCTCCGCATCAGTAAATCCAATAACAGTCATTACCCATATGCACACGGTTCAATGGTGCGAAATACATTCATGTATATATGTACGTAATGCGATTATAAGTATTATTGAATAAACGTTTCGTGTTAAAATGATGCCTATTTGATACTCTTTTTAATAGTGGACTTAGTGCATTAGTATATGTACTATTACAGGATTACATAGAAATAAATTACCACGAAACATCGTAACCTTCATATTCTGTAATAATGCATCCTTTATACCTAAATTATATCCTACAATCAGTTATATACCGCTGGATTAGTAAACGCAACCTATTAAACACGTGCAGGCATACTTACATTAATGCAATAATAAAAAATAATAAACTAGAAACCAATAAAATTTAACTTACAAGTTGTATTCAATTACCTAAATACTGGCCAAAATGAAATCGTTAGAGTTTATGAATGTAAACATATAAGGCACCGAAAGATAATGCGAACCAGTGCACTTTATTTTTTCTTTAGACCAAATATGGGCAACCTTCGACATGTTGTGGGCATTTAGTGTGCAAATACGTTCGCGGGCCGTGTTTAAAAGTAGTGCATTTTAAAGTAGTGTTCATAATTTTTAGCGATAGATATCAGACATGAAATAATACAACAATCTTATTATAATGCAATTTATTGAAATAAGAAAATGAAATGAAAGAAATTGGTACAACATTATAATTAAAGCGGGATCCGGCCCGCTGTAAGATTTGATCCGCCCGCGAGACATTTTGAAAAACCCAATTAAAAAAAATTCACGATTTAATTATAATGTTGTACCTATATTTTTCATTTCATTTTCTTATTTTAATAAATTGCATTATAATAACATTGTCGTATTATTTCATGTCTGATATCTATCAATAAAAAATATGACCACTACTTTTAAACGCGGCCCCCGAACGTATTTGCACACTAAATTTTGGCCCACAACATGTCAAAAGTTACCCATACTTGCTTTAGACTATGGATCATATAGAATCGACAGGTTGCAACCGTTCAGTGCATGCATTAGTGGTTAAGTATGGATACTACTTGCAGTTTGTCCGTAAAACTCGCCCTAGTAAAATGTGATTTTTCAGTGCCATAGATGCGTATTAGATTTATCGTACGTGAAGTATGATGTACTTAATAAAATGAAAGTAATACAAATATGAGTTACATTAGGCATGATTTACTCACATCGTTAGCACATATTCTAAATTTTCTTGTTTGAAACGGGTAACATATTAAGGTGTACTCATTAAAATATAAAGTATTTCATTCACAAAATAGAAAATTATAGAGAATATTAAATAAAAGTAAATTACGTTGAAAATGATAACCTGTACGTAGTAACCACATCGAATTAGGGCTAACCGCTTAGGCATCTCCAGAAATATATTAACATAAGTAATTTTAATAGAATGCGTCTCCGAAAATAAGACCCGCGAACATTTCTAGATATAAAGTTTTTTATGTTCGAATTTAGAATAAGAAACAAGAATTTTCACTATATATACATTAAATGCAACTTTAGGTTAATTCATACCGATTTCAATCATCTAAAATCATTTTTATTACAATTACAACTAAAACTTGTACTATTTGTGCTTTTCAAACCACACCACGTATAAACATATATATACACACCTAATTTAAATAAATTTTCAATTGACAGATGAACCTTTTTAAACAGTAAGAGAAATATACTTAATCGTTCCTCTGAAAGATAAATGGTGCCGAACAATCTGTACTTTCATATAGCTGTTTAAATAGATAGTAAACCGTATTTTTCGATGAGCCTTATTACCTTCCGGTTTCTTAATTATGTTCAAACGATTCCGTAAATTAAGATACGTGTTGGCATGTAGATGGATGATCGCCAGCGAAAGGACCTCACTTCAAAATCTTAGATGCAGTTGTTGATAGGATAGATTGGTCTCAAATTGTACCCTTTAGGTTGTAAGCTTATGTACTACTTCGTGGAGAATAAAATCCTTTTGAAAGGTTTTCTGTGATTTTATTGAATTTAACAATATTTTAGGAAAGAGAAAAACAAGGGAATAAGGAAAGATTTCGGTCGAAAAAAGTTCAAACAAACATTCACTCAGCGCAACAAGTTAACTCAATAGATCGTGCCGTTTCTGAGTCTACATAAAATTACACTTTTTAACCAATCTCAATGAAGGAATCTTTAATTAATCCGTTATTCAAAGATACCTACGCACAAAATAAATAAATATCTTCAAGAGCTTTCGTTGCTTGCCTAAACATAACGAATCAAATAGAGACTAGACTGCTAATGCAATAACAGCTAATTATGATACCTAAATAAAGCAGTAAAGCCTAAAACAGTTGGGAATAAAACACTCGCGACCTCCTCACAATATGATTTATAAGAAACTATCATCTGCGTTAACCCAACAATAAAGTAAATCAGCAATAAACAATAAAATATGATGTGATGATACATATGGCAGTAATTCGAGTACGAATTTTAAGCAAAACGAATAGAATAATAATGCAAATATTTTTGAAGAAGTTATTTAAATATTTTTTTCTAAAAATCGTTCAGCTCGCGATTGGAGATTCATCTATATTAAAATAAAAGTCAAGCAAAAATGATTTTTAGGAAAAATATTTAATTAGCTAATAAACTTGAAATTTGAATTAATAAATAATTTTAACAAGGACAAACTTCTTTTCTTTTTGTTCTTACACACGCACGTCACTATTCTAGATCGATGTATCTTCTATCTTTGCAATAGGACGCTGAAGACGGAAGGCCCAAGAATATTGTCGGAGGTTTACTGCTGGATCAGCGGTGGATCGCCTGGTATTCGGATAGTATACTATAGCAACACAGTCCACTACAAGTTCTATATAATATCTGAGGTATTTTCCTCTAAATAACTTGCAGAATTCCCATAAGGGAACACAAAAACTCTGTTGATACTCTGTACTACCTACCCACGCTAACCATCATTTGTTTCACGCATCGTTTGTCGACCACGCTCGTAAACCGTTACCAGATCCTGATATTAGGTGACAAATGATTACGATACGGTTATCGTGGAAATGAAAATATTTCCTATGCGTTTTCAGAGATGGAGATGTTTTCCTTGGGTGTGATATTTGCCGTGTGTGTATGCATGTGTATTAAATATTATATAAATTCTGTTATATTATCCTCTTTTCCTGTTGTTTAAGGGACTCTTTTTTTCAGAATAAAGTGATTTTTTTAGATAATAAGGACGAAAAGGAACTTTGGGAATTGAACTTAAATGTAAGATATATTACGAAAAAACTGTATTATTAATAATAATTAATTCATAATTACAATTTTACATTAATTATATCTAATAATTTAGTCTGATATTAAGGTGCTAGCCGATCTTAGAGAAACTCCAACACTGCTTTCAGTCTGACAATACTATTAGATTAAAGGAAACTATAAAACAACAAAATAAGCTCAGCGAAAGGTAAGCTTTATAAATACGATGAAAAGTGGGTATGTTTTTGAGGAAAACAGAGTTCCGAAGAGTTGAAAAATATCTGTAGAGAATTCGCTAAAGTCTATTACAGTAACATTAGCGCAAAGAGTTAGAGGTCCAATATATTCATCTAACAGAATACGTGGCAGGTATGCAGAATAGTAAGAATGAAGAGGCTGTAAGTACCTCTTCTAAAAGCAGATATTATCATAGACTCGTTTTGAATGTAAATGTAGCAATTAGAATCTTTTACATATGATGGTCACTAACTGCAGTACGAAAAGAATTAAAAACGAATTGAGAAGTACAATGTTCCGAAAGGTTTGTTGCTGGTGTCCATTGAAAACGATGTGCCTAAAGATATAAACTCCGGAGAAGTCCTTTATACCTTTGCCAATCAAAAGACCAGAAAAGTACCATTGTATTGGTATACATTTTTTAAGCATGTTCGCATTTATTTGTAAATTTTCAAAAGTAAAAACACCAAATTATACCAACAAATATGTTTCTTATACCATATATTCTAGTGCGTACATAACATTTTTCCAGTTTGTGAAGATAGTTTACTAAAGATGTACTCTTATCAGACGAAGTCAATACTTAGAGCAAATAAATATTTTGTTAAGTACAGAATAAACATTACTATTTTGAATTTTAATTAATTTGACTAGTGCTCAAAGTACTTTCCATTCTATAACGATGTACTACATCTGCGATTTTTTTGGTATCAAATTGGAAAATATGGCCCACTTAAAGACACTACCTTGGATTCTCAGGTTTCTAAACTAAAGTGCATGAAAAGTATCAAAATAGGTCTAGAAAAACGTACAAAAAATGTACCGTTTACCCTTCACTGATTAACTAGCTCTGAATCGAATTTGTAGCTTCAGCATTAAATCCAATTTCTTGGTTTCTTTTTTTTGGATCGACACCTTTTGCAACAGTATCTTTTAAATGCATTTGAAAATGTTGTTCTTATTTTTAAACGTGCGGAAATAATGCTTAAAACTGAGCGTGGTATATTACAGACATATGACATTGCTCCAAATTGACTAGGTAATGTGCCCTAAATGTTTCACTATATTAACCCGTCTAAACTTTTCAACTTCTGTCCTCAAAAAAAGCGAATTTTATATAGATCTTTTTTCAACAATTTACTTATCGTCTTGTTGTAATAGGCAGTGAAATATAGTTATACCATTTCCACTTGTTGTTAACAATAAACTAGCGGTGGAACCATATTTCATAACTAATTCAAAATACTAGGGCAAAAGTTGTCGGCCCAGTTACTCGGTAGTCATAAAAATAACTCAACTTTACGATATACATATGTGTTGAAAAAATATAATAAACGGCATAAACAATGTTAGATATACACGGCAGGAAGAGACCTTATTCCATCATCAAAATGCTTGTAGACGAAGGGAGAGGTGAGGCCCCAGGGTGTTGTGGGTAATTATATGGCACAAAGGAAAACAAGCGAACATCGCGACGTCAGTCGGCAAACGTAGTAATTAGAAATCGTTTTGAGATGCCTTTGTTGAAGTTCTACAAATGATATCGTCCGGGTTCTTTCAACCTTCTCTCTCTCTCTCTCTCTCGCTTTACACGAATCGACGTATCCGGATAAACAGTAGAAACTAAAACATCATGAAGTAAGTCACTAGTAAAATTAGTATATAATTAACTTATTGCTTCCCAATGGAAGTACTCAAAACGGCAAAATTGCGCCGTTGACGATCGACCTGCGACGACTGAAGGAAGTTGATAATTCACCAAAAACTCGTAAATGACTAATTAACATTTGCACTTGGAGAAGCGTCAAAGTAGAATTACTAAAATGCTTGTGTAGTAGTTGTGTACAGGCACAAAGCAAGTTCCAAATACTATTTGATAAGCTGTTAATTGTTGTCACCCATATTCTAGTATCTTATGTTTGCAATAATTCGCTCATATTTATTTTCCTCAAATCGCTGAATTTAGATTTCCACAAACTGAAATTCTTACGAATGTATTTCATACACTTAAATATGAAGGACGCAGTCCCGTAAAGAATTATGTTATGAATTGTTCCATTAGGGACTGAATTAAAATTTAATAACTATTTTTTTTTTGAAAACGGGGATTTTATTAATTCTGTTAATTAAAGGACCTAACATGTATGTCGAAAGAGAATACAAAATTAGAAGGAAACATGCTTGAAATCACAAACAAGTTTTAACAAGAATCGATATTGTAGTAGAGGTATACTTTTTTGAATGTACTTTATGCCTTGTTTGAAGTTACTTACTTCTAAAACAGTCTGTATACCTGGAGATATATACACAATTTTAAGAACATTTAAACAGTAAGCAACTTTCATCTAAAACTCCCATATTATTACTAATATGCCCACCACACAGGTGTTGCCATTAAGTTCAACTATCTGTATATTATGCCGTAATATGTTATGAAGGAATTTACGATATTAAGTAACTTTTATATTTAAATATTACCTATAACTCTTATCGTTCGAGAATTATATCGAAAAAACTGAAAACAAATCAATTTTTGGAGAGGAGTTTCGCCCTTTCAGTGATTTTTCGCCGATAAAAAATGTTCTCTTACATATCTGAACATACTGTATAATTCAATATTGAATTTGAGATCTGAAAAGCTTTCCTCGTCGGTTGAAAGATCATTTAAACTACTCAAGTATTACATCTGCAGACACTAAATGTTGCAGA
Organism: Trypoxylus dichotomus; assembly: GCA_023509865.1. Lineage (NCBI taxonomy): Eukaryota > Metazoa > Arthropoda > Insecta > Coleoptera > Scarabaeidae > Trypoxylus > Trypoxylus dichotomus. The sequence goes on from CM042075.1 coordinate 47,450,075, forward strand.
TATTTAATCGAGCTAATTCAAACTGTCAGTACTTGTCTCGCTGGTAAGTGTTTAACAACAATTATGGCATAAAATATATCGATTATTACTGATTACTAGAGACCGGATTATATACAAAATGCAAAAATTTTATTGAATTTATTATATTTTACGCTATTTGTAGATGTCTTACACTCATTAAAGTTAATTATCGCTAACTAATGTAATCAGTGTAATACATCTACATATATACGTAAAATATAATAAATAAATTAAATAAAAGTTTTGCATTTTGCATATAATCCTGTCTCGACGATTACTAATTACATCGCCCAATAACATAATTTTTTTCTCTTGATGCGTGTAAAATACGGACTGATTTTTAAATCAAAATAATTAATTAAATATTTAGTACGCCTAAATTGTCTGTTTTAACCTGTACTTAGAGATTACCGGAAAAAAACTACCTGTCTAACACAATCCAATCCAAATCCCCAGTACATCATTTACTTTTAACATATGGTTCCCCGTATATCTACCTGCACCTCACAGTTCAGTTTAGTATTGTGCCTTCGTGTGTACTAAATATTTACTTTAAATTGCTGTATGAATATTAAAAATTTGAATGAGAACAATGGTTTCTATAAGCAGACGAAATTGCGTGAACCACCCAGATGTTTTTTGTTACATTTGAGATGAATACATTTTTAAGGAAAGTAGAAAGCCTATATCTCCCTTTATAAAAAGGGCATATTTGGCGTATTTTGGCGTCCAGATAGGAGATCAGGATAAAACTTTTGTATGCAAAGCATGCGTAGAATATTTGCGACAGTGGACAAACGGAAAGAGAAGAAGCTTAAAATTTGGCGTACCTGTGGTAGGGAGGGTGCCTAAAAACCATCATGATGACTGCTGTTTTTGTTCTGTCAACATCAAAGGATTTAATCGCAATAATCGGCATAAATGGGTATCCGCTAACTTGAAGTCGACCAGGAGATCTTTTCCTCATTATGAAGAAATATCCATTCCAGCGCTCAGTAACTTACCTATGCTTCCGGAGAATGACCCTGACTAGATGCAGTTCCAAGAAAGTGAAGGTGATAGTTATTTTTAAGGACCAACAGCGATTTCCCAACGCTTCAGCCAAAAAGAGCTTAACGACTTTGTTAGAGATCTGAACGTCTCAAAAAAGTCGAAAAAGAACTTACTGTGTCCGGGTAGTAACATTAAATTTTATCGTACCAGGGAGAAGGATCTGCTGCCGTATTTCTCTAAAGAAAATAACTTAGTGCTTTGTCATGATAGTCTCTTGAAGAAAATGGAGTTAAATGAATACACACCAAGTCTTGTTATAGACACTTCATCTCGAAGTTTAAAATATGTATTTTTACACAATGGCAATAAAAATGCTTCTACATTTGATATTCCACCACTATGAAAGTGGAATACGGGACAATATCATTGGACCTGAAAAATATTCAGTACGAAGCGCATCAGTGGTGATATATATCAATCTAAAAATGGTAAACTTTCTCCTCAGGCAACAAAGTGGTTCCACAAAATATCCTTGTTTTTAGGCCTTTGTGACAGAAGAGCTAAGGCCCAGCACTGGATTACCAGAAACTGGCGTTTAAGGAATATTTTAGCTCAAATAGAACACAACATTCTTAACGAACCGTTGGTTGACAGAAACAAAATCATTTTTTCACCACTGCATATCAAGTTGGGACTTATGAAGCAATTTGTTAAGGCTTTACCTCGATATGTGCTTTGAGTATTTGAAACAAAACTTTCTAAGGTTTAGCACAGAAAGACTGATAGCTAGAATTCTTTATAGTTTTCTGATAAGGCAACTTTTGAATAACGCTCAGTACACGAAATCAATGAACGAGCGTGACTCTACTGCCCGGTGCTCTTTTGAGGGTGGCTAAAAATCATAAAGCAGCAAATTACGTTGAATTAGTAGAAAATATGTTTTCTAACTTTCACGCGCTCCGATGTAACAGGAGCATCAAGATTCATTGCTTTCACATCCACTTAGATAGGTGATGTTAGTGAGGACTATGGGGAAAGAATTCACAAAGAGGAAATGGAGGAAAGGTACCAAGGAAGATGGGATAACCATGTGATGGCCGATTACTGCTGGAATCTTCAGCGAGACTGTTATGGTAAACCTAATGTAAGAAAATCTTATAAAAGAAATTTTTAATTAATGATTGAATGTTGTATATGCATATTTTTCTGTTAAGTAAATACTTCCTACCCGTTTTCTTTGTGTTTCAGTTAACAGTTATCAAATAGTAATATTTAAAAAGTCACGTGCATAAAGCATTATATCTAATTTTGGCGAATTTTTCCTAAGTAGGACAGAAAGAGTGAATTTCGAAAACTAAATCTGATAGAACAAATCTGGCGACATTTTTGGATTAGGTACCTCAAAATTGCTTAATTATACTTAAAAAATCCGAGGTACTCATTCCACGTCTATGGTATATGTAACAGTTTGTGGGCTCTGTTTGTAAATTAAAATGAACGCAGTAAAATAATTAAATGATTAACTGTACTAGTATATTCCTTTCATTATCTCATGCGAATGCACGTGTTGTCTGATTATATAATAATAAATAAATAGCGATTCATTCCTTTCATCTCCACTTCACTATAAATAGATTTATAGTTTTCTTCAGAAACTGGAAACTTCCACACTTTATATAATATTGTAGTACCTTCACTATTTTACAAAGGTCATTTATATCGAATTTTCACCCTCTTCAACAACTACAGAAGATGTTTATCTGCTATGCCATATAAAACTGCGTTATATACACCTGTGTTAGAAACATATACATACTAGCATTACGTACGTAAAGAGACAAAGAAAATGTAATACAAGCAGAACAGAGAATTTCAGTACATTTACACTAGCATATTTTGATGTTATTTTGTGCTTCTATTCACCTTTGAAGATTTGAATAATGTTCTAATGTAATATTGTACAGAATAATATACAATAGGAAATTTTTCTATGAAATAACAATATTCAAAGAACCGTTGTTCAAGTTGGAAAAAACATGAATATGTATACCTTATAAACCTCTTTGTCATTCTACATGCACAGTATTATTATATAGCAAATATATTTAAGTTTATTCAACAGTTACAACACACAAAGTAGCACTGCAACTGAAACCATAATGTAAATTACTTTGAGATCAAATGCTGCCAGTTCCTAACAGTGTTTTTCTCTTTAATATATAATAGTGCAAATGTCTAACCACGATTTGTTTTTATTTATATTGTATTGTTTTATTGAGTTGTAATAATTATACGAAGCAATTGTTATTTCGTGGTTACTCACGTCTACTGTTACAATATACATACATATGGAATAGTGTAATAAGGTACGCAAATTACGCTTTCTAATCATGGGCGACCGACTAGAAAATACGTAACCTTGTTCATAATTCACATAATACATATCGAGAAACACTTACCTACTAAATATTAAAATTCCAAATCTATAAACATGTAAATCATGACATATGCTTCCACTATCGTCTCCTTGAATCTTGCAGTGATGCAGTGATGAATAAATATTCATCGGCACTGGGGGGTACATGACGGCAATTCCAGGGGCGAATCGGTTAGTCGTCCACATTGGCCGCAATAGATGCAACTGCTTCTATACATAGTCAGTCCGGTCCTGGATTGTACTCCTGTCGATCCCTGATTTCTTGATTGTAAAGCTAATAACTTATTAGCTTCAGAATCATTTGATAATGCTGATTACATTTTTCTCCAATAAAAACAAATTAATAGATCGATTGCTGCAGGCGTTATTCATTCATCTTCACTTTTTAGAGTTGATTTTAAGAACAAAATCAACGTTTACTTCAGCCAAAAACAGCTATTACATACATTTCAGATTTCCTGGGACACTCCTAGACAATTTCGGTTCTGCAATTATAGATCGAGGAAACTCAAATTCAAAATTTAAATCGCCATTATGAGCTTTGGGATCTTTCAATAAATTCTTTATAATTTACGTAAGCATTCGTTGCATTTTTCTTGGTAGAAACGGAACTACAGAATCGATTGCCGTAGTATTAATTATCCCTTCAATTATTTAAATTAATCTTATCCTTGAATATTTTATAATCATATTAATATGTAATAATATTTTGTTCACTACTTTTACATCGGTGTGTATGTAATAGCTTTTTACATCTTTTTAAATATCTTATCACTATTACTATTATTGATCGTGAACTATTTAACTTAATACTTATATCTGTTTTATAATTTTTCTTAAATATTTACTTCCTTATTTCTTTTCCTCCGCTAGCCTAAAATCATTTCTTTTTCCAATATTCTTTATTATCTTTGAAATAGTCTATGTCGTAGTGTTATAAAGTATGTGATAATGACTTGGTATTGATATCCGAGTTTAAAGAAAGTATATCAACTTCTACCAGAAAATTGCATTTCCTTGTTCTAAATAATTGCGATAAATTAATATTATTTTTCATTACAAGGTGTATTTTAATAAATGAACTACCTTCGGATTTGGACCGTGTCATGACACGGTCCAATTTCGGAAGTTCATTTATTACTAACTCTGGCCGTGGAATCCTACGTATTCAGTTCAAGATATATTTTTTAAAACAAACAATTTTTTTCTTTAATTCAAATAGTAGGTAGTAGTAGAAAGACCATATTTCTTTGTATATAAGAATGTTTAGCTTTATTAAAAAAATCATTTCTTCAGCCCAAAGTTTTTCAAACAAAATTACCTGTGCGTTAATATGTGTGCCTTATGACAACCAAAACATATACTATATATACGCAGTACTAAATAATACTATTTCCTATCTTATTATCTAGTACATATATATAGTACACATTGCTATTAAATTAGCTGAAGTAACAAAATGTTGCCTATCTTATTAAGGTTAGCATTCTTTATTTTGTCCGCTGAATATTCATAAGGCTGCATACATAATAAGTATTCATATATTTGATATTCTATCTAGAATGTAAGTCTAAAAAATCCGAATTTCTTTAATATGAGATGCGATATTACTTACTAATAATGATCTATTCCAATTATTAGTAGTCCTACGTAAGAACGAGCTTTACTTATTTATTGGAAGAATGTAAAAGGCGGTGAAGACACGGCAAGCAAAGTGATATAGGGTGGAAAGAGAAAGCAACAAACGCTTGCTGTGTATCGTCAATCAGTAATTCTGCTGGTCTGTCGGTTGTGTGCGTTATGGCCCACTCACTGAACCGGAAGGCCTGCATTTTCTTGATAATGTACGAATCGATCCCTTTTCCACCATCATGCTTTTTAAGTTTTTGCTCAGCTTCATAAATCCACGAAGTCTATTTAGAAAACTATGTAAATAACGAGAATAATTTACGCTTCTAAAATTGAGATTGAAATTATAAAGACAAACTGATAATGATCTTGGACATAATGTCACAAGAAACAACTGCAAGATTTTCTCCAGACGAACCTTTACATAAAAATCAGATTATATTGCTAAGACCATTACTACGCTATATCTTGATATATTTTAACTTAAAGTATAACATGTGTTATTTAAGGAATTCGTTCTTCAATTACCTTTCAAGTATTGTCAATAAATAAGGAGACAAAAAAAAATAAATTTGAGATGACACTAAAAGCCGAACAATATATAATCTGAAAGCTGCATATCCCCTCTACAAAACGAGACCACATGCATTAAAATTGAACATATGGTGGTGGAGCCACGAGCTAATATTAAATTTTGTTCCAGGCTCAGTAAAAGTTTTATAGAATGGTGATGATTGTTTATCCCGTACGCCTGTGTTCGAGTGGTATAGGCAATTTCATGATGGTCGTGAGCCTTTAGAAGAAAATCTAAGGCCAGGTCATCCAAGAAACAAAAATCGCAAGGAACTGGTCGAAAAAATTACGTGAAATTATTGCATAGGATGCGAATTTGATGGATAATGGAGGAATTAAATACGATCAAAGACATGATTCAGAAAATTTTGTCGAAAGATTTGACCAAACGGAAAGTCTGTGCTCGATTTGTTCCGCATGAGGAACAAAAAAATTCTCGCGTTGAATATTGCATGGATCTTATCAAAACAGCCGGACGAAATGCACATTTGTAGAACCGATTCAAACTGGTTTATGAAACTTGGCGCTTCAAATGTGATCCTCAAACAAAACGCCAAAAGTGTTACGTGGAGGTCCGCAGGCTCTCCAAAATCGGCAAAATTTCGTTTCCAGAAGTCAAAAGAGAAGACAATGTTGATTTATTCTTTTTACGACTCTAAAGATTTTTACGGCTCTAAAGATTTTCTACATCAGGGAGATTCCGAGATATGACTATCATTGGTTGAATGCGCCTAGAACTGTATTTACGCAAAAGGAATATATTTCGAATAAAAATAAATAATTTTGACTAGTTGTTTCTTTTTATTTAAAAAGTTTCGTTATTTTTCCGACAAATGTGTATGCAAAACGCGGTTTAAAATTAAGGACCAATCTTGTATAAAAAGCAATTGGCAATACTAGTTGATGTACGCGTACCTAGTAACGTTAACTGGTCTGTTGGGAATGTATTCGCTATATTACCGTCTGTTCATTGTTGTCTGTCTTCGCAAGAAAGTATATTAAAATGACGGAGGCAATAACAAATGTCATCAGTCGGTCAGTGATTAGAGTTCTAAACCCAATAGGAAATATAAACTTTTTGTCACTTTTTCGGTTATTTCCATCTTATTACTGGTTGGCCCTCAATTTTCAACAGTCCCGCCATAGCTTGATAAAACATGAATGTCTTCAATACAAAATTAGACTTTTTTCGTATAAATACTTGAAAGCATAGCTGCTTAAATAGATAAATATTTTTTTCTTATTTAATTTGAAGCAAATTGATCAAATCCATACTTTTAAAAAACAAATTAAGTAAACCGTTCGTCATACACAAATAAGAATTAAAAAAAATGGTGTAATAATAAAATATGTTAATACATTACTTACTTTGCAATAAGACTAATTGGCTAAAAGGGCAATTTCTACATAAAAAATTTAAGAAACAATTAGGACTAGGAAAAACTGAATTGAGAACGGAAGTCGAGCAGATCTCCCGGTTCTATTGGATACATTACTGCGCGATTACTACGAAAATTGTTCCTTACGAGATAAGCCTAGCTAATGTTATATTGTATCTAACATAACAATTTTCGATTTTTTAATTGTAATACACGACTTCTTCAATAAACCATTGTTAAGAATTTAAAGCAGCCCGTAAAGTACATATGCATTTCTACATTAAATACTACTATATCCTTAATTTGATAGGGCCCTTGTTAACTATAAACTGACGATCCAGTAATAATCGATTCGTTTCAGTTTACATGTGGCGCTGCCCAGTATACAAAGATTTTGAAAGCACATTATTAGTTGGCAATAGTAATGCAATTAGAAGTATCTATTGCAGGAGGAGTACAAACATTCAGTAACAAAAAAATATTTTTTTACCTACAACTTTCTAATCGTTCTATTAAAAAAGAATGATTCCAAGATGATAATTAAAATTATTTTTTTATTATTAATAAAAAAACTTGGCAGATTTGTAGAATCCGTCAAGTATTGTAAAATGCCGCTCCCCATTTCGGCGGAGTTTCACGTCTAGGGGATGAACCCACGAAATTTCGACGATGTTCGGACTTTTGCAATTTACACCAATATTATGAATAAAAAATAGATACCTCTAAATATGCGTTTTATAGATCTACTAAACTTTTGTAATTTTTTTTCTTTGATCGTGTCATAGAAAATGCAATAATATGCAAATAATATCGATCATGTCGTAAGCAGGATCACTGTATGAATAAGCAGCATATATGTAAGAAGTGTTATTATTTCGTAGTGGAAAGTAGCAGCATGCTACATGTTAATCCAAGTAGTATTCGTCTGCCAATAGTTTCGTATGATTATAATGAAAGACAATTAACTAGAAGTAATCGATGTACAATAGTTACGTAATGCAATAAAAGATGTTGAGACGAGCGTTTGTTGATTAAATCCGACAACAGATTAGAATTTGAAGATGTGTTTCATCCACATGCAATGGAGATTGCAAATGAAAGTGAACCATCATCATATTCTGAATTAGACAACGTTGAGGGAGAATACAAAGAAGCATGTAGACTAGAAGATGGTAATGTACGAGAGAAAGTCAATAAGTACGCCACAAAAAAGCTATTATAAAAAAAATTAGAGAAATAATTAGCCAAAAACAAACACACCTATCCCATCACTTTATCGATGCCCCAATGCCTGCAGCAAAAAAAGAGTTTGGGTTGCCGTTTGAACCAGGTGCATACCTCTTCTTGAACAAGTTGTTGTTATCACCCTCTAAATGTTTGCCACCAAGATGCCTTTTGAGTAGAGCAAACAAAAGATAGTCGCTTGGCACTAGGTCGGGACTATAAGCCGGATGTCCAAGAAGTTCACATCCGAATTCTGCAATTCTCGTCTGGGTCAAGTGGGCCGAATGCAGCCCTGATATCATCGCGATGCAACAATATTTATCTCGTCAGTAGGCCTGGACGTTTCCGTCAAATTACATCCCAAAACAACAACAAAACTCTACAGTATGATTCAGTAGTCACGTTTTCATTTCTATTCTGGTAATGGATTAGGAGCACTCCTTGAGAATCCCAGAACACAGTAAGCATAACTTTATCAGCTGGGGGCACAAACTTGAATGTTTTTTTATTGATGGTGAATTTTTGGCGAAAAAGCAAAGTCTATGTATTACAACACCCTCCGTATTCGCTAGACTTATCAACATGTGACTATTTCCTCTTCCCGAAACTTACTATAAGAGGAACGTTTTTACGACAATGTCGGACAAGTACAAGAAGCCGCGACGAGGATCTCTGAGGTGATTCCAAGAAATGACAAAAAAATCTATGCTATCATTGGTTGAATGTTCCAGAGTTGTAGTAGTAGGTGTGCAGAACGGATGTATTTTGAATAAATATAAATAATTTTGGGGAAATAGCTAGTTGTTTCTTTTTATTCGAAAACTTCCATTATTTTTCCGACAAGCTGGGGGCACAACCTCGAATTTCTTTTGTTGTCGAATGTTTTCATTGCATTGAGGCACACTTTATTTCGAATTGGTAGTGGTGCGCCCATGACTCATCATCAGTAACAATCCTGTTAAGCATGTCCTCCCATTCTTCTGCGTACCGAGAAAGATTTTCCTAGGACAAGCCCATTCGAATCCTTCTGGTTCCTCGGTTAGTTGTCTAAGTACCCGCCATGAGCAAATTTTTCGAAAATTCAAACGATCCTGCGTCAGTTCGTAGGATAAACCATGAGAACACCCTATTGCAGTTGCTATGCTGTCTATTGCTGCCCGCTTGTCAGTTCGAATCATCCCTTCCACTCGTCGAAATGTTGCATTTTTCGCAATCTGAACGACGCGTCCAATTCGCTGATCATCAAAAACTTTCGAGTACCCTTGACAGAATTTCTCAGCCTTTACTGCTTTACGCGACAAACACTTTTCACCGTAAACAGCATACATTTCCTTATGGATATCTTTTGCATAAAGTCCATTTGCCCCGAAAAAGAAACACGCACAAGAGCACGCTGCTCTTCCGCAGTATACCTTTCGAGCACGGTCGTCATTTTAACACTATCTGCGTACGCACATCGCAACCGTCACTTGAGCGGCATAAAGCACAAGAAGGCATCAAATGAGATAACATGAACAATGAACTTTTATTTGGCATGTGTACTTCAACCTACTAACAAAGTAAACTTATTTGGAAAAATGTGGAAAGTTATTGGCGAAAATTAGTCATTTACAAATTCTGACGTTTATATATCTCAAATTAATTTTATAAAAAATTACATAAAGTTATTGGCATGCATACAGTTTCATAACATGCATTATACTTACATTTATTTTTTTTGCATAATTAGGGAAAAGGGAGTAATAATTATGTACATGGGTGTAAATAGTATTTCTAAAGAATTGCTTGTTCGTGTATTTTACACCTTTCTGTTCGATCTCCACTTCGCAAGAGCGCGTTTTACAAATCTATCAACTAGAACACTTTAACCTCTAACGGGAAGTTTATGGTCATATAGTAGATCATTTCTTCTAATACCAAAAATACAGCCTACACATAAACTCTAAAAAATTAATAATCGTAACTTTACCCAAAAAGAGAAGTATGCACAGAATTACTCTTTATTAAGAGAAATATGGTGATATGATTAACTTCAACGATGAGACTAAGTACGTAGAAGTCACAAAAGGTGAACCTGCGGAAAAATGTATTACGCCAATACAGACTTATGTAGGCTTCTGGGTAGACATTAAGGTTCTTATTTTCAGAGGATCTTTTGATTACTTACATCAATAACTAGTTAATTTATTAATCATATTAACTGATAATAATTGCATCCATTTCCTTATTCAATACTAATTTCAACAAATACATACAAAGGCTTACCTCCCTTAACATGGTAATACACACTTGTCCTACATCAGCTCTAATTCACTGGGAATAATGCAGAGGAAGAACTGAATTCGGGGGATTTAACAGAGCACTTAAAAGTCCTTGGTGAACCCAATACAAAATACTTAATATATATTCTAAAGCACACTATTCCAATGCAATACAACTTCAACAAGCAATATTATAAGGTTGTTGTAAAAGCATGGTACATAAGCGGTTAGAGAATAAAACTACTACCTACCACTTGAAGACGCTCAGATTCCAATGTACTCACTTTGAATAAAGATTTTTGATTTAAATTTATGCCCCCAAAAAGGCCCCAAGAAAGAACTTCGGGGGTGTAACTATAAGCATCTTCACAACCACTCTGCTGGGAGAGTAAGAACCATATTACCTTACCTTGTGTCCTATGCTACTAAGTGATTAAGGGAAACAGAATACTTTATAAGCTCGCCAGAGAAATGCAGAATATACCTTTGATGTTATTTTCCAACAAGAAAGAATTCCAGAACATTAACAGGATAACCAACAGGACACGCAGCCCTAAAATATCCCTTGTGCAAATTAGGAGAAACCAAATATCATTTCAAGAAGGTCTAGAAGCACAAGAACACATACTATGCAAATTTGTGGCAATCGACCATTATCTCGACAGGACATTTTTAACAATTACTAACGCTGTTCTAGTAGACCTCCGTCGGTCGCAGAGACCAAAGTCGCTGATGTTACAAGTGTCGGTCATAATAACAGCAATAATCAATCCCATAAGTATTATCTGGAGAGTAATATATATATATATGTATATGCGTACCAAATACTTTAAGTTGGTTATTCTATTAAAACAAACCGAATTATCTTCACCGGCCAAAGTAAACCCGCAAACAGTGAATATCTGTTGTTGTTGGCAGGTTATTGAAACGCAGTATACGTTAAAACGCTATATTTAAAGAAAGAATATAAATATGATATAGAAAAGAATGTCTCTTCCCGATGACGGTCGTCTGTATACTGCTTCTTGTATGTGTTTCGTCCGTGAAGACTAAATAAGATAAGGTCGTTTTGTTGGTTTTAACCGGAATATTCTTTTGACGACTAGAAAAAGAACAAGTACAGATTTACCAAATATTTCCTTCTCTTATTAAATTAGAAAAAATCATCCTATTTGTTACGTATTATGTATGCAATAACAATATTTTCAACCTTTCTTAAAAAACTGAAAACAATTTCGTAAAATATTCGTTATATTCGAGTTCATAATATGGCCTAATGGTGGTAAAATGCTCTTCATAATATTCTCCATTTTATGAACTACTGTAAAATGAAACTCAAGTACGTGATCAATTAAAAATACAGAAGTATCGTATTATACCTTTAATTCCCAATTGCAATGTCTTTGTGGTATGCTGCGTACAGGTATTTTTAGAAAAAAAAAGTTAACGGCACTTCAACCATCCCTAATTATTAAAGATCCCGCTAAACGGAAATTTGCAAATTCGGCTTAGGAAATATTAAAATTTGCTGGTTTTCCGACGGTTAAAAGAGATATAAAAGAAGCAGGAAGAGAACAGGAAACAGGGCTTTTTGAAAAGCGAACCCTAGAGGAATTTATTAAAAACGTTGTATTTAAAGAACGGTTTAGCGAAATCGATATCGTCACTAATAAGGTTACGTAGCAGTATTAGTCTACCAGTTCCCTATATATTCAATTTTAAAGAAGACTTACTTCTGAGTTACAAAATATAAAAATTGTTTAAACATAAAGACGTTCAAATTCTTCTTTTGCACACTGACATTTTACTTTATGCCCACATAGCATTAAATAACTGATGTATTTATTAATGAATATAGGAAAAATTGGTAAATTAAAGTTGAACTCTACATTTCATCAAATTTTTGAATATTTATGCAGTTTCTCTCTTTGCATTATTTTTTTATTCAATGTTGAGTCAAAGTTTGCAGATAACATCAGACTTTAAAAGAAAAGAAATAAACCAACATTATGGATATTTTATGTGCCAGCCTTAGAATTTCTTTGTTAGTCCCAATAAATACATTTTTTTAATAAATATTTAGTTTGAAACCTTATACATTGTAGTGAATAGGTATTCTCGGTGAGAGAATAGCAATTGTTTAAATTTCACTTATGTTTAGTTTATTGAGGATGACAACTGATCCACTGAAGTAGGTGGATATGCAGATCATGAACTTAACACGTGTCGCCATTAATAATAATAATAATAATAATAATAATAATAATAATAATAATAATAATAATAATATTTAATGCCCAACAGATACAAATATCCAATTACAAGGCAATGTTAAATAATGTACACATGCAAATATAAATAACATAAAATTAAAGTATGTCAAATTACAAAACTTAGTAACTAGTTGCTTTAATTTAAATTAAAAAAAAAAAAAGTAGTTTACCAGTGGTTAGCAAAAAAGAGAGAACGGAAAAAGTATTCAACTAAGTGTAACGCACCCGCGGTCTACATACCGTCAAAAGGGACGGTAAAGTGCAGGTATGTATATCCAACTCGGCAAACTCCACAGAGTTGAAATTGCTACACAATCTGTGTATTGGGGACCTGATGGCGATGTTTGTTCTAGGTGCGAAACAGTAAAAAGTATTTGTTTGCCTAGATCCTGAACGTGGTACAATGAAGTTGATTTTACTCAACAACTCAGGGACATCAAGACCATTATGAAGTAAAGTAAATAGGAATTTACACTCAGCCTGTTTTCGACGTAGTTCTAATGAATCAATATTAAATGCCTCTAGCAGAGCACTGTGGCTAAATCCTTGTATCGGGTAAGTATTAAATTTTTAAAGTACAAGAACTTCAAACATCTTCTCTGAATCTGCTCTAGAAGATGTATCTGATAGATGTACATAGGTGACCATACCAAGGACGCATACTCCAGTCGAGACCGAACAAAAGCGAAATAAAGAGGAAGAATTGCTGTTATAGAAGCAAATGGTCGTGTAACACGTATAATGAATCCTAACATACTCAACGCTGATGTACAAATACTGGATATGTGCTCCATAAAGGTCAGTCTTGAGTCAAAGACGACGCCCAAGTCTTTCATAGAGGTCTCCTAGGTAAAGAAGATCCAGCCAAGTGGTAGGTATATATAATTGGAGTCGTCTTACGAGTGAAGGTGACAATTTTGCATTTGTTTACATTAACTGATAGTCTGTTGTTGACACACCACGTGTGGAATATATCGAGTTGGCTTTGCAAATGATTGCAATCCTGAGAATTATAAATTGTTGAGTACAACTTCAAGTCATCTGCGTATAACAACTTTGGACAGTTCAGTTGATAGCACAAATCATTTATATATATGAGGAACAGAAGTGGACCCAAGTTACTCCCCTGAGGTACTCCAGAGCTCGGCGCGAAGTAATCAGACTCAAATCCCATGTATGTCACAAATTGCTTTCTATCAAGAAGATACGATTGGAATAAAGACAAAAGAGAAGACGAAAATCCAATATTGTCCAATTTATTAATAAGCACGGTGTGGTCGATTCGATCAAAAGCTTTAGTTAGGTCAGTATACACAACATCTACCTGTCCACCGGCATCAATACTATCAGATAGGTATTGTGTAATTGTAACAAGATTAGTTACCGTGGATCGTTGAGCAACGAAACCGTGTTGGTCATTTGAAATCCAGGAGTCTAACTTGAGCATAAATATACTTGTACAAACATTTCTCAAAAACTTTAGCAAAATTATTTAATAACGATATGGGACGATAGTTGGAAATAACACACTTCTCACCATTTTTAAAAACAGGCACCAATTTGGCAATCTTCCACACAGACGGGAAGGTGGATGTTTTGAGAGCGAGATTGAACAAGTAGCAAAGAGGAGAAGCAAATATATTTGCACAATCCCTAACAAAAAGGCCGGAATGTCATCACTACCCGCCGTGCAATTATTCTTTAAGGATTTCATAGCACACACCACATCCATCTCAGTTACAGAACCTAGGTCAACCATAGTAGCGCACGAAGCAATTGGAGCAATAGGCGTTGGAGCAAATGAAGGAAGGTACACCGATTGGAAAAACTCCCGCAAGGCGCTCACTATGGAAGGTGGGTCGTTATACGTATTGCCGTAGTCGTCCTTCATAGTTCTAGGAATACCTCCCCATCCCTCCGAGATCGCACAAACTGCCAAAAATGTCTAGGATCGGTTGAAATGGAGAATTCAGCGCTCTGAATAAAGTTCTTATATAACCGCCTAGAATCTGTTTTCAGCATCCTTCTCATATCTTTGAAAGCATTTAAATCGCTTAAGCATCCTGTTCTTTTATACATCAATCGATAATGATTTTTGAGTTTGATGTTACTAATGTGATCACGCGTGAACCACTGTGGATAATTTGTATGCGCACTGGTTTTTACGGGGACAAACATATTTAAATTTTTATAGATTTCAGCATAAAATGCAGAACAAGCGTCATCTATACTGGTATAATTGTAAATAAAATTCCAATCTGTAGTTAATAAAGAATCATACAAGTTAATAAAGTCTGCTCGCTTAAAATTATACACTCTTTTGTCCTTATTACCACACATATTGCTATATCGTGACGATGGAATTGATAGGCACAGCGCTAGAGCAGGATGATCGTTGTCCTCGGCAACCAGAGGAAACATCTCTCTATCAATAGCAACAGTGTGAATATTGGTAACAACTAAATCTAATATTCTACCTCTAGCATTTGTTACTGAATTAAGTTGTGACAAATCAATAAAATGTAAGAATTCATTCATTATTCTACTTTTACCATCATTTATGTCAGGTCTGTTGTAGTGGGTAATGTTAAAGTCGCCGAGAATGATAGTTTTTGTAGAACTTATATTTATTGTGTCTAAACTACTCAGAAAATTCTCAAAATCGAGAAGCGAAATATCTGGTGGCACATAAACCACATAAACAGCTAACTTATGATGGCATAAACTAAATACAGCTCCGACAATATCAACAAGTGAAGTCGTGTCCTTAACATGTGTAAAATCCACCTGATTGTAAGGTAAGGTGGACTTAAAGGCTAAAATAACACCACCACCACGACTTCTATTAATTAATTCAAATTTACGGTCTTCTCTAAGCACATAATACGTAGGTGGAAAGAGTTCGCAATTAGATACATCTGACGACAGCCAGCTCTCAGTAACACACACAACATCAAAGTCGAAAGTACATACGTTACCGTAAAACACATCACACTTGGTCCGTAACCCTCGCACATTTTGATAATAAATGACAAGATCTCTGTTGGGCTCCACTAGTTTAACTGCACAATAGTCGGTATACCTTGTTTGTATTTAATTCTTAGATTCTTCTCCCCGTTAGCCACACGAGTATCTAACTCAGCCTTAATCTTTTGAAATAGTCTATTTGGCGGCGGGTTTTATCAAGCGATATATTTATGTGTTTGTACTGCTCATTTTCACGCAACCGTTTAGCATGCTTTAAGACAGTGTGAGCCTCTCTAGAGCTAGAGAGCCTCACTTTGATCGGGCGCCGCTTGTCAGGAACAAAACGACCAATACGGTGCACCTCAATGTGGTCGGTGTTCATGCCAGATGGAAGCGCTTTTAGTACCGCCTGAACTGTCTCCAACTCCCGGGACCTCCTGGTGTTCGCATCGTGCGTGTCAGACTCAGGTACACCGAACATGATGATATTTTGCTTGCGATTGTTTCTGTCACCCAATTCAGCCAAAAGTTCCTCAAACGCTTTACCGTCAATTCCAGCACTCTTCTCTCTAGCCGCCAAGTCGTTTCTCAAGCTCAGTATAGCTGCCTTAAGATCATTAATGTCGCTGCTCAAGATGTTACAATTCCTGCAGGACCACGATACCCCTTTCTTGCTCTTTATGGTACGAATCTCAGTTATGCTCAGCTCTGCGCACGAATGCAAATATATCTTTTTGCACACACAACAGTCAATGAATTTGTGTGTTTCTGATGACGTGGTATTGCATCCACAGGAACATTTAATAGATACCATTGTGAGGTAATCACCAACTAACACCAGGTGATGATAGAAAAGGTATTAAGGAAGAAAAACAGGAAGACACTCTTCACACCTAGGGGTCCGTCAAGGTGACTAACAACACACGGTAGACCACGGTACGGAGAGGCAAAGGAAAACGAGGGAGTATAATTTAGGTCAAGACTGTAAATGCGCCGTATTACAAGAACGAAGCGGCGAAAAAAGGATGTATAAAGCGGACAGACAAAAAGTGTCTGTTTGTATTAAAAAAAGTAATGTAACGAGGTATTTATGCAAGCTTAATATACTAACTATCACCAAAACTACCGCGCAAACAAAATCAAATAACATCAAATACTCACCGTGAGATAGAGTAAAGAGTGAGCTTCCAAACAATATATAACAAGCAAATTAATTTTAAGACGAAGCTATCAAATTCTCACAAACAACCAGAGTACGAATTTTCACGTGTACACACTATGCTGTACTATACTTAAAAAAATTAATACACAGTACGACAAATATGTTCTGAGTAACTAGCAGCACCATCTATGTGTTCAGACCGACGTTTAATATCTGTGACACTCCTCTTTCCAATAATACCAACTTTGCTTCAATCGGTCAATAAATAGCAATGTTATGACAGTTCTCCAAAAACAACTTTTGTGTGGATGTTGCAATACAAACATTGAACGAGGGAGCAGTTATTAAATTTCACGTGAAACTTGGTAAAAGTGAATCAGAAACATTCCGGTTGATGAAGTAAGTGTACGGCGATTTGTTTGAGTACAGCAAATATTTTTCTGTGGCATAAATGTTTTTTGGAAGGCACAGAGAGGTTAGAAGGTGATAATCGTGAACGAAGGTCAATTTGAGCTCAAACACCAGAATTGATCGAAAAAGTGGGTGGTTGTTATTGAAAATGGTCACAATGCTTCGCTGAAATGATAGAAAAGGACTTAAACATCAGCAGAGAAACGATTCAAATTGTTCTTCATAAGGGTTCTGCCTGTGCAAAATTTATTCTACACACTTTAACGAATGACCAAAAATGAGTGCGTGTCACTCATTCTCCAGAAGTTGCAACCGCCAGTCGATCCAAAATCCAAGCGTCAAAAGAACACGGCAAGTTCCATAAAAAATCAAAACAATACTCATCACATTCTTCGATAGCAAAGGAATTGTCCACAAGTAATTCGTTCCAAATAGACAAATAGTTACTGGCAAATATTACATCGAAGCTTTAAAGTATCTGATGGCCAGAGTCTGTCGTACTCAAGCCGAATATCGTCATCCAGAGACTTGGTGTGTATTGAAATACACCGAGTCACACCTCACTCATTGTTCGTCAATATTCGGCCCGAAATCAAGTCTGTCTATTCACCTGATTTGGCCCCGTGCGATTTGTTTCTATTCATTAAATTAGAATTGATGCCGAAAGGACGTTACAAGACATTTCGATTATCAAAACAGGTACAACACAACCACTAGAGGCAATTGCACAAAATAAGCTAGAACATGCATTTGAATCACGTTGAATCGCTATAACAGATGTATTGAAACTAGTGGAGAATATTATGAATAAAAAATTGAAAAATATTCAGATTTCTTGTTTCAATGCTTTTTCCCATGACCAGTTTGGAAAGTTATTTGTCGCACTGTGTAAGTAAGTAACAGTTTAAGAAAACAGGCTAAAACACAAGTTACAAGATTATTGAAGTTCTTCATGGCATAGAATCTAATAAACTTGTAAGAATGTATCCCACTTTAAGTGCGTTTCTATACTGTCTACCTACTGATTCAAACGAGAACATTGAATAGTAAATATGCCGTCTTTATCTAGGCATGATATTCGGAACACAGACCGTACTTGAAACACCCGGACATTACCAAAGTCCCCGGTAGTACCAATGCATTTGTAATCGCATGTATACTCATTCACTTTAAGAATATAGTGTCAAGCAACATAAGCTAATACATATTTTCGACGTTTGCTATTAGTAGATTTTATAATTTACCTGGACAATAGTTTACTACTCTAGCTTATAAACCAAAAGAAATCGATAATATACGTACATAGTTTGTACGAAAAGGATCTAAACGAAATATGAATATATGTAGGTTGAGCAAATTGTCTAAGAAAAATGCTTTAATGGAAATCCTGAGCTAAGATAGTAAGGTGAAAGGAATGATAAAGTAACTAAAGCAACGAAGTAAAAGAAAGCAAAACGTTAGACGAAAACACGCCTGAAAATTAGTACATACTAAAAATGTTGTTGTAGATGTTATGTTTGGTTCGTGTTTTTGGCCGCAGGACATCGTTACCATAGCAACTAACAGCCATTACCTGGGCCTTCAGCAGTCTTTGTACACTTTTTGTAGGTGTATCTAAACGAACGAACGGATAACGCGATGTTCTGTTTACAATACAGATATTATTTTTGTCAGTAGAAATATTATAGACAATTATTCATGATTGTAATCGGCGGGGAATGCACTTGACACTCCCTGCATTTTTAGAATTCAAAATGAAATTCTTTAACGTAATTTCTTAATTCAATTGTTTTTTCGATTATGTCAGTGTATAACAGCCCAAAATCACATCAAAAAAGATTAATCTTTAACAAAAACAGTAACAAACAATATCAGTTATCGTTCCTGTTGACTAGCAGCAACTGATGTAAATGCTAATGGCAATTAAGTTCTGTGAAACGAGAACAGATACGAGAAAATATAGAGTAGTTTGATATCTGTTGCCATTTAGTGCTTTCCAGAGAAATGAAAAAACGCAACGGTTGTACACAACTTATGCAACAAAAAAGACTTATTGCTGAAGATGATAAAAATTATGAGTCGACCAAAGATCTGCGTTTATATTTAAATTAACGCTACGGAAACAGATACTACGAAGTTAGGCCTACTTTTTGGAGTAATTGAAAAATCACCAGCTAAACGCGGTACTGTACAAGGAAACGCTATTACATTTATTAAATAGGCCATCGACCAAAAGTGACAAACGAACGTTTAGGGAAGATGCATCCACAATGCCATAGACGTACTCACGAACAACTCTCGGCAAAACTAACGTTTGTCTTTCTCACGCCGCCTTGCTAAATTGTAAATGGAAAAGATTTATCACAGTAACTGGAAGTTTACTGAGTAATTCAGCGCGAGTAAAGCATTAGAATATCAGAAGTAGAACAATATATGTAAGTTATTAATGAGACACCCCTGCATGTAAAAAAAATACGAAGATTGCGGTAAAAAAACTTTTTAAGGTAGTTACGGTATATGACAATATGAAATAATATATTTTTTTTGAAAGGTGTTCCACATAATAACCTCCGTTCAAATAAATTTTTGGCATAAGCTGTTTGAATGACATGACAAATATCAAAACCATAAAATGAATTTTTTTTAACGAATGAAATGTGTTTCTTTGCAACAAACAAGTTTTGTGTTGTATAGTAAAACCATTTTACATTAATTTTAAATTACAATACAATTTAAATAAGTTCCTATCAACTATGCATTTGAGTTAAAATTTATTTGAACGCTTTTTATAAGCGATTTGTTTGATATTCTAAAATATTTAAATATTTCTGGGTTTTTAGTAAATGAAGTACAGAGTGATTTTATATGTTTGAGGACAGTTTAAATTTCGCGAGGTGGATTCTAGGGGATTTGACATGGTCATTGTGAGTATCGGTCCTGTCAACTGCCTGTGCGACACGTTATTTATATTCATTTTATTCGTTATTATTTGCTTCATTTTTACTTGTAATCTTCTTAGAGCTACTGTTTATATTTCATTCAATTTTTTTATCACATTTACATTAATTTTCTGCTTAGAAAATCAATATGAAATTGATTTTTGATCTGTTGTCAATATTTTATCACCCATCCAAAATCTATTTGCTACGCTACTGGTTACGAATTCAAAACCAAATCGCCAACGTGACAAAAATTTAGCAAGGCGCGAAATTTAAACTGTCCTCAAACATTTAAAATCACTCAGTATAATCGTACAATCGGTGAATTGCACGGCAGAAAGCTTTTTAGTCGGTGAAGTAAACTTTCCATCGATTAATTACAGTCGGTGAATTTCCTGAATACCTCCGATTACTATTCGGTTTATAAGATTCTTAACTGTATAACCATCTTACTCATTTTATTACTTCTCTTTTTGTAGAAATTCCTGATTATTGTGACAGATTGTTTGCACATAAACAATATCGTTGTAAATTTTGTCGCATTAGGGTGTCAAAGAGAAGTGCAGATTTATACATACCTTTTATACCATTTGAGCATGACAAAATGCGCGAAAAATACAGTTAAGTGAAAGTGATAGGGCGCAAATTATTTTATTTGCGTCTCAAGGCTGTAGCCAGGTGAAAATATAGTGAAATGCATAATAGGTGAAAAAATAGTGTTCATATTACGCAGTACTGGTGCCATTTAAAAGGTATAAAGAAACTGGAATTAGACAAGAGACAGGACAAAAACTAATGGGAAATAGGTAACTACATATATCGAGACAAGATCATTTGTTTTTATAATGCACGTTGTATATGTTTGCGATGATTTATCATTGTTGTTGTGATTATCTTTATCGTGCTAAGAAATTTTGGGGATACCTAAGACATATGGACACTATTCTATATGACTAACTACATTATGTAGGAGGGCGAATTAAATATGAACCAAACGTTTTAACGCTTTCTAGATGAAATGAATGGCGTGACGTTTTGATATGATTTTGGGGGCACACGTCTATTGAGCAACGTATTATTATTAAATTTTTGACCCGGAAGGGCGTAAAACCTGTGGAAATCTTGAGAGACTAACTATACAGTTCGCTGAAAAAACACTTTCAAAGACACATGTCTACGAGTAACAAAAGAATTTCCGATGACCAAGAGTCAACGGAAAACGAGAGCCATGCACGCCAACCGCGGACGAGCACCAGTAAGGCGAATATTCTTGCGATCCGTGAAGTGACTGAAGGTGATCGCCGCCTTACAACATGGGAGATTTCTGCACACGTCAGGATATGATATTGGAGTGTCCAATCAATTATTTCAGATGATTTGGGTTACTGAAAAGTGTCGATAAGGTGGGTGCCTCAACTCGTGTCGAAAGATCAAAAAGCAAACCGTCTTGCCGTGTGTGAAAGACTTTTGGCACGGTATCGAACAGAGGAGGATGATTTGTTGAGGCACATTGTTACGTATGATGAGACGTGGCTGCACTATTCACCCCGGTATCTAAGCAGGCAAGCATGGAGTAGTGAAAACCTGGAGAAGCAGCACCACGAAAAGCCAAAACCCGTCTTTCTGCTGGAAAAGTTCTTACAGTGGTTGATGAAGCGAAACTGGCCTATCTACGAAAAAGACGAGACATGTTTATTCGAAGTGTGATTCTGCTCCATGGCACTGCTCGACTACACACAGCTGCATTGACCCAAAATAAGTTGGAGAAAATTCATTGGGAAACAATGAAACATTCACCCTACAGTCCCAGTCTGTCACCGCGTAACTACCACGTGTTTGGGCCAGTCAAAGAAGAACTAGGAGGTCACCACCTTGACGACGACGAAAGTATGGAAATTTTCGTACGCAATTGGTTACAGTTGCGACCACATTGATTCTTTGATGACGGAATTAAAAAACTTCCAATACAGTCGGAAAAATGTGTAAATAAAAGAGATTATGTAGAAAAATAGAATACATATATGTATTCGAATTTTTTTAATATACCAAGAAAATGTTTGAAAACCAAAGTCCGGTTCGTATTTGATTCTGCCTCGTATAAACATATAATTAAGTTATTACAACACGTGTTTCAGTTTTTAAAAACAACTATAAAACCGTATGAAATAACTTTTATTGATTGTTCTTATTGTAATATGACAAGAACTTAAAATAGGTCTTAGCCACTACAATCTCAGGCGAACAATGCCTTCTAATGTTTACGTTACAAAATATATATCTTACTGGATGCTTGTTTACATTATCTAGTCTAAAGGTTCAAAGGGGTCACTTAGTTGCAATGCAATGCCTACATCTTACAGTTTATATTAGCCTAACTAAACAATTTTAAGGGTTTTATGATTACATGGTCAATGTGGTTTCTATTTCTACGTTTGTGTTGGTTTATTTAGACAGTTTTAAAAGGGACTTAACAATAATATGCCTACAATATAATTATATGTACGATTGTCAAATTAGTGCAATGTATACTAAGAGCAAGCCTGACCTTAAATTTTAATTCGTTATCAAATTAAATTGTCTGCATTACCATAATAGTAATCTAACATTTTCTCTATTACTTTCAGATATGTTCCCATTCTGGCATTCAGTACGTGGAACCGTATAATTGAACCGCTCCATTCACAATGGTAGTATGCTGCAAATTAGTAACTTCGAAGTTCGAATGTGTGCGAGCTTTTATAAAAACGGAAGGAGGACTAATAAAATACTAGTATCCGTTATAACATTGAATTATGAAATAATTTATTGTGATAACGTTATATTGAATTATAATAAAATTGTTTGGCCATGTTTCCTTTTGTTGTGATAATTTTTGTGTTGAATACTTGCGCAAATGGGAATCCACAATGCATGGTAGTAATAATAAGAATAATTCATGCCTTCGCATCTTCCAACAGCTTTCGCCAATTACTGGGGCATCGGCCGGCCATGAGTTACTATTACGCCTTCGCCTGTAGGGCATCCTAAGATATTCGTTCTGAGCATTCGCCAAAAAGTGAAGAAAACCACAGAAGAAAAAAAAACCTTAACCCTGAGAAATAGTTAGTTTAGGGATTCGAACCCAGAACCCCGAAACTAATATCTAAGCGTGCAAGGTACTCAGCCAGCATCGCCGATAAAAAATAGTAATGAACAAAATTTCCAATTTAAAATCGTATGTGCAATAGTTTATTGATTGATTGTTAATGGATTTGCTATTATACCGCAGTCACCGCTTCATTAAAAAAGTTGTACAATAATTATGAAGGTTATCGACTAACAATATCTTGTGAAAATAGAGTAGTTACTGTAAGGACATTACAAACGTTTTATTATAAAAAATTAAATTTGGCGTAAATGTAGAAAATTTCTTAGGATTTGTAAGTGAAGTTATGAATATTCACTAATAGCACTAATGGGGGGCTAATCTTAGTATCGTTTGATGTCTTGTTCATATTTCCCTAACGCACCAATTCCAGAAGCTGTTGAATATCTGGTCGATTAAACTAAATATAGTGGATAATATGAAGATCGCGAAATATAACAAATTAACTGGTGCAAATCTCAGAATTACCTTCAGGTAGATGAAAAATAAAGAAAATCATATATTTTCGATAATCTAGCTGAGATATGTGGATGACATTTTCGGTGTATTTGACACGAACAAAGAAAACATACAAAATTTCCTAGCAGAACTCAATTCGAAATTTATTACTATCTAATTTACAGTCAAATAACAAATGAACAACTAACTTCAGAAGTAAGAGTAGGTACTAAAAAGAAAGTAAGATACGTAAAAAATGTAACAGTGTAAGGTTTATCTTCTAAGTAGATCGATCGTATAAGAAAGGTCCAAAATAAACAAAATATCGGAAATTCCACGACCTTAAAATATTCCACCAACAAAGTATAAACGCATCTTTTCCTAAAAATAAACCGGATATGAAACAAAACTCTGAAATTTACAAAACTGCATGTAATGTTTGTAATAAAGTTTTAATTGGACATCGCATCAGATTAAAAAAACTTAAGATACTTAAAAAGTAAACTCTTCTAGACGATTAGATGCTTACGAAACCATATCCGTAACGGAAAGCCAAAGCAACAGAAAACTACCCCCAATTACACATTCGAATTCAACAGATTTATTGCGATGATATACGTGTTTTTGGAACTATCCAATTGGCCGTAAAAAATAAATAAATTCAAAATTTTTGGAGCCTGCGTAGGAAATACTGCCATGCGGTTGTAATTTTTACAATTCATTCAGTAACGCGTCACCCTCGAACATTGTGTTCCGAATCGATAATTAATGTGTATAGTGCCAAATTTACTGATATACTTGCGTGTTATACAAGCCCACAGTATTTCCAATCGTCGTCAAGCTCTATCCTCAAATAAAAGCAAATGAAACGAAAATAAAATAAGTAATTATTAAAAAATGAAGGTACTAAGGAAAAATGAAATAAGGGATAAATTAACGAAAAACTCTGAATTAACTAATTTATATTGGCACTAAGACAGAGCAATTTCTTTCATAACCTAATGTAACGTAAATGCAAAATAATTATAAACTGTTACAAAAAAAACTTCACCTGCTCTGTTTTTCTCCTTAAATGACCTTAAATTTTTAAGAACGCGACTAGATTTCACTACTGACTTCAATATAACTTGTCAGACAGCAAATACTATATTGAACTTACAAAACGGTTGAATATTTTCTACATTACTTTGAATAAATATTTTGCTGTAACGACGTATATTTTGTTGATTTTACCTTATACTTACCGATCCTTATTGCTAAAAAAAGGGAATATAATATTCAAAATTTAGAGCTGTAATTGCAAAAATTCATTATTCATCATAATCATTCTTTGAGATGACTTTCCTAGTAAGCGAATACTGTCTACGATTATGAATCACAAATATATTTCTTAGAAATCTTGTTAAAGTTCAACGATCCAAAAAGAAGAAACGCTGAAGTAGAAGAATTACATTAAAATGATAAGTAACTTACTATAAATTTCTGACTAAGTGATAATAGTTGAGTTTAATAGTCACTTTACACCTCAACTATATGCTAATGTATTAACGATTTCCCGTGTTTGCAGCACATCGAGATTAAATTTAAGAATAAACTGAAAAGGTAGTAATAAGTAATTAAAACAACATCTTCACATTCAATAATTTTTATATTGACATTTCCATAACTAAAAATTAAGATTTACAGCCACCTAATAAGACATTAAAAAGTTTCAATACATCCTTCTCTTTATATATATAGTTATATACATTTCTAAAAAGCATTGTGAACTAAATGTTTCTGACTCTTATTTACAAACCAACAGCACACACTTCTCCATATACAATTATTATCATAATTATTATTATATTATATCGATAAGTATTAGAAAGGTACTTCAATAATCAAGTGATCTAACTAGTATTTCATAAACTAAGGTTATAGTTTAAGGTTCATCAGATCCGCCACTTGGTCTACTTGATGGCCGATCTGCAGTCTGACTAGCCACAGCTGTTGTGGATGGTATCGGCGATGTTTGCGCTCCGAATGATTCAACTGATGCCGGCGTTGTCTGACTTGTTTGGCTAGAAGTGATAGGTTGCGCGGAAGTGCCCACCGTCGACATAGCAGTCGTTGAAGTAGATGTGGTAGCCTGACTGACGGTATTTGAAGTTTGTGTTGTAGCTGAGGATCGCACGGCTGAAACGAGCTGCGTAAATCGTACTGCTACTGGATTAGATAAACCTAAAGGTATATGCCTAGCTTCTCGATTGGTCGTCTGTCTGATCAACTGTTGCAATTGGGCTTGTTGAAGAATAGCCGGTAATTCGTAATGATGAAAAAAGTAGACCATAGAATGCTAAAACAAAGCAAAAGGTATTATTATACAAATGGGCACCTTACGTAGTTATCTTATTTAACCTTAAATCTTCATAGAAAAAGACCACAACAATTTTAAACAAAACGTCACAGTCTAGATAACAAAATAGTCAGTATATTTTCCATCTAATAAAACTTACATTAATACTTCTCATTCATGCATGCAAAGAGTATATTCTACCAAACCCAACAAACTATTATTTAAAGTATTAATTATCTATTTGTCAAAGTCATAATGACAGAATTGTTGTGTTAACTTGATGAATCAAATATTTTGCTTGCCAAATAAGTGAAAGATATAATCAAACTAAATACAATAATTTACAAATATATAATGGGAAAAACAAGAGATCTCTCTATTAAAATGTTAAAGAAATACAAATACACTACTCCGCAAGAGTAGGAAATACATGATTAACTGTTATTACTTTTAATTGTAACTAAGTTAACAGGAATTTTCCAAAAATTTTGTCATGTAATCTACAGTGAAATGTAGAATGTATACCATAACAGACAAACACTTGTAAACCTTAAGAGAATCTCAAACGATTGTATGGTCACCTCGTGCATTATAACAGAAGGTGCCTATTCTTAATTAAATTAAGCATTTCTTAAGGTATTGTTCTAAGAGGTGGTAAGTGGCTATCTAACTTTCTTTGTAACATAGCCCAAGCAACCGGCGATCGACTAGACAATTTCTGCTTCATTCCCTGATCATGAATTGGTTTTTGCACTAGCGTTTTATCTTCCTAATATTTTAGGTTTTGTTATGCATATGCCCAACTATTTTACGAATATCATTTTAATTAAAAGTCTTTACTATGCATATGCGCGCAAAGGTCAGGTATCCACTTTACGCCTAACACAATTTATAGATTTTTTCTTTTAATTTCTGCTATTTAAAATTAATAGAAGATATCCAAAAATGTGTAATAGGTTCACGGAATCCAAAACAATTTGAAGTTTTTTGATAAAAAAGGAAGGTGTTTGATAACCTTATTAGAAGAAGAAGAAATATCATCAAAAGCAACAGAAGAAATAGAAACAAAAAAGAATTAATGTCAACACTTCTGCTGAATATCCGAGAAACCCAGCTTTTATAATAGAATATGTTGGGAATGGGAATTAAGCCTTAAGAAATTTTCTATATTTTTCACGTAAGCATCAAACCCAGCAGTATTATCATTAGTAGAGACCGGATTATATGCAAAGTGCGTATATTTGATTTTATTTGTTTATTATATTTTACGTCTATATGTAGATGTATTACACTGATTCAAGTTAATTAGAGTTAATTAACTTTAATGAGCGTAATATATAATAAACAAATAAAATCAAATATATGCACTTTGCATATAATCCAGTCTCTAATCATTAGTATAATCGCGTGGTCTTCCACTACTGATAACAGTCTTAATTTTTTGTTAAACCAAGCCGTGCCTTTATTGATTTTAAAAGAGAAATGTTTAAACTGCAACACTCTTGAATTTAGTAAAGTATTCTTAAAACATACGGAATGCATATTTCACATATTTTGCAGACATTTTTCAAAAACCTAATAAAGAAAAAATAATCTTGGCTAGTGATAAATTTAATAGATTTTCAAAAAAACTGGAACTTTGGCCATTGACAACCGAAGGTGGAGATTTCATCAGTTTTGAGTCTACTTGGAAAATTCTGAGTAACTCAACTCTGAAGCAAGAAAACCAACTAAGAAAAATGTCTAAATGCTAAAAAGGGATTAATGAAACACTTCTCGTCTATCTCTACAGCTAAAATGCATTGGATAACGTCTCCTTTTGGACGAGTCGGAAAATTTCATCTTTAAACTGCCACCAGACGAACAATTAAGGAGAAAGGCGAATATCATTTTAGGAAGCATTTAAAATGATTTATGCATAGATAATTTTAAACTTTTTGGAATTTATCATTTCGATTAGTCCTTTTGTCTATTGTGCAGTGCATGCAAATTGTACGTGTTATGTCTCTTTAATGAATAAGAACTTTGCACCTAAAGCACCTAATCGAATCGCTCAACGAAAAAGATTTTCGAACGCGACGAAAGACAGCATCAAATATTTGCAAGTGCATGATTTTCTTGTATTTCATTTCTCAAACAAACCGAGCAGCGAACTGCGCGCATTGTTGTTAGCCGAGGAAATATTTGATAAGACGGTATTATTGCCGAGCCGGAAAGTCCCAAGAGAGCATTTCCGGTCAGCGGTCTGCGACAGTCTGTTATTTATTTGCCAGTTTAATTTCTTCCGCACATCATGGGTGTCTTGACGTATTTCATATTTTTCTGCGACGCTATTCACAATTTAGTTTCTGTATGTACTGCGAACCGTAAGCGATCTCTACCATCCATTACTATCGTACTTTCTAACCCGAAACCTTTCTAGCTTTATATACGAGATTTAACTTGGAGCAGAATGATAACTTCCTTCTGAATTACATTAATCTTCTCTAGTAGTTCCGGGCTTAAAAAACATTATGAATACAAGAAAACGTCAACGTATACAGAAAACAATATAAAAAGAGTGGCCAAACTTTATTACAATAGGAACTGTAATTAACAGTTTAAAATTATTATCAGCTGGGTCTTGTAAAATATAAAGAATAGCTAGAGTAAAAGCTAAAATTATTATTTTTTTTCTTTCCACACATTTAAAGATACACTATCGCTTTCACTTACCGCTGATAAATAATATATGAATTTGTATGTTGTGAATTAGGTGTTTATCATGTGTAAATGGTAATTTTAATGCATGTGAAATAAACCTACTTCAGTATTGAATTGTTAATCGCAATGAAGATACACTACGGTTTACAAGTTTGATCGTGCCTAATATATTGTGTTATTTTAAAAATATTTAGGGAAATTCATATTATAGTCTTCTTAGAATGGCATTTACACTCTAATATATTTTTAGCAATAAGACTTATTTACAAAATCCATTCAAACACGAAGACAAGACATTCCCGTATTAAATTTTATGATAGAATGCGTTACAAAATAGAATTTGGGAGAGATAATGAATGATCCACCTACCTCATAATAAATTGTACATTCAGTATATTGCGGAGGTACTGGACACGTGTGTGATTACGTTAGGAATATCATATGTCATGTTGTTACTTTACTTGATCAAAGATATTCCGAAGAGAAGGAAATTTGATATTGAAACACTCGCCAGAATATGCGTTTTACATGAACAAATGTTTCAAATACAGAACTTGCTCGACAAATCTTTCTGAGTGTTGTGTTCGTAGAATAATTTAATGGCTTCAGAGCAGAAAGCGAAGTGGAAGGCCCAGATCAACGACGGAAGGAGACGACCAATACACCCGAACGATTTCCCTAACAAACTTTTGCCTTACCGCACCACAAATTACAGCAGAGGTCAATTTACAACGCCTTGAACCAGTAAGTGTGTCGATAGTAAAACAGAGACTAGTAACAGCCTATCTGAGGGGTTATATAGCAGTAAGAAACCCACAATTACATTCTAAACGGAAAAGACTAAATTAGGCAAAAGCTCACGCAAACTGGAGTGTAAATAATTAAGAAAATGTGTTATGGACGGACTAATCTAAATTCTATTTATTCGGAAGTAAACATTGCACGTTTGTTCGTCGCCGCCCTGGAAACATAATGTTCAACGAGTGTATTTCAAAGGAGGAAACATCATGGTATAGGGTAGTTTTGGAAGCAGAAGGACTGGAAAGTTAGTTAAAATAGATGAAAAAATGACAAAAGATGTGTATTTGAGAATCCTAGTAAACGATACGGTACCAACTGGATGTGAATCAACTAGATAGGAGTTCATTTGTCGACAAAATAACGACACCAAACACGCGGCAGAGGTGATTAACGCTTATTCTCAAGACAAATCTTCTGAATGGAGTGGCCGCCACAGAGATAATCCGAGCTCTTGTAGGATCACTTGGATCGTGAAGTAGGGAAAAATCTGCGACTGGAAAAGCAGTATTCTGGAATGCTCTGCAGGAAGTGCGGAATGCTATAGATCATATGTGGGCAACCACCGGCCCGCTGTAAGATTTGATCCGGCCCGCGAGACATTTTGAAAAACCCAATTAAAAAAAATAATACACTACTTACTCATACTTACTCCAAATGAGGAAGATCGAGTAATTTGGGGTTTAAACGCGGCTCGCGAACGTATTTGCACACTAAAGTTTAGCCCGCAATATGTCAAAGGTTGTCCATAGTTGCTATAGACGAATCGCATTTTGAGCGAGTAGTTCTAAGGATGCTGGGTATGTGCCAGGCAATTATTAAAGGAAAAGGAAGTTTGAGGACTTTGAGGAAACATTATAACGGTATGTATTTTATTAGAGTGTACTATTTTATCAATAAAACAAAAGAAACAAAAAAAATTAAAGAAAGTTAATGAGTAAAGTTTGTTTCTTTAATAAAGTTCTCGCAAATGATTATCTGTCTAATTTAATTTGTTATTTTATATAGTACGATCAAACTTATGAATAGTGTAGTGTGTAGTACGTAGATCCAAACATAAGTAAACGATATACTGTTTGTTAAATGTCCGTACTTTATTTCAAGTACATGTATAAAAATTCATTACGTGGTTATACAGATCGGTGAAAAATTTTAAACCTGTATCATTTTGCGGTTCTACTAATTCAATTTCGCTTACTTTCGCTTCGTTACTGTTAGTGAAAAGTAATCATTAATTACAACAATTTTGAATTGAAATAAAAACTACATGGATGGTTTTAATTTCTTTTACAATACTAATGTCTTTATAACCCAACAGGGAAACTTCAATAACACAACACCAATAAAGCAATCTATACCGTGCTTAACAATACTGATAGGAGCAATAATAAATTTAAAAGTAATATCCATAACAAAATTTTAAAACATCAGTTAGTGTAACGTATCATAATAAACGCAGAGATAAAGTACACTGAAAATTCTGTAGTTACGTCATAGTTACAACTACTAACTTTAGTGATTTCATCTGTAAGTTATAAACCAATGCGCATTTTCTAAAATATGT
This sequence comes from Trypoxylus dichotomus, assembly GCA_023509865.1. Taxonomy (NCBI): domain Eukaryota; kingdom Metazoa; phylum Arthropoda; class Insecta; order Coleoptera; family Scarabaeidae; genus Trypoxylus; species Trypoxylus dichotomus. The sequence goes on from CM042075.1 coordinate 47,481,330, forward strand.
AAAGCTAACTAACCGACGCCGATTAAGTAGAAATAATAATAATAATCCATGCCTTCGCATCTCTTCAGCTTTCGCCTATTGCAGGGGGAATCAACCGCCCATGTGCTATTATTACGCCCACGCCTGTGGTACGTTTTAAGATGTTCGTTCTCAGCATTTACCGAGGAGCGACGAAAACCACAGAAAATCTCAACCCTGAGACTGACAGGCAAGCGCACAAGGCACAGAACCATCAATGCCGAGTGTATTCATATATGTATATTAAATGGTCAGCTAGTGTGTGATTGGATTTCTTGTAGTACGACTTATTCGTAATTCCACTAGTGTATTCGATCTGACTCTCGGAATTTCAAAACCGGCACATGTTGTAATGCCATACTACAAAAATAATATGAGCAAGTAATCTTCTCTATACTAGTTCCAGTGTAACTGAGATAGTGAGGATACCAAACCACATATGCATGCTCCAGTTTAGAGCAACAAACATGCGCGTAGCATAAAGTCGGGAATGTTGCCAGTTTGATAAAGGCAACACAGAGCCATATGAGAAATCCTAACGACTTACAAGCAGAATTCCTACAATGTTTAGCCATATAATCTGCTCAAATAAGTAATCAAAGATAATTGAGTTTTTCTTTTGATGCAAGTCATAACCGCATACTTGTTTAGGTTTCAGTATATTTTGTTTTTTAATCGCCAAGAATTAATTGAAGTCAAGTTCTTTTGCAGAATCACGTAGTCCCATTCGAAAGCGATAGTATGGAAAATCTTCAAGTCACTTGCATAAGCCAAAGCAATACAGTGCAAGAGTAAAAGAAGATCGTTTAACTAAATATTAAACAATAGAGGATCCAAATTGGGCTACTGTAGCATAACAATAAATAAGTTGGACGTAAAACCATAATAGGATCTGTTACTAAAGTAAGACTTCATAAGATGCGTGGTACTGTTGGAAAAAACTATGGCACTTAGTTTAAGCATCAGCAAGCAATGGCCAACCGTATCTGTAGCTTTACTAAAGTTTGCGTATATAACATACACTTGTTGACGCTTATAAAGTGATTCACGAAAATACTGCATAATTTCAGAAAAAATCGTAACGGATGATCTCTATAGATGTTAATAACACGATAAATATAGTTTAATGCTGTTAAGATAGATGAAAGTTTTAGCAACGTTTGATAACTATTTTACAAGTGTATAATTAAGAACATCAAAGCGACCATCTTTCTTTCTTTCTTTATCATTAATAAACTCCCAGAACACTCCTGAATTCCAGATACTGTTTCCAGCAGCAACTTGGTACTCATTAAATGCTAATTTAATTTAAACCTGGATCAATCTGCAAATTAGTTTTTAAAATCTTATCGGAATATTGGAATTCTGTTTTAAACAAAAATATGTGCATATTAGACTACCCTTGGCTTTTTTTATGTAATTGATGATACATTCAGATCTAAGCGTTCCATTCAAATGCATCACTATGAAAGGTGAGATGCTATATCTTTTTTAATTATCTTGCAACTTCGATCGCGACTCCTTTTTATAACTTCGATAACTAGCCTTTAGCGATGCAACGAATTTGTTTAAAACACAATGTACTTTAAACAAATTTTTAATAATATTAATATCAATATGCAATGCATAAATTAAATCATATATTTGATTATACATTTAAATTCATATTGGAAATTTTTACCACTTATCTGGATAAAACTTACGATTTGTGAAACACAACACCAAGATAAGAAAACGCTGTAAATACAGCTATCTCATTGTATTAGTGAAATCAATTCACGAGAAAGACATGTGAGACATAAAACGCTAACACACGGACATGTTTCTGCCTACCCGGCGTCATCAGGATGGTTTCGAGCAGTTTTATGCCAACACATGTAATTCTCCCGCTGCTTCTATCGCCATACTTAACCCTACGATACAAATGAATATTCCTGGCGCTAACTAGTGCCAAAAGAAATAAACACTTGTCCGCAAAATCAGACAGCGAAAAGAAAACGGGTACAATTTCCTACCCTTCTCTCGAGCAACACTTATGATTGCTAGTCCTGAGAGGGCGTTTTTGCACCAAGGGCAGTGCATACGGAAGCTGCACATGTGCATGATTTCTCAAAGCTTACCATGACGTATTTAAAACACATCTAAGAGAATGCCTAGAAAATAACACCACCAAACCATACCATAATAAAGCTGTATTTAGAGCGTTTTCTTATCTTGGTGTTATTTTCTAGGCATTCTTTTAGATGTGTTTAAAAAAAACACAAGTTTAAAATTAGTCTTTTTTCTTAATTTTTAAAATTTCTGTTTAGTTTAGAAAAGAAGAACAGTGAACAGATATTTTCAATTTTTTATACATTTTATCTTTAATATATATCTCTTAATAAAAAAATAAACAACTTCCCTGTACTACTAAATAAATTCCTACAGTTTAGCATCTATAATTGCATCGTTACGGAGTACAAGTTGAGACATATATATACAACATACCTGAATAAACAACCAGGACGAAATAAGCGCAAGGCTGCTATATTGTCCATTAAACCGGTAGTGGTAGGCATAAAAGGTGAAATGGTACAAGTAGAAAAACCTGAAACAAATATAGAAGCAGTTAGTATTGAAAATCGCCACATTTTCAATTCAATTAAAGAATAGCGATGATAGGAAAAAGTATAATCCAATTCAGTAACCGTAAAAAAATAGAATTTGAATATTGTAAAAACAAACATTTATTATGAATTGCAATTTTAATACTCTATTACCATATGTACACACATCCAACTTATAGATAACTTTTTACCAACGCTTGAAGGTAGCTGTTGACGTAAACTTGTTGATGAAATATAATTAGAGTTGTTGTTTATGCTATTTCCATAGTTTGTAGAATTCTGATATTTCAATGTTTCGGCAGTATATCTACTCACAATCAAAATGAGGTACTCCCATGAGTACTTCAAAATGAGAGTATAGAAAGGTCATACGATATGCATTACCTGTCATAGTGTAAGTACCCACCTTTAAAACATTACAAAAACAAGTCAAAAACTAATTATAAAATAAACCTTTATTCTGTGCTTATACAAAGAGCTGTATATGCTTATCAATTTGCTAACATTTTCCGCTCTTATTACTAGCGCACACAATCTTGGCATTCTCTCTAGTAGGTTTGCTAGTGTCAGCGGCTCTCTTTTTCTCCACGTATCCTGTAGTTACGTCCAAAGTAATGTCGAATTTGGGGCAGATTTTCGAACTTCTCGGTCGAGCTCCTCCCATAAAACCTCGATCGGATTGCGATCTGGACTTTTGGACGGCTACTTCATAACACCATTTTTTCTCTATGCTCCAGTTGTTTCAAATACTCACGTATTGGCAAAGAGATGACATTTCTCTCCAAAATCTAACATTATAATCCACAGATATACGGTTCTACAGTAAATATGCCACTATTTCAGCACGCGCATGTGTCGTCTATTTTCACGTTTTATGTGCTAAACATATCTAAAAAATTGATCTATATCATTTTCGATACCTTAATGCCAGTCGGCTCATTACGTACACACAGCAATTACAGAGGAATTAGAATCTATTTCGCACTTAGGGTTTAATAATACCAATATTTTGATAGGTACAAAAAATAGTTTCTATAAATAATGGCCTGTAGTGTATGTACCACGTTAATCCTATGTAATGTTACATACCTAAGAACAAATACGCTTTAGATTTAATTTGTATGTTAACGGCTTGCTATTTAAGGTAGTAAATAGTAGTGGTGTGCCTAATATACATATCCGCATTTGTATCCCAGAATATCCGCTGAGAAAAAAGATTCATATCCATATATATGTAAGACTTGTTTTCAATATCGAAATTAGCTAACAAAATCACTATGCCACATCTTCTGGCCCATTCCGGACGTCTTTCGGTTAAGGCGCGGTTTAAATTAATCATTTGTTAGCGATAGCGTTTGTATTATCGGTTTCGCCGGGCTTCAAGAGTTCACACAATACCGCTCTGGTTCCACCAGAGACAGAACATGATTTTTCGTCACCAGTCACAATTCGCAACAAAAATGATTTCCTTTCGTGGCGTTGAAGCAGCATTTCACAGGTGCCCTGGCGAATTTCTATTTCACGTTCGTTCAAATCGCGTGGGACCCACTTAACGAGTTTATTGCTGCTAAAGGTTTGCTAATTCTTTCTTGTAACACATGTAATGCTTCTGCTAATTACCGTTGAGCTCAAGTTGGGTGATCATCCAATAACTCCTGCAATTGCTGGTCTTCGCATTTTTGTGGTCTACCAACGCCCTCACTGTCTTTCATATGGAAATCACCACTTTTCAATTATCGAAACTATGTCTCACATACTCTAATCGATGGAACGTGTTTACATTATGTTTCTATCAGCAAACAATGACTTTCAACAGCCTTTTTCTTTTGATTAAATAAAAAAAGTAATGCGTGCCGGAAATGTTCTGTTTCAGGCACAAAACTCGACATGATCACTGAACAATAAAGCAAAGACACTAGTTTTTGCCGGACTTAACTTGTGCGTGTTTGTAGTTTAAATGTTAGACGAACAAAGTGACGTGTGTCAAATTAATGCGCTGCGTATATTTCGCTGGCGCCATTCCTTAGTTAAACTGGAAAAGACTAATGCTTACACCAGGTAGTCGTTCAAGAATTTTCCTTTCTATCGAGGATCTAAAGATGTCTACATTTGGTTTTGGTTTGTGTTTATATCAAAGAATCGGTTATTTAATTTAGTTTTTACAGAAGATACAAGACTGCAATGAGCATGGGTAGGAGTCTAGTGAATTATTTTGCCTTAATTTTCTATGAAATTGTCATTTCGTCGTATATTTTATTCAGTGCTGACATGAGTAGACTCATATCTGACATGAACGTATTTGATGGACTCAACTTCTTTGTGGTCTCTTCAAAATGCTTCAGGTCTCTCAACATTCCTCAATGTCCAGTCTTCAGCTTAGAGTTGCTCTATTTTATTTTTTGTAGCGTAGTACGATAACAAATCTTTAATGCGCAATAACCTTTCCAATAAGTAGCGCATCGGGCAATCTTACAACATGTCGAAAATGTTTTGGTTAAAACGAGATTGAATATTTTTAACTTTTGCTTTACCATTGTTGAGTGCTTAAAATGCCCTGCATTTTTTCTGTATATATAATGGATAACGCCGAAAATTAATCAACAATTAGAAATTCTTTCGTTAGCAAATGTAATTTGACGTATCATTCCTTACAATGCAACGTGAGTTGTTACTTTTAGTTTTGTTCCGACGGAACACTTGCTTTCGAAGAAAAATAATTCCATATTGCACTAGTAAATTTCTTTGTAAACATGGTTTTAAACTCCTTGAATCAATAATTATCAAAAACAACTGCATCGCACGTCATGGTTTGTCACATGCCCTATTGACATAATAGCGGCAGAGAAATGCAATTAAAAGCATATACAGCAAAAATTATTCCCCGTTTGAAATTTTGCTTCCGAGATCTATATTTCTTCATTAAAATCTGTTTAGCAATGCCCACCAAATCTTCTTCCCAATTAATTATTAATTGATTACACAGAATAATATAAAACATACAGAAAGAAATCGTTATTGCTCATAATAAACATGTAAATTTATTGGTCCTAAATTTATAGTCAAGCTTTATAGGAAGAAACCAGAATTGTATTTACATTATTTCCTAGATAAAAAAGTTCTAGTAAATTGTCTAAACACTTGTGCATTTGCCAATAACTACAAAGCGAAAAATTTGGAATGAAAGGGCGACAAATAACAATGTGCCATTTCCGAGAACAAATTATTATTAGCCAGTATCACCTTTCAACGTAATGTAATAGCTGCAGCACATTTTTCCCTATTACGCGCTTCCTTTGTAAACACTTCATCACTTAATGGCCACTAATCCTTGTTATACTCTGAAATACACAAACATAATGGCAGAAAGTAAACATATTTCGTTTCAAAAACCTTCATATATCAAGATTTATTAATAGAATAATAAAATTGATGTGATGACACGAGTTCTTATAGCAAACGACCTTATCAATAACGGTGAGGATAAAGTATGTCTTTCAAAAGCAACATTGACTGCTTCTATGTAAAGGGAAGGCTCTAATTTCATGTGTTTCATAATATGTTTATGAAGCATTCAAGTTTTTCTTTTCTTTCTCTAAAAGATAATGGAATTCTATACACTCAATAGACTGTAGTAGACAAAAATAAGAATCGCTATATATAAAACATGAATTTTATTAAAATCTCTAAATCCTATGTACTTACGCACAAATTATTTAGCAATGCATAAAACAATTAATTAAGTTCTCATCAATAATTAATTGTAATATTTGTTACAATACTAATGTAGACCAGTATAAACATGGAATTGCTTCTCTGTATCTGTCACTAACATCCGAATAATTTTTGGAGTTTTTACATATATCTATTGTGAGTCGAAGATTTAACTCCAAATGATTTGAAACAGCTATTAGTTCTTGAAAACAATTTACAATCAATTTAAGGTTAATCAAAATTTCAGTTTGCTATTTTTGAATATTCTTTATGTGTAAGCCTCCTAGATTCTCGGATAACATTCCAATATTTTCTACAACAATATTTTATGCATTTTTTAACTAATTAATTTTAGAGTATAAATTCGAAGTATTCTTTTAATTAAAGGCACTTTGTACTGCTGTACAAAGACTTGTTCTCATTTTCAGAATCTGCACATCATTATCTTGCGGATGCACAATTTCGCTATCAATTAATTGAGTTCCTATAGAAACATGTGATCCTTTAAAATCCACAAATTTGTGTCGTTGGTCATTTTTGAGTCGGTTTTAATTAATATACCAACGTATCCGCCACCGAAACCCCCTCAAACCAACACTTTTGCTCCTACATTCTTTCACTAGCACATCACTCAAATACTCATCGCTCAACTTCGAATAATTGAAATTTAGATTCGTCAGACCACAATGCATTGTTCCACAACCCAAGTTTTGTGATTCTTTGCCCAGTCAGCAGTTAGCCGCCGATCTCGGAATAATACCGTCTTTATATACCAATCTTTACGGTTTGTTGTCACTGTAAGTCTTCCACTCGTTCGGCTAGCTTTGAGAGATGAACTCCATCTCCTCTCACTAGCCGAACGAGAGCGTCCAGAAGAAAATGAGTGACATCTTGGCGAAACATCGACCTAGTCCACTTTTCTGGACCAACAGAACACGCGGCCAAAAACCCCAGAATATCCAATCATCCACTGTCCAATTTCTATGCGTTACTGCCCACTGTGGCCGTCTTTGCCCATTTCCTTGTCGAAGTAGGGGTTCTTTTTGTTGCAAAGCGACCGTGAAGATTTGCAGCTTTCAATCTCCTTTTCACTATAGTAACAGAATTTTTTCTTGCACGGTCTTGCTGTCAGTCTCCTACTTCGCTTGCTCAGCAATTTTATACGCTCATCGTCGACGTAAGTTATCCTCTTCTACTACCTAAAAGAAGAGATAAGGATTCCTCGCCGCTTTTTAAAGTGCGCACTAACACATTTAAAATACAATTCTTTCTTGCATCCGTTGTTTCATCTACCGTCAGTCACTTTTGTTGATCTTTGAAGTCTGCCTTTATTTCATCTGTAATCGTGTTCTTCTGAAGGTTTTCGCCTCTAGCGCGGTCAATACGCCGAGTCACCGTAACCTTCTGCCAAAGTGGTTTCGCCTCTAGAGTGGTTTTCACGTCGAGTTACCGTGCCAAATTGATTTCCCTATTCTCCCGAAGAAACCTCCTACGACGGAGGCGAAACGTCGAGATCCGACCTTTCTCTTTTAGTCTCTGTCTTTTCCCTTCTTTCTCTCGTATCTCCTCCCCCCCCCCTCCTTCTGTCTCTATTTCCTTCTCTTATTCTTTTCACCTTTCCACCCAAAAAAAGAAGCATGTTGGTCTATTGACATATGTAGGAGGTCTAACCGTGCATAAGCAATAGGTGTTACGGTCTTGAAACAATATTAACGCTTGGAAAAACTAGGACACAGGTTAAGGATATTGAATGTTGTCAGGTATTCTACGAACACCTCGTTATTAAAACAAATTGACATATCAGAAAAAATAAAACTAAGCTTTTTGTGGATTTTCAGCATTTTATTTTTATATTACACAGTAACGCAAATCGTCAAAGTTTTGTATTCGTCCCTGTACTCTTAACAATACATCCTTATACTTCGCTCCACCTTTGTATGACGCAACAAAACATATATTTATAGGAAATTCTAAAAAACGCAGTAAATATAGCTACTGAAAAAATTCGTCAAGAACAGTATGGAGATTCTTATGTAACCAGCAGAAGACATCAAAGGACCTGCGGGAACAAGAACATTTATAAACATATACTCCTCTATCTTTAAAAATCGTTATCAAAGAAAAGATCTACACCAAAAGAATTCCTAACATAAAGAAAACCGACCCTTTCTTCCATCTCCCACATCACTTCCTCTTTCACCATTTCGGGTGGATATTTTCGGGATTTGTAAGCTGCTTTATACTCGAAGGCGGCTTTCAGAAAATCACGTTAGTTCATTCAATGCTCTTCTCCTGGCTCCCTCTTTCTCTGCATGTGCCCCGACGTATTATTGTCATGTGTCATCGCTGTCCAGCCGCCGCTTTTTCGCAACTAATGTTATACAAAACAAAAGAGCAATAGATTTCGTCCTCTTTCAAGAAATGTAGTTAGGTATTGAAGCGATAAAGTAGAAATTACTCTAAAAGTATACCGCTAAGGGTATGATATGTATAACTGAAAAGTAATTCAATTTTAAGAAATATTCCGCTCCATATACCAAGGCGATGTGTCAGCTGAGTGACCTCTCGATGAAATACATATTTTAGGGTAAAAAATACGTTTTATTGTTCAACATAATTCCCATCCAATTGTATTCGTTTAGCCCAACGACTTTCCAATTTCTTTAAACCATATAAAAAGCAATTCTTCGTAAACTCGTCAAATTAGGTATTCTTTTGGGTTATCATCTCCTCATTCCATCTGAATCTTTTCCCACTAGGCCATTTTTTCAAGTTTAAGAACAAGAAAAAATCTCTCGAATGCAAATTTGATAAATAGAATGGATGAGCCAGCAATTTTTAGGATATGAATTGCTTGACAAATTTAGCGGTTGCAATAAAGAATGGATGCAAGAGCGCGTTGTCCTAAGAGAACAAAACCTTTTTCTGAACAAATGCAGCCGTTCTTTCTCAATTAGGTATCGAAACGTGTCAGTGCATCAGCGTAGTATTGGCTACTTATTGTCCTTCTCTTCTGTAAATAGTCAATAGAGATAACGCTTTTGAAATTTGAAAAATCGTGGAAATAACCTTAATGGCAAAAAAAAACGGTTTTTATCTTTTTTAGAGCAGGTTTCTCAGAAGAAATCCATTGTTTTGATTATATGTTTGCCTCTGAAGTATAGTGATGTATCCAGATTTTACATACGATGACATATGGAGCCTAGCCATCATGCGAAACTATAACATGAAATCCTATTTGGTAGACATTAAGCAAACGTAGCACCCATCTTGCGGTTAGGCTTCTCATATTTAAATGTTGAGGTAAAACACTATATGCCCGTTCAGTTGAGATGTTTACGCCATTAGCTGTAGCGCGAACTCTTCTCGACTTTATTAAGCATTTCTAGAGAAGAGACTATAAATGAGGGCCTCGAACGTTTAGTATTATCTGCACCCATATGATTATGCTTTAAAGCACTGTACCACTTACAATAATATTTATCTTACATTTCTTTCAGTTTCCTTAATGGTTTTTCCACGTAAAAAATAATGTTTAACAAATACAAGAAATTCTTTTGTTCTCCATATTAACATAAACTGTTCACTTTAAACAATTGTAAAACTTATCTGTCCGACAGATATGGGTGAAACGTTAACAATAGGTTTCTAAAACTTGACTGAGACTGCCAACTATCGAAAAATTACCTTGCCATCAAATCGACCTCGTATAAGGCTATATAACGAATTATTATCTATATCTTGTAACAATTCGCCAAAATTGTACAAAATGTTGATATAAAATAAAATCATGTCATGTCAACTAAGTAGTTGCAGGTACTAGAAGCAAGCCAAAAATTAATGTGAATTGCAATTAATGCACTTATATCATATGAGAACGTAGTGACGATTCTCTTTAAAATCAAGTCACTACTACAACACGAAGTAAATCTAAAAAGAAGATTTTCACACATATACACATTCTGGCGGAGAAATGATGAGAAATTTTTGTTTCTTCTGCGTGATCAAAGTCCTTTGATTCGTAAATGAACCGTTGACTGCCCCACGTTTCTATGCTCTCGTTAGCACCTTCTTCTGGAGCATGTGTTAATCGAACTATGCTGCACTGATGTATGCGATCTATTCATAAATAACGTAAATAATATATAGTCTGTGGGACTGTTGCAGACCGGCACATCTTGTCGGTGTAGTAAAGTGGCAAATGCCGTTCGCTGTTTTGGAATCCTGTATTCGGTCCATGTTTGATTTCTTTATTTTTAGAAGCGGTCGCCAAGTTGATAGTACGCGCTGTCCATCATCCCGTTATTCTAAATTATTTAGACATTTTCCTATTTCTATTTCTGTTTTAGTAAATGTTGTGGTATTGTTAGAGTCTATGTTGTGACAAAGTGGATTCCCGTTTTTGCACTACTAATGTATGTTCTTCCCTTTTCACATTTATTCTGATGGTCTATGTAGGACTGAGCACAGTCTTTTCAATTTCATACACGCTTTAATCTTCTAATAGCGTTTTGTCTTTGTAATTCCGTAGGACATGGTCTAATATTAGTACAGTAGTAAACACCGTATTGACTGAGTATCCTACAGATAGAGTCTGTTGTACCCTTGGCGTAAATAAGAAGAGCCCTCGCTTTCATTTCGTTTACAAAGTGATTTGCTAATTAATTCATTTTACACACTATCTACCCCTCCTCTTGCATGCGATTTTCATCAGCCAATTTTTGCTACAGCATAAAGCTGAGCTAGATGATACTGTGCATCAAACCGTTCAGATGGATGTCGTCTAACAAAGTGAGCTCTTTAAGTCAGGCTTCTAGTTTTGACTCATAGCTGAATACAATCTTTAACTTCAATTGTGTAATGTTGGTGATGTTTTGCCCATTCATAACGGCTTCGTACAATCGTCTACGTACTGTACGCGTGGATATTTGCACTCCTTGTTGAGACATTACATTTCCTATTTCGTTAGCGGATAAACCTCGGTTTTCAATTGGTAGTTGCAGAATACATCGATCATCTCGATTAGTAGTGATCCCTTTCATGCCGCAAACCGCTCTTCCAGTACTTGTAGTGGGTACCTTTTCTTTCACTAAAACGGCGATTCGCTGCACTATTTGTCGAGATACTTCTTCTTTCTTTGCAATTATCCGTTGAGAATACACTCATGTACCCAACAATGCCTCAACACGCAGTTTTTTCTCATTTGGTTTGTTCTTTCCTTAACGCACATAAGCACTAACTTAAAGTGTAACATTAACACGTAAACACGGAAAAAACGTTGTTACGTAAACAGACAAATATTCTTTCTTCAATAGTAACCGATACAACTAATATTCTACGAATTACTATGTCATTCTATCTTGTTTCTATCCAGTTTCTATATAGTACAGAATGATTCCTGAGGGGAATAATAATAAGCAAGAGGTCATTAAATGGCACTTTATCAATTTCTTAGAAATATATATTGTAAACCCTACTCATGAATTTTATACTTGTCGCGTTGGAAACACACAAAAGCTTAAATTTATAAGATGGCCCTAATAAAATGGACAGAGATTCTAATTCTGTACATAACAAATTTAAACTCGTCTATCAACCCTATTTGGATCAACTTTACAGAGCTTAAAATATCAAACTTGTAATAAGGTGTACGCTACTAAATCTTGTGCTGAGCAATAGACCTCACGTTTTGTTAGTAGGTTCTGCGGAAGCGGTTACTTGCTTCAGTCTCCTGACTACTTTGCGTATAAAATATCCTCTCTTAAACGTGAAATTTTAAATTGTCCCGCATTTATATGTATGTACATTGGACATAAATGCTTATCTTCGTCATCTGCAAACTATAAAATAAGTAATTAAGATTAGTACGAAAATAACTAACAAGAAAAAGTCAAACATTTCATGTTTGATTACTTTTATTCTGGACAAATTGATGGTATAATTCGTGAATTAATATACCGCAGTGCAACATATTAGAATTAATTAACCACATCCAAATTGCTTATAACCATAAACAATAATTACAAGCAAGCGCAACCACATCTATGCCTACAAGGCATGCGCCATAAATACTCGGCCTGATATAGAAAAAAGAAACTTGGAACAATATAAGAAATTTTATTGTTCAATGTAATCTCCCCCATAACTTCTATACATTTATTACAACGATTAATTTACAATTCGATGCTCTTGTATCTGGAGTTTTTCCGTCAAAATTTCCTATGACAGCTGCATGCAACTCACTTTCGTCCTTAAAACGATGTCCCCTTAGGCTTTTTTAAAATTGGGAAACAAATAAAAATCACAAGGAGCCATACCCGGACTATAGGGTGGATACTTCTATTCCTGAAGGCCACATTCGTGGATGACAGCTTGTGAGACGGCGGCAGTATAGGCAGGATCATTGTCATGTAATAATCACACACCTTTTGTCAATCTTCCACGACGTTTTTGGACGTATATAGTCCCTTAATTTATGCAACAAAGACGGATAATATGTGCTGTTCACAGTTGTAGTGCGCTCTTTAAAGTCAATTAGCAAAATGCCCCCATAATCCCAGAATATTGTGGCTATCACCTTTTACGTTAATTGAACGACTTTCGCCTTTCTGGGACGAGATTCATCAGGTCGCCGCCATTCCATGGACTTTCTTTTCGATAGTGGATCGTAAAACAGAACCATTGATTCATCCCCTGTGACAATGGACTCGGTTTTGGGTCGTCTCCACATATGTTTAAAAACGACCGCGCTTCCAGGAATTCTTGCTCCAAACGGAAATATTTTGCCTACTTTTTTTACAGCGGAATACGAAGGAGATGAATCACCGTAAAGTCCGCCCAAACGTTGTTTTATGTGACTAGGCGTATGCCTTTCCTTTGTTAAAAAATTGACTGCCGCGCGGTACTCAACTTTCATTACTTCAGACATTTTCCTGCTCTAGTCACGTTGGTTGGCTAGCTAGTAAAAACTACTACTGTTCGCACCGTCGTATTTATAGCGTAGACCTTGCGTCTGTGCATGCATGTCGTGACGGAGTTTGAACACGCTTCAACCTCCTGTATAAGCCTATCGGGCCGAGAGTTTTTGGCGCCTACCTCGTATATACATACATATATATGCTCGATATCCGATGCACGAACGCACACGAAACAACTTATTACATAATGAAACGGTATTAAGTTCTGGTGGAAGCACGTGAATAAATAAATCACGTGTATTTAAACGTGGCGGCTACAAAAGGCCAATATCTGCCTTCGTTTTAATTCAAATCGCTACTACCAAGTACCGAATAGACCGCCTTCTTTCTTCATCGCTCGTTCGCTACCTTGCCCTCATTCCGTCTCGCTTCTTTACGTGCGTTTGTTGATTTTGCCACACGTACAGAACTCGTTGCCGTCACTAATTGAAACAAAACAGTTCGGTCGGAATTATCACCGGAGTTGGTTTAATCTTACTACGAGGTTGTCAAGTTAGTCCTTTCTCAAAGTTTATCGCCTCCGATGGAAACGTTATATGGGTATAAATCATAATTAGTCGTTGGGGCTAATGTGTGTGAAATTAAGGCTTTTGTTGCGGGATATTAAAGAAACAATCGCGGAGAGCGTCCTTTAAGAGGCAAGCGTTTATTTTGCGGGTGTTCTCGTTTCCAAATTCTTAGTACTAATGAAAACATCGGTAAAAGTAGCACGAACTATTAAAATAATGGTTTAGCGAGGAGCATTAACTAATTGTTGATGATATGTATAGAGGATTAGTATAAAACCTCGGTCGAATAACTGTAGTGTGAAGTATTTAAATATGGTATGAATGTATGTGCTGAAATTTTCCTAATATGCTGCTTATTACCGTTTTCATGTCACTCGTCAAATATTCAAATCGAACCCTGAGAGAGGCCTGAAGAATGTAAGTTGGGGTTTATAAAACGAATTTAAAACAGATATTGATGCAACTGTCGTCAGAAACCCATCATCTTTTAATTCCAAGGGACATATCTACAATGTTACTTGTTCCTTCCTTTAAAGGGCCACAACCACTGATTTAAAGACATTTTGACAGAGAAAAGAAATAGAAACAACAAATTTATTACAACATTCTCACATTCCCTTTTGTTTCCAGGTACCGCTCTTAGCAAATTTGGAATACGGATAAAGTTATTCCTCGGTTAAACTACAAAAACAGCTTCTAGAATTCGTGTCCAAACTAGGTGTAAAATAAGTGAAAGTACAAATGTTAGAATAACTTAAGTTTTGGCTTTGAAGACCTATGCAAAAAATATTTTAGAATAATATTTTCGTTAGTTGCACAATATAGAACTGTTTTAATATTATTAAATACAACAGACACATAGGATAACGCGTAATGTAACTTTAACGCGAAACGACAATAGTTAGACTATTTGTCTTTTTGCTGTCCTATATTATTTTCCGTTGCTATTTATTTTGTCGCCGTTTACTGTCTTAGGCAGTTCTTTTTTAGAACTAAGACGATACCAAAAACGTTTTGTAACCATTGCAAGCTATAAGTTATAGCAGCATTTAAATATTTTACCAAAGAGACCATCAATTGGTATCTATTGACGCTATCATAGAAGCACGTACATATGTTTATATCTATCCATGTGTTAGAAATCTCATAGCTTTTGTTATACCGCGTAACATCGATCTTAGATATCAGTTTCCATTCTCCTTCTAATATAAAACAAGTATCTAGTATGACTAGAAGAGTACGAATTCCCCTAAGAAGGTCAGACGACACTCAGTAACTAACGCCACTTGAACCAAACGAAGTGGCAATTTGAGATACAATATTATATCGCATATACTAAAACAAACAACATGCAACACTCAGTTCTATACTGGAACGTAAAAGATAACGAAATCTTCAGCGTAAGTGTATCTTCCCTGAGAATGATTCCAAGATAACTTGATTTTCGTTGGAAAAAAGACAATCCTAGGTAGATCGTATGGGATTGCCCAATATTATTTTAACAAGATTTACATTTTTTGAAGAATATACTAAAGATTTGGGGACACAGCTTTTAGAGATTGTTTATTTCGACGAATCGTGGTAAGACGACACAAAATATAACGTAAAAATATTAAAAGTAAGGCAACCATTACACAATATATATCTAGACATATTACAGTAATTGAAGTTAATTAGCGCTAATTAGTGATTACATATATTGCATATTTAGGTATTTCTATGCATATTTTCACAAAAGTTGCATATATTGCATATTTAGGCTTTTTCTTATCCTTTCTATTAGTAAAAATTCCTAGTAATTCCTAATGTAGATCGACAACCGACAATTCTCAGAACGATAAATCTTTTACATTGGTTTCTGTTATACCTTTTTCCAAGAACTGCACGTGTTTAATTTCGCCTAGCAAAAGGGATGTGGTAAATACGTTTTATTATTATTAATTCCCAAATAAACTATTTATTCATTGAATATATTTGAGCGAAACAGCATGTAATTGTGTGACGTTTTTAGATACTATGCGTACATACAATGCGCATAGCGAACAAAATTTCTTTATGCCGTATCCTGAACTGGTAAAGGATGGCGACAAAATATTTTGTCGAGCCTGCAGTAAACTGCTAAGTTTAATTTTATTAAAAGCTTTACAATTGTTCTTAAATTCTTTAACTTTTGATATAAAATAACAATTGTTCTTGTGAGAGAAAATACTTGATTGATCAACACGCTAAAACTCCATCACATCTTGGAAAATGTGAAAAACTAAAGCGATCCGCATGTGTGCAGCAATCTATATATCAATATGTAGCATCAACTTCACGAAACTCAGAACAAGAAGAATATAATACGGATCTGTGTAACGCATTAATTTCGTCTAACATACCATTAGCAAGATTAAACAATGTTAATTTAAAATCATTTCTGCAAAAATATTGCAAACATAATATACCTGACGAACGTACCTTACGAAAAAATGTCATATCTTCTTACCAGCAAACAATGGCAGAACTTCAACAATTGGAATAATTTTATTTATATCATGGTAGATGCAAGTATGGATAAGAATGGCCCTTATATATACATACGTTCGAGCGATTCAATATGTTCACAGTGCTATTTTTGTGTGACTAAGTTATCACCGGATTTTCTCTGTCATAATAGTCGCTTTAACTTCGAATTTATACCAACATACAGCGAAAATTACATACTACAGGTCAGTCTAACCATTTTTGTGATTGTTAATTTACGTTTTGTTTAATTTAATAGTTTCCTCTCTAGTCTATAATTTTTTGTGTAACAGACATTTTCAATTTTTTTTTCTTGTTTTTATGTGTAGAAGTGTTTACATTTTAATCTTAACCGCTATACCGGGTAGTAGTCACCTTCCGAGCACCTTTCTTTTTTTTTTACTCCTTTCTTTTCCGCGGCCTCCATTGTTTTGTGCGTTAGTCAGTCACCAGGATAGGCCCCCTCGGTGTGAATATTGTGGCCTTGTAGAGATCCCGCTTCCTCTGTGTTTACCTCAGTACATATTACTATACTCGATTGTGCAATGAGTACCACTTGTCACTCCTGTAAAGCCGCATTAACACCAGATAATTCAATTTCTTGCGATTTGTGTCGCAACTATATTCACAACGTCTGCAGCGGCTTGTCTAGAACAGAGGTACAATACATGAAGTCCAAAACTCGTAAATTGTTTTTTTATTGTGACAGCTGTACGGATTTCAAGGCACAGTTGGCCAAGTTGCAAGATGTTTCCTTAGTTGTAAATAAATTACAGGATGAAATTCAAAACTTGAGTTATTTACAAAGAAACCTAAGGAATTTTCAGACCTGGACACACTGGATACTAAGAACATCATTTGTGAACTTGCTCAGCGCGAACAAAGAAAAAAATAATCTTATTATCTTTAATTTGCCTGAAATGGATTCTGGTAGTAAGACCGAGCAAATTTCTGAGGATACCAGTGTTATAAAGGAAATGTTTTCTGCAATGAACATCAAAGTCGATACAATTAGTCCGATTCGTTTGGGAAAGTATGATCCTACGAGATCTGCACGCGGAAGACCAGTTAGAATCCGTTTGCCACATACCGACGCTGTAGCTCTCAGCTGTCTCAGTAGGAAACTAAAGAGTATTGACAAATTCAGACTTGTCTCACCAAGTAGAGATAGAACACCAGCACAAATAGGCTATTATAAGCGTATTAAGCAGCAGCTGACTGATCGCACGCTAGCTGGAGAGACTGGCTTATCAATTAAATATATCCACGGTGTCCCTAAGGTAGTGCTAGCAAGAAATTATTCGAGAAACTAAATCAGCCCAACAGTTACAACAAGACATTCCAGCTGTACTATCAGAACGTACGCGGATTACGTTCAAAGCTTGATACTATTTACTCGACATCTTCATGTATCAATGCTGACATAATACTTCTCACTGAGACATGGTTATGCTCGGACTTAAATTCATCGGAAGTTTTCGATTTGTCTTTTGATGTCTGCCGGAAGGATAGGGATTTTGAAGCTGTGGGTCGCTCAATTGGAGGCGGTGTTTTGGCTGCTTTTTGTACAAATTTGAATACTGTTCCTGTTACTAATTTACAATAATTAAATGTAGTTTCATTAATTCATACCGTTATATGTAAGATTAGTATAGGGCAAGCTCTAGTATACTTTGTTAACGTTTATGTACCTCCCGATGTGTCATGCGATGATTTTGAATTGTGTTTAGACACTCTAAGTCTTGATTTAATAGATAAACACTTGGTTATAACTTGTGATTTCAATTGCACTGATTTCGTCATAAGCATTAGCTCTGATCGTAAATATTTATCTTTGTTGTCTTTTATGAATTTATTGAACTTACAACAGTATAATAACGTTGTAAATCATAATGGAAAACTATTGGACTTGTTGCTGACTAACTTAAGCTGTGATGCCCATGTAGTACACGATTCGGATCCATTGGTGGCTGAGGATGTTCATCATCCCGCTCTCAATATTACATTTAGGCTATGTTGCGAATCTGTCACTAAACAGTTTCCATCAAACACAAACTTGAAATTTAATTTTCGCAAGGCAAACTTTCCGACCTTGTACAGTGACATAGCTGAAATTGACTGGACTTTTTTGGAGAATCTTAATTGCGTTAACGAAGCAGTATCAGCTTTTTATAATTGCTTAGACATTGTCATCCGTCGTTCTGTACCTTTGTCCAAACACCCTTCTCGAAGATACCCGCCTTGCTGTAATTTCGAAATAATCAAGCTTCTTCAAATAAAGAATTATTACCTTCGTAGGTGGAACAAGAGTGAACAGGAGATTTACCACATTGAATTTAAGCGTTTGAGGAAATTAGTTAAAGACAAAATTAGCGTTGTATATGTGGAATATCAGACGGCGGCTGCAGAAGATATAGCACAAAATCCAAAGCTAATCTGGCAGTACATAAACGCGCGTCGTAATGCATAAAAAATACCTGGATGACTCACTTTGAACGGCTCTACTGTTGATGATCCCAGCAACATTGTTCAGACCTTCGCAGATGAATTCTCTAGTGTTTGTGTCTGGTTCACAAGCATTACTGGGGCCCCAGTCTCTTGATAGGGATCTCATTAGTGGTAGTTCTTTGATTGGATCTTTTACAGCACACGATATCTTAAAAGCATCTAAGAAGTTAAAATCTAATTTTACTGCTGGTCATGACGGCCTCCCCTCACCTTTTGCACGTGATTGTTGTGTAGTACTATGTGAGCCTCTAGCTAGAATATTTAACTTGGCCGTAAGTTCTTCTACCTTTCCTGACGCTTGGAAGATTAGCAGAATTACACCCGTGTTTAAGAAAGGTAATCGTTCAGACTTCCAAAATTATAGACCAATAAATATTTTATCCAACTTTGCAAAAATTTTTGAATATCTTCTATCTCACAGAATTTACGTTAGTGTCAAGCCTTACTTATCTTCGCGACAACATGGTTTCATTCCAGGAAGGTCTACGGCAACCAACCTTGCTGAGTTAGCACAGCATATTGCCGAATCCATGGAACGACGTCAACAAGTAGATGTATTATACACCGATTTTAGTAAAGCATTTGACACTATCAATCATTCCCTTATGGTATCTAAGCTGAGTAGTTTTGCTTTTCCGCCAAGTGTAACACAATTGATCCGCTCGTATTTAACTGATCGTTCATGCTATGTTCACTACAATGGATATACATCCTTAACATTTTCTACTTCCTCTGGTGTGTGCCAGGGATCCAATTTGGGTCCCCTTTTGTTTAATATTTATTTGGATGATCTCCTACAGGGGCTGGACTGCAATGTACTGGCTTACGCGGACGATCTTAAGATCTACATTACCATAACCTCCCCGGCAGATTGTCTGTTTCACCAGAACGGTCTGGATACTATTGTTAGATGGTGTACACAGAATGGAATTCATTTGAATCTGGATAAGTGTGCTGTTGTAAGCTACTCTAGATGTCATAGACTCTACAATTTTCATTATGCTGTGAATCAGGCTATTGTTCCTAGGCACTCGTCTGTGATGAACCTGGGCGTGCTCTTTGATGCAAATTTGTCGTTTGCAGACCACATATTATCCGTACGAAATTCTACGATGAAATCCTTAGGATTTCTCATACGATCCTGCAGATCATTTAATAATCCTGCCTCGCTAAAAGCATTATACTATTCGCTTGTCTGTACTGGGTTGGAGTATGCCTCCATAATTTGGTATCCTCACTATCTCCATCTGCAAGTACTACTTGAAAGATTGCAGAAACGATTTTCGAAATACCTGTCCTTCAAAATTGATGGCACTTACCCTGAACGCGATGTTGATTATGCTGGTCTGATGACGAAATACGGCTTTGTATCGTTATCAGATCGAAGGAAGGAATTTAGCAGCCAATTTCTACTTAAACTGATTAATCACGCTATTGACGCTCCATCCCTTCTCTCCAAAATTAATTTTGTGGTACCTCAGTACGATACCAGGTACTTCCCTAATGTTCTGCTTAAAGCACCCATTACGCATCTGATTAGAAATGCCAATGAGTTGATGATCCTTTTTGTTGAAGTGTCTACATGGATTTACATTGTCGTCCTATTTTGTTCTTGCATTCTGGTGTCATCGAGCTATGTTTATGTTTATGATTCAGTTGTATCATTTTCGATTAATTTTAATTTATTACTGCCCTGTATATTATTACTATATATGCGAGGTCACATTATTCTCTCATTGTCCTGTAAATGAAATTATTTTCTGTTGGGCAATAAAAGATATTATTATTATTATATTGCTCATTTGTTAATAGGAATTCTTCATGAAGATATTGTAGGTAAATCATATTTAATTTATTGTAAAGAACTTCAAAAACAAATAATGTTATAATTGCCCAATTCGTTCAAGAAGGTTTATCAAATTTCTTTTTACCTGGAAGTATACCTTGTGAAAAAAATTTACTAATGTTGTCCGACGCTGCACCATACATGATAAAAGCCGCGCAAAATTTAAAAATTTTTTATAGTAACACTATTCATACCACTTGTTTAGCTCATGAGTTCAATCATGTAGCCGAAGACATTAGGAAACAATTTCCTTTGATTAATGATATAATTAGCAATGTCAAAAAAATATTTTTAAAATCACCTTTACGAATTAAATTTTATAAAGAGCGACTTCCCGGTGTTAAGTTGCTTCCTGAACCAATTATTACGAGATGGGGTACATGGTTAGACGCTGCAATTTTTTACGCTGATAATTTTGAAGGAATAAAAAATGTAATTCTTTAAATCACTGCTAACTTCATTGGTCCAGAAAACTATAAAAAAATAGTAACATCAACAGAATTACTACAAAACTGTTTGTATATTAAGTCATATTATAGCTTCGTTTCAAGTTCCATTCGTGAACTAGACACGCGATGTCGCTCTTGGAATCAGTCGAAATAGTAGACGAATTTGATGTGTTATGTAAGAAGGTTAAGGGTACAATAGGTAATTCTATATACAATAAATTTAAAAAAGGGATAAATAAAAATGCGGGGTATTTGAAATTGAAGAAAGTTAAGAAAATTTTGGAAGGTGAAACAGTAAGCGATTTCGACTTTAATTTTAGTTTAGAATATATTGCAAAGTTAAAAAATGCACCAATTACATCTGTGGATGTTGAAAGAAGCTTCTCTATTTCGAAACATATGTATTCTGATAGAAGACAAAACTTTCTTTTACACAATTTTGAAAAACATTTAATTATAAATTGGTTTAGAAATATGTTGTAAAAAAAGTTTGTGCAATAAAGTTAATGTTTAAATTATCTGCTCTTATTTATTTTATGCAAAAATTTTGCATATTGTCCAATTTTTTTGCATATATGGCCCAGGTTTATACATATTTTCTCAAAAATCGATGCATATATATGCGCATATATTCCAGTTTTTGTTTGCATATAATCCGGTCTCTAGTAATCATAATGGATAATCAATCAACTCTCCTATGCAAAACATCAAATTAGTTAGTAGTTAGTAAACTAAAGAAGTAACAGCAGTGTTTAATGAATAATACTACGTTTCAAGAAAATTCATATAAAAAACTCGCAGCGCAGCGTAGCCATAAGATACGAGGGGAGGTCCAGAAGTTCGTGGAATGAAAGGGTTTTAAATAAAATAAAACAATAGATCTATTTTCCTTTTCAATATAATCTCCCTTAAGCACAATACATTTATTAGATCTATGAATTACTTTTTCTAAACCATCATAAAAATATTTTTTTTCTTTCGCCTCAAAATGGGCCAAAATTGCCTCCTTTACCTCATTGTCGACGGAAAACTTTCTTCCACGTAAGTCTTTTTTTAAATTGGGGAACAAATAAAAATCACTAGGTGCCAGGTGTGGTCTGTAGGGTGGATGGACTATTGATTGAAAGCCATGCTTGTGCAGAGCAGCCATTGCAACTTTGCTCTTGTGCACCGGCGCATTGTCTTGCAAGAGCAACACACCCTTGGTCAATTTTCCTTGATGGCCTCCTTTAATTTTTCTAATATCGCTGCGTAATATTCTCCGGTTATGCTCCTACCTTTTCCTTTGTAATCAATCAATAATATCCCCTCATAATCCCAAAAAACTATAGCCATCAACTTTCCAGCGGATTCTGACACTTTGAATTCCTTTGGCGGTTGTGTCCCCTTTTTATGCCATTGCATGGACTCCTGTTTAGACTCAGGCTCAAAGTGATGAACCCATGTTTCATCTCCGGTAACAATCCGCTCCAAAATCTGTGTTTGGAGCTGTGTCTCCACACAGCTCCAAAAATTGTTTGGACGCACAGACGCGCTGCTGTTTCTGCAGCGGCGTGAGCATTCTCGGTACCCATCTTGCACTGACTTTTGTCATACCCAGGTGGTCATGTAGGATACGCAAAATGATGGTATCTGATACTCCAACTAATGCAGATAATTGCCGTAAACGACTGACGCTATAGGGCTGCAACTTAACTTATATACTAATGATGAGTCGCCAACCAGAATGACACCTAGCGAGCGCCCCTACTCCATTCCACGAACTTCAGGACTTCCTCTCGTAAATATGTGACCGATCATCCCTTAAATAATAATAGTAAATGTAAGTGCATGTGTTTACTGTTTTTAGTCAACTACCAACATTGTACTAAACCAATGAATATTTCCGTTGAAACTTAGAATCCCAATTTTCATACTAAAATTTATGATTGTAATTTAGGCCAGTTAAACTCAAGTATGTAGGTAATGCAAATATTGTAAATTTTATAACGAAAATGTGTTTCAGTATATTCTTTTAAAATACAAATGAAGCACTATAAATAAATGAACGTCAAAAGCATACATACATACGTAGTAACTATTACCCCTAAATGCGGTACAAGACAATTTACTTTGGTTCGCTTCAGCAGTTGAATAATGCAATCGTTTTAAGGCACGATTTAAAAAGATACTTATTTTTGCGACAAAGAATACAAGCAATAGAATGCAAATTCATAGAATGCCAAAAAGAATAAAGGGGACGGAAGAAAGACGGGAACGAATAGAAATTTAAGAATTTGTGCCGTTTCGCATAAAGTACAAAAATATGATGTATGTGTATTGTATTCAGACTTATTCTTTTGACATCCGACACTGAAAATACCGTCACCGTAGAATACTGGTTTAAAACGCCTTCGTTTGCAATTCTTCGTAAACGTACAAACATAATCTGACTGTCGTTATTTTCCTTTTGATTGGACATCACAAGAGAAGAATTCCAAAATAAATCGTGCGAATGTACATATGTAGTATATTCAGGTAAGTATGTTCCGTTTCAATACCATCATAAGTTGCTGCAGTTGAGATAAAGTATATCGTTAAGATTTATATCAACCAAAAGTAAGCAAAATAAAATGTTCATTCTGTTTGTTCTTCGAATCATAGCTCAGGCGAGAAACAGCAGATGCTTCGTCCCATATTAATGATCATAATATTGCAGTGGTAAGAATGGTAACAGTGATGATTTAGCTATGTATAGATGCAACGATATTACTTGCAAGCTTATATTCTTCATATAGTATTGAACTATGAGTTGCTACTAACTTTAGGACAAAACAATTTGCTCCTGGATATATTTACAGACCTTCAAATTTTAATTACTCTGTATTTTTATACTGCAGATTGTATTTGGATGTGATCATTTGTACAAGCGATGTGCACAACTTCTTCAATCCACGAACAAGTGTCAATATGAAACACAGCCCACGTGCGTAATGGTAATTAGTGTAACTTTCTTATACATATGGTAATTACTTGACTTGTTCATGTAATAACTCTGGAAGTGGTACCTGTTAATTTGTTTCATCATGATCTAGATATTTGCCGTCTAAATATACTTATTAAAAGCTGCGTATCATACATCACTTTTAGCAATTTTTCCTAATTTTATAATGACAATTTTCGTTCCGACGTGCGGCAACGTAATAGCGCGTTAGTAAGTCCTTTTAATTCTACGTTATAAAGCCAAAGCAAAATTTCAGGATGTCAAGTCACTAGAATTACTATAAAAAGTTTGTGTATTTTTACTACGTTAGCGATTAGAAATGAAAAGAAGGCTTATTTTGAACACATTTACCAAAAGTCAGTATGGTAAAAGTTTGTGGTGTGCGGATTGAAATACAGTATCCTGATGCCGTTAATTTACACTTTGTAAAATTACAGTTGCTGAATATGGCGGGATTGACATTCCTATGATTAATCTGTGCATAATTCACTATGTAACTCATATTTATGATTATTATTTATTAGATAGTTTTTCTTTAATGCATCGAAAGGTGTTGTTTTACTCATCCCTAAGTGTTGAATTCAACTTCGTTTTCTTTATTTACCATTCCTTTTGTTCCTTTCTATTCCACGAGCCGGTATGTATTGTTTTGATTCAAGTAGACACGATCAGCCCCATGTCAAATACGTATTCTTGTAATATACCTTTCATATTTTTTTTTGTGTGCAAAAAATTGTAGCTTTATCGGTTTAATTAGGTCAAATGCGTTGGATTTCAAAATGTAAAAATATCAAATTGAGTTGAATTCCTACACCATACCAATTTCACTACAAAATAGGGAAGATAAATAGCCAGATAAAATAATTGAATTAATGGTGAACCTAGCAAGCTACAGCCTGTATTAGGGTTGCCGTAAAAACTGCCAAAACGTCAAAATATGAAAATTTCGCCAACTATGGAAATAAATCAAGTAACAACTGTAATTATTACTCATAGTCAACAGCATTATATGTAAACGTAACAGCTGTTACTAAATATATGCTGAGGTTACAATCCTTTGAGGACAACAGTACAGTAACTATGGTTACAGACGATGAATTACTGGAACAGAACGTGCCGCAAACCCTTCTGATAAGGCAAAATAAGGCCACTGAGCGCAGCCTAGAAAACAAATACCGGTGTCAATAATTACAATTTAGTCCACAATTAAAAACACTTGAAGTAAAATGGGTAAGTGCAAAACAAAAACCAAAACATCTGCCATGGAATATAATATTAATCAACCAAAATATCAACAAAGATTGGAGCAACGTACTTTTTATAGATAAATTTTCATTTTGGGCCTAAAGAAAGCATAGCCTGTCGGCAACAGACAGTTGAACATTCGTATTTGGGGTAGCCTTAATTATTCGAGGTTTTAAATCGCTGCATTTGTAAACTAGTTGCAGAATATTACTAACGAAAAATAACTTGTTTTAATTATTTTTTATATTTAATTATTTTTTATATTTAATTATTTTTTATTTAATTATTTTTTATATTTAATTATTTTTTTATATTTAATTATACTTTTATTGTATCTGAGCACAAGCTGTTTTTCTATTAATTACTTTTGTAAACAATGGCTTGATTTGACAATTTTTGAAGAACGAAATTGAACGAACGCTCAAGGAAATGCTTTAAACATCACTTAGAAAAGAACTCTTACATAGGGAACGTATGCATAAAAGGGTCACATACTATAATCCTTAAAAGTTTGCTGATGATTTTAATCGAAGCCTGTACATTTCAAATTTATCAATAAACTACTTTCAACATTTTCGCTAAAATAGAAAATAATAGACAGTTTTCAATATTAGAGTGCAAAAACAAGAAACATGTCAAATATACGCATACATATCCACATAGGTGGGAGGTCCAACGGTTTATTCAGAAACACTGCAGACTATAATTGAAATACTATGTAATGTCTAATAGGGATAAATGGAGGTAGTTTTCTTGACTGCGGGTGGTGACTGAGTTAACTTTATTCAGCGCCCCTACACATACAAAACAACACTAAGTCATCCTGCACAATATTATAACCAGATGATTAATTTGAACAATTCATACGAAATGTTCGTGTGATACATAGTTTTTTCTTTAATTTGCTGAACTCTTTTATTTACTTCTTCAAATAACTTGCTTTACAGAAATTCATCATTAAAAGGGTTCTAAGCAAAACAAACTCTGATTATAAGAAACAAAATCATAACACCACGACTCGTTACTTTCATTTATATAGTCGAAATCCTTTTATTTAAGGGTACCAACATTCTTAAATATCATACAACACAAACACTGCGTACTTAACTTTTTTTTCAATATTATTTTACAAGACATAAAACTGTAATTAGAATAATTAAATGATACAAAAACTACGTAAACGTATTTCTCTAAACATGCAATTACTAAAGCTTGAAATGCTGCTTAAAGTAACAGTTAACGGTAAAATAAATTTCTTTTCTACAGATTGCGGTCATGAAATTCTTTCCACTCCCGGAATCCTTCATGTTGCGAAAAAACTAAGGAGGGAAATTAAGACGTCTGCAGCTAATTATTTTTCACATCCCGCAATAATGGACTGCCGTGAATAATGAAACGGTAAAAGTAGATTTGGCGAACCGTACTGTAGGAGAATGAAGACTTTCGTTCGCTGATTCCCTCCGACCAAGTCTAATCCCGTAGCCTGAAGGTGTTAAGGCTTTTTAGCAAAAATACAACAAACAGCGACGGTTCCTCGTGTGGTGATTGGCCCAAGAAAATGGTGCCAGTCGGTATATGATTTGTCCATTCCTCTTCTTTCCACTTCTACGTTCACTACTCTTCCTTCTCTGTCCCTGTCTAAGCCGGACGATTTAATTAAATGACAGAGCCCATTTGGCAAATGAATGTTTTAAAAAGGATTAGGGTTCGTTCTTTGATACGCGCGTTCATTTGCGCAATGTTCTTGTCAGGATCCGAAATCTTGCTTATTATTTTCTATTTCACTAAGCGAATTGGCCGTATTGTGGTTTACTTTCGCCTTTTTAGTTACGTAGAGATTGATCTTAACCGTCTACAGCGAATTATTACTAGCGAAAAGGACATAGTTCCTTTAAAGTTTACAAACTTAAATGATAATAAGCATAAATTAATTTTATACTACATTAATGTATGGCTTTATTACTTTTAATAGGGCGTTTATAATGTTAATTAGAAGACG
Organism: Trypoxylus dichotomus; assembly: GCA_023509865.1. Taxonomy (NCBI): domain Eukaryota; kingdom Metazoa; phylum Arthropoda; class Insecta; order Coleoptera; family Scarabaeidae; genus Trypoxylus; species Trypoxylus dichotomus. The sequence goes on from CM042075.1 coordinate 47,508,686, forward strand.
TGAGTGCTTTCTTTACTTTCAAAAAGCTAGTAAAGCTAACAAAACCCCATTTTTTATTTTGCTCTTTTTAAAAATTTATTCGACCACCAGTAGAAAGTTTGCGTTTTTGTATCCCGCACTTTTAAAGATTTCAATCCCTGGTAAGAGGGACCAAAAATATATTCTTCATAGCTTGTAATTAGATATTTTTTATCTAGTGTGTAACGTTATTATCACTACCAAAAATGAAAAACTTTATTTTGACAATTTATATTACTTGTTCCTTGAAATTTCTAAGGAATCAATATAAAAGCAACAGACCACGAAAGCAACACGATAATTAATATATCTTCTAAACTTACTGTAAGCATATGTTACACTTACACTACCGTCTATAAGTTTGGAAGCAAGGTGAAATTCCTTTAAAATAATATAACTGATGTGCATATTGTGAAATTACTAATCCCTATTATAAGTTATTGTATACAAATATAAAATTATTATTCGTAATTTGTAAAGTCCAAACATTTAGGCGCAAATTTCACCCGAATACATTTTATTGCTGTTTTCCAAGAATACGATTCATTGACGACGATGGAATACGATACCTGCAGTAATTACTTTTGATCAAACGGTTTTATAGTACTTCGGTAATCGTTTAGTGCATGTGGTAAAGGTATTAATCCTTAGTGTCTTATCGCTTTCTTGTACGGAATTAGTTTTTGAAAATTGCAATTGTAACAATTTAGAAAAGCACTGAGTCATAGTAATATTTGTACTCTTCGCAACAAAGGATATACCGAAAGAAATTGCTTTACGATTTCACCGAAAAGTGTGCATTACACATTGGCTCGGAGAAGAGAGACAGGGCTAAATCTTGATACAAGACGAAGTGGGCGGCCATAGGTGACTTCCAGAGCTGAATAAAGATTTATAGTAACGACCTCGCTACAAGATCGATGTCTAACGGTTCCAGATATCGCAACGCTCGTTAATACACAACTACGAACTAATGTTTCTGTTACCACCGTCAAGAGGGTCTGTTAGCGCCGATTACTAACAGCTGGTTTAAGGGGATGCATCGACCGCAAAACCCGTTTCTAAAATGCATAAAGGGAAACGATTAACATGGGCAAGAGAGCATACAAACTGGTCACTGGATGATTGGAACGCAGTCTTATTGACCGACGAGTCCAAATTTCAGTTACTTAGTACACAACGGAGAGTTTTTGTTCGTCAACGCCCAGGGAAAGGAGCTAGTGAGGCCTGCTTAGTGGCGTCCGTTAAAAACTGAGGCGGTAGTGTTGATTTGGGATTGTTTTGCTGGAACAGCTACAGGTGATTTACTGAAAATTAGAGGTACAATGCGGAAAGAAGAGTATTTTGATATTTTGCAAAATTGTGCTATTCCCTGTAGAAGTCATCTTGTCGGTGAGCCATTTGTGTTCCAGCAAAACAAAGACCCTAAACATACAGCTCGAATATGTAAAAACTTTTTAGAGGAGAAAGCAGCAAGAAATGAACAAAATTAATGGTTTGGCCTCCTCAAAGTCCGTATTTATCCCCCATAGAGCTCTTACGGGATGAACATGATCGAAGGGCTAGCCAGCAACATTTTTAGAACACGCAATACCTATGGAAATATTTACAGAACGCATGGTAACAAATTGACGCGGACTATCTCGTCGTTTATATTGACTAAATTCATTAATAATCACAATACAATTTTACTGTATCCGTCACTTTTAGTAAAATCCGTTGCTGCTTCCAAACTTTTGGACGGTAGTGTATATTAAGATGCATTCATGCAGTAATGACGGCGTATGTCTAATTTTCACCAACAACCAATTCAACCACGATTTTTCCTTTGTCAATTTTAGCATCACTTCAAATGATAAAATGTACACAAAAACAAACAATATATAAAAGCAGGCTTAATATGACAAGTTAGATAACGGGCAATCCACGGCTACTCTAACATAAAGAAGCATGCTCTCTGGTAATTTTTACTGTACAAGTTCTGTTTCGATAATTTCTGCACTTTCGTACATCTACTTGTTTATGTATTGAAAACAGTTATTCCCATTTACCAATCCACCATTATCTTGTTTACATATACTCTCCATAACAACTTTGTTCCCTTTCCTATAACTTTTTAAATTTCTTAGGTTATTTTGTTGTATGCAGGTGTTCTCCTGTTTCTTATTATTTGCATAGCTTCCTTTGCTTCAGCTAATGAAATGCCTCTTCTCCGCTATTTTCTTAATAATTTCATGGCGTGATATCCCGGGTGCTTGGTTCTCGATAGCTCTATTGTGTTTCTATATTCAGAAATTCCTAAACGTATTTTTCTCTCCCGTAAATTTTTCATCTTCAATTATTATTGCACTTTCTTCTTCCTTTGTCGTAGTGTTACGGCTTTCTTTACCTTGCCTTTAATATCTTACAGAATAGTGTTTTTATTATACTATTTATTTATGTTGCCCAAACAAAGTTTGTTCAAGTTATTTATTTCTCTTTTAAGTCGTCCCTTTAACTTTGTATTCATTACACAGGATGAATCTAAACTATGTTAACACTCAAGTGATACTAAAAATGTTATTTCTATTTTTATAAATTAAATTACACAATGGCTGTGAGTAAAAGGAGGATAAAATAACATTTCTATAAGTTAACAAAGTCGAGAAATACGCATGCTATTCTGCAGAACGATTGTGTCTCAGATATACGATTCCATATACCATCTCCAATCCGAAGTATGCTATTGCTGTCTAACGGTACTTTCTACCCTTGTTTAACTACCACTACAAAATGCTATCCTCACATCGATCTTTTCAATTTGAATTGATTCTACGAAGTCCTCGTCCCGTATTACTTTGAAACTTAGTAAATCGTGTTTACAATAGCCGGCTTGGGCAATCGGTTAGTAATTTGTTATTCATAAAATTAATAACGATATGTGAGTGAGCTTTAACGAGAAAACGAATAGCACGCTCATTTTATTTCGGCTGAGCTATAACCGAATGTTAACAAATCTGTGCTGCGGCCTTGTGGTTATGTAGCTGGAGTCCTTCCCATTTCCAGTCTTACGAATTCAACAAATGCAATTTAGAAACAGATGTCCTGAAATACCAGAGAATATCTTCCATTGTACTATGTAAGAAAGAAATTATATGCGTGTCATTTGCGAGTGCTTTGTTGTAAAGTACTGCTCGAACACATTCAATTCTCCTTCATCAGTTTAGAAGAAATTACAGCAAACAGGATCTGAAGTAGAAAAATTTAGAAAAGCATTATACTGAAATAGCAATAAAAAAGTTTATATAGACGTTCCTACTTTGCAGTTTTCAATTTTGCAAATTCTTAAACGTTGTTTCAGAAGTTCCTTTTTTGAAATTCATTGATACATAATACAGTTGATTTCTTTAATTAATCGCTCTTGCAATTATTCCAGATTATTTGGTCGATTTTTCCATACTTGACACTTTAAGTAGTGCCACAAGAAAAAATTCACTGATGCTAGGTCGGCAAAAGGGGCTACTCATTCGATTTCTCTCCCACGTTCAATCCAATATGCAGAAATTAATTCGCTCAAATAATCACGAGCAATAGGCGCAAAATGTGGCGGATGTCCATCCTGTTGGCATCAAATAATTTGGTTTTAATAATTAATGAATTTAAACATCCCCCACCATTTCTTATGAAAATAGTCGTATTATGTTGTTACCAACCAGACCAGTCCACATATGCACTATGTGTGCTTCATCAAAAAAGACTGACTCACCAAATTATGTTGTTCTCTCACAAACTCTGTCATTAATTCGCAAAAGTGCAGTCTGCTATCTGAATCATCTTCAATCAATGCATAAGCAATATGCATTTTGAAGGATTTCAGTTTTCCGGATTTTAAAATTTTCTGGGCAGAATTTTGGGAGATCTCATGAATTTGTCCCGGTTACGTTGTAGACACGTAATTACTGTCTGCAGAGAATATCCACACTGGCACCATCATCGGTTGTTGTTCTTGGACGTCCACTTCTACTTAAATCCATCAATTGGGGAAGTACCCCGAAGTGTGAATTATGCAATTTTGCACATACAAGTGCGAACTTCTTCAAAAAAACGTTGACAGTCATATCGACGCATTAACCAGATGTCAATTAATCACCAAAACAAAGGATAGTAACATCAATTACTCGTGACAACAATCTGAGAGGTTACAATAAATCTCTAATGTTCTTTAGCCTTATGTTCTTTAAGATATCTTGATATTACGTTATTGGATAGTTCTATATTGTTTATTATATGTTTATAAATAAAAGTAACCATATGCTGGGTGCTCTGTTAAAGAAAAAATAAACGGAAGCCAAAAAATGGTAATGCTAATACAAATTTGTAATTTTTAACTATATATCTAGACTATATTTGAAAAAGTATAGTTCTGAAAAAGCAAAAGTATTCAACCGTTCCGGAGTTATATAGTAACCTGTACATTTAAATGTACTAACCTGCCTTTCACGCACATATGTGACCGTAGGTTTAAAAACAATAGATTATTGATGAATTCCGCAAGATATACCATTAAAATTTACTAGTGACGTTCATTGAAAATCCTCTATCTCGAATAAATGGCTAACGATTAGTATTTTTTCAACTTGATCCCGCTATTGTACGATCAAAAAGTAGGTTCGCATTGATCAGAGGATGCAGGATAGACTGGTCCGTGCTTGTTTACTTTTGAACCGCTATTACGTGATCTATAGAGGATGAAAAAGCAGCCGGATTGATATTTTTAGTGCACACAATTGGTTAATTTGTTTTATGAAAACAATGACGGTAGAATCATCACGATAAATTGGATGAGATTATCTGAAACTCGCACACAACCTATCGAGAGCCGGAACGCAGTTACGTCCGAAAGTTGCAATTTCCATTTATAGCTAAACGAATTTACTATAAATAAAAAACACAAATTCAGTAAATACCAGGTATAATTCTAAATGAAAATGGAGTATAGTGAACAGGAAATACGGAATGCTAAGTTTTACGATTACAACAGTCGATTTCATTTAAACCTTTCAGGGTTTTGCTACTATCTTGATACGTACCCTACCTAACGATTATAATAACTTATAACCATATCATAATCGCTAGTATATTATTACTTCGCTTTGTTCATGAACATACGTTAACATACCAATTACTACACGAATTCATTCCAATGGGGAATACTCACACGCGCTCTCTATTTCAGCTATGTATTTATATACATATTTCAGCCTAGGATTATTCAGGAGAAATACAAAGTTTCAAAAATATACACGACCAGTTACCTCTGCGGACCCAGAGTAAGGCCGCAACTTCCTAAAATTACATGTTTGTTAAATGGAGCATGCTGTATATTATCAGAATTATATAATTCCCATTAAATTCTGAGCTCAATCTTTAAAAGTCGACATTTATCGAAGCCGTCATTCCTCGGGAAATGCATGTTGAGCAATTATAACTTTTGATGGTATAAAAGGACCTTGTGCATGCGAATTTCTCTGAAATAATTTTACATAAACTATGCTATGGGTTGCCAAGAACCCCATTTATAAGTATCATTATTATATAAATTATATAAATAAAACGATTTTTTATTCAGTTACGTTATGAACATAATTATCAAATAACAATGTTAAGAACTACGCGACAGTAAATTTAAATCCAAAAAACTCAATAACTTGAAAACGGTTGTTTTGAAATTATTAAGATGTTAGTAATTTTTATTTCAGAATGTTGCGAGAAATTCAAAAGTATTACGATACACATAATGTTCCATTTAAAAGAATTACATTTTAAACACAACAATACGTCATACCAACATAGCGCAATACTACGTCCAGCTATGTGAAAGCATGTAATTGCTCCTGTCATTAACACTCCTTATTCCCAATTAAAACAACAAAAATCATAATTATCTACCCGAGAAATAACTGTAACTCAAAGAAATCCCTTTCAAAACCTTAATTTTTCTGTTAATAACGCTCCACCACTTTCTTTCTTCAAATATTGCGTACTATAAATAATTGGTTTATAATACAATTTTATTATTACATCAATCTCGAAAGATACCTTTACGACGGCAACCTGAAATGTTTCCGGAATCGGCAAGAGATGGCGCACGAAGGTTGAAGTGGATTCATTGTTCGGCAAGGGCAACCTTTTTTATGTAAACTATCAAAATTTTAGACGTCTACTGTCAATAGTTATTGTTTAAGAGTATTTTGTGTAGCAAATCAGACGGTTTCGTAAAAATGGATAAAATCGAATTTCGTGCAGTGATAAAACACTTCTGGATGGCTGGGAAAAGGGCCACGGAAATTCGAAATATTTTGCTAGAGGTTTATAGCGGATGTACTCCATCATTTTCGACCAACAGCTTCTGGGTGAGCGAGTTCAAACATGGCCGCACAAGTACAAGTGGCGAACCACGCAGTGGACACCCAAAAACCGCTACCAACGATGAAATGGTCGACAAGATTCATGATGTGTTAGCCGATCGCCGATTCAAGCTGGAAGAAGTAGCAGAGACAACAGCCATCTCAGAAGAGGGTATTGACCATATCCCACACGAAATTTTTGGTCTGAAAAAGCTTTCGGCGCGATGGGTACCGTGCTTGGTCATACGGAGCAAAAACGAAATCGGGTACCTGTTTCGGAGGAGTGTCCGGCCAGGATGAAATACAATCCAAGGGATTTCTTCATGCATTTCGTAACCGTGGATGAGTCATGGATCTACCACTACATATCGGAGACCAAGGAACAGTCGAAGCAGTGGACTTTTCCGGGCAAATCGATTATCTGCATAAGGGAAGGACAATCACCGGGCAACAGTACAGCGATTTATTGACCCGATTCGATGCAGTATTGAAGGAGAAATAGCTTCATTTGCAGCGGAAAAAAGTGCTTTTCCACCACAATGCACCAGCTCATTCATTCCGCATCGTCGTGTCCAAACTGAATGAGTTGTGCTACGTATTAGTCTCTCATCCTACATATTCACCGGACCTAGCCCCCAGCGACGTTTTCCTCATCCCAAACCTGAAAAAATCACTGGGAGGTAAGAGATTTGCCTCAAATGCCGCTACAGATGGCTACTTTGTAGATCTCGAAACATCCTACTTTTCCGACAGCTTGAAGAGACTGGAGCACCGTTTGAGAAAGTATATTGATCTTCGAGGAGACTATATCGGAAAATAAAAATAAAAAACCACACCAATAACGTGTTTTTCTTGTCGATTCTCGAAACATTTCAGGTCGCCCTCATATGTGACGCATATATGTTAAAACAAATTTTTAAAAATTCAGTATACTCCGTATATTTAAAATGAGTTGAAATTTTAGTTACAAGATAAAAGTACCAAACCGGTTCAAAATTATAGGCCAATTATAAAACATTGTACAAAATTTTATTTGGAGGGTCCGAGGACATTGTTAATCTAATCCATTGCCCCTAAAAGAGAACGTGTTATTGCCACCACTTCATACTAAATAAAGTATTGTTGAAAACTATATAAAAGCAATAAGTAAAAATGGTAAAAGATTTTCACGTTTGAAACCGCTTGTGTAAAAAGAGTGACCAAAAGGTAAAGGAAAGTAAGCAAATGTAAAAAGTACATATAACAATACGTCTCTCCTCCTAACAATCCTTAAGAATATAAATATATTGCACGACCTTATTAAACTTTACCAAGAAAATCTTGAAGAACCATGGAAAGAATTCAAAGAAAGCCTCCATTAAATGCTCGGTGAACATTGCTAATAAACACTACAGAAGAGAATTATCCACAACAAACAAAAAGCTTTTGTTTTTTACTCTTTGCAATACATCTATTTTATTTAAAATAAGAGGTATAAAATTTTATGTAGCGACTATAACCCAATCGAATATAAAAAAGCAATAACAGATTCCAGAAATAGAAATACTTTGAAATAAATTAATCATAAGCAAACTTTCAACTAACCTGTAGAAAACTGAGCATATTCATAATTTATTAGCCGAAACAGTCAAAAAATATACATAAAAATTCGAAAGCTTTCAGATTTTAATTTTTAAATAATTTCATTTACATACCAACACTTTGAGATAAGATGTACACAAAAGCAAAAAAGAATATCGATGAAAGTTTTAATATTGGAATGTCCGAATACTTGGCCTGAATCAATTGAATATTCGCATAATTCATACACATATTCCATTACAACAGTAAACGAATTTTTGGATACAAATATCTGTGAAACATTCAGCTCTAGTGTGTTTCATTGATAAACAATCGGTATATAGTAAAACAAGATAATAAATTTAAGCAACGCTGCTAGGCATATAACGTGTTTTACTGAAATATATAACAATTAATGTCTTGGAAAGTATCCATCGGAAAGAATGTGAAAGATCGATCGAAAATAACCAAAACATGTTAGCACATCGATAACGGAAGTCGTATCAACCTATTTCAAAAATATAACCTGTACATTTTTGAATTAGATACAATCTGATGTAAGTAAAATATCAGCTTGTCATATACTCTACAATGATTAACTTGCCAATGTTTATACATACGTACACGTATATGCAATGTTTCATCAGCTTCTTTCGGGGAACTATCACCGCCATTATATGACGTACAAAAAAATTTCCTTTAAAGCAAATTGTTGCACAATTTAACCATTTAACCAATAGACACCACACTACAGCTGCTAGAGAACACAGTGTTTCAAGAACGTGTGGGTTTCCATCATCAAACAGGTTACCAACTGTCGGCTTACTACGATACTTGTGCATTATACAATCCCGTAGTCCTTGCAATCATCGTGATTTGATTACATATTTCCTTTGCTAGAGGTAAAACCACAAATTAAGCTACTACAGGAAGGAGTGTTTCCCTTTATTAAATAGCCTGCACCTACATTCATTTACAACCTTCATATAGCTCCAGTTATATAAGTAACTTTAGATCATTATCTATGTATACGCTAGCATGAATTCATAAGTAAGCATATTCAACGAACAAATAAAATGAAATTGTATCTGAAACATATTCCGTAATAAAACTTTGTTTATCCAACTTACATGCAGACATACAAAGTATATGAAATCCAGTCGTCGCTTTTATACATTGCCGAATTAGTTTTGTGCTCCAATATGAATCTGCAAGACCGTCCGTCCCACCGACACACATAAATGGGTCCTGGTACTTCGGCGGCGAATACTCTCCTTCACTGACGCGAGCACGGTCGGGTACGAATGTGCGATATCGAGAAAGACGTGACATTACTACACTATGTTTGTCTATAAACACTATAAACCCGAGGATCATCCTCTGGCCTAATGAAGTGTGTGCTGTTTACCTTAGCGATGGGGTTAGTCGGAATTGAATTTATGGCGTCAGTCGTTAGAACATGCTGTGAAATATTGGACCATCTGAAGTTAATATACAAGAACTTTTCGATATAAAAACATTTTAATTTTATCTCAAAAATAGAAATGACTAGAATAATGAGGTTTAAAAATATTGATAATGGTTTGTAATGTTAGTTTCATAAAATATGCTTTCCACTTTTTCACTATTTTTATTTATGCTTGACAAGTAGGTTTTCTTTACTCTTTTGTTTAATCCTACTACTGCTCAGCAATGTTTTTGCTGCTCAACAACATGAACCAAACCAACATTAATTCTGAACTACTTATCACAAAATCTTTTTAAATATTATTTCAGACATATCTAAAGAAAAGAAAATATAAACGAAGATCATATACATGTAGAATGACCATTTAGAACGCAGTCACTCAAGCATTGCTACTACACAAAGACCACCTTGACATCCTTTACCTACTATTTATTTCTGTATATCAAGTGTATGTGTGATACCATGAAAGATTGCTCGGTGATAATGAAATAATTTTGAAAAATTTTAAATTATCTTTCAGCAAACAATATTAAAATAATAACGTTGAAGAGCAAAATTAAACTTTATGTTACTAATTTCGAATATCCTCTAAGTCCCTGAGATTGGCTCTAATACTATAAATAGAAGAACTGCATGACTGCACAGTTTTATCCAATAGTGTCCTAATATTACCGAACAATACTACGCAAAGTGCAAAATGTAACGCAATGTTGTTTTACTATGCAATTTTAATTACACAATAGTATGGAATATTAGTGCATACTTTAAGCCAGAGTACACAAACAAGCAGTGTATCGCTAATTTGTGTCATTGTTAATGCGTTTATTTAAATTCATCTTACCATGAGTTCTTCACGCCATCGTTGCCGAAATAATCCTGATGCATTAGCGGATGTGCGTAATGCAGAATTTGTGGAATTTGAGCAACAACATAAATTTAGGAGCATCATAATATTTGTAAACAGCGAAAAGGTATAAAAGAAGGGAGAGAACAGACAAATCATCTTGACGATTGCCATTCCAGTATAGTAAATGTGAAAAGAATTAATTGTTACAGAAAATATAAATGTAAAAATCCCAACTTAGAATCAGTGACGTAGTCTTTTCTCTTCCCAGATACACCATAAGAGCTACCTGCATAACTGGAGATTATTCAAAGAAACTATTTTTTATCCCCATCAAAATATTTACATTATTAAATTGTAAGTACGATATAAATTATAGTTCCTCTATAATATCATCAACGTAATGAGCCGACTGGCGTTAAAATATCGAAAATTGTCCTTTTTAGAGATCAGGCACGTTCAGGTAGAGAGATTGCAAAAAGAGCAGTTTTTCGGAAATGTTTATCACGGACGTCACAAAATATGAAAATAAGTGATGCGAGCATTTTAATATAACGAAAAATAAAGTAATGTCAGATCAGTTATGAATTGAGGTTGTTTTGGTAGTACCTCTGTGGACGATTTGGTCAAAATAGTAGATACCCTTGGAAAAGAGGATTATAGGGAGATTTTGGAGAGAAATGCCATCTCATCTGAAACACGATTAATCGGTTAAAAGTTCGTGTTCTAACACGATAATGATTAAAAACACACTGCAAAGATATGCTGTAAGTATTTGGAAGAACAGAACACAGAGAGAAAGTTGCTGTTATGAAGTGGCCATCCCGAAGTCCAGATCTCAATTCGATGAAGCTTTTGTGAGAGGAACTCGAGCGACAGATTCAAAAATCTGCTTCAAATTCGACAACAGTACTTTAGGTGCAACTACAGGATACGTCTAGAAAAATAGAAGCGGAAGCGGCTGTCATAGAAGCGGAAGTGGCTGTAATAAAAGCAACAATGACGAATCACATATTTAAGTTAATTTATGATTGTCTTTATTAGCAAATTCATAAGCACATACAGCTCTTTTTATAAGTTCAGAATGAAGGTTTATTTTATAATCAATTTTGACTTGTTTTTATAATATTTTCCCGGTGGGTAAACAATTATGACCGGTAGTGTAAGACTAATATTTAGGATATCGATTCAAAATACTAAATATAGCACAGATATTACTCCAAATGAATACGAAATCAGTCCAGCAATACCCTAATAATAACTTTGACAAAAAGAAATAACTTTACCGTTTATACTAAAACAAAAAAATGTATAAAGCTGCAACTAAAGAATGACCCTATCAACTGCAGTAACATCCATGCAGACCTTGCTCTAATAAGATTTCCAAAATACCAGAGAATTGGCGACTTTTTATCGATAGCTTAATTCAAATTTAAAACATGTTTTGTTGCACAATGTCGTTTTGTTTCTGCACTATAAGTAATCCAATAAAAATTGCATACTATATGAGGCAATAGTATTACATTTTAAAGTAACTCTACATTAGCCAATATAAATATGTCGATTACAAGATACTTCTACTAATGAACTCATGGCCAAGACAAAGCCTTGAAGACATGATGAAGATGATGCGCTACTTGCTCAGTTAGCAATACTTAAAACAATTTTTAAAGGCTGCCATAGGAATCATACAGCCTTTGGATGCCTGTGGTTTTCGTTTCTGGAGGCATTCGTTAATTATCAAGTACCACTACTTTATCAATTGTTATTCAGATGCATCAAAAAGACAACATTTTACGCTTACAAAGCTTAAATCATCTGCATTTCTCCCCACCAAATATTCTTGGTATAAAAGAGGTTACCTTCAGGAATAACCGGTAATGTGTTGAAGAACTTAATCGAGTTTTAAGTTAATCCTTTTCAGTTTTTGATATATGTGACGGAATATTATATCTGTTCTATACTTACATATATATGTAATAACAATTAAATTTAACCAAATTTCAAATAAATTTTGTTTGTAACGTAAACTAGCCATAATTCAGAAGCAACAATGATATCATAGAAGGTCAAGTTTAAATTGCTATTAGCTGTTTAGTAAAAGTAATTAAATTCATCGAAACAAGTTAAAATAAAGAAACTAAGATATCTTTCCGTTTTCTGCGCCTATTACCTCTTTTCGATAAAATCAAAACCTAAAAATATATTGTTGAAATCTCATAGTGCTTTGCAATTTTTATAGATGACATCTCGAAACTCAATTTTCTCAACGTCTGTTGCATTCGCAAATATCTTATATACGAAAAGGGACTGCTTCCGTCTGTTTTTGTCAATTGGGGGGGTGTCCACTTGGTTCTCTATTTCTCTTTTGTTATTAGATTTCGCAAGATACTTGAATATTTCATTCTGCTTTCAAAGAGTGTATATACGTTTTAAGTAAACTTCGTTTAAATATGTTTACATAAATGATTTACGTTATTAATCCATAATTTCATAAATTTCAATCCAAAAAGGTATAATAAAATCATTTATTAGAATGGCAATTAGTAAAAGTCACGATGAACATCTATTCTAGTGATAGGCAAATCACAAAATGAATTTCTTCAATTATAGAAACATATCCATATGGGTATCTGACTTATCATTGGAAACACCGAATATGCGGAAGAAAAGTGTTTTAGTATTTATTATTACAAAATTATGTGTAAAATATTTCACAATTATGTTAAATATTGTTGTCGTATTCTTGAGTATTTTTACATGTTTTGCAGTATTCATTTTATAGAAAATTCTGCGATACTTTAAGCAGATTATTTGTTAATTTTTGCGCATTCAAATATACGACAAAGAGTAAAGCATAACAAATTCTATACATCAATGGATATTTCTGCATAGTACTATATGATCAGTATTATTTAGCTGCCAATTTCCAACAGGTATTACTAATGTAAATAGCATTTTAACATTTTAAGAAAATAATATTGGGGTATTAACTCTGATGCCTACTGAACTGTAAATTATATCACACACTGTTATAATCGCGTCAAATAGTAAATACATTCCTTTTCGGTGTAGGTTTGAATTCGACAGTGTTATTAAATTTTGTGCTCTATACAGATCTACAGGGAAATCGAAGCTTGCGGCAAATACTGCTCAAGCTTTTTAACGAAAAAAAATGGTATTGCGGAAAAAAAAACTAAAAACAAATAGCATACTGAAATTTTTATAAGATATTTTTGTTCTCTTTAGAGATAATCTCCCTTCTTATTTCCTATAGATATCGGACTGAGTTTTCAAACAAAGAGATATTATTTCCAACATGTTAAAGGAAACAAAAAAAAATTGATATGAGATATTAATTGTCGAAGAGTTTAGTTTAGGATACGAGAATTAAATGGACAATTAAGAAGATGGTAAATTTGGAGCTACCAAATATTTCAATCATTTCAGTCATAAGAGAAAAAGTACAGTAACCCAAAGAAACGAGGTGTAGTAGATATTTTCTATTCACAAAGTCAAATACAAGAGGGTGTATAATATTTACAAACATATCCAGAGCGACAACAGACATTTTTTGTTCATATCATTTCTTTCTAGAACTTAGAAGAAACCTGTCTTCGTGAACGGGTCGTTTAGTAAGCCATATAACGTTAGCAGGAAGTGTGCATTAATGGAAGTGGTCAATTAATGTAACTGTTGATTTATTATTTTGGTTTCTATTGTAACCACCATTCTAAAGAGGTTATTATTCTACAATTAAAACCCGATATATAACACTTTGATCAGCATGCCATACGTGAAAGAGGAAGATCAGGGAACACTAGATAATTATCCGCGTTTTTACTAATAATGATTTCCTCATTTTCTTTCTGAAATAAATGTACTTAAAATGCATGAACAAACCACTATATATATATACTAATCGAACACTTATCTGCCTTTTATTAGTAACATAATCTAAATCTGCGAGAGATCTTCTGTAGGCAGTCAATTCTTGGGAAAGATTCGAAGAGAATATCTAGTAACTAATTGCTCGATACTCACTGTGTGACCGTTAATTTGATTACGTTCCCAATACCTAATGTACCGTACATTTGATGCCTTCGCAGGACGCAGCGACATTTCGCGGTATTGAAATACGGCCAGTGATTGTTCCATTCGTGTCTAATGGTGCGCGTTTTCGTATCTAGATGGTAATGATAATGATGATGATAGCACTAATGATGCGGTTGTTGTCACAACAAATAAGATAAATCCATAAGATTTGCATTTTCTGCTAATTCAATTTTCTGTCTAAAAATCACTACGTACCTCCAAGTCTTCTAAAATATATACTCACAAATTGTACTGCGTAATCTCAAACGCAACCGCAAAATCTACTTTAACACATATTATATAGAATTTATAAAAAATAAATTAATATTTAAACAAAACACAAAACAAATTATCTATAGTATGAGTGAATACAACGTGAGGCACCCGACATAATAATAATAATAATTTTGAAATCATTAAAAGTGGGTTTACCATTTCTCTAACTATATTTTAATTAAATAGTAAATTAAAACTATATTTAAAAGAAATAAACATGACCATAAGCATCTGCTTACCGCTAGCACAACCGTAATTATCATAAAAAAGAGAAGTTAACATAACCTCCCCGCAATAGTCCTTTCTCGCGTGTTCTACAAAATAATAGTGATGTCTATTATATGTGCATACGTCTTACATACCGACTTACATCGGACAAAAACGACCCCTTTACTATTTTTAATCAACGTAGCAAAAGGATTAATAAATGAAATGTAAATTAACTACTTCGTTAAACTGACTTTTAGCTAAAACGCTCATATTAAACAATTAAACAATATGGGAGATATTTGTAGATCGTATCTACATAATATCAAGGTGGTATCTCAAAGTGTTGTTGTGCTATGGCTAATTCTTGAATTGTGTGTCGTGATTGTTCAAAAATGGATCCTGTAGAAAAAAGAACCCTAATAAAATACCTCCAGAAAAAGGGCATGAAACTAACTCAAATTCATAAACACATAATGGCAACACTTGGTGAGTCTGCAGTTTCTTATGATATAGTCAACCGCTGGTATCAAGATTTTAAATGCGGAAGAACATCCTATGAAAACGAACATGCCCCGCTGGTCCCCCCATAACGATAAAAACATTAAAAAAGGTAGACGATATCATACCGCAAGACCGACAAGTACGCAACAGGGACATTGTGGAAGGTACTCGCTTATCATATCATGTGGTGCGCAACATACTGACTAAAGAATTAGAATGAATCACAATAGAAGAATTAGATATGAAAAAGACAAGAAAAAGAGTGCAAGATGGGTGCCTCGAATGTTAACCATTGATCAAAAAAGCAATCGGTTCTCCTCCCCAACGCTGGATAAGTTTTGCTATTTGTGTTTTAGGATACTCAAGTAATCATCCTGACTGACTACTTGCAAAAGGGACAGAGCATTACAGTGGCCTACTACGCACAATTGATTTCTAAATTGCGAGACACTATTAAAGAGAACCGCTGAGAGAAATTAAGGCACGGTGTGCTGTTCTATCAAGATAATTCTCCCAGCCATACATCTGTTTTCAGAGATCGGACAAAAATTTTCCCATGAGGCTGTTGAGATGGAGCATCGATGGACCAAGTGCATTAGTGTAGAGGGAGACTATGTCGAAAAACATAATGCCACCGTAGTTTTACTCTAAGGGGGTCAGGTGTACAGCATAGATATGCGCCCTCGCACCTGTAGAAGAAGAAAACAAGAAGAAAATGCATATGTTCTCTTCATCTGAAAAAGAAGAAGGGACTACCAGTTTGTGTTAAATATGTGACATAGTTCTATATAAAACCTGTTTCACCGCCACTCACCTAAACTAATGTATTACTAATGAAATATATTTATTATTTTGTTTATAATATAAGCTGTATTTCTATGAATAATAATTATAATGTATATGTCTCATGTAAAATGACAGATCATTTTATTAAAAGAAGTTTTAAAGCGCTTTTAACTACCTTTAATGTGTTATTGTGTAGAGAATTTAATCAAATTTTAATGATAAAAAATCCGGCTCGAAGGGGTAAAAAACATTCACCGTAAATGTCAGTAACTTAAAGATATTTCAAGCCTACAATCACATGTAATATTTCTACTTTAATGATAACGATATACACGTAACTTCACACTTGTGTAAATGGTTGTTTTCATACCCAGTGTCCAGTGGTAATTATACCAACCCAAATCAAAATCTAAGTATGTATGTACAATTCTGGCAACAAAAATCCGGACAAAGCATATAAGCTGCATTTTTGCATTATTTTTGAGTATTGTAAACCAGGTACCTGTCGTATACATTAATTTTTCAGCTGTCAGTCATCTTAATATAATGTTTTAAATATTCTACTCGTGAATAAAAAATAAACGTGAAACCCGTTTATTAATAATAATAGTAAACAAAATTCATATTGTGAAACATTATAATTTACAAAATAATGGAAATGTTTTATATTAATATTTTGTAACAGCTCCATTACTGTCTAATATTTTTCGGAAACGACTGGGCATAGAAGATACAAGGGAATTCTGGTGTAAGATCATTCCAAATTTTATCAATTTTCTCCTTTAACTCATTGACACTTTCGGGCCTGATATTATCCCCACACACTTACTACGCGATTAAGGCCTGGAGTTATCGAACACCAGGGTAAACGTACTATATTGTTATTCCTAAACCACTGATTAGAAATATTAGATGTATGCACAGGACAAATGAAATTTTTACCGGGAAACATAATTTCTACATAAGGTAGGAATACATTCGTCAAAATTGTAGCATAACTATGAGAATTAAGTCTTCCCTCAACATTCCAACAAACATCCAGTTAATCGGCGTGCATTAATCGAAGCCCATACATTTGTTGTAAATCTACCACTCTTACAAACTTTTTGCGTATATGTTTTATTAAACCGAGAATTTGGTGGTCTATATATACGAATATGACCATTATTGGAAAATTGAAATACCTATTCATCCGAAAGAACAAAATTTGCCCAAAAGTATGTGAATTATGGGGCAAATATTTTAACGCGAAGCCAATTCCATGATGTTTATTCAAATCACTAAGAAAGGGTTTCTTGGCAGCTACTCGATTTCTTAATTTAGAGCTTTTCCTAATTCTATTTCTTGCAGTATAGATATAACCCGAGAATTACGTTATGTATTTACTACTGCATCAAATGAAAATTCCTGAAAAATTAAATATTTTCGTTTTGAGCAGGTTTTGATACACGTTTATTACCAGAACCTATTTTTCTAACTACCGTTCCTAGATGCTGCCATTTCTTTTTCTTAATATCGTGAATAGCGCACACAACCTTCTTATTGACCATCCCTCCCCACGTAATGTAATTATTTGCATTTTCCCAATAATATTTCTTTGCGGCATAATGACAAGACAAAAGCCAGAGTGAAACCAAGCCAACTTAAGTGTCCGTATTTTTGTGACCGCAATGGTACATGCTTCCGCTGTACCAGGTGTATGCATAAGTTCTTTCCGGTTTCTTGCTAAAAAGAAACACGTAATTTTCAAGCCAAATTATTTTTTTCTTATTCATTGGTTTCTTGGTCATCGGCTTCTATACATTTTACCCACCTTTCTGCTAATTTATGGATGCCATGCCAGAAAAACTGCTTGCCTTTTACGGCAAACCATTTGTCGAGCCATTTTCCAACTTCTTCAAAATTGCTAAAGTGCTGCTCTGCGAGCGCGTGCCCCATTGATGCAAAGGGGTGATAGTTAGATGGCGCCTGGTCTGGGGAGTACGGCGAGTGCGGAAGGATAACCCATTCAAACGATTTCGAGGTGTCTCACTGGTTTTGCTGTATGAGACGGCGCATTGTCGTGTAACAAAATCACTTTGCCACGTCTTCTGGCCCCATCCGGTCGTTGCGTGGTTTAAATTAATCATTTGTGTATCAACAATTTCGCCGGTCTTCAAGAGTTCATAATACACAATACCGCCCTGATCCCACCAGATATAGAGCGTGATCTTCTTGCCGAAGCGATTCGGTATTGAAGAATCGGCTTCGCCAGGTGAAAGCCGCGATCTTTTCCGCTTCCGGTTTTCAAAATACATCAATTTTTCGACATCCGTCACGATTCTATACGAAACTGATTTCCTTTCGTGGTGTTGAAGCAGCACTTCACAGGTGACTTTGCGATTTTCTAGTTGACGTTCATTCAAATCGTGTGAGGCCCATTTACCGAGTTTATTGATCTTCCCCATTGCTAATTATTTCTTCTACTGATTATTTCTTATGACACATGTAATTCTTTTGCTAATTGGCGTTGAGTTTAAGTTGGGTCATCATTCAATAAGTCCTGCAATTGCTGGTCTTCGCATTCTTGTGATCTACCAAAGCGCTCACTGTCTTTCACATTGAAATCACCACTTGTCGAAACGATATCTCACGTGTTTTAATCGACGGAGCATATTCATCGTATGTTTGTACCACCAAACGATGGCTTTCAACAGCCTTCTCTTTTTGATTAAATAAGTAAAATAATGCGTGCCGCAAATCTTCTTTTTCAGGTACAAAACTCGACATGATCACTAAGCTATATTGCAAAGACGCTAGTTTTTAGAGGACTCAATCTGTGTGTGTGTAGTTTAAATGTCAGACGAACAAAATAACATATGTGTCAAATTAATACGCAGCGTATTTTTCGCTGACGCCATCTCTTAGTTAAACCGGAAAATACTTATGCATACATCTGGTATTACAACGCTAAATTTCAAGCGAAAACGTGTCAGCCAAACCCATTGAAATCATATACATAAAAAAGAGAGTATATAAACTACAACAAATCTGAAACCAACTGAATGACAACAAAACGAATTTAGCAAAGATTAACGTAAAGACTTTCAATAAAAAATGTTGATACAGGTTTCATCTAATTTTATTATTTGTAATACACTATTTTCACAAAAAAGAGTATTGGAAATTGTTACGTTCCAGTGAAACCATTTTAATTTATCCAATAATATCCATTATTTCAAATCTGTTCAATTAACCTAAACACAACAAAACAAGTTTTAATATTTTTGACATGTTTAATCCGGATCCATAAAGAAAAAATATGAATATGTTATTGTTGATATCTTCGTTTACGTGTATAGTCTTTGAAATGCCTTCTTTGATTTTATGTATGGATAGAATCGCACACACGAACATTTTTCTCACGCGACCTTCCTTTGATCTGGATCAATCGATTTTAGTTTTATTAAATCGGACCCACAGTAGCCGTAGGGCTTCGGAAAGTTATCCGAAAGGACCAAGAAATTTATCTCCACTGACTCGGAATATTTAATCGCAGAAAAACCTCTACCTGTAAGGTACTATGCTTAATAAAGGCAGAAATATACATATATAGGGTATGGCGTGTGGTATAAGTATTTGAGCTATCGCGGCTCGTATGAGTATGTAAATAACGAGACTCCTTTGATCGCCCTAATTAAGGGGCATACAACATCGTCATCGACATCAATGCTTTTATTCTAGAAATTTCCACACACATTAACAAATCAAACAAATTATTATAAGTGCAAGCAAACAAGTTAGTTGTCGGGAAACGGTTGTTGATGCCGTCCGGTTGACTTGATGTATGCGAATTTACTTTTGTGTGCGATGTACGGGTGACATACAGACACATGTATAGGGTAAAATTAGGCTCCATTGAGTCCTCATTAGTTAATGATAGATTGCAGTTCGTCGCCCATAAATTACGGGTAATCAGTGTACAGCAAGAGGAGAACTGGTATTCGGCGTCGGTTTGACTGTGTGTTATTATTGGCTAGGGTATCCACTTATTGCTAGAGAAAGAGGGAAAAAGGTAACTATCACGCAACGTTACGTGAATTGGGTTATTCATTTCACGTCGGAAACCACAAATAATTCGTTGATTTAAGCCCCTCTTTGAGCGATGTTTTCCAAACTCTCCTATGCAATGAAATTACAATGCTTTACTCATATTAGGCACTAGACTTGTATGACTGATATAATGCTTTTAAATTTTTATACAATTGTGCATCACAAAAATATGCACTATTTTGAGAAGAGCCATCATATTCGGTAACTGCGAAAACGTTCACATCAAATGGGAGAAATTTTTATTTCAGATTTCAGTTAAAACGTCTGTCAATGATTAGCGGTTTTATAAAAACCTGCAAAGTTCTTATTTAACATACTATATTAGTCTTATTCCAATAATCAAGGGTAATACACGTTAATAAGGTTTTCTTATAATCTATAGCTTTTAAAAGATATTCTTCTTTTACTTCATACTTGCTTATAAGGGAATAAATACCGGAATAGGAAACTGTTCTTTGGGTCAACAAATCTCTCCCCCTGCTAAGGGTGGCAGGATTAATAAAACTGCAAATACTGAGCCAGGTCCCAGTACCGATACATCCGTCATGGGAAAAAGAAACGGACAATCTTCAAAAAATTGAAAACAAATTTTTGAATCTACAAAACACTAAGGATTACAACTTACAAAATATCTATAATAAATAATCAACTACCGTTCATAAGCTTGATCGCATCTAATTACACTTATGTTACACTTAGAACTACTTTAACAATATTTAGGGAAATACATATTAATTTTCTTAGAATGGCGTTCACAATCTAATGTTAATGTTGATAGTATACATTCATCACAACAAGACTTTTCTACAAAATCCATTTAATCACGAAAACAATGTATTTCTGTATTAAATTTTATAACGGCAATAAAGCAATAAATAATAATAGGAAATTGGGGATGAATACGTTATGAAATAGAATTTCGGGACGGTAGTAAATCATGCACCTGCCTTATACAGTATGCACCCAGTATATTGTCGATATATATGGGAGACGTATATGATACCTTATTTCATATTGTTAGTTTATATAATCGAAGATATGCAAAAAGAAGTGAATTTGATATTGAAACGCGCGCCAGAATATGCATTTTACACAAAATTCATTTATTGATAATCTTGCGCAGAGCATCGACGTTTTCCTAATTGACCACCATTTTGGTGCACCTGCTCTTGGCTCGTCGCTAAGACTAACCCGTCTACCTTTGAATTTTCCATACCAACAAGAAATTTTTAACTAATGTGTTTGTTGAGATAATTGTCTCCAAAAATTGCAAAAAAATATTACGTGAAAATGTTTTCGGTTTAATTCAATTCTTAAACTAATTTGTCAACTTTATAGCTACAACACTACACGTATCACACTGTAGCTTTGTATGTAGATTAACTAAAGATGGAGGTTAATTTTTAGTACTGACATTTGGTTAATTAGGGCTTCTATGTCCAGTATGCAAAATTTAAAAGAGATCCTTCGTAGGCCTTCAAATGTAAATACTGCTAATAGAGACTAGATTAATATTTTCTCGAATGTCTATGCTGGGGCTACCATTGGAGGTGACTTTAATGCTCGCAATCGCTAATGATCTGCTTGCATAATCATCAAATAGAGGATCAATTATTAGATATAGTTGATCGTAAAAATCTTACTGCTTTAAATGATGAGTTAGAAACCTCCAAGACTTTTATTGCAGCATCCACAGTTATTTACCCTGGCGTACATATTTAGATACACTAAGCTTCGATCAGCGCCCTGTTATTCCTTAATATAACGCTACAAGCCATAATCCAGATATCTGGTACGAGACATCAAAAAATGCTAACTAAGGAAAATACTCTGAGGCATGTAATTGCGTTTTTAATGTCGATTTTTCAGTCGACAATGCGAAAGAAGTTATAGCTCTTTTTAGCGAACGTTGATAAAACTACTTCTCATTCAATTTCCACGTATAAACCCGTCAATTGTAGAAATGAACAGCTTCTTGCGTGATAGAATGGCGATAAGAAGTTTAAAAAAAGGAAATCTGCATTACTGAGTTATATGTTAAGTGCTATGCAGAATAATTTTGTTAAATGCAAGTAAACAATGGCTAGGACAAAAAAAAATGTTCAAGTTTCATATATAAGTAGAGTTGGAACCACCACCACCCAAACTAAAATCAAACCACTTCATCTCAAGAATTATAACGTGAAAGCTAATACTTTTGATTGGATTGAATATTTTCTTATTAATATTGCTCCAGGTTCTGTAGATTAACCTATAGATCCAATTCCTCATTCATAATAATCAGGTCTTCTATCGGAACATTTCTGTATTGAAAAATTAAATCTTGCCACGCCTAAATCCAAAATTACTTCGCCGGGATACGATCAACTAAGGTATCCAATTATTACATTTTATCCAACAATGCAAAAGCATATCCACTAAATATTTTTAATGTTGAGTTTAGGGGGGAAGCTATTATAAGTTATAAAACAGTTGCGGTTGTACTTATTCTTAAATCCGCTAAAAAATGCGAATTTAACCGACTCATATCATCCCAACTCAGTTTTTCCCTAATTTTTCCAAATTCTAGAAAGAATTACTATATCAAGTTTAGAATGGTGACTTAAAATTAAACAGTTCAGAATAAAGAAACCATATGGTTAGTCAGTGTTCTCAATGAGACAATAAATACCTGTATGGAACTTTCCTTGACTTTGGCGGTGCTTATGAATCTGCAAGCCTATAAATCCTGAACAACAGCCTCATCAAATTAGACATTGCACCTCTAGTAGCCATATTTTTATTAGCTTCTACCAAAATCCATATGTATATGTACGAAATCTAGACAATATGGTTGGCCCACGAATAACAAGTAATGGATTCGTTCAGGACATACGGTACAGACTTGTCAACATCCTACGTAAAGTACGTGCTCACTCATTTATTTGAATTACCGACCAAAACCGTTTTTTCTACCTTCATTTCTTAAAATCAACTTCTTTTCTACTGTGAACAATCGTCACCTTGTGAACATTATAAACAATATGCAGACAGTAATTTTACAGGAAAATGTACGTTTCCTAGTATTTACTCAATGATTTAATTACATCAGTTGAATTATACAACAGTCGCTCGTTATATTTTTAATTACTCTTTAATACACTGTCAGTTGTATTTTCTTTTTCTTATAGTGATATTAAATGTTAATAACGTACATTCTAATATTCGAGATTGCCTTTTTTTAAATCATAACGTACTGCACCATTTATAGCTGAATGAAATTGTAATCCGGAAAAGCGCGACGATGCTGAGAGGATAACAGAAAGACGTTGTATACAAGAGGACAGCGGACGCTAAAGCAAAGTAAGAGACGTTGGTAGACTCAGTCGCAGGATTGATCGTGACCTAAGGCGCACAGCTTGATTGCTTTCTTATAAGCCCGTCAACATTTATCCGATGCTAACGGCTTGCGTAAACAACAGTTTATTGTACATCGGTCAGCAAAAGTTTCCAAAACCAAAATCCTTAGCAGAAGAGAAATTGAACGTTGAACATTTAGCCTAAAATAAGCAGAGTTTATAGTACACTTCAAACCGATTCAAGTTGAAAGTTCGTTTTTCACAATTTGTTAAGTAATGGCAAAAGTTACCACATTCTTAATATTTTTGATAATATACAACAGAACCTGATATTGCTTTACACATATATCTAAGTCTTGAGAATATACATCAAAAACTTTTGAATATTTAACACTTTCAGAGAAGGTAGTTGGCTCAGTTTGGCTCTCCTTGTCTTCTTTATCTATTGGCGGTTGAGAAACTGGATTCGTGGTGTGCGACTTATAAGCCCTGCAGTCTTATTAGGGCAAAAATACCAATCCTCAACATGGTTCTTTTGTTCTCTCCAGTCCAGACAATTAATCCCTCAAATACCTGACGCATGTAGTACATATTACATGTGAAACTCGCGGTTCTTCCTGATTTTTAGCAGTCATATTAAAGTAAATATAGGACCGCTATATTCGGGGTTAACTTTTCATAGTACACATAACAAAAATTATTTGAATTATTTTTATGCAAATATGACACACTTAGGTCTTTCAACTAAATTAGAATCTAAATAATTTCTTCCATGCTTTTCCGTTATTAAAAACACACTGACCCCCACGGCTTCATGTTGCGCTAGTTCAATTAAACCCGCATTCTTTAAATAAGTCTTCTGGAGGAGATTTTAGACGCAGGGCGTTTCGTATCACATCAGAAGATAACCATTCAAGATTATATAAAAAGGATATCTAAATTCTACGACATTGTGGTAATATACAGCTATACATCTGCCTGAAGAATAGATTGATTTTGTATTATAGGTAACGTTATCAACGTTGTGACCTACAAGCAGATTTTGTAAGACTATCTTCCTATACCTGAAGAATATATCTTCCCATAATCGCGCCATACGAAAAAGAAAACACAGTACCAACCTAAAAATACCTAGAAATCAGACAAGTTGCCCATAGGAACATTGTGGGGTGTTATGAAGAAGCAGTTTTGCAAAAGATTGAAAATACCTGAAATAGCTCCACTCCTCCGCACTTTGAAACGGTACCCGAGAGATTACGAACTGTTACGATGAACAGAAAAACCACATAAAATGATAATAGTTTCTCAATCACACCACCAACACAGTACGTCATCAGTTATCAGTGATATACTACTAAAGCCGAAACTTTCTATTCAAATACTACATAATTTCTATGATGAGCGTGTATGCTCTTCAAAATAGAGTTGTAGTAAGCGAGTGGTGCTGTCTATTTGAATAGTTTCTTTAAATCTTATAACATCCTGCCTCTTCAGAAGCCACATTAAAAACTGAATAGTGAAAGGATACCAAAAACGTTTGTGGTCGTATCATATCAATAAAATTTATTTTAACCAAAAGTTAGAAAATAGAAAAGTATTTTGTGGTATTCGTTTTATTTTAAAACCATCACATGGTACAAAAATGTGTAAAATTACCGAAAGTCAATTCAATTCAAAAAATCATTCTGTTCTTGGTATAAGGCAATATCTTCAAACTAACCTTTGGTTGATTATTAATAAAATACCTCTGCTAGAATAAAACCAATACAATCGGCTTTTTCGGCCGTGAAATTTTTGTTCACCATACACCACACTGAGTCAGTAACTCACATATTATCGGAACTTCATTAGTTAATTTTGCACAAACAGGCAACGCCAAAGGAATTCAAGTACACAATTTTATTGGAACGTCCTAAGAGCATGGCACGTAAAAAGTGAAAAAAGTTTGGCAGTTCGCAGTTATAGAAAATTATCTTACTCACCGTAACCAGTGCCGCTTAGTAATTGGGGTGTAACAGCAGATGGCGTCGTATTGATCGGCTATCCATATGATTAAGATGATGTAGAAGGCGGTTGTAGTGTCGTTGAAAAATTCTGACATTATAGCCTCCATACCTGCAACAAGAGTTGAATAAATTCCATTTAATATTAATAAGTAGAAATAAATTATAATGACACAACAAATACTTTTTTCCGATGATATATGTATATTTAAAATTTCTAAATCCCAAATAATATAATAACTGAAATATGTTTAAACTAGTACATACATGATATACTGTGGTATAACAGTTCTGAACATATTGAACCTAAAAACGACATATTCCACAGAGGAAAAGGTATTTTACAGAGAAATGCATATTTCAATTGCAAAAATCTGAAAATCTATAATATTTTAATCGAATCGGCGATTGACCTCTTGAAATCTTTCGTTGTAAATGCAAATTAAAAGATAATACCTTGTTAGTATTTAGCTTGAGAAATGAAGTCGCTAACTCTCAGATCGTTAGCAAGTTACCCATTGTTGGCTTTGCCAGGATCTAATACTTGATAAATTGAGCTCAATGTGTTTATTGTATATTGGGATTCGTTTACGGTGATTTATAGTTTTAGTCCTTCGAAAAGGAGCTGTTAAGGCTATATTGGCTATGACGCCGAGAAACACTTGCAAGGAAACCTTTAAAGATCTGGGTACGTTTGCGTTGCATATATTGGAATAGCTATGCTATGCCTACAAATCTAAAGCTGATTCTAACTCAATAGATCATAACTATAGCAGTAAGCATAAATGTCAAATTTACGTTCAGAAAGATATAGAGATCTTAGAAACAGCGATATTATAATAGGTAAGGCTTCTAGGGCACTGTCCGCTGATATTAAGTCGATTCCAACATTCCGGTTTGAAGCAGACAATGAAAAAAGTACCTGATTGAGCGCCACAGCATTGCATTATAGGGTGAGTTATGTCCTTCCTCACTTAGAGTAGATTTTAAATATTAAATTTGAGTCCATTTATTTACCATTTTCGTGTCTAGTATTATTATTCCTGACAGTGATGGCAGATAATTGATATCTGCAGCAACAAAATTATTATTATTATTATTATCACAGAAATATAATAACAGCAATGTAAATGTATATCGGAAATTAAGTTCAAATCCTAATCTATTTAAAAATATTTGTCGAAGTTGCATTTGATTCTTGAAAGATATACACACACCTCCATTCTACAGGTAAATTGTTTACCACACTTAGCATTCACAATATGATTTCGCTGTGATTTATCTTTGCAAAGAAAGACGAATTTTTATTATTATTTAATAATTTAATATAATTTAATTTATTATTTATTATGTTATTTCTCTCACTCTTAATGTGAATTTATCGTGCACATATATACATATATATAAAAACGTAGCCAGTTATTACAACATATTATGTATGAACTTAAAGAAAATGGTCTTTTGCTATTTTTGTGACACTTTTCCAATTTTTCAGATTTATCTGGTATCAAACTTCTTTGTTTTATATAGATCTGTGTTTGAAAATCTAATAAAATATTTATAAAAACTACAATATTCGTATGAACGGAATAAAAGGAAGCATCTCAATTCGAATGAAACGATTCACACGCCCAAATTTGCGGAGGGAGTATGGAATCTTATGGAATGTAATTATTTACTAATAATCTGCAAGGGTCTTCATCGTTTGGTCATCAGGCTGTGTGCCCATCAAATAGAAAGCGAAGCAGTGGCCAACATCTTCTAGATCCAATAGAGGAATACATAACTTAAATAATTCGATGTTTTGGTATTGCCTTTAATATACTCCGCGAGTAATCCGAATTGTACATGTGGATGTGAGAGACCTAGAAAATTAAACTTCAATAGCTATGTAAATATAAAGAATAGTTTTACGTAAAAATACGCCCTACAATGACTATCCTAAGTGGAAACGACATCCTCTTATTTTTGCGAATGGGAAAACTTCCTCAATACTTCGTTGTATAATCACATCAAAATTTGCTGTAATTATTTTTGGATGATATGAATGATTGATTTTAGTACACTCTCCTTTTTAATAACTGTTTTATACGGGTATTTCGATTTATCGGGCAACAGAAAAAAAAACAAAAGGTATATAATTGCCATTTCAAAAGCCATGAACACTAAACAGTTGTAGAAACTAAAGAGCATACTCGAAAGTTCCATCAACATAGAGTTTATTCGCCACATTTGCTAAAAACTTTATCTTAGTTTCGCAGCACAATGTAACAATATAATTTTCAATATTTTTAATTACAAAATTTGCATTTTTGTTAGTGCTTACAATATTTTCACTTAAATATGTATACACTTCCATTAGCGATTTTGGTATCACATGCATCGTTGAGCTCTTTGCATTATACAAATTTTGCTAGCTCTGATGCATATGTACTTCGTAGCTTCCCTTTTGAGTGCGTTACTAACAGTCTGTCTGTTGAGCAACGATTGCTCAATATTTTTATGATTTCTTCTATTACCTGGCTATTAATACCCTTTCAAAGTTTATGTAGTTCAGTTTAGGAATTAAGCACATTCATGTTGGGGTGACAATTTACCAGTGCCTGAGCAATAAATTTCTATAACCCGGGAGGTAATTTGCCCATACTAAAATTAACCTGGAAATTTTGGGAGACAATTTATATGCATCCGTTTTTGAAGCATTTGAACACTTAATTTACTGCAAACATAAACGTTTGTTTTTATAGGTTGAATTATGTTTATATACTATCTATCAAATAAGAGTTAACAATCATGTCTTTTCAATTATACAAACATGTTTACAGGCAGCAGTAGGCATACAATATGAAGAAGTGGATATTTAAAGAGCAATCCAACCTCAAATTTACAGTACGTGTATCCGAATAAATAAATTACCAAATCGCATAATAAAAATCAATAAGCCGAGCCTTGAATTAACATTGCAAATTCAATACATATAATCTTTAAGTGGTAATAGCGTTGACGGTAACTACACTCCGCAAGTTAATCCTGAAAATGACCGTCATTGTCTCGAATTTGACATTCTAACGCCAATGAGTCGCAGTTGCTTTGTCCGCTACAACTCATTGATTTCGTTAATCGAATCTTTAGAGTGAAATCAGTCAGACTAATGACCGGCTGTAGTTCAGAACTTCGCACCTACCTTTTGTCGCCGCTCCTGCTTTTCGTTTTGTCACCCCTTCATGTACTATTTCCTTCCAACTGCAACTTCTTAAGTACAGCGTTCCTTGTTTTTTTCTACTCTCCTACAGATATTTACGTTTACAATGAAAACAAACGTGATTTAAAGTCAATAAAGCGTTAAGAACGTAGAAGATTGAAATATTCAAATCTCAAGCAAACACGTTGAGTGCGAAGTTTATAAAGAAAATAATTTTGGAGTTAAATTAAGAAAAGCACTCATTCATCGAATACACTAAAATAATGTAGATAATGCAGTGAAAAATCTATATAGTATTACTGAATAAATGAAAATAGATCAAATAAAAGGGACACCCCAGGACTGGTCCTAGCTATGATCAATAATGTCAGCCGCACGAGCGGCCAATTAAAACGATCTAGGACCGGTCCTAAAGATAATAATGACACAAAATAGATTTCTAGAAATATTTAGATAGTTTTCTAAAAATGTGCTTATCCCGTAAAAACATACAGTAAACAGAGGTTAATTTCATTTGAACGTGTATCGCTAATTGCTTTAATTTCAGTAGACTATGAAAATGCATTCTTCACGTAAAATAAAGCATGCCACGATTTTTTAATGTTACCAAAAGCTTTCGATAAGTACATAAACAAAGCCACAGCTTCATTACCTTAATTTATTGGCTCTAGTATCTGTTCAAGCAATTCATATTTGATCATTGATGTTGCTTTATCTTTCATGTAGGCGTTGATACATACGTTCTTCGACAAGACTTTTTACTATTAAATTTTGCCTTTTGTAGCCGATTCTTTAAATATAAGCTGAACCATTCATGAATCTTACCTCTGACTCCAATCTTATACAATTTCTTTAGTAATCAATCTCTATTCAAACGCACGCTTAAAATCTGAAAATTCTACAGTAATGAAATCTCCCTTATCCACATTATTATACCACTCAATGCATACAATCAACAAAACAGATTCACATAAATACTTATTCTTAAAACCTGACATTGCATTACTTATTACAGAATAAATGTCCAGTAATTTATGATTTGATCTTTTACGGAAATTTATAGGGCGATAACATGTTAATAGATCGAAATTCTTCAATTTTCGTAGTGTTCTATTTTTTTCTAAATCGGTATTATCAGAGTGCACTTCCACTCCTGTGGAAAAATTGGAAGTCAACGATGTATTACCTAAACATCTGTTTCCAACAATACCAACTACAGTTTTCAATATGATTATTGAGATGCTAGCTTCAATTCCCCCTGCACTCTTCATTTTCTGAACGATTTTGTACACATGTCCCATATCTATTGTTTTAAAATTATTCATAATTACACGCATTGGAATACTATTCATTATGAAGATAATGATCAATGTCACTCACACTACCTATAAAATAGTTATTAAAACTTTCTGCTATATCTCTATCATTATTTATTATGTAGCTGTTCCATAGTTGTTGATTATTATTTCTGTTCCTGTCTAAAGTACAGTACTAGTAATTATGTTTCTACACTAATATCGCTAGCTTGTACTATTGCTCACAACTACGGCTTTATATTCATTACCGCGTTCTTCCATTTTAGATATTATAAATGGAGCGATGCATTTATTATTTTTATATTTTGGGTTGTTCTCGTTGTACACCCTAGTACCATTCCTTTTGGTACTTTTCTAATAAATCAAATCAAATCATCAAATCAAATAATTAGTCTCAGTAATAGAATTATTCCACCGATACGTAGGTAAATTAGCCATAAACTTTGTAGGTCCTTTTATATCAAAATTTTGCTTTAGAGATATCATAGAATGGGATCGTACTTTAAGGGTTAATAATAACGTCAGATATTAATAGATATGTCAATCGTTAAGAATCAAAGTAAAACGTTTTAATTTAATAGTGTTCTGCGATATCTCGTTTAAAGATCAATTATGTATACTCCCCTACACATTTCAATAGGATTGGTATATTTGGTAGTCCTTGCTGCTCATTTGATAATAAGACCATATTGTATTTGAATGTTCTAATTTCGTCAGATGCCGAGATGAGTTCTTTCAAGATTTATTTAAGTTATTTTTCTACCTCCCAATTATCACCTGTTTCATTTTGACGCAAAACAATATAGAATAGCATTATTATAAAATTTTATTTACAATACAATACGTTTATGAGACTGGGTGTCGCTTTTCTTTCTGTAATTTAGCTTTGTTTCCTTTGTTTACCACTCCTTTTGTTGATGTCCTTTCTTTTTCGAGGCCCTGTATGTATTGTTTCGATTCAAGTCGGCACAATCGGCCCCGTATCGTGAAGTGTGTATTCTTGTGCTATTCGTTTCGTATTTTTTTCGATTCATCTTTTTTCAATTTTGTAGGTAATGTAGGTCGGTTGGATTTTAGAGTTTTTCACGTGGCTATATGACTATTTGTTAAGGACAAAGGTTTAGAAAAAATTAATAGTCGTAAATACCAAATCAATTTTTAAAATTAACCATTCAAGCAAGTTCCAGAAATAAACCGTTTCATAAATATATCCATCATATCATAATGGAAGCTAAGTTCAGAAAAAAAATAAGGAATATAAATAAAATTAAGATTAAAAGAACAATATTATAACAGATCTCGAACTATATACACTAGCGTAGTCACCCTCGCTGTTATGGAAATAACAATACCCTCGATATGACGCTGCTCAAGATATCACAATTTTGGTTATAATACTTACTTCACCTGCGCGCGCCAAGCTAACCATCACTCGGATTTGTTATCTACAACAAGTGTTTGTTTACCACCAATATACACTGACAATGAGTTATTCTATGGTGAGTACTTTAAAATGAATAAAATAAAAGAAATATTAATACTGTGAAAGGAAAACTAAACACTAATAATAAAGTTGCAGTCTGGTGTACCTAAAAGAACAATGAGAGATTGGACGGCACAGGAAATCAAATAAAATTTCGTTACTTATAAGTTGGATGAAGAGACCAGACTTACTAGAAAGGGGTAAGGGTTGGCAAAAATAAACACGTAGATAAATGTTTGTATATTTGGTTCGTAAAAAGAAAAAGTGAAGCTATTCCTGTACCTAGATCTGCTTTAAAATTACAATTACGAAAATTCTATGGAGATGAAACTGTTAACTAAATTTAAAGCTTCCTATGGTTAGTTATAGCGATGGAAGAAAAAACACCACTTCTCAAGTTTCCGGTGAAGCAATGTCAAGTGATGTGTAAAGTGCAAAACATTTTTCAAAACAATCAGCCATTTATACATAAATATGAGGCTATAATGAATTGTAAATTGTGACGAATCCGCGCTGTATTTTCGACTGTTTTCGAATAACCGTTGTTTTATATGAATAAATCTAGTAACTACAAATTGAACCCGGTTGTTGTTGGTAGAAACCAAATTCCAAGATATTTCCAATCAACCAATATGAAATCTCTATCAATTGATTAGGAAAGTAGTGCAAATGCATGGATAACATCAAACATATTTCACGACTGGTTTCCCCATTCCAGATGTCTATCCACCCATTAAGTAAAACGCTGTTTATTTAGCTGTACAAATTTGTGTTGGAAGCTAATGTTACACTTTGCTATATTGTACCTACAAAAGCAATATTATGATTGAGAGTGAAATTTATTTGAAAGTATTGAAAGATATATAAATGAATTCTAGTTATGATCGGACTTCCGACAATTCTCATCTTTTCTCCGCAAGAACATCCGCTTAAACATGTGTATATACTCCGATCACTGATTTTACGAAATTCTGAATTACTCAAAACTATTACTGCCATACTACTATAATTAGAGACCAGATTCATATAGGTTCATATAATCCGATCTCTAGTTATAATTTTTAATAGTAGGTCACCCAACAGAGATCTATCTTTAGATTCATTCAACAAAGAGCATTTTGGGCAGACAAAAGTCTACTTCTCAACGATTTGCTTCCTCCATCCGAGAACCACAGCATGACTTCTAAATTCTCTCTATACATCCTTTAATAAGGGTCATTCTTAGCACTGCCACTGATTAGCTACTGCACATGTCCTTGGAACGTTTACAAAGTATATAAGTTTAGTTCTTTAACATAACCTACACATTTGATCTTCCCTTTTAACCAAAATGCTAGTCCCTTCTGTCTATGCCTAACTAGATACTATACTGTCTAACAAGAAAAGAGCACTTCGCATATATGGCATATCTTATACAGCGTAGCATCGTATACAAGTGAATGATTGAATTTTAAATATCAGTAATATGCACACAGATATACTGCTCTGCGATACGCTTGGAGGAATGCGTTTCTAACCTATTTAAATTTCATGCTATTCCTACTTCTAAAAGCGCACTATAAATGTTTTCGAAAGTCGCCGACATAATAATACTTGAAAACATAAAAACAGAATAAAAATCTTTGTTACAAAGAGCTAATAACTAATTAATATAAAGATAAAGAAAATGCATAAGGTAAAATATACAACGGTAGAAGGAGAAAAGAAGCCGCCGACGGCAAGAAAATACAAAATTATTAGTTCTCTGGATGACCCTACCATATTTCAACATGGCGGTCTCACTTCATAGATGACAGCGCAAACTACATTACGGCGCCAGAAACAGGATGTATCCCTCAAGAGACTCAGATAATTTTTCCTAGCTTTACTTTTATAAGTCTGGACAGAATCGGCTTCCACAGCACGAGATTTAAAATTTCAAGAAAATGAAGGAATATCAAGCAACTCGTTCTTTTTTGTAATTAGATGTTACGTCTACGAAATAAATATAATTTGAAATCAGGAAATATTCACAAGTTTTACATTTACGAAAAGCGGACTTCATTAATAGTACTCCGTAAGAAAGTGTACGCAAATTGCACTAGTTATTTTAAAGGATAAAACATGGAAAGTTGAAAATATTTGAAAAAAAATAATACTTTACTATTACATCTTTGTTCTGTATAATATATTTTTTTTTTCATTCAAGCACAATAAAATAGACATATCGTCATAATTATTTACACATTTTTTTATATAAATACAAGGTCCCAGAAAATCTTGAATTTGGTAATTCATGTATCGTGCCAAAAACCAATACCGGTCAAGTATAGTGAGAGTACTTTTTCAGGCGGATTAGGTATACTCGCGAGTCTCGCATTGGGAAAATAGTTAACGGCCCTTCACCCTTTATGGCAAGGAGGAGTTGTAACAAGGCCATGAAACACTACACACACTATTTCCTACATTTCAAGCCAGGTTATTATAAGCTAAATAGCTTACGAGGGATATCTCCAATGTTTTGCATACTAAGACTAATCAAATGTAGGTACTAAAAATTAACCTAATCCAAAGTTTTAGTGCGATCGTATACTGTTGTAGCTACAACGAACTGTCAAAATTGACAAGTGAGTTAAACCTAGAACATTTTCCCGCATTTTTTTTGTATAACAATCAAAGACAATTATCTCAACAAGAATACTTCGCCAAGTTCGTGTCTTATTTCGGAAATGAAGCGCATCAGTCAACAATTTCTCGTTGATATGGAGAATTCAAACGTGGACGGATTAGTCTTAGCGACGACCCAAGAGCAAGTGCCCCAAAAACAACAGTCACTCAAGGAAACGTCGGTGCTGTGTACAAGAGCATCAACATGTGACATATTACGAGATTGAAGCATCATTGGGGATTTCAATGATCTCAATTTAAAAAATTTTGCATGAAGAATTGTGTGTAAAGATAGTTTTCCTTTCCAACGGAAAACACACAATTTTCTGTTGTTGGTCGAAAATGAAAAAACAGCTAGGCTGTATGGTGTCAAAAAACTCTAGACCGCTTCAATGCTGGAAACTCTAAAAACGTGTATGACATCGTCGATGGTGAAAACCTGACAGAAGTCATCCGTTCTCGAAGTGTCTCCAAAAAGGTGATTGCGATATTTGTCTCGGAAACAGGCCATGTAGCAACAATTCCCCTATATGATCAAAGAATTATTACTACCAATTGGTATACAATCATTTGCTTAATGCAAATCATCTCTGAGCTTTGAAACACTAACCACACACGATGAATCATCCTCCACCAAGACAATGCAAGTTCCTACACTGCACGGAAGACAATTAAATTTTTAACGCAACAAAACGTCGAATTGTTAGATCATCCTCCGTGCGGTCCGCACCTAAGCTGAACCGATTTCTTTACTTTTTCGAAAATCAAAAATGGACTGCGTGGTCAAAGGTTCCAGTCGTTAGAAGTAGCAGTCGATGCCTTCAAAAACGCAATTTTGACTGGACCAACAAACAAGTGGAATAACTACTTCCATAGTTGGTTCGAGCGCATGTGCAAAAGTATATTAACCTTTGTGGAGAATACTTCGAGAAAGAATTAAGTCTTTTAAAAGATATCTACTGTTTTATTCCAGCTCCATATGCAAAACTTATAAGACAACCCTCGTGTGGCTCTGTTGGGAAGCTCATTACCAACATTTTTTTCTGAATTGTTAATTTTCAGTAAATGTTTTTTTATTTGTTGTGCGTATTTTGTCAACAGCATTGTCTAAACATTAGAAATTCTATATTAATGTCTGAATGTGCACTTAATAACATTTTCTGTGGAAATGGTTTTATTCTGAAATTTGATGTGGATTTCAAGTCCAATACAAAGCATAATGTTTTTCATTTGAAAAAATTAATTACGCTATGTTAACTTTTCCATTCTTACTTTTAGCATACGCGCACCTTATACAGATCAGTTATTTAAGTTATTCCAATGTTTGACATTTTTCATTTCTGAATACTTTAAAGTATTACTCGCCTCGAATATAGTACATCTGTCAAAATTTTTAGGAAAACCCTAACAAGTTAATCCAAGTTAATTAATATACAGCGTTTAAAAGCTACATGTACAAAATGAGTAATAAATCCAGAAACGGTCGAATAACTGCTTGAATTTTTTTAATTCAGTGTAAATAGGTAATTAAAAATAACGAATTCATTTTATTTTTACATTCTTTTCACTTGCGGTTTGACAGGTAATGGTTCCATCTCACTTTTTAATGGGATGCCCAGTATATTATTACAATTTCTGATGCAAACTATAAAACTACTTTCAACATGTTTATTTTTATTGATAAAAACGCAATACTAAAAATAAAAAACTACCTAATAATGTCAAATCAAGATATCTTTCAAAATTAAAACACATGGAAATTTAATTGTGGTTACAACAAATGTTCAGATTGCCCTTTGTTTACAACTTGGCAGTGATATAATCAATTATCTATAATTGTCTATAAATGTTTAAGATTACTTGGTCGATTGCACTTGATATTTCAGGTAACCCTACAAGCAAAAATCGAATGGCGATAGGCCTGGAGAACAGACTGGCTATTCAATTACTCTACCGTATCCGATGTAGCATGCAAAAATATTTCGTCCAAATAATCACGAGCATTACGCGTAAAATGTGGCGCAGGTCCATCCTATTTGGAACCAAATATTTTCGTTTGGATTATTAGGTCTGCTTGGATTTGGGAAGAGAGAGCTGTAAGTGCTAGCGCAATCTCCTTCCTCAATAAATTTATATAGCCGTCTCCATTTAAATGTACTATTACGAAAAACGGTTCTATTCTATTATCGGACCAGCCAACACATTCACTTTTTATATATGTATATGAACTTCCTCCATACACTGAAGGCTTTCAATTGACTAGTAACGACAATTGTGCGTATTAACAGTATCGTCAAGACAAAACTTTGCTTCATCAGAAATTACTATTTAATTCATCAAATTAGGCTGTTACCTCATAAATTCTATCATTAATTCGCAAAAATGTCGATCTGGATCATTATCAGTTAGGGCATAAGCAATATGCATCTGGAAGGGTCTCACTTTTACAGATTTTCGAATTTTGTGAGATTCCATGAGTATGTCCCAATTCCTTTATAGACTGCAACTGTTAATAAAACATTCGCGGTGGTGTCTTCGTGAGTTGCTGTTCTTGAACGTCCATTTTATAACAAATTGTCCAATACATTCCACTTCTGCTGATTTAACGATGGGGATAAAAAGTATTAAAAATAAAGTGCGTACTTCAAAGGAACGTTGGCGGTTACCGTATTTACGCATCTCGTCAAGATGTCAATTAGCTCAGATTCTGTAAGTTTTGCTGCGATGACAATTAATCACGAAAACCACTGACATCAATAACTTGCGGCACCAATTTACAAATACAGTAAAATAACGGTTTTTATTTTTTGTATTGCACTGTTATCAATAAAAATAAATATGTTGATGTTCCTGAAAATGTAGCAATATACCAATGTCCTATCAAAAAAAAACCTTCTGTTGAAACGAAGCAAATGTGGAAATGTTATAACTTCGTTGTTTTTAACTTTTCCATGTCGAATTAAAATATTTTTCTGAAACTAGCCTTATTAATACTCGACCACGTTCTTACTTACATGTCACTCCTTCATAGTATGTTCTTAGCTTATCTTAGGCCGTAAGATCTAGTACATCAATAAACTCTTACTGTTATTCCTATATTTAGTTTACGATAATACTTATTCAAAATCCTGCACCGACGCGCATTTTCTGATGCCGCCTCTGTCTATAAAGAAAAATGAAGGAACAGAGAACGTAGACAAAGGAAAATAAGGAAATAGAATAGGGATCTTGTGCGAGTGCGATTTTAATTTT
The DNA here is from genome assembly GCA_023509865.1 of Trypoxylus dichotomus. Taxonomy (NCBI): domain Eukaryota; kingdom Metazoa; phylum Arthropoda; class Insecta; order Coleoptera; family Scarabaeidae; genus Trypoxylus; species Trypoxylus dichotomus. The sequence continues at coordinate 47,546,162 of CM042075.1, forward strand.
GTTTTTCAGTTGCCTTGTCAACTATGTTCTGAATACAAAATGAGTACTACTTCTACCAGCAATACTGTTCTTATCAAACGAGAGAAAGCACCGAGATTTTCGGAGCGCCGAAGAAAAGAAAGACCCAACACACCCGCTTACTATATATGGATATTTACGAATTGGATGAAAATAAAGTGCAGGTCAGAATTCTTATCTCGACTTTCTCGGCACATTATCACATTACTTCTACTGTTCATCCGGTAATCCGACAACTTTTATTTATTTTTCAGTTAATTAATTAACAGGAAGATTTTCGCTATTTTCCTGGAAACAACTACCGGCTATGGAAGAACAACACGACAAATAAAACATTATAGAAAAGAAAATCAATAAAACGGAATGTTTCCTTTTTATGCTTACTGCGCCTGTATTTTTTCGCTTTTGCAATTAAATATTCAAATAACAATTTTATATTAATAAATTCAAGAATATTTTAAGATTGTGATTACGAATTACTTTTTTCAAAATAAATGCGAATGTAGGTTATACAAAAATAGTGATAATACAATGTAAAAGAATACTCGCTTCAAATCCCCAGATATTCAATGTATGGCGAATCAAAGGTACTAAATTCAGGCGATTCAATCTCTGTAACTTTCCATTTTTGGCTGACGATGGCAGCTTTACACCCTCGCTGTACATGCGGAAAATGCTTTCCTTAGATATTCAAGCTATAACCATATTTTATGTTTCGGACACATCTACATAAAAACTAAATTATAGAATAAATTCACATTAGACAATAATTACTGGTAGTAGTTGAATGTGTATTGTTTTAATGTCATAATCAAATTGGAATGATTAATGTCTATCGATACACGCAATATAGAATTACAATAGATACACATTCTATACATCAGGCGTTTCATCCCGCTTGTTAACCTAAACGATGAGTACGGAACAATGGTGTTACTATTACAAAAAATGAGACAATGTTATTGATTCATTTGGTTAAACTATTGCACTTTTGACCTTTTAGAATTTAAAAACATCCCCATTTTGTTCTGATTTTGTACTGATTTGTGTCGTAAAATGTTATTTTGTGCTCATTCCATTCCCAAGACAATTCAACTTGGAAAGTAAATGCAAACTTCACGCTGTCCCCGTATTTTCATTTCTTTTTAATTGGACTATGCTATCGTTCGTGTTCCATAAGAAACTCCAATCTCTTGAGAAAGAAGTTTCAAAAGTCTTGTGAGTTCATTTTTCATCCATTGACAAACATTATTTACAACATCTTCCGAACGAACAATTGGCCCACAGAACCAATTTAACGAAATACAACACAATTGGAAAGGCAATTATAAAAATTTTTGGGAATTACAGCTAGCTCTGGGAAGTGCTCTCTAAAATCATCCAAAGACGCACGCTGGCTGTACACCCAAATTCCATCAATTCCCATTCCAATTCGAAAATAGGCGTCAATCATGTACATTTTTTGCATTGTAAACCATATTTGAATTTATTCAAACTTGCTTTCATCAGTTCTAACATATTAATTAATGACAATCAATCTCGTCAAAATAATTTTCAAAACCGTTAAGTTATACTACCTGTATTAAGTTTAGAGTCTTAGAGTTTTAAGTTTTCATTGCCATCTTCTCTTAGAAACTTTATATCATGTTATAATTCCATATGTGTATTTTAAATTTTGATAAAAGTAACGTATTTTTTAAATGCAGACGTAGTGCGACAAAATCGAATTAATAACATTGTATTCATTTTCGCTAAGAAAGTAGTACTCGCATAAAGTTTGAGCATACCATTGTTTACAGAATTTTGAAGTAGTCCACAAAATAAAAATAAATTTAAAATGTTTTTAATCTAGATAATGTCTAGCTTAAGATGTAGAGCCAGACGATGCTTATTTGCAAACTTTCTTGCACTTATTCCTCTTCTTAAACACCATTAACCTTTTTCAGCAAGCGCGTCCCGATTCCGTTCTTTAATGACAAGTTTCGTCGACAAACGAAATAAATTTCTATTAGAGCGCGTTTGGGAAAAACGGCAAGAAAGTAACGAAGAGCTGAGGGAGGATAAGCAAAGAAATACTCCGGTCACGTATAAAGAAACGAACGAAAAAAGAACATCAAATCGCTATGAAGTTGAACGCTTCGCTCTCTCTAGAACTTTTTTACTTTCTCCAAGGGACAATAGGCAGTATAGTAAAGCGAGAACGTGGCGCAGAAAAACTTCGTATCGTGAGAGCAACTGGTTGCTGCTGGCAATGGGCCAAATCCCGAACGTTTTTCGAACTACACCAGGAGGTTGGAAATACTTGTTGATGCCGACAGCGTTGCCTGTTGCTTACCCGAGGGCGGGCGCCAGACGACGCCAAAACTACCAGTTGCTGTCGTCGACCGAGCTACTTGTTGCACCAGCCAGGAAAATTTATAGACCTGGCCGAAGCAAAGCCACCAGTTGATACTGCAACACGACTTTATCGATAGAGTTTAACAAAAAAAATATTAAAAAGATAAATTCGAATCAGTAATCTATATTTTCTTTCAAATAGATACGTAGTTCCTTTCTTTAAACGCCAGTAATTTTAAAAATTAAAATAAAAATTGTAACCTAAGTGTTACCACAAATACCAACAAGAATCTATATAGGTAACCCACAACAGAAGGTTCCTAGATATTCCCTCTCGATTTTAATGAAACTTGGCACATTCGTGAAAAATGAAACTACTGCAGTTAAAATCACTTTCAGTTAAGGCTGGATTTTACTTTTAAGGAGAAATAACCTGTTAATATTCGCCAGGTTTGGAAAAGTTTAGAAGTATATGTACATATATACAAAAATATATGATGTCATCAGACGACTGCTCAAGCTCTAATGATATGGATTTTATGGCTCAATAGAACTTCAAATGAATTGAACGAAATATTCACTATCATTTCGCCTTACAATTTATTAACATAGCTTAGCTATGTACCTGTATCACTACCAACAGAGGTCGATTTAACTGTGATACAAACAGTGTATGTAGTACAAACATTATCAAACCAGAAAGTCTTGTACATAATCAACTTTAAACACCACGATATACAAATTTATTTATAGAGTTCGTTCAGTTTAGCAGAAAATTTATGTGATTAATAACATTACCCGACATGATTTTTCTAACTAACGTAATAATTTCTTATTGCTTTCTTTATTTGAACTATATATCCACGCCCCGTCTTCGAAGTGGCATATATGAATTAGGCTCGTGTTAGATTAAATTATGATCAGCGTATGACATTCAGTATTTAAGTTCCTTTGAAGTTTTCCAAAATTTCTTAAGCTTTCTTAGGTATGTGAATTCTTCCATCAACTTTTCTTATATGTATCGACGTAACAAAATCTCAAAAAACCTCCTAGCAATTTAACAAAAAGGTACTATTTAGGAGTTCCAAAAATTTGCTAAACCAACCTGACGTAGTTATCAAACGACAAAAGCATTTGTGTGAAACCTGGAATTCCTGTGGAATGGTGCACTTTGGTATGTAATATCGTTCAATTTGGCTTTAAGATAGGTATCTAAAGAATCCATCATATACAGTATATTCTATCTAAAATAAGAAAGTTCACATCGGTTTCCATCTTAATATTTTCTTTTACTACTGTTTCTAATAATTTGTTTGTTTCAGTCAAAGAAGACATGTGGAAGCTACATGAAGTATAATATGATCCAAAAGAACTAACTACTCACTTGTCGTCTAGATCACCTTCTGCGACTTGGTCATCGGACGCCATATAAGATATTGTTTTCTATTTTAAATTCATACAACACAGCTTTTAATTCATTGTGAATAAACATTAATACTTTCAGACCAATCTATCAATACATTTATTTTACCTGCAATAAACAGAACTTAAATTTATGTATTTTCATTCTTCACATTTGTTTCTTATAAGTATCAATAACCTACAGGTAAACCCTTTTTTAAAAAAATCTATAACAAGAACACTAAGCATACGAAGTAGCAACTTGTTATTTGAACATTTGTGTTAATAATCAGTCGATGAAGGTTGAATAAATGATTTACTATAGGTATTCTCCTAATTTATCATTAGAGTTTCGTGACTTGTTATATCGTGTAACCGGCGAATCATTCTTATCCCAGTTTTATAGTCGAAATTAAACATAGTACACGGCCCATTTTGGAAAGTGTTGTTGATGTAAAACTTCTAAGGCTTCTTAAATAAATAGTGTACGAGAGAGACCTGAAACGTTTCCGGAATCTACAAGAAAAGCACGGTATTGGTGTGGTTTTTTATTTTTATTTTTCGATATAGTCTCCTCGAAGATCAATACACTTTCTCAAACGGTGCTCCAGTCTCTTCAAGCCATCGGGAAAGAAGGATGTTTCGAGGTCTGCAAAATAGCCATTTGTAGTGGCGATGAACTCCTTGAGGTAAATCTCTTTCCTCCCAGTGATTTTTTCAGGTTTGGGAATAGGAAAGAGTCGCTGGAGCTTAGGTTCGGTGAATATGGAGGATGAAAGAGTAATTCGTCGCGTAACTCATTCAATTTGGACACGACGACGCGGGATGAATGAGCCGGTGCGTTGTCGTGGTGGAAAAGCACCGGGTCAATAAATCGCCTTAGTATTGGCCCGTGTTCGTCCTTCTCTTCTGCAGATAGTCGATGAGCATCGCACCTTGGGAATCCAAAAAAGTGGTCACCATGACGTTTCCGGCCGACGGCACGGTCTTTGCTTACCTCGGAGCCGATTCTCCCGAAAAAGTCCCCTGCGTCGACTGTTCCTTGGTCTTCGGTATGTAATGGTGGATCCATGACTCATCCACAGTTAGGAAAGGCATGAAGAAATCTCTTGCATTTCGTTGGATCCTAGCTAGACACTCCTCCGAAACGGTCATTTGATTTCGTTTTTGCTCAGGTGTGAGCAAACGCGGTACCCATTGCGCCGAAAGCTTTTTCATACCCGAAATTTCGTGTAGGATATAGCCAACGCGTTCTTCTGAACTATCTGTTGTTTCTGCAATCTCAAGCAGCTTCAATCGGCGATCGGCTAACACGACATCATGAATTTTGTCGAACATTTCATCGTTGGTAGCGGTTTTTGAGCGTCCACTGTGTAGTTCGTCACTTGTGCTTGTGCGACTCACCCAGAAGCTGATGGTCGAAAATGATGGAGTACATCCACCATGAACCTCTAGCAAAATGTTTAGAATTTCTATGGCCGTTTTTCTAGCCATCCAGACACTTCTGGATGGCTTTTATCATTACACAAAATTCGATTTTATCCATGTTTGCCTTACTTGCTACACAAAATACATTCTTAAACAACAACTATTAACAGTAGACGTCTGAAGTTTTGGGAGTTGCCATAAAAAAGGTTGCCTTTGCCGACCAATGAATCCACTTCAACCTCCGTGCGATATCTCATGCCGATTCCATAAGCATTATAGGTCCCCCTTGTACATACGAAAAAAAACGGTCGCTTGTTAGTCACATAAATAAGTTTAGAGGAAAGTTTCCAGACTTGAATTATGAAAATAATTTGTTCAGTTTGCGATGGAGCGTTGCTATGGAATATACAGGACTGCAGAAAACATACACAGTCAGAATTACTGTTCGACTGAAGCTGCATGTTAATAGCTTGTAATTTACCATTCTTTTTATTGGATCAACAACCATGCGCTCACAGAGCAGTACTTCAGCAATTTCGAGGAAGTTAGAAAATGGCTGGGCAAATGGTTTGCCGCAAAAGACAAGCAGTTTTTTCTGGCTTGGTATCCATAAATTAGCTGAAAAATGGGTGAAATGTGTAGAAGCCGATAGCCAATATTTTGAATAAAAAAAATTCCTTGCAAATTACGTGTTCCTTTTTAGCAAAAAAATCGGAGAAAACTTATACACCTGGTACATGATGATACAAATGAAGTAAAATATGCTAGTGTTGTAATAAAGTTTAGGAGTTTTGTAAAAGATTTAGATATTGTCAGGTTGAAACGTATGTGCAGCATCTCTGCGTCGACAAATTACTATAATTATACCAATATTGCAGCGGTAGATGTCAAATACTCGTTCTTTTCGTATAAGAACATTTTCTCATAACTTCGAACATCGCTCACTGCAACAGCTATAGGCACATACCAAGTGCTGTATAAATTAGGTCATCCACCTGATGACGCTGTTTAGGAGGGGAAGGAAATTACTACGTATAGCCAGGCTCTTACTATTATTTTATTACTTTGCATTGCTTATTTTATTTGGATTGTTGTACAGATGCAATTCAGATCTTTATCTATGTATATTTATTACCACGTAACATCTTTTTGCTACCAAACATTAAAAATAAAATATGTTGAAGCCGTTCCCGTCCCCTGGTGCAGTTGTTGAAAGATTACGAATACGAGTTTTCGAAATGTTAGCTGTAAAGTAGAAAAACCCTTCGCAAATTGGCTCGAAAGTTTGCAATACTGTATTCATATCAAAGTGAAAAATAGTAGAATTTTATGTATTTTTATGTTGCTTCCAGAAATATTTCCACTGGCTCTCCATTTTTTTATTCCACATATTACAAATTCCTATTAGTTCTGCAAAACACTGCAAATTACTTTTCGCATATAAAAGGCTTAAAAATATATGCACACACTCGTATAACCAGCATTTCAAATTCCAAACGTACTGTGGATGTATGCCCAAATTCCTATTCCAATAACATAATTTGCGGTTAAATATATTTGGTATTATTATAGTAGTAGAACCGACAGCAGATTCCTAGGTACACGGTAACGGTAACACGATAATCGCTTAAAAAACAAATTGTAGCTTCTATCTCTGTTTTCCGAAGGTACGATAAAAAGTGATGGACACTGTCCGCAACCGCATCAGCATCATTTACCTACGAATCGATTAAATATCGCGAGAAGTAAATGGATTCCGATGATTTAATAATGTGAAGTAATCCTACATTGCACTGTCAAACACGAATGGCACCGGTGTGGAATTACAAACCACCGTGATGGTGGTGTTGATTAATTACGCATGGACGAAGCAGGGACACGTCGTGACGATTTGGTGGCAGGCCTCCACCGTTGGGGACACGATCATTATAAAAGCGATATGTCGAAACGATGAGTAATGGATGTTTCTATCATTTGCACGTATGGAGACCTAGTTCCTTCAACAAGCAAACAAAATTACAAAATACACTCACGACATATTAACCCCCGGTCTGGGTAAGTGACAAACACTGGTATCATGAAAAACCTTCCAATGTCAAGCTATTATCAACTGTAATTATATTAATATGGCATTTGGGGATTGATTCCCCCTCCCCTCCTCCCCACAGAAATGAATCTAAACACCTTTAAAACAGCCGTTCTCTTTACCCATTGACTGTATATATGTATATATATAGTAGGACAAGTTACAGTGCAGTGCGGAGAACAACATGGGGGGGCCGTTCCAAGGCGAGTGTTCAGTAACGTTTACGTACCCGCATCATTTATGATCGCGACTCTCCTGAGTGCGCATAGGCGATGCGGACGCAGGAATGTTTGCCCATAAAATAATGATAACTTTGGCGTGTTTCGGATGAAATTGTAAAACTACCTTCTTTAAATATTCGCAGTAATAAAACTCAGCTTTTAACCATGTTCGCCACGCGTACTAATCGGCTGTGGTGGTTCAGGCACTTTGGGACACAGTTCGTGAAATCTTTTTGTACGTTTTGGGGACTTTAGAAAAACCGTCTTCGTACAAACTATTAAAGCATTGACTCGTGGATAACATTTAGGAATCAATTGCGCCACAAGGTTTAAACCATGGATTTTATATGTTACATGTAAGATTGCCACTCTCTTCTTTAAGAGATCGGCTTAAGGAAACCATATTAGCGGTACTCAAAACCGTCACTCATAAGCATTAAAAGTTGGGTTGTTGAATCTTGAAATTTGTTCAATGGCCTCAAGGCCAGTTTTAACATTTCATCGCTAGTACATTTTGCAACTCTTTTGGAAGCAAGTAAGATAGGGGATGACGGTTCGAACTCTCCCATTGTACGTACCATCACATTCACCACAGAATGTTTTTGCTGATTAATTGTTTCGTCCACACATAATCACAATTTTTTATCTTTCAATTCTGCTTTAATCCTTCTTTCAACATAGTCACGGACAGATGGCATAAAGTTTCTTAACGATGTTCGACTTAGTAATGTATAATCCGAATACTTGCTCCAGAAGGAGACAAATGCTTGCGTACCTAGTAAAGTGAACGGTACATTACATATAATAAAACAAGCACCTGTATCAAATATTAATTGTTCGCTGTATCGTTTGCTACGGATTGCAGAACAGTGTTTTGTATTTTTTAGGTAGCATTCACACTTCCACCTGCTGGTACACGTCAAATAGTTGTAGCGCTTTACACATTTAATTTTATCGCCTTCGTATTCTAAATCCGACACTAGAAAACGTAATAATGAGTACGTTTTTTAATTTATAATAATATATAGATACGCCGTTTCTGAAACGCACCTAAATGCGACATTTTCTAAGTAAGTGACTGCTGATAAGCACTCCGAATGACCAGTCCAATAATATCGAACAACCGTATTTTCATACGGGTACTCGATTGTCCGTACCGCACGTTTCACTCCTCCACATTATTCTCCGCGCGGCACTGAAACTTCCCCTTCTTTGCCAGCACTAGTTACAATTATAAAAGAAATAAATATACTTGAACGGATTGCCTTACACGTATATAAAATTTGTCATGACATGCATAAATTCTAAATTAATTTTTAGCATGTAAATATTCGTCAGTAATCCAATTCACTTTTGCAACTAGATTTTGACTTAACAAACCATTTTGTTCTTCAACGGTAAAACAAATTATAACTATAAAAACCTGTCACACTGGATATTACCATCTGATTCGGTTTAATCTTTATTGTACAATCATACCAATAAAACTTCACGCGTTACTGAAAATTGGCTGTCCATATTAATTTGAACATATTTATCAGTGTTGGGTTTATAATTTGTATCCCTACGTTCAATAAGCGCTTTAAACGTCACATGTGAACAAATGAGCGGCGTCCGCTTCATGAATATTCAGAAGCGAATCCTTCTGTGCGTTGTATATGCAACAACGACTCAATAACTCATTTTTGTCGACGATGTATACGCCACATATGATGTACCATGGTTATAGTCGACGGGATTTATATTGAAAAATTCGTTTTATAGGTTATTTTGTAAAATTATTAATACTGCCACAGTAGACGATGTACATATTTCAAATTTAAAAGGTGTCATAAAAGCTAGATTTTACAAAAGCTTTTATACTCGATTCAAGACAAGATATTAATTTTCATCTGCGGTTTTCCAATTACTCAAACGATCAAAGATTAATTTTAAAAACATCAAATCAGTTGTAATTAATTGTATTATCTTAAGGAAGAAACCAGAATGTATAAAAGGAAAGTTTTGCTGCATAGTAAAATACACTGCACTAAGTAAGCTTTAACAATTTACAATATGTAATGACTTTTCTATAATAAGACCTAATTATTTGTAGCTTAAGCGATGAGAAGCATTACTAGAAGTACCTCTAATCATTTCAATATAAGATAAACAATTCAGGTCAAGTTTTATCAGGAGAACGAACGTTATGCTCTTGAGTTGTTAAAGACTGCCAGCATTAAGGTAGGATGGGTGAATAACAGAATCCGAAAAAGACTTGAAGTTACCCGGTGCTAAAGATGCTTTGGCTGTGGACACCGGCAGGCAACCTGCTCTGAACCAGACAGAAGAAAAAAGGGACTTAGCCGCCTTTTGTGCAGTACTGAAAATGCACGCGATCATGTTGCTGGGTCAGGAAAATGCAGAGTTTTCAGACAAGCGCTTGAAAAAGAGAGAGTAGAGCACAGCAGTGGTCTAGAAAAGAAACAACAAGATCATGAATAAAGTTCTTCAAGGGAGCAGAGCTAGAATATAACGTCATAACTAGTAACGGCGCAAGTTGGCTGTTAAGTTAAACAAGCCATAAAAACGTTTAGACAGTCAATAACATTTTATGACATCAAACAAAGAACAGAATAATTTAAGAACACAATGGGGATCTGTTCCTGATGATAAAGTTTTAACTGATAATTTAGCTTAGAATATAATAAAAAAAACTACATGATCCTATGAAGTAATTGGTAATAGTTCACAATTTCGACTAAGTTATGAACCATAATTACCTACATATGCATTTTTCTCCATCTGATTTCACCAAATCTGCTTAGAATGTGTGTGTAGAACATATTTACATTCTATATGTACTTACCAACGAGAGCTAAAATAACCGTTAGAAGTGGAGCAGCAGGAAAACTGATTGGAACGTTAAATTCCATCATGTGTAGAACATCCACTGAAATTAAAAAGAAAAATAACTGGTCACATTTCTGCAGTTTCAAATACCCAGTAACATAATCATAAATTAATATACAAATCAAAATATAGGATTACCAGTGACCCATTATGCACGCAACAACGTAGTATCTACGGGGCTTTTCCGGAAAATAAGTACTACTTTAGAAAAAAACTCATAATTTTGAACAGTCACTAAAAAATATAAACACAACACAATCCGGCTGTAATGGTGTGGCTGACAATAGTGCTGCGATAGCGGTAGAACTAAACGGTGCTTAGTTTCCGAACAAGGCTCGTAGTACCTATTGTAGTATTAATATTTATGATAGGGGTTATAAATTTCTATACCACTTCAAAATATTTGTTACGAATACTCAATTAACTTAAAAACATCTTGGAAGGCATACAGCATTAAACACACAAGAATCATTTCACTTCTTAGTTCTAGCTTCTTTTCTTTCTTACATACAATTACCGAGTGGACGAGGAAGATATTCATACAGATGACATTATAATAACAGAATTTTATGTACAATAAGAAGAAGTCCTCACTATACACTGACAGGATCGAAAAAATAATGGGGATTGCACTAAAAATGAACTGGTAGGAGCTAATAAAACTCTCTTTTAAAATGCTCTGAGCTTCCGAATTTAATTTAGTTCTTCATCACAGAGGAATAATTGTGAGAGTACTGAAGCCGTGTTAATGAATCGCATAACATTGTTCGTTAATTGCATTTAACTACAGGGAAATATGTGCACGTCAGCACGTTTCTCTACAACAAGGATCGCTTTTTGCGATTCTTTCATTCATCTATCTTGTTGACAAATATTATCATTTCTTTAAACTTTAAGAATGTTATTAAGCAACAAATTTAACAAAAATTTTTAAAGTATTTGTGCAGTTAAATGCAATTAAATTCGATTTGAAAGCTCAGCAATATCATCTCCTTTCCAATGTATTATATACCGCCTCCAATAATTTCCGAGTAAACGCATGTTAATATAGATGTAAGGTAGCTTAAATCCGTGAATCAAGGACAGGAGTAACTTTGACACCTACTATACATTACATACACTTAATCTTTTTTAAGGTTAGTGATGGTAGCTATTATTAGTAAGGCTGCATAAACGGATGCATCTCCGAAAGCACTCGTTTCTGTACCCTTAATCACTACTATAACATTGCAATAGTTGAATACTCGTTCCAAAAACGAAATGAATTTTTACACTTTTACCAAACGCAGAGGAGGCGTTCAATGTTACTAATTATCTATTTTTTAATTCGGATGTGTGTTTTTAAATTGAAGAGCTAAAAAATAAGCTACCTGTTGGTCAGTTTTGTCACAACTGATTGACCTTTAAATCGTGTATTTTTCTAAGTGCGTTTTCGTTGTAATAATTGAAAAGTTCTACTGAGAAATTATCGGCTGATATATTCTCCATATAAAATATTTTCACAGGGTTTTTCGTGGATATGGAGGAAGTAACAACTACTTCTAGAACTCAAATATCTCCGCTAAGAAGGCGAAGTAATAATATTTTTCATTAAATAGGTCATGTGTCTATGTCAGGATTAGAAGAACTCAATATAACGGTACTTTATCAAAGCATCAACTACTTACCGATATTAAATTTGCCTATGGGTTTCAATCAAACATATAACTAGAAATACAGTAAAGCTCGCTTATAACGTACTCGTCAGGACCATACAAAATAGTACGTTAAGAAAGAAGTATGTTATAAAAAAAATAACCAAGGATTATGTATATACCATCAAAAAGTATTTTTATTTAATTATAAAATAATAAAAAGATACACAATAATAATAAATAATAATAGGTAATAAGCAAATACATATAAAAATTTGATTAGTAAAAAAGACGGCAACAAGAGTCTCGTTTTGATTTTTTAAAACAAATAGATTCTAAAAAATGTTCAATACCTAATGCATTGTTCAAAATTATATTGGTAGTATGTTCTTCAGTTTCTAAATATCGTGTAACTGTCCTTAATCCGGTAAACGCATCTTTATAACTGGGTTTTACGATTTCAGCTGCCCCTTCTTCTTCTTATTTCATTATCATCGCTGTTATTTTCTTGATTTAAAACTTCCTCAACAAAATCTGTATTACTGGGAATACACGAAGTAATGAGATTATTATCTACTGACACAAATTCATCTATTGTCTCTAGGTTCACGATATTAGGATTCTACAAATTATTTCATAACCATACACTTAAAGGCAAATTATCATCATCATGACCATTATATTTGACAAGCCATTGAGTTAACGGTAAATCATCGTCTTCATCAAAATCAATTTGCCAGGCGTACTGAAAACAATTTTTTATTGTTTCTTGCGAAATTCGTTGCCAAGCTTTGACTGGTATTTCCATCGCTTCTAGCAAATTTACTTCATAAGAAGTTCCAGGATTCAAATTCGTAATGTGTTTCATTAGTAATAGGCGTTGGTAATAAATAATGCCTTGGTCCATTGGCTGCATCACGGTGCTAGAATTCGGTGATAGAAACTCCAGACGAATATTTTTAAGATCACTTATACGGGGATAAGCTCGATAGTTGTCGACCAATAATAAATTTTCTCTTCTGTTTTGTTAAGTCCTTATCCCAAAATAATTTAGCAAATTCTTCTGCTTTAGTTTGAAGAATAGGACCGCTAATTGGTATATTATAGGCTCGTTGATATTGAAACCATCGTAGTAAAGCTTCATCAACTCTTCCTCGAACTGGTTTACTTAGTCGCTTGACATTTTTGTGTGGCCGTTCTAATGCGAGAATTTTATCTTTATTTTTCATTATGGTAGAAACTGTTGCTTCTTTTTTATAAACATTCATCACGACAAATATCAGGTTGCTCTTTACCAACAAATGTCTCTAACTGCGAACGTTAACTGCAACTAGTGCGAAGAAAAATAAGAAAATCCCTTTAATACATTATATTATACGCCCCGCCTAACAGCAATTGTGGTGTGTTTCTACTCTTCCGTCGAAAAATGTAATTCCCCGGTATTTAACACTTACTGCATGCTGCTTTATGCCAGATTTATATAGTAAGTACGTTACTAGAAAAATCAAGTAGGTTATAAAAAAACATACTTTTTTTGTACGTAATAACAGAAGTGCGTAATAAATATGTACGTAATATCAGAAGAAAAGTACATTATTTCAAATAAGGTTTTGCGCTGTATCCGAAGATACGTTATATGCAAGTCCCTTATATGCGAACTCTACTGTAGTAAATACGACGTAGAGATCTTGAAAAATACTGTGAATATTTTGAGTTAACTTCAGATTGTATCTTTGGGCTCTAATATTGAATTTGCTACAATTATGACTTTTTCTCCTAATTAAAAAAAAAACCTAATACATATTTATGAACTCATCGTGACTTCTAGCAAATAAAATATTTCATTTTTGACTAAAAGTGCCAATATGGTGGACGGTTTCCCAAAAAAGGAGGTGACTACATGAAAACAATTAAGTTTACCATATAGTACTCTCCAAACAAATTAAAAGTACTTCTTAATATTTGTCATATTTTGAATGATACTAACGTAAATTCCTATGGATGATGTTGTGTGGGATTGCCTTCCAAAAACAAAACGATTAGGTTCCTAAAATAATTGCAATTATTCTTACACAATACGACTCTACAAACCCATACACTTTCAATTTTCTCTGAATTTTGAAAATTCCACTAAGCTGTTAACAAAACAATCATATTTCAAATATAACAGTTAAAATTATTAACGAACGAATTTATCACGCACCACAAAACAGACTAAAACCGCATCATTTATCCGTGAATATGCAGGATGGTTCGGCCTATCTTCACACATCAAATAGTGTTTCTTACTATTATCAACTTGAAAATGTGTTGCATATGAACTATTTTCTATAATATACAGAAAAGCATTATAATTACAATTAGAGACCTAAGGAGTTAGATATACATATGTAGCTTTAATACACAACTCTATGAACTGTTTAGTGTGTGCCGTAATATTATTTTTCGACAACTGTTTATAAATTTTCAGAGCAGATTATATGGAGTTACCTGATGAAATAAGTAATGCGCTTTGGTAACTAACGAAATCACATCTACGCCACTGGGGCGAATATTCCATTTGCCGGTTAATATGAACAGGGTTGGAGACTCGTCATTCTAAAGTCTCTAGGGCGATGGAGGCCGCAGTTTGGTAAATAACTGCTCATGTTGACCGTTAGTTCGAGCCGGTTCTTGTGGTCTCACTTTACATAAGAAAATACGGCGGACGGCATTGGCGCGGCACTGTGACTTCCGTGACGAGTCCGCTTCGTCCCGGTTGCCATCCGATATTCCCTGTTTGTACCCGGAGGTCATTTGTAGATTTCGAGAAATACAATATCGTTAAGGTTACATTTCCCAATTCGATTACAGTTTCCCTGTTTTTCTTTTTTGCCACATATCTTTCGATCTTATATCTCGCTCTTTTTGCTTTCTTGTTTTACCGTTATTCCGATGTACATACATGTATGGTTTTCTTGCCACTCTTCTATCATAAAACTTTACCATGCATATCTAAAACCTTATCATCAAACACGCTAAATAATATTTTATGTGATCTTATTTATTTAGTCACTTAACAAATTATTTCGAAAACAATGAATCACAAAACTGTTAAACTATATAATATTCCACTAAGGAAATCGACATTATTAGCTAAGATTAATCATTTGCGCTTTGTCGTGCTATTAAATTAAATATCCATAAACTTCGTTTCAGTTTATGTGACTTGAAATATGATAAAAAAAAACTATTGATTAATAAATGGTTCATATCTAAAAGTGCAAGTACAAGGTGTGGGGAGTAGTGGGTCTGATTTTTTTACAAAAATCTAATGTTGTTCTTATACATCTACGCCCTCCCCTTCAAGTAGTTCCCTTACGTAGCTATACATTTGAAGAGCAGTTGTTTCCAATCTGCAGTGCTCGATAGATTTAGTTGGAATCGTCTTAAACTTTTCGGTTATGCTCATTTAAATGTGTTTTAATCATGGAAAACAAAAAAAGTCACCCAAACTGAGTTTAGGCGAAAACTAATATAAAGTAATGAAGATGAATGTGTGACGGGGAGCATTGTCATGGTGAAGCATCCGAGTGTCCGCGGTGATCGCTCTGGCGTAAAGCATCCTTTCTGTTAGCTTTCTTTATAAAAAGAAAAACTAGTTGACAATTTGTCCTGGAGGCACAAATTCTGAACTATCTCTCTACTGTCAAAGAAACAAATGTGCATGGGGCTCGACTTTAACTTTCTCATTCGAGCTTTCTTCAGCCGAGGATTTGCTGCGTACTAGAAAATCCAGGTTTCATTGCCGGTGATCACACAACTGAAGAAACGTGCGTCATTTTCAATTCTCTGGGAAAAGCAAGAGAAAATATTGAAACAGATTTTTCACATGCCCAAGCCTTAAGTGAAAATCTGATGAAAAGCAAATGGATTCAATTGTAACTCATTACTTATCATTCTCGATATTAGTCGACGGTTTGACCTCACAAGAGCTCCCACTTGTTCCACACTTTCCTCAGTTTTGGATGTTAAAGGCCTTCCGCAGCGAAGTCCATCTTCCACTGCTTCTCGGTCCCCAAAAAACGCTTGGTATCAACAAAAAAACTTTAATGATACACTGTCGCTCTAAATTTGGCTGTTGTAACGCACTACAAAAATACAACGCAGGCTCTTTACGATTGCGTAGTTCTAGCACGAAATCGAAACTTGAACTGAACGTCTCCAAAAGACTCTAAGACACCTATAAATTATGTAGAAGGGATACCCGCAATGTTGTCAAACCACTATCAGTACTGTTAGTACTACTATTTTTCTTCCACATCTCGTATTACCTCGGTAATTTTCTTATTTTCCAATAGTTTAAAGCAGTTTCGGAATCGTTTGTTGCTCTATATGTTTCTCCAATACAAACCAACAAACAGAAACTCTACTGAGTGTAATAGCAAAGTTAAGATTATCTTAGAAGACAAAAAGTTAGGTTTATGGCGCAACATCGCAACCAAACAATAATCGGCACAATGGAAAAGCCATTCTTCACCTCAACAAAAGAAAAACTATCAAGTCAAAAGCAACACCGAATAATTACTGGTTTCTTTTTCGATGTTGCGTTATTCCCGCAATGTAAATGTAACATCTTAAGGCGGATGTGAAAAGATACCGTCCAGAGAAGTGGAGCAGGAACGACTAGATTATCCACCATGATATGAAACCTATATCGCTGTTATTCCTCATCCTAGTTGTTATTCCTCATCACTAACGCAATTTGTCTCCTCGCGACATTTTCCAAAGAAAGAAATCAAGTTGAAATGACAAAGATTTAAGACCATAGAGAAAATTGAAGCTAGATCACACACGATGCTGAATACAATAATAAAACAAAACGAAATGTATTTCTTTCGTGGCAGAGGCGTTTGGGATCGATGTTTGCATTCCCAAGAGGACTACTTTGAAGGCAACGCAGGTGAATGAAACACTGGTATTTATCGCTACATTTTAAAAACTTTTGAAAATCACCTTGTATTTGAATGCAGTATTTTTCCCTAGACTATACAAATCCGATAATAACATGTTGTGCGCAATTTGAAAAGTAAATTGACTTCATAAATGTAATTAAAAGTAATATTAAGATAAAACTAACTACCATCGTCTCATTTTAGCCAATAAAATGGCGGTAATAGGACATAAACATTGCAATGGGGCAAAGCTTGTTTCACGAAGGAACAAAACGCCGACGATATTGAGTGTTTATGACACAATAACTTATACAGCGTTGTTCTACATAAAACATTTTATTTCTATTCGGTTATATAAATCCTACAAACCCTAAAGTGAAATGTTTCTTCAAAATTAAACGTAGTAGGTCTGATTATGTACAATGAATAAGTTCATCTGAAGTTTACATTCCGGCACGTGCATGTACAAATAAAAATTGCCCCAATATACTTTAAGTTACGTGCAACCTGACTGAAGAAGATTTGTATTGCACTAACTTTTATATTATAGGCAGTTGCTCGTTAAATTACGACCAGTAGAAGAGGGCGGTAATTCCGTATATAAAACAAGGCGATTTTTCTGATATTTCTTCCATTAGTAATCATTAAAAATAAATAAAAATGCATATAAATTGGTTAGTATTTAGTTACAGTTTGATCAAAAATACCTTGTTTACGTGCAATTTCGTATTTAGACTATATTCTCATTTCCGGAAAAGCACAAATGCTTGCTTTCGTCTTCACTCTTATATCTTTCCTTACCCTTAAGAGCAACTATCAAAAGAACCCTTACCCCAAAATAAAATTAAATTCACGACACAGTGCAGCACAAAGATGTTTTTTTTTTTTGATTACAATAAACATGTCGTCTTCATAATAAAATTTTATTATTACTATTGTTATTACTATTAGTCCTGTATTACTTGCAAACGTGTTTGTCGAGTTTAAATTACTAAGCAGAGACGGGGTATGTGAACCGTGGCTATAGTATGTGTTTTCTTCAGTTCTTCGAACAATTGTACAGTATTAAAAAAATATCAAATCAGACAATATGGTTTTTGTTTATAAACTTTTTGAAAGACTCGATTACGCGAGCACCATGACATTTTTTGTCCACTGTATGACTTGTCAACAAATTAAATTTGAGACGGTAACCTGACTTATATATTTGAAAGGACCCAGATCAAATTCATAACCGAGCAAATAAATACGTCATTGAGGTCCGGTGCATCCTGGTGCAATGATTAGTAAATTAACTCCTAAAAATACGTTTACTTCGTTGACAATGGTTAATTTATCGTAGACTCTTTTATTATCTCTGCATATTAATTTGTCTGAAACGCAAATGATATATAAACTAGTTTTCTAACAAAAAAGTGAAATATCATATGAGCAGAGACTTGGTATTTCTTTGATAAAGTGTAATACGTTCACACAACGCTGTACATTTAGGAGGTGTGGTCGGTTTAGTATTATTAGATCGTTCTGAAGATGTACAAATTGGTGTTGATTCAGTCATATTAATAACCGAATTATTGAGCTTTCTTCTAAGTGTAGGCAACGGCATACCATATTCCGAATCCTCACTCAGAACTACGACTCTAATATCTATTGCAATAGGTATTGCCTCATCGAGAATATTGAAGGTACCAAATTCAGACTGTATCTGACGGTATTGGTTCCCCTATTTCATAACAACTCTGCACCTCTCTATAGAACTCTTCAAAGATCATATCAACTAGACGGAATGTCAAATCACACCCTTTCAAATGACACATTCTTATAGAAAACAAAACAAAATATATGTGGAAAAGTCGCGGTGGTGCAATTTTCATACCACTAAAATTTAAACTTCGGACTATCGGAGCACACGTGAATTGTAACCAAAACACCAAAAGAAAACACTGATTCCGAAATTATAAAACTTTATGTGCCAGTACAAAAAAACACTGACTTCAATTCGGTGTTTCATATTTTAAACCACCATTACTAAAGGACAATCAAAAAAGTGTAACGTAATTTGGAGGATTTAAATGGCAACCTATATTTTTTTTCTGTTTGATAGAATGTTTCGATTGCAATTCGAAAGTAACAAAAAAGTGATATGGCATATTGGAAATGAAGCAATTTGTAAAGTGTCTAACATATAATGTTTGGTTTATTTAGACGTCTGATTTTAAAAATATAATATCAATTGTATGTAAAACTCCACGGAAATTCGAAGAGTTGGGGTAGGGCCGAAGTGACCGGCCTTCGATACAAAAACAAAGCATTAGGGGATTAGATTATAGCATAGGAAAACCAATGATGTTAAAAAATTTCATATAGCAAAATGAAACTAGTGCAGCAAATTAAATAAAATTAACGATTTTTGTAGTAATAAAGTCTTTATCTTAAATTATCTTCTGTTGACATCACATTATTACAGTTCAGAATACTACTGTATAAAACACATCTGCCATAAGAAAAGCTGTATTTACAGCGATTTTGTCGTTACTTATGTATAACCTAAAAATTGTTGTGGTGGAAGATCTCAGGCTCGTTAAATTTTTTAAACGGGTTCTTTGATTTAAAATTTTGATCAATTCGTTTTTAAATTAAGAAATGATGTTTTCTAATTAAAAGACCAAATGTAAAGTTGAAAAGATAAATATATTGACAAATTAATAAATATATACCGCTTTTTTCCAAAAAACCTAAGGCAATCCCTATCTAGCTAACCTTTAAATATTCTAATTAATTTACGAAACAAAATGAGAGCAATGGATACAAATAATTTTGAAGAACTTTAGAAGATTCGACGTCTTTAACCTTTGATTTCGTACTCACTCGCACGTGATTTCTCGTATTTAAGATGGACTGGTCTTCGGCTTCCAAAATATGTGTCCAGAAATTCCAGAATTTATTTGTAGTATCAGCTGATACACTTTATGACTGGATATAACGAAAATCTTTGTAAAATTATGGAGTTATATGAGAAAATAAGTAAGTATTCTCAGAGAAACGATGCCAACATGTCTGATTTTGACACGGTATTTATTTATTGTTTTGTTTTATCTCCATAGCAACGCATTTGTTCGCCTATATGGTAGGCTACATAGTACACACATACCTGACACGTGTGAGATTATAAAGGAAAATGCTGCCAGTAGTGCCATCCTTCCGTAGTACGAGAAATTTTGAAGATTATAAGTATAATTTTGGAATAATGCGTATTTATACAATGTAATTGAAATATGTGAGTACAATATATTAAACTTCTTTTAAAAATGAAATTTTGAAAGATTTATTTATATAAAAAATATGTTTACGAAAAGCGATATATATGATAAACGATATTAAAGTTTACGTCTCCTCTGCAAGTGTTGTTGAAGGGATTCTTCTTCTTCAAGAAAATTATGAATAAGTTATTAAAGAATATCCAAAATAGATATCTGTAAAACTTTAGAAAGAAACCTGTACAGATTGAATATCTGTGCTTAAAATTCATAAAAAATAACGGCATGCAGCAAACAGTGACGAGAAAATATCTGGAATAGGTAAACTAGTAAAATTATGTATGTATAAATAGTATCTCAGATTTTTCGGCTGTTTGTCCTTCGAAAATGCGAACCGCAGTTGTTCGCGATACATCAGGGACAAAGACCCTAGTGACACGGCAAAACCCAACAGCCGTTACGACTATATGTATGTATGTTTTAGTACACACAGTCTGACAATGGAACAAAGAGCAAGTATTAAATAAATATAAATAATTGCTGAGATGTACGAACTGCTGAAAAAAGTACAAGAGCTTATATGATCTACGCGATTTAAAAACGGTCGTGAAGATTTAAATGATGCAAGACCGGGACATCCACAAAGTGAAAATCGCGTTGAGTTGGTGCAGAAAATTCAAGAAATCGTTGCTAGTGATGGGAATTTCACTGCGAGAATGCTGGCTGAAGAATTAAGTACCAATACAAAAACTGTAAAACTGTAAAATTTTGACGACCGATTTGGGTAAAAAAGGTGTGTTTCGTTCCACATCAATCGCTCGTGTTGCGCGTTGTAGAGACACCATTCAAACTGCTGAAAACGACCCAGATTTTCTTGATTCTATGGTGATGAGACATGGTGTTCTACGTACGACCCTGAAACTAAGCGTCAATCTGCACAATGGAACTCCAAAGGCGAGCCAAACCCACAAAAATTGCGCTTTCAGAAGACAAGAATCAAGAAAATGCTGATTACTTTTTATGACTCAAAAAATATTGTCCACAAAGAATTTGTACCAGAAGATGAAACTGTTTATGGAGAATACTAACTGGGAATTTTACGTGGTTTGTAATCGAGAATTGTTCGAGTTAGACCCGAATATCTAGCAGAAAACAGCTGTTTTTATTGCATGATAATGCATTGCTTCACAAAACCTTTAAAATTCATAAATTTTTGACTAAAAATCACATTTGTCCCATCGCCCGCCCACCGTATTCGCCTGATCTATCACCGTGCGATTATTTTCTGTTCCCAAAACTAAAAACTGTAATGAAAGGACACTTATATGATAATGTTCCAGCCATTCAAGAAGCAAAGTATTATAATCGGTTGAGTTTACACCAAACCAAACTTTTATAAATTTATGAGAAGTAACACTTAGCTACATATGGCCTAGAAATGGGTCTTAGTAATAATTCACGGACATATGTACCGTAAATAGAGTTAATTATAGTATAGAATTCTAAATAGTCTAGCAATTCATACAAAAGAATTAAAAGTATTTATTTATTTAGACTAAAGTCTTAAATAAGACTGAGTTATTTCAAGTGATCTATGACTGTAGTTATTTGTACAACTGTTAGTAAATTGATCTTGACTGCAATATTGCATGGATAGTATCCTCTGCACTTTCGTGATTTATCACATTAAATTTGTTGATTTATTGTTGAATTAGAGATTAAATGATTAATAATGGAGGTTAAATATTTAGTCCCAATGTTCAAAGGTATCATCTGAAGTTTTGGGGACCAGGTAACGGGAGAGTTGACCTACATTTCTCTCGGGGTCAAAGATACCTCTAATCTATTCTTCAACTACAGGTTGTTTCAAGTATTTAAGCGGTTTGTGAAGTTAAAAAATTATTATGGCAAACAATAAAAGATTTTAAGCTGAGAAAAAGCATCTTAAAGCGTGTGTCCATAAAAGAAAAAATTAATTGTCATACAACTTAAGACAGTATATATTATCGCGAGAGTTACCATTTTGAAGGAAAATGTATGCATTGGTTTTTGTCCTCTAGAAGATACATATGCATTAACACGGTAGTTAGTGACTTACCGCCTCTCAGACCATTCACAGTCGAATATGAAGACCCTTCTAGATTTGTTTTTTGTTTCAGTTATGTTACTGACGCTATATAAAAATTAATGACAACACAGGTCTTTCTTGTATTATCATTAGAGCTGCCCAATTTTCTCAGCACGTCTGTGCATGTGCGAACACGTGCGAACGACGAGGAGGTGAATCTGCGTCTCCGCTCGATCGATCGAGTTTCACAGTAGTTTTCGTTAGTGGTGCACTGTGCATTATGGTACCAATGCTTTTGCGATGGAAAATGCTAATTATTTATCTCGAATGTATATACGTTGAAATAAAAAACAATATCCCATTATAAAGTTAAAAGTTCGAAAAATATTGCAGACACACTACCGTCCATGTTGGTTCGGACCCCTAGTAAAATGTTGTAAACTCTACTAAACTACTAATATAGTTGCTTTTATATATAAATAACATTTATATGGGTCCTTTCTGAAGTTTATTGTTTATTAATTGTACAGGCAAACTTCCAAGAATATCGATTAGAGAATGATTAAAACCTATTTTATTTTATTTATATATTATAGTAATCAGAATAATCCTTATCGCCACAAATAGGATTACTTTTGGGGCAATATTGCAGGTAATAAACTTACAATACTCTTTGGTGTATTGTGTATTGATAAATGCTTTAGCTTTGTTAATAAATCGACTGTTAGTGATATCATTCGAAGACATCAACGCACGGACAGTTTAAGAGATCGGGCACGTTCAGGTTGTAAAAGAATAACAACTCGATGATCGTATAAAATTGCTGAGCAAGTGAAATAGGAGCACCAGAAATCGCCACCGAAATGAATCGCGACCGCGCAAGAAAAATTTCTGTTACTACAGTGAAAAGAAGATTAATTAAAGATTAAGCTGTAAATCTTCATAGCCGTATTCGAACAAAAAAATCCCTACTTCGACGGGGAAGCAGGCAAAAATGACTACAGTAGGCAGAAACACATTGAAATTGGACAGTAGATGATTGGAAAAGGGTGCTATGGACTGATGAGTCTAAGTTTAAGGTGTTCGAACAATCAAGGCGCGTTTTGTAAGAAGAGCGAAAGGCCAAAGAATGTTGTAGAATTGTGTTGTGCCAATTGTCAATCAAGGAAGAAGTTTTGTGCTTGTTTGGGATTGTTTTTCCTACGCCGGTACAGGAGACTTGAAGCGAATCGAAGGTATTTTGCAGAAAGATTTAGAAATACTGCAAGAAAATACAATACCAGCGGGGCAACGTCTAATCGGCGAACGGTTTGTATTCATGCAGGACTACGACTCAGGTTGGGGTGGCCAAATGCCAAGAATCAATCTGGAGGTGGGCATAGTGACAAGAAATCAAAATTGCATTAAAATTTTATGATATTCTCTATTTGTTTTTCGTTGTTAAACACTCTTTTGGCAATGTCAAAAATCCCTTACTAAATATTAGCACAAACATTTTTATCATTTCAATTCAAATCAAAGAAAACGCCAATCTTATAGTCGTCGCCATATATATGGACGGTAGTGTACGTTAGTTTTCTTATTTGTAGACAATGTTATTTGCAACTAGTTTTTCGAACAGTGTCAAAGTAAATTTTGAACTATAAAATTGTTTTCTTGTATATACTTTCGAGTAATTATTGGTAGCAAACAAATCAAATAACTTTCCAACGTTTTGTTTTAGAAAACTACTGTTGTTATAAGCTGCTCAACATTTATTACAACTATGACATTTAATATTCGAATCATAGGATTGTTGAAATAGTAATTAATAGATACCGGATTATATGCGAAGTGCAAAAATTTAATTCAATTTATTTATTATATTTTACGTCTATTTGTAGATGTCTTACACTGACTAAAGATAATTAACGCTAATTAACTTTAATCAATGTAATACATCTACATATTGACGTAAAATATAATAAATAAATTAAATTAAATTTTTGCACTTTGCATATAATCCTTTCTCTAGTAATTAATGTACCCACCAAACGTTGTAAGCTTGTAAGTTAATCTAAAACTATAGAGTTAGCCCAAAAAAGGAACAAGATCATGCATTTCCGTTTCAATGATAAATTATAATTTGATATAGAAAAAATTAAACATCTGGAAAGTAGTATCAACCATATTAGCAGACACGAAACAAACTAAAACATGAATAGATCTATAGAGGAGGGGTCACCTAAAACATTACTGTAGGATGATCCATAACAATCAGAGCAGTGTACACAATATTACAAATATACAGAGCTTTTTAACTGTTACTAAATAAATTACAAATGAAAACATAACTAGCTTACATTAATAGTGTCAAGCATAAATAAAATAAAGTGAAAGTTAAGGAATTTCATCATAATCTCCTTAACCTAAACATTCTAAATCTAGTCAAAGAATTTTATACACGGTTTACTATATTGATATTGATTCAGAAAGCTCCACTCATTACGAGCTTACCTTTTCCCCGGCAGTTTTTCCGTCTTCATCAATCTTACTTTAATAATTTATGCGCATCCAACGATCGCTCAAACTAGAAACTTTTATCATTACAGAATACTGCTTAAAGTGGACAGACTAATTATAAGAAAAATACGGTGCGGTATAATTTCTAGCGAAGTTCGGCAAAAATTTAAGAGGTCTTGTATAATTAGTCAAATTTCATCTTTCTTTAAACCCCAATACGACTTCACAATCTTCGTGAATATCGCAGAAAAAGAATTTGGAAAAGAATCGGAGACGTTTAATAAGTTTAACGATGTTAACCCGAAAGTAACGTAACAACATGACTTCATTATTTCTAACTAACTTTTGATCAAACCTGAAAGATTTGAAAGGTGTATGTTCACAAATTAATGCTGAAGGTTGAATACACACATCAGCCTACTAAAATTATAAGCCTATGACATCATATCAAATTTTCATGAATTGTATAAGCATTTACATTAATTCGGTATAGATATTTAACGTAACAAATATTTAAGTAGCTAGCAATGAAAGGTGCATGGCAGCCAAATTCAGACCTTAGTGAAACTTGGTAGGTAAGTAGGGTATATTGAGATGTAAAAATACTTTTTTGTTTGTGCTGAAATTCACTCCGACATAGTGAAACTCATTTTCGAAAATTCACAGATTTTCAGTTTTCCTGATTTAATTCTTGAAAGGAAATAGATAAATCAAAAATTTTAATGCAAATGCTGTACCTTACTGAAAAATCTTTCATGACACATGAATGTGGTATATACAGGGTGTTGTATTTAAACGTCACCATCTTATGCTAGAACTGATTACAGTAATATGGAAAAGACACCTTTCGAACCCCCTGTACAATTGGAAATGCTTTAAAATCAATAATGGATGTTAGAACTGAATTACATGCGTTAATTTCTTTTCCATACGACTATAATCAGCTCTAGCATAATAGGGTTTCGCTTAAATGCAACACCCTGTATATACTACATGCACGTGTCCTGAAAGACCTTTCGGTAAGGAACAACATTTGCATTAAAATTTATTTCTATCTATTTCCGTTCAAGAATTAAATCAAGAAAACTGAAAATCTGTAAATTCTAGGGTGTTTTACCCTCTCAGATTGAATTTCAGCACAAACAAAAAACTTTTATTTTCAACTCTCAACATACAACCTACCAAGCTTCATTAAGATCTGAATTTGACACCCGGGAACCTTTTCTCGTAAGTTAAACATTTGTAACTTTCTGTTTTAAATGTATTTTGTTCGAGAATACATTCTTATGTTATTACACAAACCCATTATATACAATAAATTGAAAAAAACCTAATGATTATTACCTATCTAGGCACTATTTTACTTACCAATAAATAGGAAGATCTGATGATGGGAATACCTTAACAACATGGATACCGACATCGTCTGAAATGAAAAGATAAACGGTCATTATTAACGGTTCTAAGTTACTTGTAACCAAATAAACGAGATTTCAGATTATTTTACAGAAGTATTCTTAGTTATTCCACTTTCAAATTAAATAAAAATTATCCTAAAATACTAATTAATTTAAACGAAGATATTTAGATAATCTCTGAAAACAATCTTTTTCACAAGCACTTCCTCGCTCATTAATTAATGTTAATCGAGATAATCTGGCGATTCTTTATTTTTACTTTTACTCGGCTCGTTACGTCTAATTAACGTGAACCTTGCCTTCGACATAACGAAAACATCCTTCGTTTACAATACTGACAATAGAAAACAAGATAAAAACAATCCCTGGCCCAATTAAGTCACTTCCTGGCTGTCTGCCCTTTCATGTAATTATATAAAATTAAACTGAATTACAACAATTTAGGCATTACGTAATTATTAAAGCCTCCGGGAAAGTAAGCTAAACAGGCTTTTGTTATGCCTCGCTAATGTCGTATCTTCTTACATTATAAATTTTAGCATATTGTTTGACAGAGTAAGTGGTTTGAAAATTCTATAAACGTCGAAATAAATTTATATCAACTACGCATAAATGTCTTCTTTATTCTTATCACTTTGATAAATTGTAATCCGTTTTCAATGGTGTGCATACATAAGTACATATGTGAACCATGTGCAAAATCACTTGGTCACAGTTGCTAACTGTATAAACAGACAAATAAACATTTATTTCAAAAATAATGCACAAAGGAAATATGGACAAGAAAGAAGTCAGGTAAAAAGGAAAATAATAAAATTCTATCGATCTAAAAAATCATTTGCAAGATAACAACTACTTTCTAATAGATATTTCTTAACAAATTTTCTAAACAAAAAATTATTATTCATATTTCTTATATTCTTATATTTATTGTTATAGGGTACTGTCCATTCGTTTTACTTAGCCGAATTCCAGCGCATGGTCGAGTTACGACAAACACAAAGGGAACAGTATCATGCAGTACATATAAATCCGAAGACTGATAAACACTTTTATTTAGATTAAATCAGTAATTTTTCATTTTCCTAATATTTTCTTTCCACTTCTACCACATGATCGCAACACTTTTTCCATTTACCTGCCGTTATTAAGTGAAATTCTTCTTTTCCGGGTTCTAAGTAATGCCTAATTTAAATTTGATATTTTTCAACTAAAATCAGGATGGTAAGGGGATAATCCCAAAATTCTCTTATAGTATACTATGAAATTTATATTGAATTTAATCTTTTTGTAATACTTTATCAGAGGAAACAAATGCGATTTTAACATTTCTGGTGAATAATTTACGTTTTTATCATTCAACCAATATATGATATGTCCTTTTCTAGCACTGCTATTCGGGGCACGATTACTTTGGATATTGTAACAGAATGCATTACCAACAACTATATATTAGGAAGTAATTTCTCTGGAAATCATTTTTCATAATTCACAGCATTGGAACGAAGCCTCTTGCTCCACCAGAATATATTACAATAAGGTGATCATCTTTGGAAAGATTTGGGAATAGTATCCATTGTTTACGTTATCACTCCAACTTTTAAACAAAGTATGGCCACAATGTATGTGTTTCATCTATATAGATTCTAAACCTATTTTCTTCACGGAAAAACTTAATTTTTTGTAAGTACTGAATTCACAACTCTCTAATATCATTTCTTTCGATTGATAACTGACGCTTATTTCTTGTACTCTGAAAGGGGAATCATAAATTTTTAACAATATGATATAAAGACACTTTTTCGGTTCCATAGCATTTCACAATGCAGCTTTTCTTGTAACGCACTCAACAACCTTCAGTAGTGTGGAAATTAAGAGGTACCCCAATGACACGAAATTATTGTAGAATAATAAAACGTTCTCACAATTCTAATACTACAAATCTTTCGTAATTGTTTCAAGGCATACGCTTGATAAGGAACTACACAAGTTATTGATCTATGGTGTCCATTTAGGATATTCATCGATCGCTACACCTAAAACCCTTAGAGGCATAAGAACAAAGATATTATTACTCAAAAATAAGTGAAACGCATTGTGTTTTCTTCATTGACGATGAAATGTTCGTTATCCATCCTTCTATTTGATATCATTAAGTGCAGTACAGACGTTTTAAGTGAAGATTGATATATAGTGAAAATAAGACTGGTCCTAACATTAAGCTTTGAAATATGCCGACAGTGACATCTGTATACGTTAACTAGCATTATTTAGCCAAGCAAATTATTTATATCCTCTCGGCAAATTACGATTTAGTGTTCTAGCTTGTATAGTAAAATCTTGTCATTAGTTCGACTCAAAAGCTATAGAAAAGTCTATAAATAATCCTACCGTAATTTGTCCATTATCTAAATTGTTACTGACGTACAAAGTTGAAAAGGCCTGTAGCAGTGCCTTTCTTAGACGTAAAATCATATAGCAAGTTAAATTTGGCCAAATAGTCCACAATCTTCTTATAGGCTACAGATCCAAAAAATTATTGCATACTAATTAGGCGGCATTGCCATACTTAAGCTAAAACTTTTTCCAAAACAAACTGAATTTGCAACTCCTATTACATAGCCTCATGTACATGCATAAAAATTTACCATGAATAAACATAAAAAGTTCAAAAAAAGGCAGTATCTACGCAGTTTCTGCTACAAAATAAATAACAATGTAACCCTTTCTAAAAGTTCCTAATAAGGAGACCAACAGTTTGGTATAAGTGCTCAAAAAGATACATTATTTACTTATTTTTTACCCGTGTCTATTATTTCATATTGATTGAATGCATTATTGTTAAAATCATTGCATTGGTTAAATTTTGGAAACCATTTTATTGATTTCACATTCTGCTTCTGCTTAATGTCTATGAAAGTAATTCAGAAAACATAATTGGAAAATCTAGGAGAGACGAATAAGAAATTTTCTTTCCTTGTTTTAAAATTTGTGATAACATAAAACCGTACATTAATAAACGAATAAGAGTACGACACTGGTAGAAGAAATTCGGTGCAATTAAACAATTCAATTTGGTAATTCTCACCGTCTTAACGTTGGGAACAATTACGTGAGCTGAACACGAAATTGGTCGAAATCTAGTTCGTTCCGACTTCGTGGTTAGCGATTACTTTTTTTGCTAGAAAAACGAAGTAGTAGCAAGCAGTACAGGTACATAACTAAGTAAGGTGCATTAGAGACCACGTTCATATCGCAGACTCCTTAATTGAACTATCAGATTTCCTGCCACCGGAGAACGAGCAAAAAAAACAACCACTAATATAAATTAGTGCGAAGTCAATTCCAGCGTAAAAGGGAAGCAAAATCGATGAAGACAAATGGAACAAGAGCGACAGGATGTGGAATTTTTGGAGCACAGATACAAATAAAAAATTATTACAATATTTTTTTTATTTTAAGAGAAATTGATTAACGGGGATCTTTTCGGCACTAAATTATTAGTGAAACCTTTTAACTATTTTGCGATGCAAAATTAAAAATAAATTCATTATGATGATCAAAAGTTCTAGAAGACATTCGAAAAAGGTATTGCATTGTAATTTAGTCTAACTTTTTATATTAATGTAATTTATGGCAAAAATAAATGGAAAAGTATAGAAAAAGTAATGAAAAGCGGTGTACAGGAATCGGTAGAGCCAAATCCACTTAATAAATCTTTTTAAATTATTTTCTGACATCGAAATACAGTTCCTGTCCATTTTATTAGGGCCACCTTATAAATTTAAGCTTTTATGTGTTTACAAATACAAATATAAAATTCATGAATAGGATTTACAATCCCTATCTAAATACGTTCCTTAAATATTTTTCTAAGAAATTAAGAGCCTCTTAATGACTTCTTGCCTATTATTATGCACCTTATGAATCACTCTGTATTGTATAGAAGATGGAGAGAACAAAGATTGAAAAACACGGTAATTCGTAGAATATTATTTGGATCGGTTACTATTGTGGAAAGAATGTTTATCTGTTTATATAACAACGATTACCTGTCGATACAAGAAGGATATACCAAATGAGAAAAAAACTGCGTATTGAAGAATTATTGGGTAGAGGAATATATTCTCAACGCACAGTTGCAAATAAAGAAAAAGTATCCCGACAAACAGTGCAGCGAATCGCCGTTTTAATTAAAGTAAAGATACCCACTACAAGTACCGGAAGTGCGTTTTGCGGCGAAAAAAGGATCACTACTAATTGTACACGCGTACAGTACGTAGACGATTGTACGAAGCCGGATTAAAATGCAGCGAGCACATTATTAATGGACAAAACGTCATCAACATTACACAATTGAAAATTGGCGAAAGGTAAGATAAAATAACTTAACTGAATATCTAAATCAAGCAAATTTTTTTAACAATGTCTTTTCTTTAAAGATCGTATTCAGCGATGAATCAAAACTAGAAGCCATGACCGAAATAGCTCAATTTGTTAGACGATGTCCATCTGAACGGTCTAGTGAAGCTAGTGTACTAAAAACGGTGAAATACTCTCCATCAGTTATGGTATCGTCCTGTATATCAATCGAAGGTCCTGGACTACTGTATTTTGCCAAGTCACCATAAATCAACACCAATATAAGCGTGTATTGGAGGATGTTTTGATGCCATATATGAATGATTTAGATCAGAATGAAGGCCCTTACACATTCATGCACGATAATGCACCATGCCACATTGTCAAATCCATCCAAAGTTTTTTGGAGACGCACACTCTGCCAGTGTTACCTTGTCCAGGAAATTCTCCGACCACAATGCAATTGACAACGTACGGAGTGCTCTAAAATCACGGGTGTATTCGAGAAGAAACACTACAAAAGAGCAATTAGTAAGAAATATTGAGGATGTGTGGCAAAATGACGCTACAATTAGACATACCATTAACACTTGCATAGACAGTATGCCAAAAAGGATAAGAGGAATTATAAAAGCCAAAGAAGGCATTACAAAATATTACCTACGTAGTTGTGACGATGTCTATAAGCAGTTCTGAATAAACTTATGCTTGTACAATACGTTTTTCATTATATATTTTAACAAAATCGCTATTTTAGCAAGTGGCCCTAATAAATTGGACAGGGACTGTACATTTCTAGGTAATACAAAATTACGTCAAAATCTAATATGAGGGATGTCTCTTAAGTGTTGCATACTGGAAATAGAGAGCGCGACTAATAAAATATCTAAAAAAAAATTACTAAAAATTAACCTCCATTTTTAGTTAATCCAAAGTTTCTGTGCGATACGTATAGTGTTGCCGGTACAACAAACTGTCAATGTTGACAAGTTAACTAAAAAGTGGAACTAAACCAAGAATATTTTTTATAATTTTCGAAAACAATTATCTCAACAAGAACACCTCGCCGAGTTGGTTTCTGTTTTCAGCAATGAAGGACCATATCAGCCAACAATTTCTTGTTGGTATGGAGAATTCAAACGTAGGCGGATTAATCTTAGCGACAATCGAAAAGCAGGTCCACCAAAAACGACAATAACTCGGAAAAACGTCGCACAGCAAGAGCATCAACGAAGATCGACATATGACATATGACATATTGCAAGACTGAAGAAGCAGATGCAGTGAAATGATATCAAAAAACTCTAGACCGCTTCAACGCCGGAAACTCTAAAAATGTGTACAACATCGCCAGTGGTCTGTTTGGGTGTTCCGAGGTCAAGAAAAGCCTACAAAAGTCATCCGTTCTCAAAGTATCTCCAAAAAATGGTCGCGATATTTTTCTTGAAAGCAGGTCATGTAGTAACAATTCCTCTACAATATCAAAGAACTGCTGATTGGTATACAACCAATTGTTTGCCACAAGTCATCGCTAGGCTTCGAAAAACGAACTCCGAACGGCCAATCATCCTCCACCAAGATAACGCAACTTCAAGTTCACACACAGCACGCAAAGCAATTGAAACGCAACAAAACATCAAACTGTTAGACCATCTTCCGTACAGTCCGAACCTAATTCCCAACGATTTCTCTACCGAAAATCAAGAAATTTTATAGGAAGTTGAACAGCAATAACAGCATGTAATATGATTGATTTTTTTCAATATCAGTGATTCAATCACCGCTTCATGATATATCGCTCATCACTAGTCCTTGATGTAAGATGTCTGTATCTCCAGGTTTTCTTCTCAGCCCCCCAATGTAAAAGCTAAAAAAAACTCCACTTTATACCGGCTCAATTTTTAAATCTCGCTTCTATTGACAAAAGGATCAAATACGAAGTTACTGCCACTTCCCGAAAAGCAGCTTTATAAATGACGTCGTCGATAATTTGCTACTTCACCTTTTTCCGCATCTGAATAGCCCGTGAAAAGAAAACGCGACCGTCGCCTTTTTCGGGAACATGTGAATATCTCCGTAAGCATAACAATACGAAAATAGCAAGCGCCTATGCTTTACGCTTGTTGTTAGTTTTCGTCATTTTACTGCACCGGTCGCTTCCTTTTGACAATCCGTGGATTTAATGCAGGATACGCGTGATCTCACATCCATGTGAATCGGTACTAGAATATGACAAGCATCACTTTCAGTTCATTGCACACATCCCGCTGCGATCGAGGCCCAGCATCGCATTCAACTTACCCGTCTTCTTCCCTTTATCTTGTCCCAATTCCATACACGTTGATGTCCCATTGCTATTCATCTACCTTTAATCGAAGCTAATTTTAGCAAAACCGCTCAATAAAAAACGGAATAAAAAAGACATCCGGTCAAAAAAATACGGCCAATGTAATAATAAGTATATTTTATAAATTTCTGCTTCTGTAAGCTTGATTAGTAGGAGCGCAGAAGAGCAGTTAGTGTAAAACAAGCGACAACAGAAGGAAACGCCTTGAAAACAAAGAGCCAATAATTTAACAAACTTAACCCAAAAAGCCAAGCTAACTTTATACATACTACAAACTTTTAAGACTACTGTACTCTATGTTTTAATTCGGAGGAGTAAAATTGAAAGACGCGTTTACACAATGTAATTTTTCAAAGCCACAAGCGACGGTTTCAAAACAAGCTAGAATTTTATATAAGTTGTAGTTACATGATTATTATTACAAAGCAAATTTAGGGAGAAAAATTAAATATAAAGGCACTCAGAGAAATACACGATCTAAACGTCAATCAGTTGTAATAATATGGCTGCCGGCAATTTTTCCCGTACATTCACCAACAGCTAGTCTACTTTTATGCGCTTCAATTTAAAATCACTCGTCCGAATTAAAAATAGAGTATACAAAATAGGACTTCCTCGTGTTTCCACCATAGCATGAGGTAAGAAATATGTATACAGTGAAATTCCTCTTCGCGGGCACCCCTCTTACACGGACACCTCCCTTAAACGGACAGTTTCTCATGGTCCCGACCGACTCTCATATAATTTCCATTGCATTAACTCTTTCTTGAACGGACATTCTCTTGAACGGACGCGGACACGAGAAAATGTTGTCTTAACCGGACAAAAAATAAAATAAAAAGAAACGCCTTATCTTATTTTTATATCGAGAGCATTGCTATTGCATTTCTCAATCGCGCCGCGCGCCAATTTCGCTGGACTTCCCCGAGTAAACCGCAGATTTACCGACTTTAATCTTTCTGTACAAACGCACCCTATGTCCTGTATTTCTGCCTGGCGTGAATTAGGGACTTTCCCAAGTTGGTCGGGGATTTACCGTTCTTATTCTTTGGGTGTACGCTTTCGACTGAATCTGCTTTCAATATTAGTCTGATATCTATGCGGAAAAGACACAGTGGGCGACACATTCATTGTAGAAATGGGTCCAAATAGAAAAATTCTCACGCTTAAACAAAAAATTGAGATTGTTGAAGTTTACAATAAAGAGAAATTAAGTGTAAGGAACTTATCCAAGCGTTTTAGTATTGGAAAAACACAAGCTGCAGATATAATTAAACATAAATAAATCCTTCTAAACAAATGGATGTCGAACAGCAATTTGAATGAAAAAAGAAGCTTTTTGACGGGTGATGGTACTAAAATTGACAAATTGTGTTATGACTGGTTTACAGCAGCTCGGCATACGGGGATTCCTTTAACAGGTATGCATGATTTTTTTTTAGATAAAGTTCTCTTGTATTAATGCGTTGATTTTCTTTTCATATTAAATTCTAAAGTAGATTAAAAAAAAGTGAGATTACCAATAGGTTTGTCATGACAAAAACTCAAAAAACTTATTTATTTTTTTAGATCCGCCAATACGATGAGCAAGAGAAATAGCCGCTTCTTTGGGACATTCTACATTCAGTGCTTCTTCTGCTTGGCTCAATAAATTTAGAATCCGCCACAATATAAGTTTTAAAGCGATTTCGGGAAAAGGAGCTTCGGTTAATGCTGATGCAGTTTATTTGGCAAACACCACTTGGGACCAAGTAACCAAAGAGACAGTTCAAAATTGCTTCCGCAAAGCAGGATTTAATCATGTAAATATGCAAAGTAAAGACCAGTTAACTGAGGCTGATACATCTGACCTAGAAGATGATTTGCCTCTTAGTGTACTTTCAGATATCCTCAAAAATAAGAATTTATTGAAATTGACGGATAATGAAAACCTTAATGATTTTTTGAACGTAGATGAAGATTTGTATGTTGAAGATCCAGATTCAGAACAAGAAATTGCAAATCCAGTTGAAATACAAGAACTTTCGGAAGATTCTGTTGTCGATGAGGTTCGAGTGCCAACAGAAGCTATCCCAAATTATGGTAAAGCTATTACCCTGACCAAACAGTTCAAAAGTTTTGTCGAAAATCACAGAGATACAGAGTCTTTGGAGCTTCTTTCTAAATTAGAAATACGATTTGAAGACGCCATTTTAAAGAAAAATAGAAGACAAACAACAATAAATTAATTTTTGCATCCTTAAAGTGACTATTCATTTCACTGTTTTGTATTACATACTACATATATGTATCTATGTACATATGTATATTATACCTTGTATGTATATATCTACAGGAAATAAACTTTTTTTTCTTAAGTTTAAGTTTCGTATTTATTTTAAAAACATTTATATACATATACGACTTAAATGTCCCAGTTGCTTTAATATATTCATTTTTCGCTAAAACACGATTTTTGTTGTATCTACTACATATTTATTTTATGCTGTCCGCTCCTGAACGGACATCTTCAGTTGGTCCCGTTGGTGTCCGTTCAAGGGAGATTTCACTGTATATATATAGAATAAAAAAGATGAATATAGATTAGAACAATTATTTACAACATTAACGTTGAAATGAAGTGGGATATTCTATTTGTATACATACATATGTACCTGTCTAAAGTACTACATTTATTTTCCATCGTGATCCTTTCACGATCAGTAAATGCCTATACGGTTCAATTATTTGAAGGAAAGAGGGAAAAGTGTGCTACGCTGCCTACTAACGGTCGTAATCATGAGAGCGATCCTATTTCCGAGAGTATAAATCTGCACCGGAGCCGCTTGGGTTAACTACCTCCCAGTGGCCTAGTAGATGGTAATTATATCTGCTACACATGACACCGCTCTCTAACAACCCGCTACATCCATGTCGAGATTATTATCGTCCATACTTTATCATCACTTGCATGTAAATGCGAGTATCCCTATTCAGATAGGTACCCATATGTGGATACACATACGCATAACAAGAGCAAAACAGCAACGCTAACAAAGCGCTTGTTCTCTGTTCTTATATGTATAGTGTAAAGGCGCAGGAGTTGTCGTTTTAGAAACGGCTTCGCCAGATGATCAATATTAAAAACTTGGGATAGTATAGGATGGTTATCGAGCAACACAAACATTAAAAATTCAAGTTAAAAATAATCAAAATGATACTTAAAGGAACCCCAAATTAGAGAAGATGCAAAGGCAAAGAATTTTTCAGCCATAACTATTTGCTTATTAAATTTACAACAATTTGTGCGTGCAACAACAGAATAACTTTAAAAATCTATGGATATCGTTCTCATTAACGTATGATGTGCTTTTTCTTGTGAAGTGCATAATTTATCAGTATTAAATTATAAATATTGGTATCCCAGTCGCATAACGAAATTGTGTTACTATTTAACTGTCAGTGTACATTATCTGAAGAGGTTATATGGCGATAAACCATTAGCTTCCATGTAGATTAAAGCCAAAGAACATGTTGTTGCTACATATTAACATTCTTCAAACACTTTAAATTAAAATCTTGAAGAAGCTCTAATATCTCTAATAACATTATTTCTAGTAGCCTTCACTGTCGACATAACGACGTTACACTATAGACTAGGTTAACCAGGCGTCGAAGTATTAGATCTTCACATATAACGATCTTTTTGAATAACCTATAAATACATTTTTGTTGTAATAAACACAATAAAATTATGTTTCAGGTTATGTGTCAATAAAAATGTTAGAAAAAACGTTCTATTTGTTTCTCGTTCAATTTATTTAAACGTATTCTATACAAACTCAGCTCAGCATAAGTATCAATAACCTACACGGAAACTTTTTCTAATAACATTTATAAAAATGATATAATAATCATGTGGAGTACTAAGTTATTATTTCAATTAACCCTTATATTAGAAATTTGGCAACGTTTAGTGCTATCTCCGTAAGAACACTCCTCCGAAACTTGTGTGACATGATCAATAGTTTAAATTACCCAGAATTGAAAATTTATTGAAAAAATAACCCACTTATTCCATGACGCAAAGGCGCAGAATACATCAAAGTATGTTAATAAAAAACAAAACATACACGACGAACAAACATTAAATGTATAAATAAAATGGATAAAGTAAAATAGATGAAGTGCATTTAAAAATCATTTATCATATACAGCGACTAACTAGCTAATAATATCTTATGGTAACGTAATTTTCGTTTAAGCTTGCAAAGCAACATTTGCCTTAAAGCATTCAGTAAATGGTTATACATATATTTTAATGGATCACATACCACTTGTGTTTGCATTTTCGTCAAGTAGGTAACAATTGAAAGATATCTTTATTTCTTGTATTTTGCTTCCGATTCGGCTAATATTCGTGAAATAGTTCATTGCTACTTTTGACAAACGGTGGAGATTCTAATATATGTATAAATTGATGGCAAGGTAAGTAAATTAAAGTGTTTAAATACTGGTTTTCCGAACAAAGAGGAAAAAATATGAAAGTAGGAATATGGAGTAAATGAATGCAATTAACGTACAGGAACTAATGTTTGCAGATATTATGATACTAATAGCAGACTCGGAAAAGACATTACAACAAAACTTGAAGATATACCAAGAAGAACTAACAAAGATAAACATGGAGATAAACACGATGAAAACAAACACAATGATAATAGCAGCAGAAGAAAGAAAACATAACATCAAAATCGAGGGAAAAACCTTCCAACAAGTTAAAAGTTACAACTACTTAGGAACAATCATTGAAGACAATAGGAGAATAGAGAAAGAAATAAATGAGAGAATAGGGAAATCCGCAAAAATATATAACATTTAAGAAATACATTCCTAGATAAAAAAAAAAACCATAACAAATAAAGACAGGTGTATAAAAGAGTGGTCAGACCAACATTAACATATGGTAGTGAGTCATGGATAACCACGAATAGAATCAAAAGCAGAGTTACGGCCATGGAAATGAGATGGCTAAGAAGAATAGAAGGAGTAACTAGAAGAGACAAAATCAGACACCCGACAATCACTAGTAATCTAAATATTAGACCAGTAGAAATAATCATACAGGAGAGACATATACACAGAATGGAAGAAGATCAAATAACAAACAGGATATTTAAAGCCAAAACAGAGGGCAAAAAAAGAATAGGTAGAGCCCGAAAGACCTGAAAAGAACAAATGTATAGAACATTAGAAAAAAGAAGTATGGGATGGATTGAAGCCAAACAACTGGCTCAGAACAGGAACCTGTGGTACAAAGGACGTAGGATTAAAAAAAAAATACTGGTTTTCACAAGCCTCTAGGTTTTAATTGAAATATTACCCTTCCACATCGTTTTTGAAACACAAGGTTAGTGCAACAGATAACAGTATTGAACCCGGGATTGAACAGACGTGTGATAAACATTTAGTGCGATCTGAGCATTAACATTTTGTAAGATCGTTAACTTTTAATTTCCATAACATAACATACACTTATCTTTTAATATCACACACACTTCTGACTCTGTCTGTTAACCACTTATTAGACCTATTTGTCAAACTAATAACTTCTTTATTTCCATGTTTACTAACAACGTGAGAAAAAGCTTTATAACGGATATTGTATATAAATAATTCCGAATATTAAATGGGAACATAAATCTAGTTTCCACTATTCCACTAATCGTGTTACAAACGAAAGAAAAATCTGGCAGCCCAACCAAAACCAATTGGAAAAAGGAGAAACAGCATTAATGGAAAAGTGGCGTTAGGGCACTTTTCGGCCCCAATAAACACTCTTTTGTGGGTTACCAAGTTTGTTTTCTTTTGTTTTTGTAACCTACAAGACACAAGTCTTTTAAAATAATTTCGTTTGTAAGAAAATATTTTCTCAAAATGGCCTTTGTCGCAACCATCTTTGATTTTACACAACTCTTGTTGTTTTCATAAAAATGTAGTCCTTTCAGATACACAAACCAAAACATTTTTTTATACTATTACTTATCCAATTCTTTCTAGTTCCTGGTTGGGTCACATAATTGACAATCTAGAGTCTTTTACTTTTTGCATTCAAATAATTTTTAGTTCATTTTATTACACAATCATTACTATAGCTGCTCGATTTTATCAGCAGGGCAATGTCTCGGATATGTAAGAACACGTACAGATGACGCTTCGTGTCTCCGCTTCACGGATCGAGTCTCACAATAGCTGTTAAAATGTTGATACTACAATTCCATATAATTTGGTAGTTTCTCAATAAACATTTAGTAACGGTATGCGCTGGGAATTACCTAGAGTTATATTTCTAAACGTAAAAAATAGCAGAGGCATTATTTTGTCAATATGACAACTGTTAGATATGTAGGGGAAGTACTTGCCGTATAAATACGAGCTAGATTTTTATATTCCACAAAGTTAGACATCCTACGGAATCAGCCATTACCTTTATGTGTGAAAAAGCCTCTTACATATCAGTTAATAAAAATTCCGAGAGGTAAATTGCTATTCGAGGAGGAAAAAGCAAAAATAAATTGTTCTAAAGAGGTAGGGTTTTCAAACCGAGCCATAGCTAACAAAATAGAACGATCTCATCGTATCATCAACAATTTTATAAAGTTGGACAATTCCTACGGAAAAATTCGCGCTAAGGGGGGCAAACAAAAACTACCTCGAAAGCAGCGCCCATCGATATGTCGGTTAACCTCTTCTGGTAATGTAACCACGCAACAAATACAATGTAATTTAAATTTTATCAGTAACAAACAGATGTGTGCAACAAATATTATCCGGCAGTAAACGTTTTGGTTGGCTCAAAAGCTTTCAAAACCACCGTCATATACTTCCGTTGTCTGCTATTCCAAATATCTTCATCTTGATCCTTCTCTAGAACGAGTGTAAAAGACAATTGGAATTTATCCTGAGCGTGTCATACTTTATGACGGTGTCTCGAACAGATACGACATAGAAACAATCTCCTCTAGAAGAAATGTAGTGCACCTACCTGCTTGTGATACGATAAATAGCACATTATTCCGCACTAGACGTTATGAGAACGATAAACAAAAGTAACGCCAACAACTATAAGCATTCTTTTACCCGTAATACACAGAAGTTACAATGACAACTGAAATAAAGGTGGCTATTTTATTAATAAAAAAAATTAATTCTCACTGTCAACTATATTCGTTTACCAGGTGTGTGCATAAGTTTTTTCCGATTTTTGCTAAAAAGAAACACGTAATTTGCAAGGAAAATTATTTTTTTATTATTCAAAATGTTGGCCATTGGCTTCTACACATTTCACCCATCTTTCGGTAATTTATGAATACCATGCCAGAAAAATTGCTTGTCTTTTGCAGCAAACCATTCCTTGAGTGACTTTCCAACTTCCTCGAAATTTTTGAAGTGCTGCACTATGAGTCCATTGATGCGAAGATGTGATACTCAGATGACGCCAGGTCTGGGCAGTAATCGGGTGCGGAAGGATGTCCCATCCAAGCGAATTCAAGGTGCCTTTTACTGGTTTTGCTGTGAGACGGTGCATTGTCGTGTAACAAAATAACTTCGCCATTCCGCCATTCCGGTCGTGTTTTGATTAATGAGTGGTTTAAATTAATTATTTGTTGGCGATAGCGTTGTGTATTAGCGGTTTCGCCGGACTTCAAGAGTTCATAATACACAATACCGCCCTGGGCCCACCAGACACAGAGCATGGTCTTCTTGCCGAAGCGATTTGGCCTTGGAGTTGAAGGACCGGCTTCGCTCGGTGAAAGCTGCACCAGCTTCGAGTTTTCAAAATGAATTAATTTTTCGTCACCCGTCACCATTCGATACAAAAATCCTTTCATAGAGTTAAACTACTACTTCACAGGTGACTGCGATTTTCT
Organism: Trypoxylus dichotomus; assembly: GCA_023509865.1. NCBI lineage: Eukaryota > Metazoa > Arthropoda > Insecta > Coleoptera > Scarabaeidae > Trypoxylus > Trypoxylus dichotomus. Next base: position 47,586,977 of record CM042075.1, read on the forward strand.
ATTTGACGTTCATTCAACTCGTGTGGGACGCATTTACCGAATTTATTGATCTCCCTCACTGCTCATATACGTCTGCTGATTGTTTCTTGTGACACAATAATGCTTCTGCTAATTGCAGTTCAGTTTGAGTTAGGTTATCAGCCAATAACTCCTGCAATTGCTCGTCTTCGCAGTTTTGTGATCTACCAAAGCGTTCACTGTCTTTCGCATTGAAATCACCACTTCTAAATTGTCGAAACCATGTCTCATATGTTCTAATCGATGTAGCGTATTCACCATATGTTTCCACCAGCAAACGATGACTTTCAACAACCTTTCTCTTTTGATTAAATAAGAAAAGTAATACGTGTCGCAAATGTTCTTTTTCAGATAAAGCAAGGACGCTAGTTTTTGGCGCACTCAACTTGTGTGTGTTTGTAGTTTAAGTGTCAGACGAACAAAATGACGTATGTGTTAAATTAATACGCTGCATACTTTTCGCTGACGCCATCTCTTACTTAAACCGGAAAAAACATATGCATACACCTGGTATATGTTTCGTGAACATTTTTTACTTTTCTTTGGTCTTCAGAATCTTTTATTAGTAATGTGTCTAAAATAAATTTATTATTCATGCCACTTCCAATTACGTGTAAAAAAGTAGTCTTGTAAAAAGAATGCTACAACTGCGAATAAAATATTTGCCTCGATTTAAAAATAATTAGGATGTCTCATACTTTTCTACGTTTGAAGTGTTAAAGTTCTGTCAACTAAATACGTTACTTATACAAGTACTAGTAAATATAAAACGATTAAATTACATTAAGTGGTATAACTTGCCAACTTGTCTATCCAAGTGTTACCAAACATGTTAAACCAATTTTTAAATATGTACCAAACTATTACAATTACCACTATATTATGGAATATGATTTTAAAACTTTATTGCGGACGCGCCAGAATGTGGTAACAAATACACTTACATTAAAAGAGGAATAGATATATACGGAGTATTTGCATCAGTATACATATCTGCAATACTTGTCTAAATAAAATTATTTTCAGAAAAAATACTAACATAACATGTAAAAGAATTATCAAGTAAATTATCATATCATCGTATTTTTTGCTGATTTACCGCTTAGCATTGAAGACACATCCAAGCATTGTACATCCAAGTACTATTATTTTTACTATTTTTTATCTTTTATGCCGTTTTAGTTATTTATTATAATAATAAAAGCATTCTTCATATATCTAATTTGCCAAAATATCGTACGTCAATTTATGATGTTTGGTATACATATATCAATCTCGTTACATGAATCTTTTTATCGTTTTACGATTTGATCACGGCCACGAAGTTATTGTTGTTTTCTAGTGTTGCCGTTGTAGATTATATAAGTCTTATCGTAGCTATTGCTTTTCTAGCATTCCAATATTGATTCCTTTGCATCCAAGTGTTTCATTCCTAAATTATATTTTCTACGCGATTTGTGTGTAGTGTCATTATACTGCAATAAAATTAATATCATGCAAAAAGTATAGCATTAAAATAGTAGTCGCAGCGATCAATAACATAATATTGTGTCAATTATTCAAGAAATATTATTCAGCGACCGCTGGACTTCGATTTTTTCTTTAGACTTGGATTTGTTCCTTCAGAGTTATTTTCTACCAACCGGTAAATACTTTGTACTAACAATGATATCAACAAATTTTCTATATTTCGGAAGAGTATTTCAAAAATCATAACAGATATGAAAAATTCGATAGTGGTATTCTAGGATCCTTTTTCGAGAAAAACTGTTGAACTATGGTTACTGCGATTGGTGTCGATGCTACAGGATGATATTCACGTATTGTGTGTTTTCAGAATATGCTATATCTCGGTAGTTACAAGCGAATATAAAGGAAAAGACTTGATAATCAACCCGCGCAAGACAGAAGAAGATTTAAAAGAAGGAAGATGAAAGATTTAACTCCTGCAACTCTAATTTGTGAAAACTTAACTTCTCAAAATATCCCAATGGATTTGTCACAAACTTTGTGCGAGGACTTAGAGATTACGGCCCAGGAGAATGTATCAGTTGTGTGTAACGGGAGTAAAACGTATAACCACATTTGATTGCTGGCAGAAAGGGTTGTCAGTCTGACTAATACTGACGCATTTTGCACCACACCGAGGTTGACTCTTGATATACTCCTGGATTTTACTCCCTTTGCACAAACTAGTGGAGGGAGAAGCGAGGATTGGTCTTATGTGATACAATTACAATAGAACATGACCTGTGCACAAACGAGAGCCCGCATCAAGTTTTTGAAGAAGAAGTTGTGTCTATACCTGCGGACATGATGTATGCTGTAACATCGACTTAATGTACCTTTCCCCGACAAGGATTCCTGAGGTAATGATTAGTGTTAGTCAAGATAGAAAAGGAGCTTTAGTATTGCATACAAATGCAACACTGATTTGTAATGTATCTGAAATTCGCTAAATAACAACTGTATTACTTACCTGCTTTCATTCATGGATATTACCTGTCCCTTAATCCCTCTTTTCTGTCCAAAATATTGCAGGAAATTTATCACAAACTATTGTGATGGAGAACGTATCGTTTTACTATATTCTTTATTTACATATCAGCATGTGGTTTTCAGAAACAAATCTAATTTTTCGAAATAGTAAATACAACCGAAATAGTCACACAATAGCGCTAAAAAAATGTTCTTTGTCCTTGTTGGAACTAAATGACATACGGCAATCTTTATTCTTTTATTCAATACATGTTTGTAAAATTACTTTAAACGTTGGGCTTAGATCATATCATACCAATAAGACGCGCATCCATATTTTATCCTTATCTTTTACATTGGACAAAGTTTCCTATACATATTTTCTAAGAACTCCACAACGCTGCGGTAAATTCCCATTATTTTTAGTATAAATAAAATATGTTAAGAATTGTGTTAAATTAATGAACCGGCCATTCAAAGCCGCGCCAATAGTTACACTTGAAACGTAATAAGTAATATGAGAAAGCGGTACTTACTGCGTATGGTTAACGATGGACAGCAATTTACGTACCTAATATAACAGATTGTTTCCAGTTATATCATGTACTACTCTGTATTATTTAACTGAAGAATTTTTCTTCATTATTGTAGTATTTTGAGAATAGAAGCTTTTCATTAGAAACTAGGTTTTTACCTTATTTATTATTATAATTGTTTTGTATAGACTATATTATATCAAAATAAGGAGAATTGGGAGAGTAAAAATTACTAATCAACATCATATCGCAGCCAAGTAATGAAATCTACAGATAAAATTACGTATTAAACTATTTTTTTTGTAAAAGTTAATCTCAATCAAAATGTAATAAATTTTAAAAACAGTCAAAATCTGAATATTATCTTGTAGCTTCTATACCGATCACAATCATGATCTAAAAGGCTTGCTGTTACTTTCACCTCTATATTTTTTTTTATATTTGTTATATTTTTTGAAATACCCTACAAACACGGAAAGTAACGCAGTCTGTATACATTAAACCGGCAGAATACATGTTAATACAAACGTTGAAAAACATTACATTATTTTCTTATTAAATCTTGAAAGGTACTTACAAACACAATCATGATGAAGAAGGCAGCAAAGTAAGAAGTTCGCGCCATCCACATGCTAACAAATCTATAATGTTCTCCAGACACAACATTCCTAAAATCAAATATGAAAATTTTATTAGTGAATTGAAAGTATATGTAGTAGTGTAAAGTACACTATTAGCAAAAATGGAATAAAATTTATGGGTAAATACTGTATTTTTTTAAATTTTCTAAAAACGGGTAGACTTTTTTTCTACCTTTTCTGAATATACAACATAATTCATTCAAATGTGAGTACGTCATTGGTACTTTTTCTTTTTAATAACACCTAACTTTTGCTTGATATTTTAATGCCTCCTTTAGTTACCAAATTGACAATGTGAATATTTTGTCAAGTTGCATAAGAAAATTATTAAGAAAAAGAACATTTAATGCTGAAAATCGCTATTCCTGTTCTCATACTAAATAATCGATTGTAATAACATAAGTAATGAAAACAATGTCTTAATAAATACCCAAAATGTCCGCCAGCAACTTCTTGGCAATAGACTAACCTATTTAGAAACTCTTGCAACACGTTTTTTGTCATTTCTGGTTTCAATAGCTCGGTATTTTTTATTCTTTGCTCTAACTCTTTGTACACTGCCTTTTTTGTACATTCCTATAAAAAAAATGTAGAAATATCATATCTGGAAATTGCAGGCTATTCTACTACACCTCTTCGACTAACCCAACAACTTGAAATCATAGTCTTGGTTGGAATACCTGAATTATCAAAATTTTGAAAAATATTTGCCAAAGTCAGAACTAAGTCAGTTTGTAAAAACTGAAGATAAAGGTTTTTCAACTCCTGCAATAACATTAATTTGTAAGGATTCAACTGTTGTCTCTTCTTGATCGACAGCAATGACGTGTCTTCATTTATGCGGATTTTCTTATAAATCTAATAAAGTAAATAAGTATCTTTATCCACAACAAATCACTTTTGAATAGATCTCTGACATATTCGTATATGGTCCACGTTCACAAAACTTTCTATTTTACTCATAGTGGATTTACTTATTAGAGTCCTTTTTGTGCATTTATTATTTAAAAGTTGACATATTCTTCTTGCTAAAAAAATCTGTCAAATAGATAATATGCACATGCCTCTCAACTTGTTTACAGTAATGCTTTTGTTAGTATGTATTTCCCATCTCCAAAAAATCAGTATAATACTAAGAAAAATAATACAAAGGACAGTGTGCTTTTAATTGTATTTTTAATAGTTAATAAAAGAAATTATTTCATTTCAAGATTTAGATGTAACAGATGTAACAAGATTTAGATGTAACATGTACATTTGTACATTGTGCAATAGGAATAGAAATTGTGGATTTTCATTATTTGGTGTTCTTAATAATTCCCTTAAACAACATGATGAAGTATTTACCTTAACAATTTGGTAACTAAATAAAATTTGGGGACGTATATATAGTATGCTTATATCTGCAAAATCTCTAATTTGAAGAAAATACATCTAGATTAGCAACACAATTGACCTTTCCACCAACTACAAACTATCACTTATATAGAGCTCACTTTACCAATGGTTGCATTCAGGGAAACGCCGCGCTGCATCCTGGACGTATCTAAATGACGCCACGCTTTGCAGCGCTTTCTTGAAGCGGTCGTTTTTTTTTTGCAGTAGAAAAATATACGCTTTATTGCAGCGCTGCAATAAAACGTAAACAAACTCTTAACCTTGGTGTTCAAATAAATGATGCCTATTTTAAGGCAAAATAATTTCAAAGACACTAAAATCATGTTCAAAGAATCGAATCAACTAATAAAATAAAAAAAAATACCACATAGCTAAATAAATACATATATTTTATGAAAGAATACAGAAGGCTGTAAATAAAATTGAACATATTCAAGAAAAAAGTAATAGGGTATGTACATACAAAAAACAGGCTTACGAGAAGCCAAGAACGAAAATAATGTGAATGAAGGATAAATAAATACTGGAAATACAAACTGAGAAATCAAAAAAATATTAGTGGTAAGAGTAATGGTTTTTGTTCACAAGCCCTCTTAAAATGTCATACCTCTCCAGCTGAACAGCTAACATTTGGGCCATTATTTTGTAGTTTTGGGTAATTGCATCGCATAGATCCTTTATGGCAATATTTCTCGTTCACTATTTAATAGCTCTGCTCTCTACGCCAGCAAACCTTTCGGCATCCTTTTTCTCTTCGAAGCGGGTGTTTCTAGAGGCATATTTCCCTGGACAGTGATGGAGATCAAAGGCGAAAGTAAATGGGGAATCAATAGTTAAAAAATCATTTCCTAGTTCTAATCAAACACTGACTATCCTTGAGTTATTTCTGCGATATGCGCCATTTGTTTGCTTAGCCTCCTTTATCTGTGTCTAATGGAAATTCGGTTTATCAAATTCAGGTCTTATTTGTGATTAAAACTTTAGTATATTTCTGATTTTTTATTCACTTGCATAGTTTACCACCCTCACATCTACTTTAGTTTTTCAAAAGATAATGTCGGCAAGGTGTTATTGCCGTAATAGTTTAAAAGAATCGTTTAAAATATAAACACATTCCTGTAAAAACGTAGACAGTAACTTTGATCGGTCGATAGTCGTCCAGGTATGCGGCGTCTTTTGTGGCCTTCCATACGACGCTTCCCTGAATGCAACCAATGTTAAGGGAAACTAAAATAAGCGAAAGTTTGTAAACAAACAAGTCTTACTTATTTTAACGTGTTCAACTAATTCCCGTACATTGATTTATGGAAAAATCATTTTTAAATTATTTCGATAGCTGATATTAAAAATGTTCTATGAAAATTTCAAAACCTTTATAGATATATTTTTTAATATTACTCCAACCAAAACCATTGTTATAATTATGTACCTTCATAGTCAATTTTTAATCATTTTACTAAATTAAATTTTAAATATATGTACACCCAAATTATTAAAAACATATTTTCAAAAAGTATATATTGCTTACAAGATGTTAACAATACAAAAGCAAAATATTTTTTCCTAAAACTCACAAGTCTTTAAAAATTTCAGGAGCACAAGTATCTCAAAGAAGCAATTACTAACCAACAAATATTTCAATGAGTTCGAATCAGACTAAATATGTATGTACGAGGGTCAGTCAAAAACTAAGCCTATTATTTTTTTCTCCTTTTAATTGGCAAGAAATTAAAATGCAATTACATAGGTTGAAGGCCACGATATTTGTTTGTGTGTGCGGAGCTAAATCAACGATGTGTGGACTGTATAGAACTGGTTGCCCCAACACTAGTTTCTTTTCATGATTATATTTCGAAGGACCAAAAATATACACAAATAATTCAATTGCGTCGTTTTAACGCTTTTTATTATTTTTCTTAATGAATGTATCCGCGAAGACTACACGAAGCGACTTAAATTACGCGTAAAAAACTCAACTCAACTCTAACTGTCACTTTCATTGACTGTCTGTCACTATATACACTAGGGTGACAGAATAAAATAGACACCAGGTAAAGCGGTACTAATATGTAAACAGCTAAATTCTAAGAACGAATTAAGAACTTTCTGTTGTTATTAGGGTAGGGGTAGATGTATCGGAAGGAATTCGTCATAGTTTAGTATCGTTACAACTATGCCTCGCTTACAAGGTTCGAGTGATATTAGCGACTTCACCCGGGGTCGCATCGTTGGCCAGAGTGAACGCGGCGCTTCGCAACGTGAAATAAGTAAATTTTTAAATATTCCGTTGTCCCCACAGTTAACCGTGTGATTACACAATTTAAACGCAAGGAAAAAAACAACAGTGGAGCCGAGAACAGGTCGTCCCGGATCTTCTGAAAGAAGTAAAAGGGTGCTTGTGCGCGAAGTGTTAAGAGAACCGTGAAAAAGTACAGCTGAGCTTGCGGACAGAAAAGTCAGCGCACCGTTCTGCGATACCTCCACAGTGTGGGCATGTATAAAAGGGTGGCAAAGAAAAAACCTCTCCTTACGACGTTTCAAAAACGGCACCAAATGGCTTGGGCAATCGAAACGCGAACGAAGCCCGAAAAGGTTTGGCGGTCTGTCATTTTTTCAGACGAATGCAGATACTGCCAATTCAGTGATAGTGGTCGTACGTGGGCATGGAGACGTTCGTCACAGCAACAGGACGACAAATTTTTGCATCAGACGGTGAAATACGGCGGTGTGAACATCATGGTGTGGGGCGCGATATGGTATGGTGGAAGATCGCAATTAGTAATCTGCGACGGAAATATAAATGCGGCAAAATATATCCAAATATTAACAGAAGGACTACTACCGATATTCGACAACGCCATTTTATCTAAAGAAGACGCCAGATTTATGGAGGATGGAGCACCCTGCCACAAAGCAAGAACAACAACCACATGGAAAGAGGAACAGGGGATTCGGATTTTACCATGGCCAGACCAATCACCAGACATGAATCCGATAGAGAATGTTTGGCACATAATCCAGACAAATATGGCGAAACGACCCCGAAAACCCAGCAATAAGGAAGAACTCGTGGCAGCTGTTACAGAAGAGTGGTTAAATATTCCAGAAGACACCATTAATCATTTAATAGATTCTATGCTACGACGACTTGCAACACTTCACTTAAGTAAACGTGGATCGACAAAATATTAGTCTAATTTAAAAATTTTAAAATATTTTGTATATATAACGAGAACAGAATCTTTTTTTTAATTGGTAGGTGTCTACTTTATTCTGTCACCCTAGTGTATCTAGATCTAACTTCTGATATTTAAAGTACATTATTTTCGTTGAGGACGAAACAATATTGGTGATTAATTTGTCACTTTTCAATGAAGTCTCCGTCCATTTCCACAATTTTGGTCAATCTCTCAACAAGGGCATGTATCTCAGTATATACAAAGCACGGTCATGCTTCTTAAACTATTGACGCACGATTGATTCAGGTTGAAAAAAATGAACCCATGTTTCGTCTCCGGTCACAATTTTTTTCCAAAAACTCATCTCTCTCCAAACGGAAGCGCTGCAAGTATTGTGAGGCTATTGTTTTTCTTGTATCTTTATTCTGGTCGGTTAACATTCATTGCACCTACTTTGCACAAACCCTTGAATACCCCAGTTGCCTAATAATCGTCATCACACTACCTTTACTAAGCGAAAGGAAGCAATACAATTCATCTGCAGCCATTCGGCGATCATCATGACTCACTGAATGTTGCGTGGAATCACTGCAGTTAGTGGCCCGCCTCTCCGCTTTTGTCAACCAACTTCGTTACAGCAGCGAACTCATCGTCTAACAATGCGAACATCCACTGTTGCATTACCGTACACATTTTTCAGTCTTTTATGAATGCGAATGGGCATTTCACCGTCTGGATCCAATCACAAAGCACTGTCTAATAGAACATTGTTGTCGTCCGTTTTGCAGACGACTGCACTGCTGCCACTTACTGACGCAGAAAGATACTGCCGCTATGGGTTGTAGAAACAAGTTTGGGGAAGAGCACTAAATTCAAATTTTTTACTTAGCTAATTTTATTTACGTAGAAAAAAATAGGAGGCATTAGATATTGACTGGTAGTCGTAAACTCTCCCAAAGCGCTTTGTTAAAAGTTTTCTGAAGAACATATATTCCTTATTTTCGTTTACCTACGAAATATGTAAACCATTCTCAAGAGCGTCCCATATACTTACATACATAAGAATGTATACAGAGCGTCTCGCAACAAATGTATCATAAATGTACAAGAATAAAGCCAAAAACGGCTACGCATTGTATAGTTCTGCGTCTAACAATATACTTGCTATGAATAGGATTACGAGAAGGAGCGCAAAATCTTTAAAGTTATAGCGTCGTATTTAACAGTTATGGAGTATACATAGCAAATAGACAATCCGCTCTGATTTTACCATCACTGATGGTTGTTTTACTGCTTCTTTAGTTTTTGAGTAATTCAGTTTTTCTTTGCTTTTAAAAGTTATGCAAACTACTAAACAATTATTTACAACACACATACACGGTAAGCCTAAGCTACAAAGTATAACGGGAAGACTCACAATGCGGCAACAACAAAATTAAACGAATAGCAGCAGAATCCTCAAAAATAAAAGTTAACCAATTACACGTGATTGGTTAACTTGTAACAACTGCGCATGCGTTCGGTAGTACATCGTTAGATATCGACAACAAACTTCTACTTTATTTCCTGACTTCTGCATTTCTAGAAATTCATGTGGTATCTTTATACTCTACATTTTGAATCTCTCACATTTAATAAATAAGTAGAAGTTTTATTACGTGCAAACGAGCAAAACGTCAAAATATCTTTATAGTAAACATTCTCAAATTCAGAGAACCAAAAAAAAATGCGTCATATTTACCAAGCATTAAAATTATATCTTAATACTTGCTTGTTATTATTAGGCATAGTAATAATTCTACTGAAACAATACTAATCAGTCTGCTTAAAATACAATTAATAATCCGTGTTAGGCGTACCGTAAAATATCCATACAAATTTGGCGGATATTTGAGAATTATCCGCTCACAGCTACTTGTTAACTACCCAACGAAAATATATCATTTATGATATAAGTACCTTAGATAACCCTTATTGTCTTCCTGTTCAGCCAGTGGTTTAATAGATAACATTAATATATCATCGTAACCCAAGAACTCGTCTAAAATGAATCGACTGAAGGAATCCCCAAAGCACTTGTCTTTCCATGGATCAAGCGCTACTACATGTACTGGAACATTTAACCGCTGCCGTGCGGCCAAGCTTAGTCTTAGGAAACCATACTCTAACGAATATTCAACAATGTACTGATCATCAGACCACTCTGCAATAAAGACAAACACGTTATATATGGATTAGCGATTGAATAAAATTAATTACATATATCACAAAAGGAAGTTATCCATATAACACTTGCGTGAGTAATTCATAATTCTAATTATTTTCGGAAGAGTAAACAGTAAAACTAAAGACAACGGATAAACTAGATTGAACTGCAAAGATAATACGCTCTGTCGTGATGCAATTATTTCCAAATATAGAAAATATACTAGTCTCAATTTAAGAAATACATATTACGTCATCGTAATCTCAATATAGATTACGCAAACTAACGTCATCAGTGGGGGAAGCGATTTAAGTCGATAGAGGTTTCAGCGGTAAAATGTTGCTAAATAATTTTGTGTTAATGAAACAAACTTATTGATATAAATTGGATATAATGGTAATAAGGAATAATACAATGGAAAAATTCAACCATCCATAGATCTAGACGCAAACGTAATTTTGATAGATAACATACACCTCTGCAAGGAGACATGTAATAAGATAGTTATTATCAAGTATTAATTAACCTTTAGTCGAAAAAGATACAGATGGCACAACGAAAATTGGCGAGAAAATAGGTGAAATTACCCTAGTAGTAACACCGTAATTTGCAATTGCAAATAAAACAAATTTTCAGAGGCGTACGACAGAAAGGCAGAATAAATTAATCTTAAAATATCGTAAACAACACCTACAAGTAATTTACGTAAATGTCAACTTGTGTATTCTATACTTAAATTGTTGAATTAGATTTATTTTATTTTAGATTAGATTTTGACTCGTTCAGGTTATTTTAATTACTTTATGAAATATTTTGTATTCAATCATAGACCATTACTAGATAATCTCTTTTAAGCAAATGAGCTATATCGCATATAATTTCATACAAAAGATCCAGAAATGAACAAACATTTGACAGAAAATGAATATTAATTTCAGGGAATGTGTGATAAATTATTGTATTTTACGTTATTCAATCTCTTCATTATCATCCCATTTACTGTTGTTGTCACTAGTGCTACTAGTATCACCGAGATTTATGATTAATAATAACATGTTCGCCAATAATTATTTTACTTATATAATTTTCTCTTTTCTATTACTACTACATGATCGCATCTTTTTCCCAATCTGGTGCTGTTATACTTCTAAATTTCATTTTTGCAAGTTTTATGAATTCGTCCAATTTGAAGGTAGTTTTTTTTGTCGCTACTTTATTTTCTTACGGTTGTCCATATCATCTGAATGAAATTCAAGTTCAGTTGCTGCTCTGGTCATCTCAAAACTGTACGACTAATGTCGTTGCAATAATTGATCGTGCTTATGCGTAATATGTTGCGTGCTATTATATTTAATAATTTCATATAGTTGTAGTTTAGGTATGTTTCATTCAATTATCCAGACAATCATTTCTCTTATCGTTGCACAATTGTTTCGCGTTCGACCCTCCCAATGAATTCTTGGATAAATTTTGTATCATTCATTTTTCTAACCATTCACCATTCCTTGCGCCAAATTTAAACAATAAGAGCGCATTTGGTATACATTTCATATCACCCCCAGCATAAACCAAATGAACCATTTGTCCTTTGTATATAGTTTTTAATAATCCTTCACCGGACCAATTTGTGTATTGTATATAACTTTCATCCAGACAAACAGATGATGCATTCTTCTATTTTCTACAATATCTTATTTTGTGTAAATAAGAAATTCTTTGAACTCGAATAATCAGTTTTTTGATTAATACCTGTATTTTAGTATTATTACTAACGGAGAACAAGATCCACTCCACTGCAATTCTTGCGCCTTCATCTTCAGTCCATTCGCCGTCAGTCGAATATGTTCGGATGGATAACAACTATAAATTCTATTTCTTGCATTTATTTGTAAATCTGGCAATCCTGTTACTCTTTCTATCATCGACACTTTTCTTCTGGGTCTGTTTCACTGAACTCACCAATTTAGGGTTTTTCTCTAACTATTCTCTTGACAATCTCTTAAAGTAACTACTTAATAACACATTATATACTACTTCTCGTGTTTGATTATTCATCGGTTTTCTAGCACCGACTAAAGACATGTTTATATTACACTTGTAGTTAACGTACTAAATAATGGAGCGGGCGTGTACGTTCTTAAATTGTTAATTGTGCGTTCCCTCGCCCACCAAATTTCATTACGGGATATAAATGTTTATAGAATAATAATGAAGCAAACTGAATTCAATAGGTGTTTTATATTTTGTCTTTATGAATTCACCGAAGTTATTTATACTGTTGCAGATTGTGATTTATATCTTATGACACATGAGAGGCGTAAAACAAAGTCTGAACTTCGTACTGTTAGTGCTAAAAGTATCGGAAACTAACTAGAGCTGCCAAATCATGTCTGCAAACCAGTGTTGCTAACCGCGTTCATATAAAATACCAAACGCAATTTCACAGAGAGCGGTCTTACTACATCGCAACAGCTGTAAGAGAATTGTAATACGTGATATTCGCTATATTGTAGTAATTTTTGTGTATAGCGTAATTATGTCAAAAGAAGGTTGTATTGCTAGAGCTACTAAAAAACGTCAATTTGCTAAAGATATATATAAATTTATGAAAGAATTTCCCGACCTAATATACGATGGTGTAAATATGTTTAGCATGCAATAAGCCTTTGTTATGGCGGAGCAAATTAGGCCTCTAGAAACATATAAAAGGTGCATAATATGACTATAAAAAAATTCAATGTTTATGTTAACTATCTACAAGTTTCCATTTACTTTATTTACTAACAAACAATCAATTCTAGGACAAGACATTCAAAATAAAGATTAGCATTTCTATACATAATAATAGTGCTTGTTCAGATCTGTTATACAACTTCAAAGATTGTTCTAAATATGAAAATGTTACATAACTAGATATGGAGAGGTCGTTTTTTTCTTTTGTAGATCAGGTTTTCAACCGCAGCGAACATCGTTCAATAAAACTCTATTGGAAACATACCAAATGCTGCAAGTGTTTAATCGTGTCATTTAATACTATTTCGTAGAAAAGTATATTTTATATACTTATTGATTATTTACCACAATGGGGACGGCTGTGCTGCCCCGACCGATTTGGCAGCTCTACTAATAACATAATATTTGCTGAACTTTGTACAAAACAACAACCATGTAGTAGTCAATCACTGGGTAGATGTTTTGAAAGGATATAACACTGGCTGTAGATGTTTCTTTCGCTTTAAACTGCTCATTTGTACCAATTCTTAAAACCGTCTTCTGAGCAAGTTCCGTCCGATATCACTCAGTTCAACAATTTAAATACTATTTCATTAATATAAGGAAAGTTGAGTAAGAATATAGATATAATGCCTATAAAATGTATGACTATACATTGATGCAAGAATATTGGTAGAATTATGGAAAATTATGATTTTTACATAAAACAATTCTTAAAAATATAATCACAAGAAATGCCAGCTATATTTACCTGTTCTTTCTACGTTTTCGTTTTTGTCAGCTTCATCAATTCCTTCCCCAAAGTCTAAATTACTCTCACTCACGGATATACTAAGGTTACTATCAGTGCGATACATCTTATCTTTAGGGTATCCTTTTTTCACCTTACTGTGCAAATATTCCTTTGTAATTGTTCTTAGCCCGTCCCATTTAGTACTTGATACAGAAATACCCAGCTTCACATTACTGGCGAAATTGGTGTCATACATACTATCATGTGACGTATTTGAAAAGGCATAATCATCACCATCACCTAAAAATATTCAGGAAAAAGTTAACAACAATTAATCAATAACCAAGAAACTAAAACTATAAGCTGTACACAGTTGAAGCGCAAAGATAATTGAACATTCTAAATTTTTTGACAATGTAAATAAAAGCTCATAGATTTTATTGATATAAATGATTTTTAAACTTGGTCTGCATTACACTAATTAACAATCAACTACAATAATTAATAATATCTATTTTCAAATAGGATATTAATGTGTATTTCATTTTAAATTTTTAGCAGTGTGATATTCTAATTTCTGTGGTTAAAAACACTGGATATTCTTAAACAATTTATTTATATTTATCTGTCGAATATGTAGCTAAAGTTATTTTGATAGAAGTTTAAGTCAATAAAATAGTCTTAATGCATGTTAGTGTACAGTTTTGTAATTAATTCTAAAGAAAAATTCAAAGCCCTTTTTAGATAATAAAGTGTATAGTAGAACATATAATAGAACAGAGAAAACGTGATAACCAGGATAAATCTGTATTTTATAAATTAAACTATTAACATAAAATTTTCTCTGAAACGACTACCACTCCTGTTTAAAAAACGCTGTCTGAGTCGATTATATATCTTGCTATAATGACTAAGATATTTTTGCAATAAGGTACCATAATGGCTAGCTATGGTTTAAAACAGAAAAGGAACAAATTGGTGCATTCAAAATTTAAGACTGTATGCACATGTTATTTACTAGTAAAATATATTGCTTAATGATTTTAATCGGATTAATCCAAAAGAATCGTATAAAAAACTAACCTATATAAATTTTTAAATAAAGGCTGTGACTGCTAATTTCCCTGATATATCATGATTTAACAAACAAAAACTCTTACGTTGATAATTAGTATCCAGGGGCTTGGTGATTTTCTTACTTTCCTCAACCGTGCTTGGATCGATAGATAGGAACGTATCTCCAGACAGAACATAATTATTTACATCATCAGTTTCAGACTTTAATTTCTCCTCCTTAATGTAACTTTGTAAAACATTATACTCCTGTCCGGCATTCTTTACAATTTCTACTCGCAAAATACCATCTCTTGGCCAAGTATCTTTTACATGATTTAGGCATGTCGTTGGTGTTCTTGAAAATATTAAATGTATATACACTAACACAAAAAAAGCTGCTATGGCCTTTATCAAAATTATAAATTCTATAAATCTCCGTATTGGCTTTGGAAAAGTTCGTGCATACATTATTGCAGCTCTAAAAAATAACGTTCGAAATAACTGATCTCGCATATTGAAGGCAGTATTCTGATTATTGTTATTCCTAATGCGATTGATAAATATTCCTGCATTATGATTTTCAACATTGTTGCCTTCCCCAGGATTTAGGGGTCTTGGATTATTTGTTGCCATTATTACTAGTTTTCAGCCAAATTACCATATTATATTCATCTGAAAAATAATCGTCATTAGTATAGAATGTATGTATGTATGGAGAGATAATTTAGTAATGAAATCGCATTTGTTGTTTCTATAAAAATTTCTCATAAATTCATATTTACCTTTTCATATATGTACATAAATGTTTGCACCAATTACAACAAAATTCACATTTTCAATATATTTCGGGCATGCAAATCTATTTACTAATAAAGTTATACCAAAACATTAAATTATTATGGATTTAGAATGTAAAATAACCTCAATTATCTTAATACGAACTGTCAATCCTATCAATGTCACAGCTTGTCTATTCTCAATGCATTCAATTACAGTTACCTAGCACCAGTCGGTAACACGGTTGACAATGGGAGCCCACGTGCTCCCGAAACGCTGCGTTCCGCATAATTAATTTATTTGTGTGAGTGGAGTTTACTGCTATACCTGTGAACAGTTACCTACATTCAATACATTTTAAACTGCAAACGATTTTTACTACCAACTAAAGCACCTTTTCTCCGTTAGATAGCACTACGAGATAAAGTAAAAGCCACATTTTGTATATATTACAGGAACCTGCCTGGCGTCTTTTATTTTCAGTTCTTGGGTGTAATACTTATTACTCGTGGAAATCGCCAAAATATTTCTCTCATGGGTGATATAAGACAAGTTTTATCTTTTTATCACTTGCAAATTTTATTTTTAATTTTCTGATGGAATATTTTTTATTCACTCCAAACTTTTGATGTATAGCGTTAGATTTGCATTCGCAAACGAAACTTTTAATATATAGACTGTGATGTTAATTCGAAAATGATACTTTATTAGACAGGACATGATTTTAACTGATTATTGTAAATTTGAATCACCGAGATGTGATTTCAATTCGCAATCGAAACTTTTAATTGACATTGTGTGACAAACTCGCGATTGCAAATTTTAATAAACAGGTGTACCTACAACAGACTGCAAAGCTATACAAGATTTAGGTGTAAAAGATTCTTACAACTTGAATTTGCGAAAGTCAACCCATTTGTAATGTTTTTAATTCAGAAATAGCGCTTCTTTTACTGTAAATCGACTTCTACCAATCTTTTTCTGACAATTGAGGAGCCACAGTACGGCCCGAAATAAACAGTACTGAACTTATAATTGTTTTTATTTCTTAACATATTATTTAGACTGTATTACATGTTCTAAACGTACAGCTCGTCATTCAAAGCAGACTTCATAACGAAGTTTCAACTTTGCTATCATGTTATCTGATAAAGGTTGTCTCAGTTGCGCGAAGAACGCTCAAACTTTTAAAATTACGGCATTAATAGCGAAAATATTGTCCCACCAAAAAAACTTTCTCCCTTGTACTTGACACCATTTTTAACAATTAGGCACTACTAATTAATTGCTTGACGTTTACTTGACAAGTCTATACTATCTAACGTGGGTCTGACAGCGCGCGCGTAGACACCGCCAATAGTTTCAGTACTATTTATTTCAGGGAATACGATAATTAAGTCGTAATTCCTTAACTGTACTTGTAGAAATGGTAAGATGTAGACACTTTAAGATTCTAATAAACCCCTCGTCTATTTATGCAGATCCTTATCTTCCTACAGCAATTGTTTACTTGTCCATCTAGTAGCACTTACAATCATTTTAGGAGAGCAAAGAAGAGTATTTCGTATGAACTTATAAAATTTATTTAGTTATTATTCTTCAGTATAATCTTTTTTAACATCCATATTACGAATGCAGTTAATTCAGTAATAGCGAAGATAAAGATATTTAATTATTAAGTTATATTTATGTTTAATGACAGCACTAAAACGTTTAACAAAAACACGCTAATAAAACCTTTTTCGCAGCTACTATTATTTTGCACAGCTAAACTGTCTGTGCTAAATTCTGATGCACTACTAGAATTCGGGCAATGTATTTCTAATTAAAACATCATTATAGTCGAGTGCGGTCTATTCTTACAAACACTGTAAAGATTTACCTTACATGGCAATTTAATTTCATTGAAATTAATTCTTATGTAATTGTATTATTTGTTTCCATATTACCTCTGCCACTGCATGCTCTAGCAGAGAAACGCTGGTACCTTTGGCCGCTCTTTTCATATGAATCCAGATGATATATAAGGATAAATAGAACAATTTTATAATTTGAAGACTCGTACATAAAATAAATAATTCATTTAGTAAATAATAACATATATTTCCAAACAAAACCTACGTTCATAGTAAAGATAAAGACATAACGTTTATACAAGATGGATACATTGATACAAAATTTTGAACTATTTGCCCTACCTGAATTAAAATGATTACTATGTAAACGCAAACATTTTTATTATTAAAAGGACAACTCATAATCTTTCGCATTACATGACGAATAAACAATAAATTATAATACATGATATGTACATTAACATGTACGCGATTTTGAAAGATCTGTCGATCCAAGAAAACAATTTTAATAACCAATAACTCTTGGAATGAATTACATTTGCAGAGATGATCCAAAAGTCTAATATGCACATTTTTAAAATCGCTAGAAATATAAACGTTACGTTAATCAAATTATACACATCTATAGCTTTCAGATATCCCGTTATTTCTTGCGAACATGTTGAAAGTATATGCACCACCAGTAATGCCACTAAACAACTCATATTTATAGCGCATCTAATTAGTCGATCTTCTTTCTTCAAAAACTGCGTTACGTAGCTAATAAAAATAACTAGCGTTGACGGAAATCCAGTACATAAAATATAATGCAAACTATAGCGTTGAAAAGTCAGCTCTATTATTAATACAGAAAAAGCTCCTGAAAGATAAGAGATTAGAAAATTAAAAACAAAATACATTAACTAAAACCTAAAGTATTTTTCATCAAACTGCTGCAATAACAAACGAGTACTTTTCTGTGGTTTAAAACCATGTAACTCTAATATGCCATTCATTACATCTAGTTACTTTACTCAAGAGATTTGGAAAACATGCATTAAAAAATCTAATAGTACTGACCGTTAATTATGAATTTGAGGAAACTGAAACTATTTAACCACATCATTAAATTATTTAAAAATTAATATATTAAAAAGGTAGATAAGTACCACTATATCCATACTATCATCAACACGTTCAAAAAATTCAAAATATTCCCGCTTTAAGAACTAGTATACAAGATTCCAACAGGTTCAACCATGTTAAAATGAACGAAGTATATAGCGCTTATATATATATATATAGCGCTTACATATATATATATAGCGCTTATATATATATATATATATATATATAAGCGCTATATATATATATATATAAGCGCTTATATACTTCGTTATATATATATATATATATATATATATATATATATGTATATATATATATATATATATATGTATATATATATATATATATAGCGCTTATATATATATATATATATATATTTTTCAAAAACATAAACCTAGGGGATAATCGCAAGAAAACAAGTGTGGTCAAGGATTTCTTTTTCAATATGGCAGCTAACATCGGTGTTTCTTAATACAAAAAAACCGTTTAGGTAATTCGTAATATTCATGAAAAAGAACAAGTATTTTCTCAACGAGGAACTACCCCCAATTTCACACTCAGGTTTGATAAATTTATCCGAATATCTGATACGAGGGCACAGCGGAATTTTTACGAGGAGGTGGACAATACTCCTGCATGCTTCAGAATTCACAAAATCCTATCAAAGGATTGTTGTTCTTAAACCGAGGTAGATATTATCAAAAAGCAAGAAAACACCTACATCGAAATCAAGGAGGAAACAGGAACTCGTGAAGATCGACTTTGCAGCCTCAACAATTCTAATAAGGGCCTGCTAGGCCAGGTTGAGAGGACCGGAAAACGGATACGGAAAAGTGATCAGACCAGATAGAATTAGATGAGCAATAAATAGATTCCAACCATTCAAATCTGCGGGGGTGGATGGAATCTACCCGGTGTTATTGCAAATGGGAACTAAGATACTGATACATCACCCGTGCAATATCCTTAAAAACTGCCTAACTTGGGAATAGACGACAGCACTGTGGCGCACGACAAAGGTCATATTCCCAAAGTGGGAGGAACACCAAAATCTTACAGAGCCATCAACCTATCCTCCTTTCTACTAAAGACACTAGAGCGATTCCTTACGTCAATAGCATCCTTGTCTACTAAATCCAATTTTTCAGCAAGATAATGCCTCACTGCATATTGCAAGGTTACTGTCGAGTATCTGGATAATACTAGGGTTAATGACTTTGACTCCTTTTGCCTTCTCGTTCGCCAGATTTATCACCAATAGAGCACATGTGAGATATAGATCAATAGTTTATACCTCCAAACGATGTACACGGTTTTTAACAAAAGATTCCAGAAGCTTGGGATACCATATCACAATTTGCCATTGCCCGCCCTTTTTTGTGTTGAAAGGTTGGCGCTTCTATAAGACATAATAATCAGTAACATCGTTTGGTAACGTCCATCCTATTGCTGTTTTAATTTACTGTATTTTCGTTTTCGGAATTTTGATTTTCTTTAAAATTCTTTTTATTGTTAGTGGCGCATGGCATTATTTGCTGTGGTTTCACTATAAATTCTCAAAAAATGATCTCCTGCCAAAGCAAGTGGCTTTGTAAACTTTATTATACGCAACTACCAGTTATTACAATATGGAGCTATTTTAAAATAAGGAAGTTGGAACCATTTCCGGCAATGCTGGAAATTAAACTACCGATACTATTAAAAGTTGATTTACAGAAAAATAAAAATTACATATTTTTCTAATTGCACTAGCTGTTGCTATTCAATAGGTTGCGGGAAGAAGGATATCTTAGAATCATGCTATATAGACTATTGTATATTCATTAATTTCTCAACAATCTATAACAATACATTGAGCAATAGTCATTTAGTGAGAATACCTGAACTTGTACGGATCGCTGATGTTCAACTCCTTTTACAATTCCAACTAAATTAGCACTTTGTATATTACACCAATTTTAACATGAATATCTGTTTTAACTATCATAAATACAATGATTTATTTTTTGTAATTTATTTGCTTCCCATACTATACCTGTTGGTCTATTTTCTGTAGTTGCGTACGTAGTAAGGTTTAGAAACTTAAATTCTTCAACTTTTAAACTGTTTGCAATTTCAACTGGTTCTTCAATCCAGTACAATTCCACATCGTATTTAGGAAATCTATCTATGTGAAAAGTGATCTGGTAAATTAGTTCATACTATAACATTGTAATAACTACTTACATGATCCGAACTTAAGTTGGCATACTTGTTGATCGAACGGAAAATATTTGTACTTAGTCGTGCAAAATGTACTTAGAATGTATTTTTCACTCAATATGACGCTTCCTTCGCTACCAAAACCTCTCCAGAAAATAAAGTCTTCCCTATTTTCCATATTCCTAAGTCTCCCATTAATGAAGGTAATTTTTGGTTTCCATATTTTCTCCGCAACTGCCAGCCTTTTCGTTTCAGAATTTACACCTAATCTGGAATCAGTCCATCTTTGATGTAGAAATAAAATTACTTCTAACTCCTACAAAGAAATCATGGAAGTAATGATAGAACATTAGCTACATGGTTTTTCTTTAATTATTAAGGCTGTCAAAAATATCCTTTTAATATTCATAACGTAAACCTGTATATGATGTAGTATTAGTAACTTGTGCTATATAAAGCAAATTTAATTTAACGCAATTGATGAAAGTGATTATAGTGAACTATCGCTTTATTGAAGATTTTCTTTTCTGCGCATTCAAAAAAATGCCGGTTTGAAATAAAAAACCGAAGTAAACTCAAAAACTAACAATGAATAGTTATACTTTAAAGATCAGATATATACATACTTGATATAGCAGCTCTAGAAGTCTATACACTTTAAACTGACCTACAAAATCACATCACATTGTGGGTTATTCTGAATCACCAAGAGATCGAGGGAAATGAGAAGCCTAATAAACTGGTGAAAAGTCACCGAACATCCTTTTCATTCAGATGTGTTCTACATCAACAATCGTCGTACTGGGGAAACACTGCTGAAGAAAGTCATGCGAAAGCATTTCGTTCTCGCCAAATAACGTCATTACTATCTTCATTCAAAAGGGACCTCAGGCTATGGGTAGGGATGCTGATAGGACATGTAAAAATGGCAAAACACATATTGCACACATGTGCATGCAAAACTTACGGAAGGATTTCTTTCTGACTACCTTAAATGTTATATTACAAGCTGTGGACATATAAATTAAATCCAACATAAATCCATTATTAAATCTGTGATTACATTTTTAATATTTGTGTTTTTGACTATTTACGTATCTAGGACAGTCCATTGCTCCACTTTCCGCACATAATTAATCTACAATGTAATACCAAATATAGATAGTTACATTGCTTTGAACGAAATACTTGTACGATGATAGAGAGTTGCAAAGACATGCAACATGGTTATTGCCTTTCGACCGTCAATGAGTGGCAAATATATCAAATATGGCCGCTCTAATAATAATTTATAATCAAGTACAGCGCAACAACCCCGGTGAAAATTCGGGAAAGGCCTAAGGTACATACAGCCGTTGCTCTTATCAAGAATCTCATTAGTTATAAGTTATAAGTTATCTGACCATAACCCCATGCACCTTAAAATGTGTAAATTATTTCATGACTTTGCTTCTTCGCTTAAATATTAGGTGTCCCAAAAGTTTTTTCAATTCGTTTTGTTCACTGTGCAAACAATCGCTGAGTAGAGGACGAGAAGGAATGTACTAATCGCTAGCCCGGTCCTTAGAAATTTGGTCGCTTTGGAATTTTAGAAGAGCGGAGCGTGCGTGCTGTGTGTGCGTGTTACAAAAACTTCTCGCATGGGGCACACTTTCACCTTAATAGTCATATAAACAGGCAGAACCGTCGTTATTGCTGTTCACAAAGTCCAAAACAGAAGCATGGGAGGTCACTTCACTCCCCAAAAATTACTCTTTGGATTGCAAGGTTGGCGTAATGAATTATCGGCCCGTATTTTTTGAAGACCACAGGATTTTATGCAACACTAAGATTTTAATCGAAACATCTGGTTCCAACAAGATGGAGCAACATCTCACACGTACCGTGTCCTTAGCAGTTGTTCGAGAAATTTTCCCTTGGAAAATTGATATCCAGACGCAGTGACACATACTGACCAGCACGTAGCCCCGACTTGACATCAATGGACTTTTTCCTATGAGGCTACCTTAAATCAAAGGCATACAGCAACACTCTTCATTTTCTGAATAACTTAAAAGAGAATATTCGAAGAGAAATTGCAACAATCACGGAGAATATGTACCAAGCAGTTCTCGAAAATGTTGCCTCGCATTCAGAAGAGTGTCAGCAAAATAACAGAACACATTTAAAAGACATAATTTTTAAGAAATAAATTCCTAAAACCTGTATTTTGATAAAAAAAATAAACATTTATTCATTAAACCTGGCCATTATTTTATTATATTCTTTTTATTTCGAAAAGGACTTTTGAGGCACATAGTAACGTTTACGTCACAACTTTTAAAACATATAAATGCACATACCGCCAATATAAAAAATGTATGCTTATAAGATCTTATGGAAATTTAATATAACACTGTCTACAATTAAAATCTACTACACTGTGAATTTTTGAAAAATATTTATTAGTACCAAAAAGTACTTATACTACATTAAATGTAAAAGAAACACAATTCAGGAAAAAAATTAAGTAAATACACGTGTGTACTTAACAATGGGTGGGATTACCTGTTCTTTAAATACATTCAATAATGCGATTAGGCATTAAATCAACTCAACGGGATATTATTTCTAGGTACATTTCTTGCAACGCCGCATCGACTTGGTGCCACCAGTTATCTCTGTTAGTAGCAGGAACCGAATTTTGCAAAACTCGCCGCTCGATAATATCCTATGTGTTCTATGGGTGAGAAATCTGGCGAAAACAGAATTGCATTGTTTGCACTGAAGAAAGGCATAATTCGTTGCATTGTATAACGTCAGGTATTATCTTGTCGTTTACAATGGTCCGTAAGGTAATATTGCAGGTTGCAAGATTTTCTGTATGTAACTAGCAACTGCTTCACCGCCATAAATCAGAATCTAGGTGACCTGGAAGCAGAACTGATAGCATCCCAAACGATTATGCCGAAGCTTGGTTGGCCCTTTCTTTATGTCTCCGATACAGTCACGTTACCATAAAGAAAACTAGAATCTGTCACTAAACTCTACTCATCTAATTATTGTCAACACGCTAGTTTAACACGTCTTCGTTCATAAACTGACCGTAATCATGTTCTACTACCGATAACTTTTCACTGCTGTTGCGCTAAACTTGTTCAAAGCGGTGTTGTAAAACTAAGCGTTCGAAGAGGGTTAATTGTTTATAACGTACAATGTTATCGTCTGTGAGGATTGCTTGAAATATTCAGTATAGATTATATGCATTTTTGTACATGTGCATTACAATTATGGGATAGCGATATAGCAAAATCTCGTAAATTCTATCAGATTAACTAAACAGATATAATATGGTATAGCATCGTTTAAGGTAAACTTCAGAAACTTATTTAGTTTCAAAGAAATGTTCACACAGTTTAAGGACGACGCAATGCTAATTGCAGACAGTGTTTTATCATTTGTATATAAAATACTTCAATAATAATGACACCGTTCCAAAATGAAGTGGAATGATGGGAATAGTATGATTTATAAAATAAAATTATATTTGTTATAAAAATTGTAACGAAAACATCAGTATTACATTTACCCATACTACTCTCGTTTAAAAGATGGTATAATTGTAATTATAAATGTTTTTTATTTCTTGCAGAATTCCTAACGACCAAGCTGGTTCACCTCATTCAAAAACGATTCTATTATAGTCATCTGTTCCGACATGAAATGACTTTTAAATGTTCTGATTATATATAATAATTCTCTTAGAAATTCAATAGTATAATATGTTTTCCCTGGGTACAGAAGTTATATAGAACGAAAAAGTCAAAACATACCTACCATTTTTTTGGCGTCAACAAAGTACATATTTTGAACAGAAACGGAGATATTAATTGTTGTTGATTCTAATCCATGTGTTTGTGGCCGGCTCGTGTCACTTAGTTTTTTTCCTCCAGATAATGAGAATACAGTATTCATCAACACAAAACAATCAACAAAATCTCTAAGATTAGCCATATCACTTAAATTTTTATCACAAATTTAACACTTCCTTCAATTCTCTACCACAATTAAACACAAATTAAATCCAATACAAAGAACGTAATACAGTGAGATGGAAAAGTAATCAAATGCTATCTGGTAAGTAAATTAAATCACGCGAGTAATTATAGATGCGCTAAGTCTTCATTTGTATGAATGGTAAATGTACTTCCAGTGGTAAAATATTTCTTCTAGTCTATTATTAATAATGTAATAATAATTTTGTTTGATCAGATATTCTTGTTTTATATTAACAAACTCCATTTCTATGTGCAAGAGTTAAGATTCTTTTATGTGATACTCTGCAGTTGTGACATTGCATTACCCTAACAAAATATAGTTTAACTTACATTTCACCTAATATGTCTTATTTTTTGTTCTAGTTCTCAAGTGGTTTCAATCCAAAGTTCTTCCACATTTCGTTGTGGAAAATGTCAATTGTTTTATTTATTTTTTTTTTAACTAAAACACTTTTAATTGGATTTAAATTCGTGCTTTGAAATGGTCATGGAAGAACATTAATGAGATTTTCCTCAAACCAATCAGCTACAGTGTGTCTCTTGTACACAAAGTTGTGTCCTCTTAGTCTCTTCAAGGACATAAGCACATTTGTGCATGTTTCATTCAATGGCAAATAATTTTGCTCAAATGTGATCCTTATATACTCAAATGCAAACGTTGTGACCATCTACTTCCCCGCCGTAATACTAGCCGAAATCGTTGCAAAATTGCAACCAAACATCTATACTTAGTGCTATCGCTTGATTTTTGATTTTCAAAAATTAATTTGTCTCTGAAGTAGTTAATGAATCCAGATATAAGATGTTATAATCTGTCAAATCTCACGTTTAAAAATGAAATCATCTGGAAAAATAGAAGCTGATGGCAACATTATACATATTTTGAAATATTTCTCTATAGTAGTAGTGAAATAATTCTCTGTAGTAGTGATCATAAATTCTCAAACAAACACCACTTATCCATGCCAGTACGCTTACGGAAAATCTCCCACTCTTATTATTTGTACTAATGTATTGCTCTTGACATGCCTGATTCGATGGCCAATATACTTTGACGTTACCTTTATGTGTGGGTTGAAAAACTTCTGGAAAAACTAGTGTTCTAAAAGTTCTGATTACGATTGATATAACCATTAGCAAAATGTAGTCTTCTTCATTTATTTTGTTCTGTCAACTTTGGTTTATTAGCAGCTGCGCGGTCTTCCACAAACTCGTGGTCTTTAACATCTCAATAGTCTATTCTATGAAGATTATTTATTTCATTTATATGTTAATTTAAAAATACATGACTTACATTCATTTCTTCCACAATTACTTTTGAGAAACAAATAGTTTTTTTTTTGTTGATGAGCGACCCAACGTGGTTATAAGCTATTTTAGCTTGGCATAACCGCAGGAGCCTTAAGGTGTAGGAAAGTGTATGCAAAGTGTTCCAGGGTCTTGTTGCTACATCTCCTGGCCGTAAAGGGTGAAATGCCGTTGATTATTTTCCCAACGGTGAATAGTGACTAGGGAGGATACCGAACTCTCCCGAAAAGTACCGCCACTGTACTTGTCGGACGCTTGTTTCAAACGCACGACACTTGAGTTGCCAAATTTAAGTGCTAGCCCTCTTACCACTGGGCCACCAAGCCGCCATTATTTCAACGTGTATTAAATGATTTGGGATGTTTTAAAAAATATAGAGAAATACGATATAATTTTTAATAACTTTTTGCTTCTCATATGACAATACCCAAAATACAGCTGCTTATGGTATTGGTGGGATGATTCACAGGAAAGACAATGTGAGAGAAAACGCTAACGCGCGGATATGTTCTGCCAACCTGGCGTCATGAGCATGACTTTGAGCGTCTTTCTCTGCCTCCTATTAAAATTCCCTCTTGGCTAATCAGGGACTACTAGACTAGAGAGCGCGCGCACCATTGCTCGGGAAAAGGTTGGGAAACTGTAACTACTTATATCGCTATGTTCTGGACGACTGGCAGGTATATACTCTTGGTACTAGATAGCGCCAAGAAATGTACAGGCTGTTCGTTTAGAAAAACGATGGTAGAGCAAGACGCTCGAAACCGCGTTGATAACACCGAATGGGCAGAAACACCCCTGTCCAACTGGTATAGGGAAATATGCGACGTTCCCCCCCTACAGGGGTCACAGTTTATGTATCAACTCTCAGATGGGAGTGATGATCTCGATGCGCAACCAATGCAAATAATACCAATGTATCAAATACAACACAAGTTACATTTTCTAAATTATTTTTATTTCTAGACATATATCCTCTTAAGTTAAAAACTGTTTGAAACTGGAAGGTGCTCACTGTTATAAACGCCAGTGTATCACATTTTCGGTGTAACATTTGCGTTTACAACAATAAACATATTCCATTTTCAATTATTATCAAAAACAAAAGTGTCTATTAGATATAACTTCAAATTACGCGCCTTTTCCGATTAGCGCCTCTATGAGTTGAGACCAGAGGTTACTCCTCACCACCGTCACAAATTTTTATGATTGGGTTGGCCATCTCTATGTGTATTATCTCTGGGCAGAAACATGTCCGCGTGTTAGCGTTTTCTCTCCGCCCATTGTCCTTCTCGTGATTACACCAATACCATGAGTGGATGCATTAGCAGATTGGTTGTTGGCTATTGTTTTTTAGGCAACTTTTTTTCGATATCTCCTGTGACAACTTGTTTGATAATGAAGGGAATGAAATTCTAAGTATAGAAAAATTGCAGGAAAATTTAAGCTAGAGAATGAAAGTTTCTTAATTTAACAAAATAGTACGTTTCGTAATTTTGACAATTGCAATACTGAAGTAGTAAAACAAAGCTCGGCGAATTCTATAAAACATGTTGAAATTTAGTGAAATTAAATTTGCCTTCGCTTTTCCTTCATTAATTAAAGGTTGAAATGTTAGTTCAGTAACAGTTCGATCACGATAGAGATCTATTGTGACGTTGGTAAAGACAATAAATTTCCAATGCTACGTCTATATTAAGCTTACTATCCGTGAAACAACACGAAATAGAATTTATTCTCTAATTAAATTAACATAAGTAGACAGTGAGAACTTTTCTGCTTAAGTCATGTTAATTGCCAATCTAGTTGTGATGTTATCTTAAATCGAGGTTAATTTTTTTGAAAACAAGAGTTTGAGATCTTTACTGCACGAAAATGATTATATCGTCATAGGAATACTCGGTAAATCCGAATAAATCCAAACACTTTATTTTGCACAGTATAGTGTATTTAAAAATAACGCAGGTGCAGAGGCGCCATTATGAATCATTATTCTCAATGAACATTTCCATTACTATTATTAGAATGAGATAGTTCATGGAGCTGTATATATCAGTAAATTCAAAATTGAGTTAAATTACATAATCTTGATCTGATCCTTGTAATTGTACTATAACCATAAAATACACCCTTGGATTTTACAAAAGCCTGAATTATGTACTGTACTTGTATCTCAAACAAAAGTTAGTAGTATAAAAACCACTCATACACTTAAAATAAAACACAAACCTATATAGTGTGTTTATTACCAAACCCTACTATCTTGTTACATTAAAAAGTTTAATATCAAATGGACATGAATATGTATATCTTACTTATATTTACCGATGGATCAATACATATATTGAAAATTGCAAGCTTGTGTAAAAATACCAACTTAATATTAAAGACCATTTTATATAGTGTTGTGAAAAAACAATGTTATATATCTAGCTTGTTTTACCAGATTAATATGTCACTTTTAACCTTTGTCATGGTGATAATTTACAATTAGGTTTCAACAGAACAACTAAACCCGCAAAAGAAGATATAGTACCAAGAATGCCTATCGTACCTGGTGATAATTTGAGATATCCTAATGCAGTCAATGGTAGAAAGATATCACATGTATTCTTCACTAAATCAACCATCACTTCTGGATACGTCTGTACACATACAACTGCCCTGCAGGTACATCTAGCAATATCAAAAACAGTAGTCAATTTTCGAGCTGTTATCTCTTCCTTATGTAGTTTTAATATTTTTGATATTTCATACAAATCCCTAATTAAACTCATAACTATTGAATACAACCAATATTGACTACATATCTTACTCCATTTGTCCAGGTTTACTGTACACATATCTGACCTACCAAGCCACAAAATATGATCCGCCAACAAAAACATGGAGTTGCTTAGTTTCCCTAAGATAACTGTTATTTTTATAGTGGAATCATTATGATTCAAAAGAGGTAATATTGAATATATGGTGTCTACACATTTACCAAATCGTAGCACTAAAACATCAATTAATACTGAAAATGCTCAAAATATAGCATTTTAGCCTACATTTTCTAAATGAGCTTAGTTGGAATTCTACATTTTTAAAAGTATCACCACTTTTGCCATCTTGTTGAAGTTTATACCAAACAATTCTACTTAAATATTGCAACAACCTAAAAACGAGATAAAGTTGAGGTTATAACACAAACTCTATGAAACGACTTGCCTTGCTGTTTTATCACGACCTGCCGTTTGTGTATTCAACTTTACTACCTTTTCCATTTTACGTACGCGGAGTAAGTCTCAAAATTATTAAAGAACTTCTCTAATTGCACTGATAAACACATTCGGCCAATCATTGTTTACATTTAAATCTATTAGACTTTAAACTGGAGATACAGTATAAAACAATAATAAGTACAAGCGAGACAGAAAGAACAGGTACGAAGTATTGCAAGGTTAACTATAGAGTTAGTGTTATAAAATCAAACAAAATGTAATCCGTTCTTCTAACCAGTAATGGATTCTAATCAAGAGATTTTAAAAAGTGACGCTCAAGACGTGAAACCACTTATTGAAAGTGAACCACAATTTAATAATCTGTCCTCGTCAGATTTAACAAACAGTCCAAAAAAGTGGTCACCAGGATCTTGGCAAGATGGAAATCGTAAAAGTGCTTTTCAACCCTACAAAAATACAGTATTGTGTACAGTATTGACAAACCTACAAAGAGGAAATGTGCAAGCTGAAACTCCAATACCACAATCAGCAGACGTAAATTTTCATACGCGGGCAGGACAAGGAGAAATAACCCAAAGTGACATTGAAGATGAATCATCAGTTGACACACGTGACAATAATGAATTAACAGCATTACATTGGGCAGCAGCTTATGGACAGTTAACAACAGTTCAGTTGTTACTAAACAATCATGCTGAAATCGATAAATTGGGGCCGAATGGTGAAACAGCGCTATCATTAGCTGCCAACGGAGGGCACATTGACGTAGTACGATTGCTGATAACCGAAGGAGCAAACATTAATCATATTGACGGTGTAATTATGTATTTTTTTCTGAAGTATAAGCACATATGGCATCCTACCGCGCATATACAGATTGAAGAGATTTTGTAGCCTAAGCCAATCAGCGCGCGAATTTAGAAACTGCTATTGGTATCATATCATTTAATTTGCAGCAGTGGTATAACAGCGACATTGATGACGCACATTCGAGTATGTGAATGGAATGGGCTGCTAATGAGTATCTTATATATTTTTATCATGGTAATATTATTATACTATTATTACACATTTGGGAGAAGTATCTTCCACCAAATCCCTTTTTATGACTGCATGCATTATGAGGATAATGTGAGTAATTTATTTATGCACAATAGATGGTTATCGACAATGGTTCACACATTTAATGTGAAAGTATCGTGAGAAGTAGTCGTATAAGGTGTGCTCATTGGCAGTATCAAAGTACACCCAAGCCGCACACCCCAAGACACATTATTGCAATTTGAATTGCGGGCATGTTTACGCGCTTTGTAATTGACGTGCTGATGGGTCTAAAGTACAAAATCTCCATCCAACATGCGCGTAAACATATTTTATAGTTTTCTAATTTTTACCATAAAAACTTACAACCACCAGTATCAAATTTTAATGTGTTATTTTCTATTCTTTCCTATTTGAAAATTCTATACGTCTTAAATGTTACTTTAAAATCACTTTTCCGCGCATTTAATTATCTCTCTACTGCTATATATGCTTATAGATTCATATCTGAAAAACAAATAGTTGGCATTCTTGATTTGTTCTTCTATTACGGCTTTCGTATGTTCTGAATTTCATTAAAATTCCTAATATAAATCTACATAACAATTACAGCAGTCATAACAAAGAATGAAATCAACGCTTAATATTAAATTCTTTTCGCAGGACGGAAATACACCATTGATATATGCAGCTAGTGGGAATCATCCCCATTGCTGTAATGACCTCTTATTACATGGAGCAGATATAACCATAGCAAATTTAAACGACGATACAGCTTTTGACCTTGCAATTAGTAATAACAGCACTCTCGGTAAGATGTTTTAGATAACAAAATTTTCAATCAGACAAAATAAATTTGATTACTCTATATAATTTAATTTAATTTGCAACTCGTTTTGGGGTTGTGTTATCCCTTTTTCAATGCAACAAATGATATTAGAAGCTGCATTAAAATGTACATATTGCACTTTTTACGAAACCTCCATAACTTCTTTATAATGTTATATAACAACACAACACGTTAAAATTATATTAAAACTACTCTGTAAACATCACTAAAAGTTTAGGTTAAACCAAATTAAATAAAATTGGAGGACGTAGAGGAATCAAATATGATTATTTTATCTGACTGAAAGTTCTCGATAAAAAGGAAAAAATAGTAAATTGAAGAATTACTACAGTCAATGAAAAAATAAAGATAACGAAACCTGTATTTCTTATCAGATTAACGTAAATAAAACGAATCCAAATGACACAAATTTAATGCATTTTTCCTAATAGCTTTACTATAAATTGCTACTTTTAGTACATTTTGCACTGGCAATTACAATCATTTATACTTATTTAAATTTGCGAAAATATTAGTAAATTACAAGACGTCATCAAATTCCATGTACTTACTCTAACCGATGACAACATTCGTTAAATAAAAATTCACTTTCAAGAAAATAGGATAACTGTCTAGTGCGCTCCACATCATGCACATTTTGGCGATCTTTAAAATAGCTTGCACCAGCTGCCTGCTCATGATCAAATCACACACTTGAACAGTTGAGTTTCAATGGGTGTTATGTTCTATGCGTTGAAAAAGTATCACAGACCAGATCTCGCATTCGGGGGCAAATAAGATTAAGACGCCATTTTCTTCCACTATGCTGGTGATACTGTGAGGAATCAGGCAGTGCCACTTGGCGCCTACGACTACTATATCATTACTCTGTCACGCACGCATATTAGCTTCTCCCAATCCTACAACTTGTTAGCCGTTAAGGAAACCTACTTTCTAGACGGCCCTCGTACTAGATACGACTAATCGAATTGTTTGCCAGTCTCGGTTTATCGAACCTGGCCGGTCTAACATTATTGTTAGATAAAAATAAGTAACTCTATAAAGTAGTTTCTAGTATGTCCAATTCCCATATGTATAGTTTTATAACTTTATATTATTACTAAAGACCGGATTACATGCAAAGTGCAAAAATTTAATTTAATTTATTTATTATATTTTACGTCTATTTGCAAATGTCTTACACTGATTATAGTTAATTAACGCTAATTAACTTTAATCAGTGTAATACATCTACCTATAGACGTGAAATATAATAAATAAACTAAATTAAATTTTTGCACTTTGCATATAATCCGGTTTCTAATTATTACAGTCAGCCTACTTGATGTTTCACTTTACCGACGTAATATACGGCAATACGAGAGTTACCTTTTAAGTTCAATCCGTTTTGCAATGAAAATTAAACACGTAAACATTTTCCAAGAATACATACTATCTCCAAAATACATGCGTTTGGAGATTATTTCAAAATAATCTTCAAACTATCGCGGCTACCGGCAAACAATTGAAAATTGTTTTGAGAATTTATGCATATGAAACTATTGATAAAGGTTTGGCATTTTCACTGCATGAACGTTATTGTTGTAATGCACATGCTCCGTATGATGTGGACTGATTAGAAATCGTTGAAGTAACATATCTACTATACGGCATAGAATTTATAAGTTCAAGATGTTGAATTTGAGTTTTTGCAAGTCGTTATTGTTTAACTTATTGTGCTGTCCTGTATTAAAACAACTTTTTATTTCTTATGTAATAGAAATTATAATTTGAATACTACTAATTTATTTTATTACTTCTGAATTTCAGCCCAAGCCGTAATAGAAAATTT
Organism: Trypoxylus dichotomus; assembly: GCA_023509865.1. Lineage (NCBI taxonomy): Eukaryota > Metazoa > Arthropoda > Insecta > Coleoptera > Scarabaeidae > Trypoxylus > Trypoxylus dichotomus. The sequence continues at coordinate 47,620,188 of CM042075.1, forward strand.
TCTTCTTACGTTATTGAATTAACGGTGACTGCATTGCTAATACTGCACCTATACTTTTATATTATTTGCAAAACAAAACCAGCATATTTCCATACAAATAGTATAATTTAGGAAAGTTTCCAGAATATTTAATCGCAAATCACAAAAGGAATGAATAAGTGTTTCTAAAACGAGTTAACAAGAGAAAAGGAGAGAGTATAGGAATGTAGTGTGATGGAAATTACGTCAGCATAAAGACCATAGGTCATCGCGACATATTTCATTTCATGGGTCGGCTCTTTGTAATAGTTTTGTGTTTAACTTTATTGTTACCAACTTTTAATATAATTTAAAATTACGACATATATTACTATCTTTATTAAAATATCTCATTTTTGTTAACTTTGTAACCGTATTAATCAAACTTAAACAGTGGTTAGCTTTTCTTGCGATACTTCGAAAACTAATAAAAGCAGAGAAATGGGAATTATTTTACACCAATATACAGCCATTATTAATACTGGTTATTTAAAAACAACATTCAAATTGGTGCTATGATTATGTATAAGTCTCAGTAGCATTCTAGCATAATGATGAGTGTAGCACATCCGTAAGAAAATTAATACATTAAAGTACACTCCGTCTATTTTGATTTTTTACCTGCATTCATTGTTTTGTCATATAAGTTAAGGCAATCTATTCATTTGACGATCTTTCTCAAGTACTGTTGCTTAAAAAGGAAGCAAGATTTGCGCTTGTCTCACAGACAGAGATCTACTTGATTTGATTTCCTATTTGAGTTTATATGTTCATTAAATGGTTTCATTAATAAATCAAATTTTGTTAAAATAAAATAATTTGCGCTACAATACATTACATTTATTTTCAAATTAACTGTTTATACGATGTTTAATTTGACCGAGATGCATAGGTTTGTTTCATACGAATAAAAATCAATTACGTAAGTAAAAAGTGAAAATAGACGAATTTAAACTATATAACATTGCAAAGCTTGTAGATATATATTAAAAAAAATAAATCCCGATTTTATTTTTAAAATTATTGTTGTTTGCGCCACTGGTAAACCGGAAATGTTTGGCAGGCATTTTGAAAGACCACTTTGTCTTGGAGCTTCATACTCTCTGACACACATATATCTTATTCTCTCGTTGTTCTAAAGTTATCCATAACTTGACAACATATGTAAACAATTTAAATGTAGTTTCTCTGAAATTTTATAAATATACTCATTGAAAATTTAAAGTTGTTTTAATTTTATGTACGTGGTTTTAAAAAGTCCCCAAAAACTGTCTTATTAGACCCAGTTTTATTTTTAAAGTATGTATATTACTTTTTTTTGAATATCCAATATATTGTTTAAAAACTGATGTGGAATATACTCTAGAACTAGGCAATTTCTAGTCTGTCAAAGCAAATTCAATCAAGCGTTTAGATTCTAATAACCATTATTTTTAATATCCACACATTTAACAGTTGACAAATTAGTTTAAACCGTATTAAACTGTATCTACTGTAATACATAGTACTGGTGTCACAAAACAATACAAGAAAAGAATCTAAACTAGACGGTTAAAAATCTCTAATAATATACGTGACAATTTTTAAATTAAATATATATCAAGTTCTAGCTGTTCTTTAATTACAATTTAATTATGTATTAATTCAAAAGCAAATCAGATGATAACAAACGTCATCTTATTAATAGCATAATTATTATGTCAATAGTACATAAAAGAAAAAACAAATTAAATAAGTTAATTAACTGGCTTAGTCTCTTCTCACTAATCTTAACCACAAATTTCTTCTATTATGATGTGCGAGCTAATATGCTGTTACATCTTGACATTGAAAACACTGATCGATCACTTATCTTTCTACCCACTTTTAACAGTATTGTCATATAAACTATATACTGGGTCTTCATTAAAGATTTATTCTCACGTGACCACTGCAATATTCTGCAAGATTTCTACAACTAGATTAAATTTTGATCAATGAACTGTTTATTTTTCGTATTTTCATTTTCCTCGTTATTTTATCTCTGGCCTTATTACAATGTTTTGTTTTTATTACTGAAATTAAATCGTTTTGTATGCTAAATTCAGTACAGTAGGAGTAAGAGTTGGTATGATATTAATATTTTATATTATATTTCAAGTTAGAAATGTCAAGGGGAAGAGTTGTGACCATTATTTCTCCACGAAATAATCACTGCTGAAGGATACCATGAATTTATTTCAGAATTACATAATGGTGAAATAGAAAACTCTTGAGCTTCTCGTTACGAGTTGGAGTTAGTATTAATTCACAACTGTTATTTCCACATGGCAACCACAAGAAATGTGGTTATAGTTATATAGAATTTAGAATTGATGATATTGTAATAACAATTAAAGCAAATAGTAAATTACAAGCAGTATAAGGTTAAATCAAAAAGAAAATCATCACAAGCTTTTGCACAACCTTTCTATATTTATGTTGTGCATGTTTAATGTGATCTTCAAAATCTAGTTTAAATTGTGAACTAAATTAAAATTTTAAACGAAAAAAAAAAGATACGTGAAAAGTCCAAATTTAAAATGAATTTATTAAATATTCATGTAACAAACAAGAATTACGTTCTAAAATCATTTTCTATGACCTCCATAATTTTTAATGCCGATAAAACCACAAACATTTTAACTATAATTACTTTTTGTTCTTTTGGCTTTTGCACAGTAAAATTGTTAAGAGTGATTTAATATAAAAAACACCTTGGGATTAGGAACGACACAATTTCTGTCCAAAACAAAAAATTGTTACGTCTATATTGGAATAATTGATCAAGGCCACTGCTTATTATAAACAACGACCCATATTTTAATCTTCTCAGATATAATTTAATGTTTTTGCGTTTTCGTCTTTTTCCTTGACGTTGTTTCGACATTGTAATTAAAGCTATTTGCATGTAACTAATTGCATAATGAATCCATAATTAAACATGGCCTCAGTTTTATTTCTAAATATATTGGGATAATATTGCCCTCGAAATATTTTTAATTCTAGTCACTTAAAAAAGTTGAACAAATTAGTAATAAATACTCAATTTTAGAAATAAATACTTATGGATTCGGAATTATACTCGAAGGTGCAATGGATGCTTTGTTTAGGTATAGTTAAACAGAATATGTTGAACTTTAATTAAAATCATAAATCATATTACTAGAATATCATTAATCCGAAATGCTAATAACGTAATTATAAAGTTAACAGTACCATGACGACAAAAGTCATTTATGTAGTGATAATTTTAAAACTTTTGTTTTTTAGATACCTTGGTAAGTATGCTAAACCTAAACCTTTTTTGGTTAGTGAAATACATTCAACAACGAAATAATTTAGTAGAATTTCTAAAAGTATGCAAGCAGCCTCCCGTGTTATATTTTCAAAAGAAAAGAAGTTACATTACGTTAATTTTTATTTCATGGCGAACGGATTTTAACATAATATAAGTTAGACCTTCGTTCTAACGCTTTATCTCCAAGTCAAAAATTTCAAACGAGAAGTGAGGTCGAGTAACACATAATAATAGATCATTCAAATCCGTAGTATGTCGTATTATATTTTTTGACAATTAGTTATTTTATTTTATTGTCGTGTTTAACAATAAATCAAAACGAATTTCTTTTATTAAGAAATGAATTAGCTTTTCCGAATAAAATTTTAATAAGGAGCACCTCGTTGGGTTTCAAGATTATGCTCATTAATTTCCGTTTAAATGATTCATTTAAGTCAGTAGTTCCAGTGTTCTGCCGATAAATTATGCTGCAATATTACTAAAATTATTTCTGCAGATTTCTTAAAGAATTATGGTAACATTTTCGTCTCAACAAAAAATATAACGTAATACATGTATAGTAATAATATAATTTACGAAAAACAAAAAAGAAGTATTATTTGAAAACGAAATAAAAACATATACTAATTACTGGAATAATACTACGAATAATGGATAAAATAAGTAAAAGTTGGTATTTAATATAAAATATGAATGTTTATAAAAACTATCGCAAAATGACCAAAAATGTTTAAAACACGGGTTACACTAGTTATGCAGTAAACATACGTATATATTTCACCAACGCAATTTGCATTTGCAGCAATTTTATAGACACGCCGAAAGCTCCAATGGAAATCCATATTTTTGATGAAACAATATCTTATCTAAAAATACTTACCAATTACTGTACTAATCATACTATTTAACACCATATGATTACAAAAAAATAAAGACAAATTTCCTGCAAGATGTTTCTATACAAAAAAAGAATTCATCATATTAAAATTTTAATTTAAATAGAACTAACTAATTACCATTAATCTGAGAATTACGTGATAACGGGCAACGCTAATTGTACACAATATACACCCAGCGAAATTTCTATAGTTCCATAATTTTCTGACTTCTCCTATAAGCATTTAGCTCGGTGTGAATTGGTAATTACCTAGCATTATATTTCTAAACGTGAAGAAATAGCAGAGACATTATTTTGCTAATACGACAACTGTTAGATATGAAGGGGAAGTACCTGTCGTATAAACGTATAAATACCAACGAAATTTCTATAATTTCATAGATTTAGAAAGACATCCTACGAAGTCAGGCACTACCTTTCAATGTAAAATAGCCTGCAAACATCTTCAGAAGTATATTGTTAAATATATAACGCTCATCGATATTTCGGTTAGCTTCTTCTGGTAATATAACCGTGCAACAAATTTAGACATGTATAATTAATGTTATTCAGCAGTAAAAGTTTTCGATGACTAAGAAGGGTTTCAAAACCACCCTTAAAAGAGACGCATAAACAGGCAAGGCTGAAATTTACCCATATAAGATGGGATCATGAGTGGAACAGCGTTATATTTTTTGCTGAGAAGAAATTTAACTTGGACAGGCCTAATGGTTTCAAATATTATTGGCGATTTACGCAAAAACACTGAAGTTGCAAAGACCTTAAATTTTGGTGATGGTAGTGTAATGGTTTGAAAGCCTTTTACCCATAACAATAAAACCCCTCTATATTTTATTTTTACGCGAGTGAATTCTAATTCGTATATACAACTTCTGAAAATGGTTCTAATAGACTTTGGTGAACAATTGCCCACGCAAGATTGAATATTTCAGCAAGACAATGCAGCTATCCATAATTCCAGTGGTTTCACTAAAAGTAAATTAATTCATTCCAATGACCTGCTCGCTCACCTGGTCTCAACTCCATCGAAAATCTTTGGGAAATATTGGAAAGAGAGGAGTATGTCAATAATAAACAATATGATAGCGTCAAAACTAAATTTCGCGATAATGAGATGGTTTAGAAAGAATTATAAATGTTTTATGTATTCATTTTATTAATTTTGTGTTAATAGACCTAGAGAAACTTCTCTGTTTTGAGTTACCATTACTGTAAATGTTCTCTGTATAAAGTGTAATAATTTTTTTAATGTTATTTTCTCTTGCATTTATGTTTCTTTGTAGTTCAGCATTAACTTCGATGCATAGGCAATAATCTTATTTATATCGATTTTATTTCTAATATCAAGATCAAAGTTAAATTAAATGTGTTACATTGTTTATTGTGTATTTTCTTTGTGATTTCCATATATTATTATTATTATTACTAGTGTTATTGTTATTATTATATTCTTGTTATTGTTCCTATTGCCATTATTACTAGATTAAACAGTGACAAATAGATGTTTTCATTAAGATTTTTTAACATTTTGTCGATAGGTGGTCTTAATCTTATGGGCAGTAATGTATAAGTACTTACAAAACTAATTAATAATTATTTATCAGTTGATAGCAATGTGGACGGTTGCATAAAACACAGCATACGTATATTATGAATAACTAATGCGATAATTTATCATCGAATGCCTAGTACTATACTGCTATTGAAAATAAAATTGTATTATGTGCAACAAAAAACTTCTCCTACTCCTCATCCTTATCTATGTACATATGTCTCAATTCATACCCTATATATTGTTCACGATTGTGGTTTCGTATAGCCGGTTCGCTCCATCGATATGTCGATTTCGCTGCTCATAATACGCGGAAGTATATATGTATAAATGAGGTGAACATTTACACATGTCATTCTTTAACTTTCTTTTAACTTAACGGTGTTTATTTTATAATCGAATAAAGAATGAGTGATACGAGTTATATTGCTGCTCTAGACATCGGTACTACAACTATTAGATGCTATGTAATTAATTCAAGAGCGGAGACTGTTGGGAATGCGGTTACAAAAGTAAGTAGGTAGGGATTTGGTAGATCGTATACACTGTTTTGTTTTGTATTTATAACGGACGAAAGTTAAAATATGTGTGCCAACTGAATCACTATAAAATGCTATACTTGAAGACAAATATTTTTAAACTTTCTGTTTAGGTATATGTAGAATATAATAATAGCAGGTATTATAAAGTGCAATTTATCTGGAGCTAAAATTGATTATTATGAAGCAATTAGTTAATTCAAAATATTTTTACGAGGGCGACCTAAAATGTTTCCGGAATCAACAAGAAAAACACGGTATTGATGTGGTTTTCTGTTTTTATTTTTCGATGTAGTCTTTTTCAAACGGTGCTCCAATCTCTTCAAGCGGTCGGAAAAGTAGGATGCTTCAAGGTCTGCAAAATAGCGGCGATGACCTCCTCATTTGAGGCAAATCTCTTTCCTCCCAGTGATTTTTCAGGTTTGGGAATAGGAAAAAGTCGTTGGAGGGTAGGTCCGGTGAATATGGAGGATGAGAGACTAATTCGCAGCGTAACTCATTCAATATGGACACGACGATGCGGGATGAATGAGCCAGTGCTTTGTCGTGGTGGAAAAGCATTTTTTTTCCGCTGCAAACAAGGCCGTTTCTCCTTCAATACTACATCAAATCGGGTCAATAAACCGTTGTAGTATTGCCCCGTGAACGTCCTTCCCTTCTGCAAATAGTCGACGAGGATCTCACCTTGAGAATTCCAAAAAATGGTCGCCATGACCTTTCCGGTCGATGGAACTTTGCTTTCTTCGGAGCCGATTCGCCCGGAAAAGTTAACTGCTTCGGTCACCCGATTTTGTTTTTGTTTCGGTGTGAACAAACACGGTACCCATCGCGCCGAAAGCTTTTTCATGCCCAAAATTTCGTGTAGGATATGGCCAACGCATTCTTTTGAGATGCCTATTGTTTCTGTTATCTATTTCAGCGTCAATCGGCGATCGGCTAAGACATCATGAATCTTCTCGACCATTTCATCGTTGATAGCGGTTTTTGGGCGTCCACTGCGTGGTTCGTCACTTATGCTTCTGCGGCCACGTTTGAAGTCGCTTACCGAGAATCTGATGGTCGAAAATGATGGAGTACATTCGCTATGAACCTCTAGCAACATCTAATCTCGAATTTCCTTGGCCGTTTTCCCAGTCATCCAAAAGTGTTTTATCACAGCACGAAATTTGATTTTATCCAAATTTGCGGAACCACCTGACTTGCTACACAAAACACATTCTTAAACAACAACTCTTGACAGTAGACGTCTGAGATTTTGACAGTTTCCATAAAAAAGGTGCCTTTGCCAACCAATGAATCCACTTCAACTTTCGTGCGCCATATCTTGCCAACTCCGAAAACATTTGAGGTCGCCCTCATAGTTTTAATATATATATAAATTTCACTGAATTCGTGTACAGTAGACGCTCGATTGTGAACGATCAGCCAAGCACTGTTCACATTAAAGTTTACATTGGCGAATCTTATTTTATTTATAAAGAAATAAATAAAATAAAATATGTATGTTTATTAAAAAATAAATTATGAACAATGAATAACATAATACATATAATATTAAAAAAGTAAAAAATATTATTTTTGTTAGCGTAAATTTACGCTTGGTATTTTCGAATGCCGTTGCCCGTAGTTCACGGAGCATTAAAATATCGGAATATGTCTTTTTCTTCAGCCCAATCTAACGCTTGATTAAAAATCCCTACAACTTGCGCGTCACTCACTGTATTTTTTTATTTCAATCGGAGGGTCGTCATCTTCATTCACCCCATCTTCCTCTTCATGTGCATCATCCATCTCGTTATCGTCTTTTCACAAACTAATATCGATAATTGTGGAAACAATATCGGGATTTATTGCTTTTAATAATTTGAGAACGTCCGATGACGCACTGTCAATAACTTCAGCATCAGATAGTAACTGTTTTTAATGACGGTTATTGGTACATTGTCTTCATCGTCATAATCATCACTGGAGTAAAGTAAATTTTTCCAACACTTTCTGATTGTTTGCTGGTTAAGGATAGTCCAAGCCATATCTAAATTTAAAATTGCTTCACGTAGTTACTTGCTTTAAGGATTCAAAAATGTTTTGAGGATTTTTCGATAACGCAGACGAAAGTAGACATTTTTGATACTACAATTTTGTAATTGTTATTACATTTTAATCTATCGGTTGGACAAGTGGAGTTACGTTGGCCGGCATGAATATAACAAAAATTGAGCCATCGTTACTTCTTAATTGTTCCTCTGGAGGATGTCTTGGTGCGTTATCCAAGATTAACACCGCCTTTATTAGAAGATTTTGCTTTCTTAAGAAATCTTTCACCTATAAATTGAATATGTATCATTAAATTACATTACTTATTATTACAGTTTTATTGCCATACCAGAGGGACAAAGTGCTTGTGGAATCATTCCAGAAATATGCCTTTGGTCATCCAAGCGGATTTTGAACAGTTATAATCAACGGTTCTCTTAAAATTTCTAAATGAATGTGACTTTCTGCCTTTCCTATTACTAGTGGTCTTATTTTGTGTGTAACCACTAGCATTAGTGCACGCTAGAAAAGTTATGCGTTGTCTTTCCGCCTTTCTACCCGGAACAGATTTTTCATGTGATGCAACATAGGTTTTCGTAGGTAATAATTTCCAATAAAGACTAGTTTCATCACCATTGTATATTTGCTCCTCATTTAAATGTAGCTCTTTGATTTTGTTCATTAACTTTTCCTTAAATGGTTACACTAGTTGTGATGGTGCCGATAATTTTTCACCAGATATCAACAGCAGTCGAATTCCATACTTCCTTTTAAATCTTTTTAGCCAGCCATCACTGACTACAAAACTTTCGGTCTCTTTTAGGTTTTCATTCAATAATTTTGCTCTCTCTTTAATTAATTCACCGCCAATTGGAATATGATTATCCTTTTATTATAAAAATCATTTATACAGACGATTTCCCATTGTAGGTGCTTGGGCAGTTTTTAAAGTTCTGCGATTTCCCGGACCTCCGTATATATCTGACCCACGTTGTAAAATTTGTGACTTGAATCGCTTAATTTTACAGATTGTTGCTTTAGATACAACCTTTTTTACCTTTTTTAATCTCGTCGATGATTTTCACTTTGTCACTTAATTTTAAAAATGTTATTTTATTGGACGTGGATGCCATGTCTATTCTGGTGTGATTTTAGCTGCACACTACTTTATTTCAGGAGAGACACGAGAGCCAACGCTTACGGGAATCCCATATATAAATCGGGGAACAACCGGTGCCGACGCTGAAAACGTTTACGTAAACATACTTTTAATCGATTCAATTACGAACATAAATCGGGAAATAACCGGTACCCTAAACTGTTTATATTATCGAATTGTACGTGGTGCAAGCTTGTTTACATTACCGGGCGTTCCATTTGATCCTATAGTAACAATTTTCTGTTTACATGACCGCGATGTTTCCACTACCGGGTATTTACATGAGCAAGCGTTTGCTGCACTTGAAATTCTACGTAATAAAACGAAATATGTGTTTCTATTCTGTCGATACCAGGTATACATTTCCTATACTAACAAAAGGAATCACTATACCGGGTGTTCAAATCCAGCGTGTTATCTTGCAGATCCGAGTAATATTTGTAATTTACATTATTGCTATACAGTTACTCAATGGTGTATCACGTGGCGCACCAAAAGGGCCCCACATTGCTGCTTCTTTAAAGTCTTGCAGTCGACGAAAATCTTAAGAACCTCGTCCCTTAGTTTGCGGAAAGCGCGGATATAGTCGCATTACTGCAAAAAGTTTAATAATTAAACAATATCCAGAGCATGTGCTACCTGTAAGCAATTAACGAAATTCAGTAAGGGAAAGAATTAACTGCAGAAACAGCAACGAGAGTAGGGTTAAAACTTAAGCTTGGTTTATACGGTGACACTGTCACGACACCGAATGACACGACATTTAAATCTCACATATTTGATATAACACGTGTCAAGGTACTAGTTAACACCGGTGTGAAAAGAGCAGCCAAAGTTAGCAGCCAGTTTCTCCGATGATACCCGAACGCCCATAGGCGGACGTAGAAGGCAGAATAAACAATTACATTATAAAAAATTATTATCCACGGAAGTTCAATAGCTACCACATTAAGATTTGGCACATACAATGCTTGTTGTCACACCCATACCAGCGAAATACAATTGAGTTTCGAAGGGTCCTTGCGGTGTGTTACTTACAATCCCCTCACATAAAAATTCATATTCGCGGAAGTTCATGAGCTATCATATACAGATTCGGCATGTGGAATACCTATACACACACGAAACTACCCTCCAAATATAATCGACTTGCAAAGGGTTCACGGAGTGTTTTACCTACGACCCCTTCATATAAAAATTCATATTCGCGGAACTTCATGAGCTATCACATACGGATTCGGTATATGGAATACCTATACACATACTAAACTACTCTCCAAATATCATCGACTTGCAAAGGGTTCACAGGGTGTTCTACCTACAACCCCCTCATATAAAAATTCATATTCGCGGAAGTTCATGAGCCATCACATACAGATTCTGTATGTGGGATACCTATACACATACGAAACTACTCTCCAAATATAATCGACTTGGAAAGGGTTCACGAGATGTTCTACCTACGACCCCCTTACATAAAAATCCATATTCGCGGAAGTTCATGAGCTATTACATACAGATTCGGTATGTGGAATACCCATATGCATACAAAACTATTCTCCAAATACCATCGACTTGCAAAGAGTTCACGGGGTGTTCTACCTACAACCCCTTCATATAAAAATTCATAGTCGATGATATTTGGAGGGTAGTTTCGTATGCGTATAGGTATTCCACATACCAAATCTGTATGTGATAGCTCATGAACTTCCGCGAATATGAATTTTTATATGAAGGGGTTGTAGGTAAAACACCTCGTGAACCCTTTGCAAGTCGATGATATTTGGATAGTAGTTTCGTATGTGTATAGGTATTCCACATGCCGAGTCTGTATATGATAGCTCATGAACTTCCGCGAATATTAATTTTTATGTGAGGGGGTTGTAGGTAACGCACCCCAAGGACCTTCCGAAACTCAATTGTATTTCGCTGGTATGAGTGTGTGATAACAAGCATTGTATGTGCCGAATCTTAATGTGGTAGCTACTGAACTTCTGTGGATAATAATTTTTATAATTTAATTATTTATTCTACCTTCTATGTCCGCCTATGGGCGTTCGGGTATCATCGGAGAAAAAGGCTGCTAACTTTGGCTGCTCATTTCACACCGGCCTAGTTAACTCAAATGACCACATTACAATGTCACAGCACTTCATATTACGTTTTAATATGTTTGTTTAGACGAGGCTTCAGATACAGTATTTCATTACTACCGTGCAAGGACAATAGGAAAATGTTATAGTCGCCGTTAAGATACCAGAACTCGGAGAAAACATACAAATAGATTAAAATAAATAAATATACTTTTGATAATTGGATATAACTTAACCGATTTAGTCTATAATCCCACTTCGATGTATAACGTATAAATTAAAATTAAGACGTAATAAGCATTTACTTATATAATAATAGTAATTGTATATTGTATTTGAATATTGACAAGTACAATAGAGTCTCGATTACATTAACATCACTAAATATGAGCAGCCAAATTTATATGCGTGTATTCCGAAAGGTTAACATTAAGAATATTTTCCTCTATGACATAAACATAAATAAAAAAATAATTTTAATCCTTCCATCGGTAAATTTAGTTCCTTTGTATTGATGATTCTAAAATCAGCCACGTAGAAGCAGTTCGTATATTTAACAGATGGAATCGGATGAGCAAAATAATGTTAACATCGAGGATATTCAGTCCCTACAAAAATTACGTGAACATCTACTATACTTTCAACCAAACATCATTTGAGTAACATGAACTTCTCTAACATATGAACACAATCGTCCATAATTAGTTCACGTTACCGAAACTGGACTTTATTTTCAAATTTATAAACTTCCATTTAATCTTTCGGAATTAATTAATGAGTGTTAAAACGATTTGGAATCAGTTAGAGCAATTTAAATTATGGTATAACACTAAGATGACACCCAACATTTAGCAAAACAACTAACTACCACTACAAATTCTTATCCTCACATCGATTTCTTCAATTTGAATCGATTGAATGAAGTCCTCGTTCCGTATTACTGCGAGGTGAGGGGGGTATATCGCTAGACATACGTTATTCGTTTCAAGTGAAGCCGGTGTTCGATTCATTTTTCAGTCGCCCAGAACGCAATCACCAGCTCGCAGCTTTTCATTCGGTATATAGGAGGGTAGATCTGAATGCTGCACCCGTGACCCACTTTGTGAAACTACAGTGGCATTATATTTTTTTGTTTTTCGACATAATCTCCCTCTACACTAATGCACTTGGTCCATCGGTGCTTCAACATCTAAACAGCCTCCTGGAAAAATTCTTGTCCGACCTCTGCAAACCACCTCTCTACAGCTTGCATCACTTTATAATTACTGAAAAATTTTGTCCCACGGAACACTTCTTTTAATTTTGGGAACAGCCTGTAGTCACTATGGGCCAGATCCGGTGAATATGGCGGGTGCTCCAGTAATTCAAAACCTGCTTGCTGTCTAGCAGCCATAGTAATACCTGATGTATGGCTGGGAGCATTATCCTGATGGAACAGCACACCGTGTCTTAACTCTCCTCGGTGTTTCTTTTTAATAGCGTCTAGCAATTTAGAAATCAATTGTGTATAGTAAACCCCTGTAATGATTTGTTCCTTTTGCAAATAGTCAATCAGGATGATTCCTTAAGCATGCCAGAACACATAGAGCAAAACCTTTCCAGCAGACGGCACAACCTTAAATATGCGTGGGGGAGGAAAACCACGATGTTTCCACTCTCTATCTTTTTTTATTTATTCACAAAAAATTTGTTCGACTCAATGGAAAGGTATCTCTATACAGTCCAACATTGCTATCAACGTTTGCATGTAAGATTCACCACATCTTACAGTAAATTGCGAGAATAATATAAGTTTATTAATCAAAGGAAAAAGTTATCCAGAGTTAATACATTCTGGTTATTTCTGTTTTTATAACTTAAGGAACTAGTTTCACAGTAGTAAATTATTACAAAACAAAGTGTATTATGTTTAGATCTAATAATAATATCCCTTCACCCTTGTATTTACTGTACTGATTTCTAGCATCTGTTCGAAATATGATACTCAATGGTTCTGGACGATTGCGGTCTTTTATATTCCCTGCTCGATGAATTCGGGGTTCGGGATGTGGTATTATTGACGACAGATGTTGTGATTTCATCTTTTTTTATTATTAATAAAAATAAAACTAAATTAACCTTTATCCTTTTTCTTTGAAATTATAATCAATTATTATCTTTGAATAATTAAACGTTTCTGCTAAGTTTGGGTAAAAACGCCGCACTCCTTCTTGGTGTTGCAGTTTCCATATCATGCAATATATGCACCATACACCACAAAAGTCAACAGTTCAAAAATTATTGCAAAACTCGATCGATTAACCGAAGAACCAAATTCAATAAATACAAATTCACTTTTTTTATATCGTTTTAGTTTATTTGCATAATACTGCTACAAACCAGGATTATACACAATACATATATGTCAGTATTTGTGTCTTGATTATCTTACAATTTAATTCGGTCATAGCAAAAATCTATAAAATGTTATGGTTTGCAATATCAATTTTAATATGTAAATTTATCGTAGACGAAATTACTCTATCCACAATCAGGGTATGTCGAAATAGAACCGGACGATCTTTGGAATACTGTGATATCAATAACAAAGGAAGCCATTTCAAGTAAGTAGTTTTTCTTTTTGGAAACAGTAAAGTAAAAAATGTAAGTATAGGACTTGTTTCCACTTTTAATTAAATACTAAACAGTTCTCAAAAAGTAGACTAGTCTGGGAACCATAAATAAATTTTGTTACCAATTTGTTATTTGAATGTGTTTACTAACTATAATAGTGTAGCTGAAGTCTCTCTCACTATTCTGAAAACTGCATTTTACCCGTCCAAGAAACTATTTCACATACATATTTTGTTATATTAGTGACACGGATCTCATACAGTAAAAACATTTATTCTAAAACGTATAATTGCGATCGCGGCTGATGGGCTATGTATTAGATAGGATATAAAAGATGTCTACTGAACTTTCTTTTCAAATAATGAAGTCGGTTGTAAATATTACAAAGAGACTGTTAAATGCCGCTTTGGTTTGAAGTTGGTCCTCTTACTGAATCAAGGAAGCAACCAAAGATACTGGGACATATGATAACAGTAATCTTAAATACCCTTCCAAATGCTTTAACTAACAAAATATACTAATAAAACACTAGTAATTTTTTTATATATCAGAAAACTTATGTTCAAATAGTCGCTAGTTCCTAATTTCTAATTGAAAATTATGTCATTAATCGTAGTATAGTGGTGTCCATCAAATAATATAAAAAAGTATGAAAAATGGAAAGATCTAATTTGATTAGACAAATTCACAATATTTTACGAAAATACCTTCGCAGACAGGAGAAAAAAAAAACAATGATGGATATTTAAAATAAAAATTTCTTTTTGTTTACAGCCGAAATATTCGTACTTAAGCATGTTATTGAGCTCTTAGCATGCTGTTTGAAAGGTAGACAGTGTTATCTTGTTTTTGTAATATCGACAGCTGTGTTATTGCAGTGTATGCAGTCTGCGTGAATGTATACGAGTTTGGTTGGACGGATTATGTATTCACATTCTTCATCCATAGGCGGCATATATTACAATTTCCAATGTTCTATATAATTACATCTTTTCTATTTTACTTCAAAGACATCCTGTATATTAGGGATATTCGTTACATCATTGTTTTTTTCATGTATTTTAACAATGTACAGATTATTGAAAAAGATATTTCCATTATTAGATGCAAATTTGGGACCAAAGGATATTAAATGTTTAGCCATCACAACTCAAAGAGCCACCTTTATTACATGGGCTAAAGATACTGGAAAATATCTTCACAATTTTATTACGTGGAAGGATACAAGGAGTAAGGACCTGGTAGAGAAAATAAATAATTCATACTTGCTAAAGGTACTACATACTAAAGGTAATTTTATTAAATTCTGAACAGAACTGTTGAATTCGATTTATTTAAAAATGTATTAATAAATGTATATACAGTGAAATTCCTCTTCGCGGACACCCCTCTTAACGGACACCCCTCTTAACGGACACCCCTCTTAACGGACACCCCTCTTAACGGACACCCCTCTTAACGGACACCCCTCTTAACGGACACCTCCCTTAAACGGACAGTTTCTCATGGTCCCGACCGGCTCTCATATAATTTCCATTGCATTAACTCTTTCTTGGACGGACATTCTCTTGAACAGATGCGGACACGAGAAAATGTTCTCTTAACCGGACAAAAAAATGAAATAAAAAGAAACGCCTTATCTTATTTTTATATCGAGAATATTGCTATTGCATTTCTCAATCGCGCCGCGCGCCAATTTCGCTGGGACTTCCCCGAGTAAACCGGAGATTTACCGACTTTAATCTTTCGGTACAAACGCAGCCTATGTCGTGCATTTCTGCCTGGCGTGAATTAGGGACTTCCCAAACTTGGTCGGGGATTTACCGTTCTCATTCTTTGGGTGTGAGAGAAATTAAATGTAAGGAACTTATCCAAGCGTTTTAATGTTGGAAAAACACAAGCTGCAGATATAATTAAACATAAAGAAATCCTTCTAAACAAATGGATGTCGAACAGCAATTTGAATGAAAAAAGAAGCTTTTTGACGGGTGATGGTACTAAAATTGACAAATTGTGTTATGACTGGTTTACAGCAGCTCGGCATAAGGGGATTCCTTTAACAGGTATGCATATGATTTTTTTTAGATAAGGTTTTCTTGCATTAATGCGTTGATTTTCTTTTCATATAAAGTTCTAAAATAGATAAAAAAAGTGAGATTACCAATAGGTTTGTCGTGACAAAAACTCAAAAAACTTATTTATTTTTTTAGATCCGCTAATACGATGAGCAAGAGAAATAGCCGCTTCTTTGGGACATTCTACATTCAGTGCTTCTTCTGCTTGGCTCAATAAATTTAGAATCCGCCACAATATAAGTTTTAAAGCGATTTCGGGAGAAGGAGCTTCGGTTAATGCTGAAGATGTTTCATCGTTTTTAAAAAAATGTCCTTCTTTGATTAAGGAATATTCACCGAGAGACATCTATAATGCCGATGAGACAGGTCTGTATTTTAGGGCTCTACCTGACAAAACGCTCACATTAAAGAAGGAAAAATGTATTGGGGGAAGTACCCCAAAAAGAGGTTTACAATTTTGCATTGTGCAAATATGGCGGGTGAAAGAGAAAAACTCCTAGTCATTGATAGCGCAGGTAAACCCAGAGCTTTTAAAAACATTAATATAAATAACCTGCCTGTAACTTGGAAATACAATAAGAAAGCTTGGATGACAGGACAAATTATGACAGAGTGGTTGCAAGACCTAGGTTGGAAAATGGCTAAAGAAAAAAGAAACATTTTGTTATTTTTAGACAATGCGGGATCTCATCCGAAAGACTTAAATAATATAAAAATATTATTTTTACCCCCTAATTGTACATCAGCTTGTCAACCACTTGACCAGGGGATTATAGAGAATTTTAAAACTTATTACCGAAGTCTTACACTCAAACATCTGCTAGTAAACATTGAAACTGCTAGTACAGCTTTTGAGTTAATAAAGAAAATTATACAACTGGATGCAGTTTATTTGGCAAAAACCGCTTGGGACCAAATAACCAAAGAGACAGTTCAAAATTGCTTCCGCAAATCAGGATTTAATTATGTAAATATGCAAAGTGAAGACCAGTTAACTGAGGCTGATACATCTGACCTAGAAGATGATTTGCCTCTTAGTGTACTTTCAGATATCCTCAAAAATAAGAATTTATTGAAATTGACGGATAATGAAAACCTTAATGATTTTTTGAACGTAGATGAAGATTTGTATGTTGAAGATCTAGATTCAGAACAAGAAATTGCAAATCCAGTTGAAATACAAGAACTTTCGGAAGATTCTGATGTCGATGAGGTTCCTGTGCCAACAGAAGCTATCCCAAATTATGGTAAAGCTATTACCCTTACCAAACAGCTCAAAAGATTTGTAGAAAATCACGGAGATACAGAGTCTTTGGAACTTCCTTCTAAATTAGAAATACGATTTGAAGACGCCATTTTAAAGAAAAAGAGAAGAAAAACAACAATATATGAATTTTTGCGACCTTAAAGTGACTATTTATTTCATTGTTTTGTATTACATACTACATCTATGTTCATATATTATACTTTGTATATATATATCTAAAAGAAATAAACTTTTTTTGTTAAGTTTAAAGTTTCTTATTTATTTTAAAAACATTTATACACATATACGATTTAAATGTCCCAGTTTCTTTAATATATTCATTTTTCGTTAAAACACGATTTTTGTTGTATCCACTACATATTTCTTTTATGCGGACACCCTTCCTGACCGGACATCTTCAGTTGGTCCCGTTGGTGTCCGTTCAAGGGAGATTTCACTGTAACATATTTTTAAGAAATATTTTCACGTTTGGTGAAGCATTTTCTTTAATATCATATAGAAAAATCTTAAAATATGTATAATATAGTCAACGATTATAATATGTATGTGCGTCTCCAGTTATTCTTTCTCACTGCAGTATTGCCCTACAATTATCTATCAGTCATTTGTCGAATGCAGTACCACAGCAGTACTTCGCTATTGACCTTCTACATCACGGTTATAGCTATAGTGGGGGAACGTAGAATTGTAGATACCTCCCCATCGCTGACTTTGCTTAGATTATATCTGTATAAAGTTAGGTGAGTTCAAGTAAATTGTCTTTCTACAGAAAACAAAATAAAATGTATACGGAAAGCTACTTATAATATGTTAATAACTTGTAATGGCACCGTTAGCACTAATTGCAGCGTTTGGCCTAGGCGGCATTGAGTATACTAATGTTTGTGTAACTTCTTTAGGTATTTGCGCCTATTATGCCGCCTTAGTAAGCTTTAGGAGGAATCGCACTCAGTTATAACTCTTTTTCTTACGCAACGTTTTAATTCTTCCCGTAAATGTTCAATAGGGTTTAAATCCGGCGACTGAGGGGGAGAATGAAATTGATGTGTATATGATTATATAGTATCTATTCCATTACCAGATAAAACGTATGCTTAGTCTTATTGGAATATCCATCTCTCGCCAAGCTCCAATTTTCTAACACTTCGAATCAAATTTGCCTTCGAAATATTAACATACTTATGCTTGTCCATAATCCCATCAATAAATTCAATATTTCCTACCACAGCCGCCGACATACAATCCCAAAGTAAAACCGACTGTCCACCATACTTAACTGTACCTTGCACATTTTCTCTTTTAAACTCACCGTTAGGTTGTCGCTAAATTTAATACGTCCATCAGATTGGAATAGGTTAACCTTTGCTTTGTTCGTAAATAACACTTTATTCCAGAAATTACATTCTTCATTTTCATGTTTGCGAGCGAATTCCAATCTGTTTGCCCTGTTTGCGTTATTAGTATGCGGTTTACGTCCGACGCTACGCCTATTATAACTAGATTTTTGTAAAATTCTACAAACACATTCTGGGTGGACAGTCTTTTCCAACTCTAATTCGATGCTTTGCACTACTTTCACTGCACTATTTTGGAATTTTCTTTGATCTTATTAAGGACGTACTGTTTGCCCCTCGGGGAACACAAGTATGAACGACCACTACGCGATTTATTTTCAAATGTACCGGTACAATTATAACTGCGTAACACTGTACAGATGATCAGGGTCTACCAACAATTTTTTAAATTTCTGCTAACAATTTCCCTTCATTTGTCAATTTTATATATACGTAGGTTTTATGTATACGTACACAACCTGTATGTAGAGTTTCATGAGATTTTGTATACATATTATTTCAGTAAGGAAGCAATTTACTTAAAACTGCCTAATTTTATATATTTTTAGTTTTGCATTATAATAAATGTATTACAATTATTAATATACTTAAAACCTTTTTTATAGTACTTATCTTGAGATATTTACTGGTGTATGTAGACTTTCGTGTGTAAATGTATGTATATATTTAGAATAATGTACTTTTTATATTTTACACCCTGTACTTAATAGTGCATATTTATAAAAAGATCGATTGGAATTTTACTAAAATTAGTTTATCACCTACATACCTATAAACAAGTTAAAATTATACCTAGATTTTCAAAGACGATGTAGCAATGTGTTAGATTAAACAAGTATAAAATTGTTGGTTGATTCATTTTCTTAGAGAACATTACAGTAATGGTATATACGCTATATTCTTCCAGTACGGCAGTGGTTAGACAATGCATTTCCAAATGAATAAAGGACGAAAAAGACCTATAAAATGGCCACCTATATCGTCTGATTTAACGTCACTAGACTTTTTTCTATGGGATTATTTAAAGTCTGCCATATTTATCCCTCAACCTCAAAATTTAGAACTTCGTCAAAGGATTATTGCAACTTGTCGTGGAATTAAAAGAGATGTTTTTGAAAATGTACGCCACAGTTTCTAACAACGGCTATACCATTGTTTAGCAATAGTGGATAACATTTTGAATAATTGTTGGATTCACTTTGTCTACCAAAAATTTTTGAATTCTAAAAAAACTCCGAAACGAATCGATCAATTTAAAAAAAAGGTAAACACCAAAATGTACTGTTTCAAAAGACCATTAAAATGAGGTATTACTCGATATCCCCTTTTGCACTATTAGAAATTATTTTAGCAATAAACAGTATCTGATAACCAAATTTGATTAATCATAGATCGGTATTACGTATTAACAACTATAAAAATAAAAAAGCGCAGTGTTAGATCCGATACCGTTTTCTTCTCGTCTCGCGGTTCCCTCGCATCCATTTGCACAAGTAGTTAAAATTGAGGGAGTCAAAATATATGCAATAAAAAACTTCTTATTATTAGAATTTCGCCGCTGTAATGTGTAAAAAATCTGTATATATTATAAAAAAATTACTGCCTTGGTGTTTATTAATTCTATTTTAACATAAAATGTTACCAAGATAAGAAAACGCTGTAAATACAGCTTTCTCATGGTATTAGTGGTAAAATCTTCTTTGGAACGGAGCAACGGTGACGCATATTTTGTTAAGATTGAGCAAAATTAAAACGAGGTCTCTAATATCGTATTTTACTAAAATAGAATCTAGATGATTATACAGTCTACCTTGAAAGCCCTTATGAAATTATAAGCTACTTATCTGATAACATCAACAAGTGTTTTCAAAAAAACCATCCAGCAGTAGTCGAAAGTAGTCGAGAAAAGGGTCTCAAAGTTTACATTTTAGAAAATTTTGATAAAATAACTTACTCTAAAAGTATATTGCTTAACATAACAGATTCAAACACTACAAGTATATGTACATACATAATTGTTGTTTTTTTTTACTATAATTTTGTAGTTAATTATGTTTTTTAGACTATCCAGTCTGGAGCACATCTGTTATACCTTCTTGGAAGAAGAGATCGATATCTGATGGGTAGTCGTTTTAAATTAAGTACAATTCAGGTAGTAGAAATCATTTGTTTTTTTCATTTTTAATGGAGGTAATAAATTACTAATTAGCGAAACTATTTTGTAGTGCACTAGTCGATTATTGTGGGTTTTGCAAAATATTCCAGAAGTTCGTCGGGCAGCTGATAATCATAACCTCTGCTTTGGCACAATAGATACTTGGCTACTACACAAGTTAACAGGTGGAACAAAATTTCTAAGCGAAGTATCTAATGCTAGTTCTACGGGACTTTTTGATCCCTTTATAATGAAATGGTCAGAAATTCCCAAGTTGCTTATGGGAATTCCAAAACACATTTATCCAGAAGTTGTTGATAGTGATTATGACTTCGGTGGCACTGTGCCTGAGATTTTTGGTGTACCAATTCGAATTGGAAGTATCGTAAGTTAGTATTTCACACTACACAGAGAATTAAGAGATAATATTTACATTTTTTGTTAAAAATACATGTGTATATATGCTTCAGAGGTTCTCGGATTTTGACCAATGTTTGAGGTTGTTGGTTCCTAAGAGAACTGGTCGCCAGTCGGCGTTTCACACACTCAATTTCTTTCAAGGTCTGCCATCACACAGATACACCTTTTTATAAAATTTTATGAGATTATTATTAAGAAAATATTTTAGTTGTGCCATATTCTTGAAAAACGTAAAACACTTAATCAAAGTATGAAAAAATACAGAGTATTCAATTTAAAAAACTACAACTTAATTTTAAATGAACCCATCCTTTAAAACCCCATCAATTTTTAGTTTTTTTGTTTTCTGTAAATTACCGCAGGCATAGGTAACCTGTAATGGTTCCAGAGTCAAATTATCAGTCACCGATCATAGGCTATGTATACATGATGACTGGTAAGTTGTCTATTGCTTTGAGGATGTTAATAGAGCTCATTTACAAGTGATATAATTGAATATTATTTATTATATTAATTAATTACTTAAAATGTGAAGTACTTTTTAACATATTTCAATTTGTGTATCTTTTCAAAACACACATAGGCAAAATGAAGGAACGATCTAGAATCGTCTAGGTAGAACAATTGAAAAACAATAATCTTTTGTTGCGCCGCCAGTGAGACGGCAAACATCAAAGGCTTTAATGTTTGCCACCTCATTCTTTGATGATCGCCGCCACTCGGCTTGCTCGCTCACTTGATTCCGCAGGAGCAAGCCGCAAACTCCATTTCACTCGATCTTCCTCATTTGGAGGGAATATGAATAAGTGATATTATAAGTGTGATTATTGATAATATTTTTTTTTATTGGGTTTTTCAAAATGTCTCGGGTCGGATCAAATCTTATAGCGGGCCGGTAATTGACCACATATGGTTTAATTAATACAAGGAATGCTAGTCGACCAGAAACAAGCGAATTTATTTCGAACAATTACCTAAGTAATAGTGTACTACACTACCTTCCAATTAGATATATGTATATTTTTCACTATGGATTATTTTGACAGTAAATAATTTCAAGAACAGATCATACTTCGCGTGATGTGTAAAACTTAAAACGTAAAATTCACCCATCTGCTGCTACTAATTGTAAGTAAAATATTTTCAAACACTGAAATTCAAAAAAGATTGCGTTACCTACTATTACAGGAGTATGCGAGTGCAGTGTTGGCAAATGTATATGTTTCAGAAGGCTCCCAAAAACATACGAAGTATGATACATTTTAACACTAAGATTTTCAATTCAAAATCGAATGGAGAATGTCGTTGCATGTAGCTTTTGCGCCAACTTATACATAACTTCTATTTTAAGAAGCAAGGATCAAGGGAAAATTTATCGTTTTTCTTTGTAAGCATGTGTTTTAGTTGTTGTATTTTCATTTAATAATATATATTTTTTTAAAAACCATACATTGTAAAGTTGTCAAACGCGAGATGATAAACTATTAAAAAAATAAGCATTTTTTTTTAAATATTACTAGCCATAAGATATGAGCTTCTAAAATAACTAAAATTCAAATATCGTCGCGAATATTATATTACTTACAAATAAACTCTAATAATACCTTCTCAAAGAAATACCTGGACTTGCCTTGCGTATGGATCGGTGACAAATTACGGGTTGAATTACAAATATCTGCGAGCCTGATTAAAATAGCTGCTAACTGTATTGAAAGTAATTAAGAGCCAAAAATTTGCGAAAAATGAGTTGCAATGTAAGCCATATATGTGCCCAAAAACTTAAATTTTTCATTTTCATCCTGTAACCGAGAACATACAAACACGATGAAAGCAGGACATATTGGACTATACTGTCATCATTCTTAGATGATATTCAAAATTTCTAGTTTGCGTTTATTGATTTCGGTTTTATTATCCTTATTTGCGGCTGTAATTTATAAAAAACGTACACAGTACTTCATGTCGTTCACAAAATAATCTACAAACAAAAGCATTCAATATACGTAATTTTGTCATAATGTTATTTACAATTGTTCATAAAATATTTTTTGTATTTTTTAAAAAGATTATGAAGAAAATATTACGTAAATTAGATGTAAAATAGTTAAATCTATTATAGTAAAAATATAAAACAACTATAATAGTAGTCGTGACCTACTTATAAAGCGATGTGTGATAATTCATTGTTATGGGGTCTGAAGCACTCTCCCCTTAGCCGCACCTTAGCACTACAATACATACTACCTAAGCAATAGTTCAGTGTAGGCTTTCACGACCGTCGTCCATAGTAGAAATGTTTTTCGGGTTTTGTCGTGTATTTACAGTTTTACTTGACGTTTCGCTGATCATGCTGTCAGCTTCTTCAGAAGGTTTCTAAAGACTGGTGTTGTTGTCTCTTGTTTCTCGCTATATATCCCATTTCTGTTCCACTTTGCTGATCCATAACCGTTCCGCTTTGTATGATGATTTCGCAGTGCTAACTTCCACGTGTTGCTCATCTTGTATCCCTCTTCGCGGTTGAAGTTGGTGGTATTCTTCATTATTTCTATTGATTCGCGTATTATTCTTGGGTAGTAGTGGCTGGTCCTGGTTAATACCTTAACGTCGTTGTAGGTTATCCGGTGGTCTCCTTGTTGGTGCAGGTGTTCTGCTACTGCGGATTTCTCAATATGTCTGAGGCGTGCGTCTCTCTCGTGTTCTTTCACCCTGCACTGAATACTTCGTCCTATTTGACCGATGTAGCTTTTTCATGCGAACTAAAATGCTAATATGGAAAAAGCTACATTGGTCAAACAGGACGAAGTATTCAGTGCAGGGTGAAAGAACACGAGAGAGACGCACGCCTCAGACATATTGAGAAATCCGCAGTAGCAGAACACCAACAAGGAAACCACCGGATAACCTACAGCGACGTTAAGGTATTAACCAGGACCAGCCACTACTACCCGAGGATAATACGCGAATCAATAGAAATAATGAAGAATACCACCAACTTCAATCGCGAAGAGGGATACAAGATGAGCAACATGTGGAAGTTAGCACTGCGGAATCATCATACAACAAACGACGCGATTCAACGGAACGGAACGGTTACGGATCAGCAAAGCGGAACAGAAGTGGGATATACAACGAGAAGCAAGAGACAACAACACCAGTCTTTAGAAACCTTCTGAAGAAGCTGACAGCATGATTAACGAAACGTCAAGTAAAACTGTAAATACACGACAAAACCAGAAAAACATTTCTACTATACTA
The DNA here is from genome assembly GCA_023509865.1 of Trypoxylus dichotomus. NCBI lineage: Eukaryota > Metazoa > Arthropoda > Insecta > Coleoptera > Scarabaeidae > Trypoxylus > Trypoxylus dichotomus. Next base: position 47,644,940 of record CM042075.1, read on the forward strand.
CCTAAGCAGTTCAACGTCTGTTATCGATTCTCAACACACCCGTTTAGCTTTATATATTTGAAATTAATTACATTTCTACACTATTTATTTGTGCAGCTGTTGTATAATGCTCTAACTTACTCTAGATACTATAGTGACCTAATATTTTTATTCTAGAGCAATTTAGCAATTCTAGCGCTACGATTATCCAGTTCTTAACAAGTAGTTTTTATAAAATAATTCATAAATTAATAAGTAATATGTCCAAAGATTCTTTTTGTTTGACGAGTATATTACTAATTTGTTAGTATAGTATCCCATACTGTATATTTTCTTATGCATTTTGCTTCAATCAAATGTAAATTTTTAATACTATAGATTGCAGACCAACAGGCGTCAATGTTTGGAAGTTCGTGCTTTATGCCCAAAGATTTGAAAATAACTATAGGAACCGGTAGCTTTATTAATATTAATACTAACTCAGAGCCAGTGGCAAGTGCTGAGGGCACATATCCATTAGTTGCCTGGACCTTAAATAATATTTCAACTTATTTAACGGAAGCATCGTGCAGAGATTCTGGTTCGTTAATCCAATGGGCTATGAATGCTGGTTAGTTGTTTTATATAAAGTCTCATAGCGTACTATAAATGCACACATACAGTTTTTGTATGTAGCTGAGGTTTATTAAAGGTATAGAATTACGAAATACTGCGTCAAATCTGATGCAATTTGTTATAACACACGACACCCGCAGTTTTCTGATGTGTGCATTTCAAATACTGAGTGAGGTTCTAAATTATGAAATAAGAATCAAACATCAAATTCAAATCAGTTGTATATATTTAGGCATTGCTTCAGAAGTCTCAAAAATATCAGCACAAGCTTACAGTGTGCAAGATTCCGATGGAGTATTTTTTATACCTGCTTTTAGCGGCTTAGGGGTAAGAATTATTTATTTTTTAACACAATATAACAATATACATGTATTTTCTTCGCTCTCAATCTTACGAAACTTGTTTAGCCACCTTTATCTGATGATCAGGCCGCGACTGGTTTTTTGGGACTTAAGCCAACAACGACGAGAAACCATATGATGAGAGCAATTCTTGAGAGTATTGTTTATACAATAGTTACAGCTTACAACGCATTACATCAACAAAATACTCCGGAACTTAAAGAAATAAGGTATTTAAGGAAAATATTTTTTTTTTCAAAGTCCACGCTCTTTTAAACTGTAGCGTGGATGGTGGAGTATCCAACAATGATTTTGTCTGCCAATTACTGGCTGACATCCTAGAAAGAAAGATTATACGATTTGCTTCACACGAAAGAACAATCTTAGGAGCGTCGTTTTTGGCTGGATTAAATATAGGTTGGTATAAATTTCTAAAGCAGGATATGAGAATTATTAATTTTGCTTTTCTCTCTTGTGTTCACAAAATGGAAAAACAAAGCAAAAAAAGAGAGAGATATTGAATTATAACCACATACATGATAGCAACACAATGTATTTTAGGCGTTTGGAAGAACACTCAAGATTGGCTGGAGCTAAGAAAAATTCTGAAAATATTTGTGCCTGATGAGAACGTTAAGCGAAAGGAACAACTTGTTTACAACATGGAGACGTGGTTAGAAGCAGTTAAACGATTTGAGAAATGGTATACGTAACATACGTAAACATGAAACAATGTTTTGTCTTTTAAGTAAAATATATTTTTTTATTATAAAGGTGCAATTTTGAACTCTTCTTACGCTAAAACTAAATGAAATAAAAGTTTTAAAATCCATACCGTTCTTTTATTAGAACACACAGTAGCATTTTAATATATGCTTGCCAGGGAATAACAATATTATTGGTTTTTCCGAATGGATGTGTAATGTCAACATCCAACCCGTTCGTTTTATGAAGGATGAATGGGTAGTAGATAATATTTCTCGCATTGGTTGAATTGTATTCCGCCCATACTCCGCAAAAATTGAAACGATATTGAGACAAACGATAATATAGTAATTATTAGACATCCGATTATATGCAAAATCGAGAAGTAAGCTTATCTTATTAATTTTATTTTTACTCTCTCTCTTTACTCTTTATTCTAGCTGAAACCATTCCAAATTAATTAATGCATGTCAAGAATACATTTAAAATAGATGAACATTTTACAAATATAATAAAAGGATTAGGATTACCTAATTCTTGAAATGAAAAGAATTAAAATTGTGTTTATTTGCATTGTAACCCGAAGCGTAAATTTAAATTCCTTAAATAGGGAGATATTACATATAGTACTGTATATAGTAGATGCAGTAAAATCTTCATGTTCACTTGTAATCGTTATATGCATTATATATGCTACTACAAAACGTTTGTGGCATCTTGTTTGCACGACTTTTCTTTCGCGATAAAATGGCAAATGAAAAAAAAAAATAAAGTAAGCATATGAAATAGTGTTCAATACGTTTAACTCTACTTTAGGGAATTTTGTCTGATAATAAAAAACAAAAAATCAAAGAAATAGTGTCCACCAACCGACGTATCTATAAGTGCTGAACGAATTGTGGAAGAAGGAATGAAATCTACAGACGACAATAAACCATTATTTGTGAATTCACCAAAACGATCACGTAGATGCACCCTACTCACCTTGAAAATTATAAAAGAAAATATTTCGGCATTTTGTTTGCAACTTCCACATTAACGGTTGTCGGGCGTTACAAAAAAAAGGTGCATTCTAAAATACAATGGAATGAAAGAACTTCTTTGAATCATATTGTTAAAAATGTAGGTTTTTGCTTTCGGTGTACAAGAAAAAATGGTCAGTTATAAATCGAAAGAAATATTAGAGAATTGCGAATTGAATATTTACAAAAAAATAATATTTTCCGTGAAGAGAATGGGCCTACTATCTATCTGAATGAAACGTATACATCTGACCATACTTTGCCCAAAAGTTGGAGTGATAACACAAACAATGAACCAGTCGCAAATATTTCCAAAGATGATCGCCTTAGTATAATACATGCTGGTAAAGCAACTGCCTTCATTCTAAACAGTTTGCAAATATTTAAGTCAGGTACCATAAGTGGCGATTATCACTCAGAAATCAATGCTGTTGCGGATTATCAAAATGGCTTCGAGGAAAATTACTTTCTATATACCACAAAATTCTATGATAATTGCCAGTACTCCCTATCGCAATGTCCAAAGTAATCGCCAGTAATCGCGTTCCGAATAACACTACTAGAAAAAAAGATCTTCATTGATCGTGCTATTTCTAGGTTACGTTTATCAGTTTGTTTAACATTTTCAAGAAAACTTAAGTTAGTACTTAGCACGTGTAGGCTCCTGAAACGATAATGTATTCATTTTCCCAAAGTTTTTGAACGGCAGAGCAGTGTGTAGGTTTTTATTGAACAAAACTATTTTGTCTAGTATATTCCTTTATTTAGAAGATTATTTTTAATTTGCATATAATTTACTATTTTAATTTTTTTTCTAGTATTTTGCTTTATTTACGTAATTATTTTAAATTTATATATCATTTACTATTTTAGAACTATTTATATTTGTTTTTTAGTGTTAATAGTTTTGCGATACCCACTTACAAATTAATGCTCCACCACTAGGAGCAATGAACACAAAAGTTTCCTATTGGCGAATAGGCTTACTTAAATGCATTTAACAAAATCGCGATAATATGGTGTGTATTTTACAATTTATTACTACTTCGATATGCTTCTTGTATAATCTTTGAAATGATAATTTAATTGTATTTAAACGCAAACTAACTCATTAAAGTATTGTTACTCTAATGTATTTTACATGTAGTAATAAATAATATAAGAAATGATTGCCTTTATTGTTTTCGTCCTTGTTATCTGTTACTTGTTCCATAAGTAGCCTAAACTTTAAAGTAATGTAGCAGGAAACTCAATTTTTTCCATTCTTCTCATCTAAGTTATATATAAACATAAAAGAAAATGGAGCAGTAAGTACAATAGATTTTCAAATCCGAATTTGCTGCTCATCAATATTTTCTATCTGTTCTAGTAACTTTTATAGCTTTGTTAAATATGATTGATTAACCTAGAAATACCACTAAGTTGATTTTTAGGGCTCGTATAAGGAGCATCAAGTTAAGGATTTCAATGGATTCTAACGGAGAGCTTAGGTTTTGCTGTGCTTAAATTGGCCCCTCGTTTTTTTAGGAGTTTAGTTTAAGGTACATAAAAATCGATCTAATTCCTATTTCTAGGTTATGTTTAGTGGTATATAAGTCATAGTTTATGAAATTTAAGTTGGTACTTATTGCGTTTGGAGTAAAAGTTACCAAAACAGATAGAAAATACTGATGAGCGGCAAAATTTGATCTGAATTTTGGGGAACTGAACATATCACTTTTGCACCATTATATTTTAACACTTGATGATGCGACGCGTAACACTCATAGACAACCTTATTACAATAGTGAGATTAATAGCCAGAGTCAACCAACCTTAGTTGGTTATCTGTTGGTTACCTTTGTGGTCACATAATAAAAGTTGTTTTGTGTCACCACAGTGACTCTTGGTAAATACGTTTCCAATAAAACACGTTATTATGATTTCCGTCACTAAGAAAACCTAATAAAATCATGATATAGCCTATTTACTATAGACTGTGCAATTCATGTATCATACAAAAGGGAATCGTTGAAGTTTTGGTCGTTAAGAACGTGGTTAACGTTACTGTCATATTTAAGTATTAAAATTTTAGTCACACTATCGGTATGTGAAAAAACAGTGATATTGTATATGTATTATCTCTGGTAATAGAGGGGTTTGCAGATGTTATATCGATTCAGAAATGACATGAGTAATAAGTGTGTTAGCTAATGTAGGCTATCTAAGAAACACTCCAATTTCACATAGAAGTAAAATAGCGCGAAATATGTTACGAACCAGACCGTTATTAAATAAAATTCCTTAAAATTATGCAAATTATTTTCAAATGGTCAATAAATAAAACCAAAAGAAGAAATACATACAAGCACAATATAGAAAACTTATCGCTGAGGTTTCTTAAATATACGCCGTGGAGAAAACAGTAACCTGTAAGCCCGCCACGAACTGATAAAGTTTGGGAACCCCTGTCTTATGGATTTAGAATGTATTGTGAAAGTGCTCTTCTGCCATGCTTCTGCCGCTTTAAAATCGTATCAAGATGGCGTACAGTGGCGCAAAATATTTGTTGCTTAAAATCATCTTTCTTAAAGTAACTTTAAGCACAAAATAGACCTATTGATGCTATAACCAGGATGTAATATGCTTAGACATTTACATGGGGCTTATCTTTTAGAGGTAACCCATGCAAACAGGCCAAAGTGACTTTCCTTCTCTTTATCGTTTATCAAAACATACTGAATTTGCTATCTCGGTATTGATAGACAAAATAAATTGCGGAGGCAACCGAGCGCGAGACAGAGTTCCGAAAAACGCATTGAACTCGCCTCGCGTTATGATCTTTCAATCGTGTAAACCGCATGTAATTTTATGACATTTAATTAACATATTCATTGGATCAAGCCATTAATTGTACATGATTGTGTTAAGGAATGTGTAAAACTAATGTAACGTTTATGTCATGCATTTGGTAACGATATAATACACTTTAATAGAAAATAATTTAATTTAAAAGGATCCCGCAAAATTGTTTAATGTGAAGCTAGATACGTATGGTAATTAACTTTCACATTTTAAAATTATTTCAAACTAATCAAATTTTACAGAAATTACCAGTGTAAATAGAAACTATGCACATTGAACAATAATTTTGTTGTTCTTTTATATTTATATATCAATTTATGCTTTATTACGTTACATCCAGAAAGTGAAGGTAGTACTCTAGGAACTTTTATTCAAAGATTATATTATGTTGATATTCAGGATGTAATTGTAAATTTTTCTAATTTATCATTTGTCAAATAGAGCAATTACAGTTTATTATTCTTTTATATAAACTAATCTAAATTATTTATTTGCAAAAACAGCTTTAAAGTTTAATCTGTTAATGATTTTACTTCATTTTATGTGTTAAAACATTTGTGATAACCGATCGTATAACCTTATTTGACCTGCCAAGTGAACTGTTTTTACAAACTAATTAGGATAATAAACAAGCAACAAATTATATATTATTTTATTGTAGGTATAAGTGCTCACCAATTTTAACAGTAACAATCTTTATTATTTCAGATAAAATATATAGAAACTATAAGAAGAAATTAGAAGTCTTGTTATGTATACACAACATTTTGAACAATGAAACACATGGTTTTGTATTTACTCACATGATACAATTTGGAATTCATGCCGAAAATATGATTAAAGGAAATCACAGGTTAGTCAGTAACATATTTTCATAGTTTTCATTGCAATTACGGTTTCATTTTAGGATTAATGGGTTTGCTACGTTGAACAGTTGTGGAAAAAACGCAACACTAAATAGTTACTGTACTGCAAATAGTTTAGAACCACATGATATTTTAAGTGAAAGTGAAACTAGTAATTTAAATTCGGCTTTTGATACGGAGTCTTTAGGATTAGAAGATAGCAAATATTTCCAAATTAAAGATGAACCTCAAGATGATTTTGAGCATAAGAATAGTATCTGCAGTATTATAGGTATGCCGTGTATTTTTCCTGTAGTATCTACATTCTTGTCTTTATTAGGATTAGGTCAAGAAACTAGTTCAAGTAAAAATTTGTCATTTGCAAAACAACGGTTTAAACGATCAAGCATAAGAAGTACACATCACGAAACCTTGCAGCGGATAGATTCCTCAAGTGATTTATTTAATCATTATCAGCGACATTGGTTTAGTACTGGACTTGAGGTATATTTCATACCAAATACCTACAATTTAGATATAGATGCCCTTTTTATAGAAATTAAAGTTAGAAGATCGTTCACGGGAAGAAAGGCTGGAGATCACAAGATACGAATTAAAAAGGCATTTAAAGCAAATAATAAAGAGTAATGTTGGTCATACAACTACACTGCCTGATTTATATAATAAGGATTATATGAATGGTATAAGTAGAAATTTGCCTAGTGGATATGATCGATTGGTTGCTCCTAGAATGTGTGACATCAAACCATGTAAACAACCCGCTTTACCTTGTACGAGGTATTGCACACGCCATATAATGCACAATCAAGATCAAGTTTTATTTAATTACTGTACTGCAAAATTTGCGGATAATACACAGTGTTCTGTTCCAGTTTTTGATATAATACATGAACTACCTTTATGCCCAGAACATGCACGGAAAAGAGTATGCATTACAATGTACCTATTTTGTATAAATATTGCTATTCGTTTTTAGGATAATTATAAAATGTACCAAGAAACAAAACCAAAGAAACTAAGAAAGAAAGTTAAACCATCGGCCATGATACGTCCACAGAAAAGAAATAAGAAGAAAAAAAAAACACTTTCAAAACCTATTGAAATAGAAACATGTAGTATTGTGGATAACACAATAATATTAAGTAAGCTTGATTCTTACCAACTTTTTGGTTATTTAAATATTTTAAATTTAAAGTAATACGGAAAACCATTAATTCATAAATATATTATGTTGCTTCAACAGAGATATAAGATCAAAACTAATTTTTGTTTAGAACAGAAATTGTCCAATTTTCAAATGGCATTTCTACAAATAATTTTCTGGAAGAGATGGAAAGAATACCGTTCCCCCTTGATTCACACGGTTAGAATTTCAAATCAAAACACTGCTTTGTTGGAAATTTCTGATTTCGATTGATAAGTCTGCAGATACTTCTGAGAAATCCATATTTATCATGAACAAAGAAGTAAAACAGTTTTTTTACAAATATATCGAAGTATCTAGTAGTAATTACTACTAATAGTAGTAACAAAACACACGATGACACTATAGTGATAACGAAACGTGTCACGTACACTTATTACGTTCTATTGAATAGACTGGATATATTTGTAAAAACTGTGTTTTACTTAGTATTTTTACGAAGATAACTAGATCAGAATACAGAAAAGTATTTTTAATGAATAACTAAGTATACCAAAATATAGTGAACACTCAATATAATAAAATCATTTTAAAGCCAAAAATACGTAAGTTTAATTTTAGTAGTAAACGGTAAAGTTTATTCCTCGCGAAACGAATATTCTTTTTATGTCACATTATATGCATAACATAAAAGCAAAACTGCTAAGTAAGATCATATAAGTTATGAAATTACTGTATTGGAGATGTTTCTCTCTTTGTTGTTGGATAAACTATTATGTTTACACAACCATTTCTTTCACTTCATGCTACATATGAAGTTTCTTTACTATCAATTTATTAGCAAATTCTGTTCATAGCTAGATAAAGTTTTACGGTTTTCTTAAGCACAACCTATGCTTAGAAATTTCATTTGTTCTCGTGTTACATATAAAATAAAATTTCTTTCAGATGAAACTTCAGATGTACAAGACGATTCGTCAGAACTAGCAGAAGATATGGTTGAGCAGGTATTGGGTTTGCAAGAACCAGATCTAGAACTTCCTGCTGATGATCAAGTACTTGTTTCGCAAGCGGGGCATTTGTTAGAAGAACCAGACATTACGAATGTTCTTAATACAATACAACCAGACGAATTCAATGATTTTTTTACAGGTAATACGTACATTATATTCTATTGTGCGCGGTGGTTATTACGTGTGAACCATACTGATGGTTTGATTTGGTCAAAACTGGTCTCTACTTTTTGTGTTTTATGGTGCAAATTTATTGGTGCTACTAGAACACATGGAGTTCCTAGGAGTACTACTCCATCATACATTAGTATTAGTCTAAAATATTTATGTACTGACGAATGGCAAGTTTTTAAACTATAGTTTAAAATTAAAGTGAAGCGAGGTAAAAATATAAATCTATCGTATATATTGACGAACTCGGGGTTTTCTTGGTTTTCCCAACAAATTTTCAATCGATTCGTAAATTAAAATGAGAACCGTGTATATTAGCTTCATTACTAACGACGTCGAGTTTCTCCCACCCACGCAGAGTCTGCGAATATGTGCAAATACAGACGGACGGCAAGTATTTATCAGTGGCGCATGTGCTGTTAGATACCACTATTTTAACATTGCTAATTAAATATGCTGAACATACGTAGGATTACTTATAGATCAAGTAAAAAAGCTTATCAGGGAATGTACAGACTTAAAATATAATGGTGCAAAATTCATGTGGCAAAAACTATTCGACAATGTTATCCAGAGGACTATTTGCGGCAACTTATAAATTACTAGATCCTTCAGTGTTAATAGTGAAGTCGCTGCAAATAGTGGATGATGTTCACTCATTGCTATGTGTTTTAAGTGACACCAAAAATGATCATGTTGTAGCAATAGCTCGAGTGTTATGGCAATAATTTAAATTTTACATATACATTAAGACAAATTTGCGATAATGGGAGTAAAGATCAATCAAGTGATTTCGAATATTATTATAATTACGCCAACATTACGTCATTAAATGTCCAACGCTCCTTTTGTCCATATAAAAAAAAAATTACTTTGCTGCGGATAAACGTCGTCGATACAACTGTAGAAACACGTTTAATGTTGTTTAACCAAGCAAATTCAGCTCGTAAGATTGTCTAGAAGGGCAAGTGTTTTTATAAATAGCGCACTTTCGCATTTGGGCGGCCTGTATACATACAACGCAATACATGTCTATTGTCTAGTTTCATCGGGCCACAATGAACGTGCTTAAGAGATCTGTTTAAGTGATAATGCCTCAATGTATTTGTAAATTAGAACTAGTCTCGGCAAAGAGGGTCAAGTTCAGTGCCGCGCGGAGAACAACGTGGAGAGATGAAGCGCGCGGCACGGAGAATCAAGTATCCGTATCAAAGCACGCTTGTTCAGTGTTATTCGACTGATCGTTGTGAGTGCTTCTCCGTACACGCATACTTAGAAAATGTCGCATTTAGGTACGTTTAAACTAGGAAACGTAATACCGAGTGCGCCAGATTTAGAATGCGAAGGCGATAGAATTAAATGTGTAAAGTACGACCACTATTTGACGTGTACCAGCGGGTGGAAGTGTGAACGCCACCTAAATAGTATAAAACACTGTTCTGAAATCCGTGGCAAACGATACGACGAATAATCAATATTTGATGTAGGTCTTTGTTTTATTCTATGTAATGCACCGTTCACTTTACCAGACCAAAAAGCATTTGTCTCCTTCTGGAACAAGTATTCGGATTATACATTACCAAATCGGACATCGTCAAGAAACTTTATACCATCTCTTCGTGACTCTGTTGAAAGAAGAATTAAAGCAGAATTGTGGTTATGTGTGGACGAAACAACTGATCGGCAAAAACATTCTGTGGTGAATGTGATGGTACGTACAATGGAAGAGTTTGAACCGTCATCCCTTATCTTACTTGGTTCCAAAAGAGTTGCAAAATGTACTAGCGATGAAATTTTGAAAGTAGTGTTGAGGGCATTGAACAAATTTTAAGTTTCAACAACCCAACTTTTAATGTTGATGACTGACGGTGCCGCTAATATACTTTCCTTAAGCCAATCTGTTAAAGAAGAGAGTGGCAATCTGTTATATGTAACATGTAAAATCCATGCTTTAAACCTTGTGGCGCAATTGATCCCTAAATGTTATCCAGGGGTAAATGTTTTAATAGCTCATACGAAGGCAATATTTCTAAAGTGTTCAAAACGTACAAAAAGATCTCATGAACTGTGCCCCAAAGTGCCTGAACTACCACAGCCGATTACTACGCGTTGGGAAACATGGTTGAATTTTGATGATGTGAAGAAGGTAGTTTTACAATTCGATCCGAGACACGCCAAAGCTATAAAGAAAAGCTAGAAAATGTTTCAAGACAGTCAGGTAAAGTGCGATTCATTGAGTATTCGCAAGAATTACTATGATCTAGCGGAGGGAATTGAAAAATTACATGATTCGATGTCGCTTGTGGATTCTGTTCAAATTGTGGGTGATGTTCACTGTTTACTCACCCCTATGTACGGCGGAAGGCGAAAAAAATGAAAGCGTAATACGAAAATTTGAAAGTGTTATTCCGAATTCAAATTTTCTCATACTAAGCCAAATTTGCGAAGTTGCGTTGAAAGAGCCATTAAGTTGTCACAAGGATTACTTTTTGTTACAAGGATCACTCGATGTGGAACGGTCGCTTGCATTATTAAAAAATATTTATTTCGCACGCCGTACTCATTTGACTGAAACAAGTGTGTAAACATATTTAATGATTCTAATATTTAATAAATGCCACCCAGTTTGTAATTTCGTGGATAGCATTATGAAATCGAGTGAAACAGATATATATTTCTCGTGTAGAGCTTTACCTACAAATATCGACTGTCGATCAGCTATTCGTTCCTTAGCGTGCGGTATTCAATGAGTCATTTTCTAAGATATTTTTTATGTTATACTCCGCAGTGCTTGGAAACAGTTTTTTTAAACTATACAACGTGTTGCATAGCTATCCCATTGCATGTATATCAATTTTCTGCAATTATGTGTTTATAATCATATAAAACAATTTTATTAAATTGTTGCTTAGAATGCCGGAAGTCGAAAGGAATGCGAACATCCCAAAGAAAAGAATGATTATTCCTGGACATTCTCGTAAAATAATCTTCAATGTATACAAGCACTTTAAAAAGAATCATCCAGGGCGTAAATGTCTACAAGTTTATATTTTTTAAAAACGAGACATATATTATAATTTTGTAAGCAATATTTAAAAAAGATATATATTGATAATGAACATGTAATGGATAATTACTCTCATTCTATTATTAATTTAGAAGATACTGATCCAATTTTTATCGGATGTAAAAAATAACTAATTCGGCGAAAAAGAAAATATGAATCTGATAATTTTCTGGATTTTGACATTACATTGTAATATTAACAAATTATAAATGTTACTGTTTTCATACTTATTTAGTACTATTATACGTAAATAACAAAGTATTTAGTATTTGCATTATTTCTTCCATATAAAATAGATATGATTTTGCTGCAAAGAACCTAAAATTTTTTGCATGATTGACATTCTCATATTTTTGATATTATCGTAGAAGTTTTTATTTTATTTCTAGAAAGACTGTTAGCAAAAGTGCTTTTCTACTTCCAATATTTTTAGAACGGTCTTTATATTCTCTGTCACGTGGTTCGCGCAGATTAGTTTCTTCCGATTTCAATCGTACTCTATCTTAATCTAAGTGTTCATATGTTTGAAGTGAGATTTTCGTTTATGCTTTTAAATCATTTTAATCTTTTTTTCAAATATGTCAAAAGAACAAATTGAAGTTAAAATGAGTATTGTTATCAGGAATGAAGTGGCAAACATGTATTCCAACTATGTAAATCAATAATTATAAATTGCACATTTTGAATTTCCTTTTATTTGCCTTAATTCTTAGCTAACTTTTTACAATATAAGCAAAATTGTCAGTTCGTGATTGATTAAAATGCCTATATGAAAAACCTAGTCTTTTGCTCTTTGAAACTGCATCAATGTAAGCCTAAATCGCACTGGCATACGTGCAGAACACTAAAATAATTTAGTTATAACTTATTTCAATCCTACTTTCTTAAGATCCCATTTAAATTACTTCATGATATTGATGATGCAAATTCATACTTAGATATACAAGACTTTCCATTAAAATACGCATCTTAGCAGCAATAATAACGAAGTTAGTAATAGTGTGGCGATAACATTGGATCAGCCTGTATTCTAAATCCTAAAACTTGAAGATAGTAATTTTTATACCACCGCAGCTCATCAGAATGCACTTGGTGCGGCTCCTTTGTAAATTATAAAGTGTTCGTTATTAATATTTTTTTTAATTTTCTGTAGTAAACCGCAACGGGGAATATGAACCATCTAGAGAAGAAACTGAAGAATTAGAACGCGCTTTAGCGGCAGTGGATAATGATGTGAAATCACTAGAAAAATTAAGCCAGTCCCATGGTCTTCTAGATTCGCTACTTGATGAAAACACATTGGTCGAATCGTTAGTGCAAATTCCGGATATGTTTCATAATGGGTACGGGTCGTGCGGAGATAGCATGGTTGTTGGGCAAACGTCAAGACTTTTATCTGTTGAACCTCATTCCCAACATTAGTCCTCGACCAACATAACAATTTACACCTGCAGTACAAGTAGATTTTAAGAGCGGAAGTGGTATGTGTCGTAACTGTATTATACAATACTATTTGAAAATACTGTAACACACTTTGCTGGCTCCTTTATGGTTTGAAATAACATCTATTTTAAATGATGAATTTATCCTAATTTATATTTTTTAAATCTAGTTTAAAAAAACCTTTTACAACTTTAAAATGTGAATATTTAACTGTGATAAGTCAAAAAATTCTCGATTTTTTGTATTTAGAATAACTTCTGACGATGCTAAAATATTTCAGTAGATACGCCGACACTTTTATAAAATAATGTTTGTAGAGTTTTTGCCTCTAACGCATGTGTATATAAATGCATTAGATGAACTAGATCTTCGTCAATACATTTCCTTCATTATTCAAGGCATTTTAGTTCAAATTTTATTTAAATTTTCATTACGGACTTTTTTCGGAGCTGTACAATCTTTATTTTATAATTTTTATTTTTTTAATTAACAGTTAATACTTCATAGACAAATACAATATCAAAATATTATTATTATTATTAACCCTTTCTTTGAAACTGTTACAGGTTTTATCATTATTATTGCTATTCTTACGAAAGCGAATTGCACACATTAGTAGACAGTTTTTTTTTGCCTCATATGCCTGACGTTTATAAAGAAAAGTTTAATAAGATAACCTCATATCACACCATGTTTACTAGTTATTAGTTAACTGTTAGTTAAAGAAATATATATATTTCCAATTTTTATGAATTACTTGAAATAATATCTTCATCAAATTCCAGATTACGATTAATTGTTTTATACTATACGAAATTATACATTACTTGTTATACAAATTAATATAATTTCGGAAGCCAAAGAATGTTATTAAAATATATCTGAGAAATAATTGTTACACTGTAATTTCAAGTTAAATTTGAATTTTATTTTGATTAATGGCACGAAGTTACATCGCGTAAAATTTCGCTGGAGAAAAGGTAAAAATGAAATTTAATCATAAATAATTAGTACATTTATGTGGTAAGCTACGGCCGCTTAGGATATCAACCGTCTTGAAAGATATTGTTTGAAATTGTAAATTATCGGTTTAAATGTTTTGAAACAATACAGACCGATTAAAAATATGTTTTGAACTTGAAACCTGAAATAAACGAAAGGGGTTCAAATCATCGGCGTACTGAACATAATAGTTCTCTAATAATTTCACTTACAAATTCGTGTTGGTAATCCTCATTCATTCATTTCGCAGTAAACCATTACTATACAAACTCAGCCAAATACCGTCAGCTGAGAATTTACAAGTTTGTTGAGACATTAAAACGGTTTCTAGAACTAAAATACTTATTACACATCTCGCATAGTTTGAGGAACTACTTTTCACATGTTTTTTTTTTTTCCCTTTCCAATTTACTCGTATATTTCATTTCCGCAGACGCATGATCCAATGGCGTAATTAAAAAAACGAACGTCAAAGATACCGACACAGACAAACATTACTGCTTAGATACGGCCGTTTTACTCCAAGTCAGCAGCTTAAATGTTTGTGGTTCATTTTTTTAGTACGAGTCTGTATTGCTTCACCCGATTTGCCTTACTTTGGCCGGTTTTTCAAGCTATGGAACGCTAAATCTCATGTCACGGGTTTACAAATAACTTTTTTAACTATTTGTCGATCGTTGAAGATTAAATTCAGTTAGAAAACCAAATACTCTTGATAGCAACGCATACACTTTTGGACTTTGTTTTGTATAGTGCTAGTGCTGGTACTGACCCGTAAAGTGTAGTGATGTTCTTTCTTAAAACGCTGTACATTGCGATATTGTGATTGTACAAGGTTGTATGCTGTTGGTGTTGACTGTTCTAATAAAGCTTCTTGGTTTACAGCCGATTCCGTTTATAATTAATTTTTTGTCTCGTAGTATAATAATATATTTTTCTTCAGAAAGTGAACCATATTTTAAAGCCTTTTAACTTCTGGAATGAATTTCATCACACCTTTTGTCATTTTCGTTTCCAATAACTTAAATATTTTTCTAATATATCGTATATTGTATAGTTATTGTGCGCTGCTATAATAGATGCGCCAGATGTATAAAGTATAGTTTCCAAAAGTTTTAAAACTAAAACATACGCATACTTCGGAACCGCACTACTAGTTGAAGCTTGTGGAGGTACGCTTTCTTTTTTTACTTAACGTAACGATACTTGTGCTGGGGTAATTCTTTTTCAAGACGATCCTGTCGTAGTAGTTGTATATGTAGATGACCAGAACTCAATAGGAAGCGTGTTGGCATACTTCCAATAGGTTTTATTATAGAAATCCTATATTATTATTTGTTTTTGAAATTTATTTTTTTTACCTGGTAGATTTCATTTTGGCCGAGCATCTATTAGCTTCACATGACGAACATCTGCTTTTTCAAAATATACAGAACACATTCTCTAGCCAGCTACTCTGTTTGGTTTCTCCAATAACGATATGTTTCCAGAAAGTGAAACCTAATGTTTAAATTGTTCTGGATTCTAAATTGCATTAGGAAATTAGTGACAATCAATATAGCTTTCACGCTTGCATCCCAACACAGCGCACTAGGAATATTTAAGAATTCCTACAAGTTTATGTAATCATTTCATGGTTATTAATCGAATTTCTCGATTTACAGAAGTGAATTTAATATTTAATTACGGATTAGCCGTTAACTTAATTTTGGGTCAGTAAACACGATTAAATAATTTTAGTCATCGATTAAGTTAATTTCTTGGTAAATGCTTCTTAAGTCATGATTAAAATCAATTATCAGTTCAGAAGTAAAATGCCGAGAAAATATCTGTACCTTTTGACGCGATATTGTTGACGATGGAATCTCATAATATCTAGTGTTGTTGTTTGGGCTATTTCCATCCAAACGATGGAAATAGACCACACAGCAACTCTAGTTATTAAAATATCTGTATTTGTATTCTATTACTGATTGCCCCAAATATCATTTTACTTCAAATTGTTAAATCAAGAATTAAACCAGCATAAAGTGTATAGTAATTATTTTAATCGAGTGTTAAATTTTATTTGGTGATTATATTGATTTAGAATTAAGAAGTGTGTTGTAAACCGTTGATAAGTTTTAAAATATAATATTAGTTTACCTCTGCCACGGCTTCTATAAGTTGTTAAGGAGATTATATGCACTGACAACTTAAAATTGCAAAAAGGACGAAAAAAAATTAAAATTATCAATAAAAATTGTTTCTATGTATATACTGTGTTTTCAAAAAATTTACATAGAAGCGCCATCGAACATTTGGGTAGATGACCTAAATTTCCACGTGATACTTTCGGCCAATCAAATACTAGACGGAATTTGGCGTATTTTCTGAAATTCTGCACTACAGCTGCTATTTATTGTTGTTTAGCCACTGTGTAGCGATTTTTCACTGCGCATTGGATCAGACGCACACTTTTAGTGGTGAAGTTGTGAACACGAATTTGTTGACAGTGAAATTACAGGTTCGGTATTATACTGTGTACTAACAGACAGCACCAAACATACCCTTCAAAATGAATTAAGTTAATGTTAAGTATTCAATAATGAAAATCTTTATTGAAAGTCTACTTTAGTCAATCTTTCAAGTTAACTGAAATTTAAAATGAACAGCGACAAAAATCTTTCCAAGATATTTGAAATTTCAGACAGCCCAGAAATGCGATATAAATGGACTAATATATATTTATCACTTAACATCGTACTTTAGGGAAAAATTTCTCCTTTTAATTTTTACCTAGATATGGGCATCTTATGTCATATATATCTACTTTTTAAATTTAACTTGTTTTAGACACTATATTGTCAATTGAAATAATTTTAAAATAATGTAAATGCTCTTGATATATTTAAAAAAGTCATGTGCAAGTCGGAAAAAACTGAATCACATATTCATCAACTCTCTGGTTTTATTATTATAATTTTCAAATAATTGGCGGTTTGATTAAAAATTGGAAATTATTTACCTATGGAACATATATGCATGTATGTACAAATTAACTAGTTCTTTATTTGTTGTCATATAAAATGATTTCGAAATACTGAACAGTCCAGAAGAAAATCATACATATCGTTATAGAGTTACATGTTAACAACAGTTTTTTGGATCAAACTAACCATTTTTTTATATATTATATATTTCAATCGTAGTATGGACTACAAATAGATATTGATGTAAATAAGTAATCAATGTTACTAATTGAACATATGTGTTTCAAACCATGAAGATGTATATTGTATATAAATTTTCATGTTCAGTCAAGTATATTTACTATGATTTAGTTACATCGCCACATAATTTAACATAGAAGGTGTATTTTTATACTTTTCAATTCTATTAATGTAACAAGTGTATGTAGACTGAATGTCCAATTTTAAATGTGCAATAAATAATAAATTCATAGGAGTACCTTCTATTATTACATACTTAGTAAGCTCATTGCTTTTATACCTGTACAATCGAAAAGATTATTTTATACGAGTTTCTAAGAATTCATATGTGTGAATTTTGATGTTGACATGATATATATAGCAACCAAATCATATTTGTAGAATATTAAATTTAAATATATGAGTGTTCAGTTTGTACTGTACCCGTACCTGTGTTGCATTCATTTGATTTTTAAAATATACTTTCAGCACACATACTGCTTTTGCTTCCTTAAATTTTCACGTTGAATACTTTACTAATAATTACCAAGAAAACTAAACTATTGCGAAAAGCGAGGAAAGTGTTGTATAGGAATTTTCAGATCGCGTGAAGTAAGTTGAATGTTTAGATATGAATATAAAATAGAAATATAAAATCTCTCATTGTACTGTAATATTTTGAAGTATTTCTTAAGTTTCAATTTCCCTTTATTTTTAATAAAAATAGGTGAACGTCAATGTAATAAATATTTTTTTATAAAACAATACGCTGTTAAAGCTTTGTATTTATTATTACTGATCTAGTTCAGTTTTATATATCTGTATATTAGGTACCATGTTCGTATATTAAGTATTTATATGTATTTTTACTACTAATTCAGTTTTATGTAAAAAGAAAACTTAGTCGTAAATTAGGTAATACATTCTACAGGAGACGTGATATTTCAAATTATGAAACTATAAAATTCTGTAGATTTTCGATATCTGGAAATTAACATTGTAATCAAACAATATTTGTTTGTATTTTTAAACATTCATACTTCATAAAAGATAAATACATTAATTCACTCTTAAACAGGATTTTTTTCAAATGTTGAAAGTGATGATTCGATTCTTCTATTAAAAAGAACAGCCCTGTGAATCTGTTTCGTATTTCTAGACTCAATCGAATAGGATGGGTTGCGATATCAAAAGAGTGAGAGAGATGGACTTATATCCAATAATATTGCCTATCTCATGCTTTTGTCAGTAATAAGTCTACATCAAAATAAAAAGGAATTTTGATTGACAGAATTTTTGTAGACGTATAATAGATATATAACCACAAGAGAAAAGGATAAAATAGACTTCGGATTATCATACTGTCATTTTTTTCTCTTGTCTGTATTTGAAATACAAAACCATTTTATCGTATATGTTTTAGTAGTGAAGTTTTCAACTTTTATATGTGCGAACAAAATCAATCTATTATGGATTCTAATTAGTAAGATTTATCAGTATGCTCTCGACTCACCATTCCGTCGTTTGGAAAATAATTAACGTCGTTTCACTCTTTATGGCGAGGTGAAGTAACAAAGCAATGCCATACTTTACGCACACTACATATTAAGGTTCCTGCGGTATAACATGCTACATAGGGTGGCCTCCTCACCACACACAAATATTAAATAAACAATGAAATTCAAGCATTTACTCTAATGCCGGATGACACTACTTGCCAAACAAAAACTGCCTTCAAAAATTTTAAATAAAATTCATATTTTAAAAACTGCGGTCATAAGTATAGCAAATACTATATAAACACATCTGTAGTATAGCATTATCTGTTAGCGCCGATGTCGGAAGCGATCATGTTATAAGTAGGTTACAGGTACCGTATTATTCGTTTCAGTATCCTTATTGTTCTATTTATCGTAATTAATTGATGCTTTTTTAGTATCATTTTTTTCATTTTGTTTTCTAAAAGTTGTTTCTTTTGTGTATTGCAGCAAACGTCTATTCTGTTGGAACTAATATGAATAAGAGACACTGACAAGTGTACAGCACAAGTTAAAAAAAACTGGCACAAACCGAATAGCGGCACAAGTTTAACAATGATTATACATAACCTACCATTTCATTTACTAGGTAACGAATCACTTGGAACTGCTGTCCTCTTCATATAAAAACATCTTTCCCTCACGGCGAATTCGGTTTGCTAAGCCAATCTTATCTAATATGCAATAACACGAAACGATATTTCAAAGGGTTTCACGACATTTTATAAATTATAACTTACTATTTATTTACCTACTATCAAACGCACGTCGATTAAGTAACACTCACTTTACCTTCTCTGCATATAACAATAGACTTCTTGTAGTAAAACAAAATAATAAAAAAACAAAATTGTAACCAATATTTTTTGCGATAACTTATTTATTCAGTTATCAAATGCAGTATTTATGGAAACTAAATCTGCAAGAAGAATAATGTGGCCTGCTCTAGAAGTTCCTAATGAACATATTTTAACAAAGTTCAGAACAATAAACTCATAAATCAATTAAAAAAAAAAACGTAGTAGGCAATAAGTGTGCAATATGTGCAATAGAAAAGTAACAAAATATGAATAGAAATCAATATAACTGAAAAGTAGGAATAAACTTACAAAAACAAGATATATTTTTAAATAAACTTGATTTCAAATGGATTAGATTGGATGATATCGGCAAAATGGATTCCAATTTTAATGGAGATAAAACAGCTAGGGGAAAGGGAACGTATACCAAAAATACACTATGCAAGTGCAAAAGTTTTTATTTTATTTAGTACAAATTATCACAATGTGTACTCCATAATCTGCACTTATTTAACAAGAATCAATTACAAGACATTAACAAACATTACATACTAATCAAAAGAAATGTATGTAAAAAATATTGAAGAAAATCGTAAAGTAAGTCATTATTAGGAAAAGTAAAACATGGAGAGAGTACACTTCCAACCAATTGTTTATAATTACTACTGCTTCGGTGATATACGTTTTCCTTTAATAACAACTGGTTTATTCTTGATTGAACCTTTTTTACGTTTAGAATTCTGAAAATAAAAGCAGTAAACCGATTACAAAAATTATTTGGTACGCAGACCTTATACTATATGATACAATATTATTTACGTAAAAAGATGACTAAGGATTCACATGTAAAATGATTAATTCGTTACAAGCTCCCAATATCAATAATATTTACATATGTCTGTAACTTTAGTAAGTCCAATAGGAAAAATATTGTTTAATATATAGTGAATTTATTTATAATATATTCTCATTAACTCTTGACGTGATATTGTTGACGATGCATTCTCACAATAACTAGAGTTGTTGTTTGGGCTGTTTCTATCGTTCAGTGAACTGCCGTCTACAGGGGCGCCCTTACGGTAGTAGACAGACTGCCGAAACGTCGGACTATAAAAGTTCAACGAACGATGGAAATAGCCCAAACAACAACTCTAGTTATTATATTCTCATTATAAGTCGATTTTTTCTCGTAAGTAGAGCTGAATTCTACAATTTCGATGTGATTCGAACCTCACGTAACTAAGTAAATATTTAACACTTTTTTTTAACTTCGAAGTTTATTTTCAACATTCCTTCAATATACTTTCACGAAAAACACATTTGGCGATGTTGTAGCATAAAAACTTTGTATTCTAACGAGATTTTAATTTTAATCAAAAACGTTACTGTTAAATTTTGGCATTTACCCATTTAATTCTACTTTAGAATATTTTATAATTGTGTGCAACCTCCCTTTCACTCGTGATTATTTATATAATCTTGGTCAGTTCTTACGAAGCAATCCTGTCATGGGCTGAAAAGTCCCGGCTCTAACAAAGAAAACACGTTTTTTTTGGTTCAAAATTAGCTTTATTCATCAACGTAATCTCCATCAAGAGCAACGCAATCATTCCAGCGCCGCTCTAACATTTCAATACCACTTTTGTCGAACGATTTATCTTTTTCCTCAAAATAGGCCTCAGTTTCAGCGATAACCTCTTCATTCGTGCGAAATTTCTTACCGGCGAGCATTTTTTTGAGGTCTGCGAATAGCCAGTAGTCGCTGGGAGCCAAATCTGGCGAATACGGTGGATGTGGGAGCAATTCGAAGTTCAATTCATGTAGTTTTGCCATTGTTTTGATTGACTTGTGACACGGTGCGTTGTCTTGATGAAACAAAATTTTTCTCTTTGCCATATGCGGTCGTTTCTTTGCAATTTCGGCCTTCAAACGCTCCAATAACGCTATATAATATTCACTGTTGATGGTATTTTCTTTCTCAAGATAGTCGATGAATATTACACCACGCACATCCCAAAATACCGAGGCCATAACCTTTCCAGCCGATTGTTGTGCTTTCGGGCGCTTTGGACGAGGTTCACCAGTTGCTGTCCACTCAGATGACGATCGTTTTGATTCCGGAGTGAAGTGATGGATCCATGTTTCATCCATTGTCACATATCGACGCAAAAATTCCGGTTTGTTACATTTAAACATGGTCAAACAGTGCTCAGAATCATCAACACGTTCTTGTTTTTGGTCAACAGTGAGCAAACGCGGCACTCACTTTGAACAGAGCTTTCATGCAATATAAAGCCAATACGTTCTTTTGATATCTTTACGATGTCAGCTAACTCACGCAACTTCACTTTTGTGGATTTTTTTGATGTTTTCTGGTGTTACCGCCTCATTTGGACGTCCACTACGTTCTGCATCATCGGTGTCTCTACGACCACGTTTGAAGTCAGCAAACCAACGTTTTATTGTTGTTTCTGATGGAGCGATGTCCCCATAACACTTTTCAAGCCATTGCTTCGCTTGAACGGTATTTTTTCCCATCAAGAAGCAGTGTAAAATTAAAACACGAAATTGTTTTTGGTCCATTATTTTGAAAATAACAAAAGTAGCGTGACTCTTAGCACAATAACTCACAAACTAATGAATAGAATATCATGAAATTTTAACAGCTGTCTTTTGAAGGTTAGTACTAACTGAGAGAAAGGTGACTGCAATAAAACTAGCGTCATCTATGTGTTAGGCCCGGGACTTTTCAGCCCATGTGTTAAAATACACATCTCGCGTAATGTGTAGTTTCCTCCAAGTGGTTTTTGAAAACATACGAAGCATCATATGACATTTTAAGATGAAATTTTTCGATTCACGATCAAGCAAAGAATGTCGCTACGTGTGTAGGTTTTGCGCCAATATATACACACTGTGTACACATAATTTTAGTTTTTATTTTTGAATAATAGTATTTTTATACTTCCTTAATAATTATCGATCGATTCGCAATTACTTTTTCAAAGTTATTTAATGTTTTGTTATTTATTTATTTTAGATTAAAGTAGGTGTACTTTATAATTTACGTTTTAATTAATAGGAATGCACTTTATTTTTTATCGATTTTTTAAACTATTGCTCCAATAACAATTTGCGCACTGTATTTTTTGACTATCGGAAAGTGAGAAAGTTAGATGTGTGTGCAAGTTAACAGAAAATCTGTCTTTATCACCAATAACACGTCTGTATGCTAAACCGAATTCCTATTTCATATTGGTATATTGAGTGGGTAGTGAGTTCACACAGGTATCAAGGATGCAGGGTAATCAAGTGGTTGGTACCTCAGCAATAACGTATGCAGTCTGACTAGAACTACGAGAAACATAAATTTTTAATATTAATGGCATATGTTAACAATGTAACAGTAAAGAAGGAATTATATCGTAATTTTGGAGTTTCCACTAGTGGTAGTAGGTTTTATTAGTTGATTCTCTTATTTAAATGCCATTTTGTATAAAATTATTATTTTAAGACGGGCATAATTTATTTAGATGTTTACAAGTTGATCGCCATAACGTAGCGAGAGCAGGGAAGCGCAATTGTTCAAAAAAGACGTCGAATTCAAACAGCGGCAGTGGCGTGCATTGTCACTCCACATAGTTGTATAAGTAAATGTTGAAAGTGTTCTGAAATAAACTCTAGAAAGATTTACTAAATGATTGAATATTTAGTTTAAGTTTATTAATTGCGTATAACTAAGCCAGTTTATTTTGTAACTATTAATTAATTGTCGGTTGTTTGCATATCGCAAATCTTGTGGTATGCATATGATCACAGTAACTAACGCTTTTTCATTCACAGACCTCGCCCGAATACACGATCGGAATGCGCCGGCTCTCGCCATCCTATAGTGATTAACCTGTACATCATTTGTTTGCATATTGAGATTAGGAGTTTATTTATGCTTTATTGCAACGCTACAATTTAGCGTGCAAATTTTCCACTATAAAAATGGCGACCGCTTCAAGAAAGCACTGCAAAGCGTCATACATACGACACATTTTGACACGTTTAGGTGCATTTATCATTACATATCTTACAGTATCTTGCGGTGCTTCTTAAATGCGATTGTTTATTTCGCTATTACTTATGAACGTTGAATATTGGAAAAGCGTTATGTTTAAATTATAGGACTGAAAATTTAGTTTACGTCGATATGATTTAATGCATATCCTTTTATGGACAATAAATTGGTTATTCTTTTGCTTTTATTGACGTTATTCGATGGATATACAAAACACCAAGCTGGTGTTCATTCTCGTTAGTGCGGACTAGTTAAAGTATAGGTGTATTATTTGTACATCTCTAAAATTGGTAAGGATACTGCTTATCACTTCAGTTCTATAGGGAGTACAAAAGAATGTAGCTCGATTTGCATTGCTTTCAATAATTGTCGTTTCTTCTAGAACATACCTCCCACAGAAATCAGGTTTCCCGTATATATTGCATTTTACAAATTAATGATACAACATAATCCTATTCCGTTAATACTATGCACATTCCCTACATACGTAAACCATAGTAAGATCTTATACTAAACACTGAATTCGGATTTGTTAGCTAGAAAAATCCGGGTTCTAAACAAAAGTTTACGTACAAACTAGAGGAGTGATATCTATATTTACTTATACAGGAGACGCGTTGCAATTTCATATAATCCGAAAAAAGTAGCGTACAATGCGATAGCAATTGTCATAGAAACGATTAGAATTGTTCAGTATCTGCGTAAAGTACATTGCAATTAAAAATGCACCATTATGAAATGTTTGAGAAATAACGTTTAATAGTATCAAAAGTGAAAATGAAACAATTCACCAAAAAATAAGTAAATTAAAGATGTGTATTTAATAATGGGTAAAATGACCTTTTTCTTGCATTCAGTAATTCGGTTGGGCATTGAATTAATTAAGCGGGATATTTGGTATTGTCTCTCTGTTCGTAGTGGGAACTGGTTTGCAGGAGCAGGCGTCCGATAATATTCGTATATGAGTGACATATTTGGTGAGCTCGCACGCCACAAAAGCAGAGCTACATTGCTTTCGGTGAATAAATTCATGGCTCGTTGCACTGTATGAAGTCGGGCATTATCTTGTTGGAACCTACCATAAAGAGTAGTGTTCCGAGGCTTTCTGTTTGTAACTGACAACCGCCTCAGTGCCATAAAATTATATCAAAGGCAGCCTGGAAACAAAATTGATAGCATCCCAAGCAACTGTGCTGATCGTAGGTGCTGTGTGCTACCAAGAAATGCACTTTTGATTGGCTCTCTCTCCAGGTCTCCAATGAACTCTTATCTTACTGTCACGTCATCATAAAGAAAACCGGGTTTTACCACTAATCACTATAGAATTCCAGTCATTATTGTTGCCGTTGCCCGTATTACGTTAATCTAACATACAGATGATAACGTTTTATTGCCGTTGCGCTAAAATTAATGCCTATTCAAATCGGTGTCGTAGAAACAAGCGCTTCAGAAAATAATCTTCTCGGGAAGTAGTTCTAGGTGCGCTTGAATCCAATTTACGTGCCTTACAATGATTTGCAATGGATAGGTTCCAACAGCGTAATATAGTGGAATGATTACGATTAACTCTCCAGCCAATTTCCCGGGAAGGAACGCCGCCTCCATATAGCTCAATAAATCACTCGCGTTCGAAGAGGGTTATTTGTTTATAATATGCATGTTGTCTGCGAGGATTTACCAACAATTGCTTGCTATACATTCATATATTTTTTATATCTGCATGCCAATTCCCGGATTATAAACCGATTTCTGGAAGAACAGGTATGAAACAGCTAAATCTCGTAAATTTCAGGAAATTAACAAAACCGACGTAATATGATATAATATAGTTTAAAGGAATCATCGGAAGTGCATTTATAAAGTTTCAAGAAAATATTCAAAAAATTTAGGGCTGGTGCAATTTTAATTGTAAACAGTGTAGTTGACTGCAGTGTTACATATATATATAACATGTAACGATGCACCTTCTGTATACGCCTGTACAGATATCACTTTTGAAATACAAATTGATAAATTCTTGCGCACGTAATCATCAATACCAGGTTAAACCCCTCTTTCGGCCAATCAAATACTAGACGGAATTTGGCCTAGTTTCTGAAACCCTCGATCCCAGGTTAAATCCCTCTGTACCGTAATTACTCAATTGCACTAATGTAATCCTAAAGTTTGGAGTTTACAAGGTTTCACGTTATAGTAATTTATAGGTCTATCCTATGTAATATTCTGGACGGTTTTTTTATTTTGCGCTATGCAACGCTTGGCATTAGAACTTGATTCCCGCACTAAAATTGCTCTAGCCTACATGAATATAGGTTAAAATATAATTGATTATAGTTAAAGAATCAAGCGAAAGCAAACGTAAGAACACTATCGAAACTGTAGCTACTCATACGTGAAACGACTAGACGATGTGGTAGGTAAAAAGTATTAAGCGTAAGGAAAATATACGATTATCTTTTAAGCTATTAGAATGGTAAATAAACAATGGCAACTTACCTTTTTGGACGAGAAACTTGTGGTCTTGACCAGTCTATTGGCAACAGGTATACGAGGTCTATTAAATTCATCTGGTTTCTTAACCCTATAAAAGAAATCAAGAGTTAAATAACGAAAATAAAGATTTATAAGATAGTATACCATAAAGAATTAATTGAATAACTTTTACCTGTATATTCTCACAAGCCAATGTTCTGTTGTATAAGCTTCTTCTAAATATGTAAGTGTAAAGTCCTTATTTCCAATTACTGTATTTCTTGTTCTATCATAACCAGCGGCAGTACGGTAATCTAGCTTAAGCTCCCCGAATCGATAATAACTTAGTTTGTACATGAGGCAATTCAATAAGGTTGGTGCTCCGTGAGAGTCAACTCTAAACTCACCACTTTCGGTAAAATAGTCACTTTCCTAAAGTAGTAAATTGTGCAATTTTATTGAAAAAAATCCAGGAATCGCGAAATTTCAAAACAGTCTATTTACCCTTATATCCTTTGGATGTTCACCTTCTGCGATTCTAACCATCCATAAAAATTTATTAATATCATCACCAGAATAACCAATTACCCCTCCAAAAATAACTAAAACATAATCAACATCCAATGCTGTCATGATTTCGTACGCGGCACTTTCATTCGATGACATAGCCTTTCCTACTAAGGCTATATGACTGTTGTTCCATGTATTATTATCTACCAAAGTTGTTCTATTTGCCATTCCAGCTATTTGGTAACCATAGTCCCACCAGCTCATAATTCTTGCGTCATCTGCCGTATTTTGAGACAGCCAAAAATAAGCTTCTCGAAAATCATCCAATATTTGTCGAGAACCATCACCGCTATATGATGCCAAAACAACGCTGGGACTAGAATAAGCGTTACTTGTTACCCAGGTACAGTGGACGGCAAAAAGCATGAGCAACAGCATTATAACTACAAGAATAATGCTGCGCACATTTGGACCAATAGGGTCTACTTCCCGTGGTTGTTGCTCATGTTTCATTTTTGGTACTCGTCCTGCCTAAAAAAATAATTCCAAAAATAAATTTAAGAAGTGATAGTGTTCAACACTATTTCTTACTGTGGTGGAAAATCTCAGGTCCTTAATTTTCTAAATGGGTTCTTTTATTTAAATTTCGTTTTTTAAATTCGAATATAGTGTTTAATAATTAAAATAACCAAATTTAAGATAGTAAAAAATAAATATATTAACAAACCAAATATATATATATATATATATATATATCGCTTTTTTAACAAAATTTCTTTTTGTAACAGAAAACCTAAATCAATTCCTGTCTAGCTAATTTTATAAATTCTAAATAATAATAAAATTAAATGAGAGCAAAAATACAATTAATTTTAAAAATTGATTATGATCTGAAGTCTTTAATTTTAGTAATCGTACTCGCTTACACGTAATGTTTCGTATTTTAGGTATCCTGGTCTTCGGCTTTCACAGATGTGTCCGGAACTCCCAAAGTATTATAATATCAGCTGATACACTTTTTGACTTTAAATATATTCGAAGAATTTCATATATTAAGATTAATTTGAGAAAATAATAAATTTTCTCATGAGAGACGATTTCGATGTGTGTGACTTTGACACGATTTTTGTTTATATCCATCATCATCGGGGTTACACATATGTTTGTCTATATGTTAGGGCGCATAGTAAACACACTCTTGATGGGAAAGAAGAGGTAATGCTGCCAGGCGTGCCATTCTTCCGTCGTACGAGAAATTTTGAAGATAGTGTGATATAATTTCGGGATGATACATATTTTAATAATATGATAGAAATGTGTGGGTACAGTACATTAAATGTCTTTTAAAAATAAATTTGGAAGAAGTTATTAATACATACAAAAATATGTTTACGAAAAGCGATATATATAGTAAACGGTAGTGGAGTTTACGTCTCCTCTGCACGTTGTTGAAAGAACTTTTTTTTTAAGATTAAAATTGTAGATTATATGTTACTAATGAACAACTAAAGTAGATATCTGTAAAATTTTGTACAGACTAAATATTTGAAATAAATTCAATAAAGAGGGAGTCCTAACGATACTTTGCCTCCAATAACAAATCAACAATAACAGAAATAAAAGCGTAAACCATACAGGGACGAGTAAATATCCAAAATAGATAAACAGGAAAAATTTAGAAAATCATTGATATTTTAAAAAGATTTAAAAAACAATAGTTCATATCATTACATTACGTCAAAATATTTATACCTGTTACAAGTATTATATTATTTATTTACGTGCTGCCCGAATATGTTTATTTCTTAAGATATAATAAGTTTATTAGTAAAGCCAGAAATCAGCCAAAGCGCATTGGATCGGTTGAATAAAATAACAAATTGTTTAAAAATTAAATCTAACGGGGTCTAATTGGTACTGTCTGAATTGTAATTTTTTTATAAATAAACTTATTGTGACGTACTTTAAGCACAGCTCTTGATATGTTTGAGAAACAAAAGAAAACAACAAAATCAAGTCTGAAGTCGCATTTAAGTGTTGCTAACTTGCAACAGGTATAGTGTGGGTAAATGATTATGTTTCTTGTAATTACATTTGCCTTAAAAATGATTTTCAATTTAAAATATAATAACATATAAGATTAATTTCAAACGAAAGAATAATTAAGACGTTATCATTAATCATTTATAATTACCAGGTATAGCAGTAAACTCCACTCACACAAATTAATTAATTATGCGGAACGCAGTGTTTCGAGAGCACGTGGGCTCCCATTGTCAACCGTGTTACCCACGTGCTCTCGAAACGCTGCGTTCTGCATAATTAATTAATTTGTGTGAGTGGAGTTTACTGCTATACCTGTGAATTGTACATCCACACAGTCCTTGCAATCGTAATTTATAATTACAATAAAAATCGTCCCTTTACACTATTATTGGACCAGTTATGATTTTTTATGAGATTGAGGCACACTAAAATTTTAGTTAAATTTAGTGTGTACAGTGGTAGTCTTAATTAATGTCTGACACCAATTATAAGTGCAAATAATAAATGAAAGAACTATAAATGAATATATTACATATATTCCTTTCGAATTTCAATTTCTATTTAGCCGTTTCATAAAATCATTACATTTGCATTTATAAATGTTTCGGCAATTATATCTACAAATGGTCTAAACAAAAAATAATATACTTTACGCACAATATAAATACTTATTATAATCGCCTAATCGCCCATAAAATCTTTAATGTTGAATTGATACATTAGTTTCGACAGTTACAATAGAAAAAGATAAATAAAATTTATACCTACAATAACCGATAGAAGCGGACCTGTCTGGGGCATCACAGCAAAAGTAGTTTTGATATCCTCTCCGTTATAGGGAGAGACATTAATTAAGACCACCACTGTACGTAAATGTATAAAAGATATAAGGTGAAATATCTAATCTGTAGGCAATTTCTTGCTAATATTTCTGGTGCTAGGATACTAAATGAACTACATCAAAGACAAAAATATCCTCAAGCACTTACAAAAACAAATCATTTAAAACACAACGAATTGTTATTTATATTAATGAGAAACACATTTTAAATTATAGCAATAACAAATGTGGACTTCAAAAGAATAAATAAAGTGTTTAAGTTGTAGCTTTGTAACTACTCTTTTATCATTCTACGAATCATTTAAATAATTATTGCTACTCCATCACATATTGTAATAAAACCGTTTAAAATTATACATGCATGTGAAAAAATATGAATTGGGGAAATCTAAGATTTCAATAGATTATTATCAATCGGATCAAGTCAGCACAAATATTTCGACATATACTCTACCACCCATAAATTTCGAACAAGGGAGAAATTGCTTTAAAATAATACAACTGATAGGCATATCGTGAAATAGTTAATCCCTATTATAAATTATTGTATGCAAATATAAAATTGTTACACATAATTCGTAAAGTTCAAACATTTAGGTACAAATATCCCCTGAATACATTTTATTGCTCTTTTCCAAGAATACGACTATTGTCTGATGAGGATGGGTTAGGATACTCTCGGTGAAATGGTTTAGTTGTGGTTTAATACTACTTCGGTAATCGTTTAGTGCATGTGCTAAAGGTATTAATCTTTAGTGTCTTATCTCTTTCCTGTATGGAATTGGTATTTTGAAATCAGTGCGCAATTGTAACAATTTAGTAAAGTACTGAGCGTAAAACTGCCAAAACGCAGACAGTTGAGGAGGAACTCCTCGCGGCCTTTCGACAAGTAAACATGTTCCTAACGATTTTTCTCAAATCATTTTAAAATAAAACAATTTAAAACAATTTTTCAAATGTAACTATTTTAGCTGAAGATGGCGTCTAGCCAAAATTAGTCCTAGAGCCCATAGGTTTAAAGAAATTATATCTTTTAACATAACGTATAAAAATGTCTGTTATGCATAACAAGTGACTACCAAATACTTAACTATTAACCAGACTCTTCAAAATATAGCATATACATTACCTTATCATATAACTTTCCAGATGCTGCACTTTCTTCAGACTCAATTTCCTCAGGCCTGTGAATCGTTTCTTCTTTAAAGAAAAGATCCAATAATCCAGAAAATGCAATTCCACTTAACATGCATACAACAGGTGTTAGCGTTAACATTAAACGAACCATAACTCCCGCAAAATATACTGCACTTAGAGCATACAAAACAACTATAAAAAAATTACTCTAATTAGTATTTCATGTGTGCTACTACACATTGAAATTTTAAAAGTATGACTATTTAGTTACTATAATAACGGTATGCGTGAGAAGCGTTTAAAAGAATCGCCGTAATATAGTGCTAGGATTCTGACGAGATTTGACAATCAAAGTGACTAGTAATGCAATTTCCACAGATTGACACCTCAACTCAATTTCTAAAAAAAGAAATTATTCGCTTACGAACTTCCCGGCTGGCAAAAAAAACACCCTACTTCTACTATCAACAAGAATCACTGTCCATGACACACTACAATTTTCATAGCACACAGTCAAACACTATACAATCCTATTATTATATATACATACATCAGAGCACAATTAAACTTAAAACTTTGTATGCACACTGTATATATAGCAAATAAATAGTCTAACGGAACACTATTACAATTCCAATTTTTATATCATTATAATAATTTATCCTAGACGTATACATAATTAGCAAAAAAAGAAAATATTAAAAAAAGCACAAAATCGATAAAACATTACAAAACGATGAAATGAAAATAAATATTTTACCAAAATATTAAGACGATTATTATTTTACAGGCGAGTATATACAACTACAAATATATTCAAATTTTTTAAGTGTATTTACCAAAAACACGCTCATCATTTATATTCTTGATACAATACCACAGTCCAGCCGGAAATGTAGTGACAAGAATGTGCAAGTCAAAAAAAAACGAAAACCAAGTAGTCGGCTGATGTTCTGATACTGATGCAATAATTGGTATATGAATCTTAGCATATCCTGTATCCCATAAAGAATAGAATCTTCCACTCCAAGGAGCTATGTATCCAGCGTAGGTTAAAATAACAACGGTAAGAAAAACTAAAGTTGAAGAAGTTAGTACACCAAATATAAATAATGATTTAAACTCTGATTTGGATAATATAGACTGTAAATACTTTAGTACTGCAACAGCTACAGATAACGCGAATACTCCTGTAAAATAAAAAAATATTGCCACATTAATAACAGCCAAAATTACATTCTTTCTATTCTTTTAAACATACGAACCTGATGCAGCCATATGTTCACTTGTCCTAATTGGTTGAAAGCCAACAAATGGAATTTGCATAGACAGTAATAAACCAAGAATGTAAAATGTGGTGTAGCTTGTAAACACTTTATTAGAAAATCTTCCCATTAATATTAAAACAAAAACATGTAATGGAATTAAATTGATAATGAACACATATCCACCCCACGCAGATACCTAAAACAGTTATTTATATGCATATATGAAAGTAACGATCGCCGAGTCTTAAATAAACCTAACATAATACCAGGCATTTAACAATGTAACATATTTTTCTATACCTTCGACCTGAACCTTAGACTTAGAAGAGCAATCCGTAAATCAAAAATTTCAATTCACGGGAATCATTCAGACAAAATCAGATTGAAAAAATATTGATTGATATATCAATTGGTTATTAATATCAGGGATGGGAATGTTTCTTGAAGTTATATTCATTAATCTGTGTACTGGAATTATTTAAAATAACAGCTGTAAATATCGAATGTTGAATAAAAATGGAAATAATGGAGTATTCTGGTAATGTTTCTCGTAAGCCGAAATAGACTTTTTTAAGATTTATATTGTTCCATAAGTAAAAATTTGGTAAAGCCAATTTCTTGAATATACAGAGTTTATGATACTCGATTTATGATATTCAAATGAAATACAAAAAAATTGGTTGCACTATTTTGTTTATCTATTATTTTTGGTTATATTTAGTTAATGGCACTAACAAGAAAATCTCAAAAAAAAAATATATACAATGTACCAATTAGACCATCTGACTAACTAAATTATATTACAAAATATTTCTATAACATCCAATATTATAAAAGACTGTTGGACGATACAAAGTATAAGAGTGGATGTACAAGGATCAATAGCAACTACGGCAATATTTAGAAGTGAGACATATATCCTAACATGTAGGTATTTACCTTGCATCTGTAACATATATTTTGAACAAGTGATAATTTTGGAACCAAAATTGGTATATCCCAAACCATTTGCTCCACATAACATGATAAATACATGTATTCACTTAGATAGCGTAAACTACACATATATCAGTATCAAAAACTGAAGGCATTTAACATAATTTTAACTGGGAACTTACCATGTAGAAATAGGACAGTGCAGACATACATGCCCAAAATATTGAACCAGTTTTTATGGACTTAACCCATAAAAAGTATGTAAATTGAAGAGCAAAAATTGCAATACCCTCATTATCATAACTTCCAGCAACAGACCTACTAATGTAACCAGGTACAATTGCAATAAAACATGCTGCAAATAAACCAGCACCTGCTGACCAAATTTCTTTTGTCAGCAGATATGTCGATATTGCAGTCAAACCACTGGAAAAAAGTATCTTTATGAAAATTCCTAGTAGCAATTTAACTTTTACCTGAAGATAGGAGCTAAGAATACACAAATATCACGAATATGAATATTTATATGCAACAAATGCAGTAAATAGTGTATACTTCCAGATGTTATCATTAGACCAGGATATACAGTGCCTCCAACAATACGCCCTAGTGGATACCATGCTCTTTCGTCAAACCAATTCAAAAAATTATAAAATCCATGTTTAACCATATACGCCGTTGCCCGATAATTAAACCTTTAATATATATTACAAAATAAATCAAGGCATGCTTTCATATTTGCTTAGCACTTATCCTACCATGGATCAAACTCGTGAATTATACTTTCGAATCTTATAACAGCAAATAGCCTAGAAGAGAAGCCGGCAATCCATGCTAACAATAGAACTACGAAGATTATTAAACTACTTATACCAGTTTTACTATTTAATTTTGATACTGGAGGTTTCTTGGAGCCGGCTTGCATCATTTTTGACTGTCAAAAACATGACACGCACGCACACACTATAAAGGTTACTTGATTTACTTCAGACGTGCTTCAGATTTCAGTACAGGTAAAATCCGTACGATAACACCAATACTCTTCTATTTAGCCAAACATAATGTAGATGTCCTTAGTAGTATTGATATAATATGAGCCTGATATGAACTATGAGCATTTAAGCGATGAGTATAGATAGTCGGTACACACAAATAATGTTATTGAAAATAAAATAGATTTGTGCACTTAAATGTAATCACTGGAAGCTATTTCATGACTGACTAATGCAGGATTTGACACGCATATGTCTATATCGATTGATATCGATGATCAGCCTTGGTCTTATCTCTGATAGTATCCCAAGTTGGTTAGGGTCATGCGAATCCTCTTAATACGGCAAAGTCAAACTCTGTTTTAATACGAGCACCATTTACTAAAAGCAGCAGTATCGCAGCAAACTTCACTATTTTTACGCCCTCCTCTTACCTCTCTTTCCCGTCCTCTTAGTTGTCGGCCATTTTTTTAATTATATCGTGAAAACAATATAAAAGTCAGTAGATTCCAGTTGGAGTACACTTTTCTTGTGTGCTTTTGAACTGTGAAATTTATATTATATTGATTCGTATAAGTATGGTGCATGTGTGTTATGTTTTGTAAGAATACTTGAAAAGCAACGATGCTGCATAGATTCCCTTACAAGGACGAAGTGATAAGTAATCTATTATTTTTACGTTATAAATATCATAGAAAGACATATCACATAATTATGATAAACTACATATTAGTTTACACTGCAATTCTATAGTTCAATATCATAACTGTTATTTGTTCCAAGGTGAATTATAAGACCTTTGAATTACACTAAACCATATATCCAGTTGTAGTTAATAAGAAAGAAATTAAAAGGGCTTGGGTCTACACAAAATGTAATATGTTGTAGGTGTACAACATATGAATAACTCGAATTAGGAAAACCGAATTACTTAGCGTGGATCCAGTAGAGGTTTATAAGAAGTACCGGCTATGTCGCAACCATCCCAGTCATTACACGAGGTTATTTCTAGAGTATGTGGGCCAAAGAACTCTTGACGCATAAAGTATTCCTACAATTGATTTACCCGGTAAGATTAGTATATATATTTTTCAATAAAAAAATAGTGTGAACAAATGACTAGATTATATACAAAGTGCATATATTTTATGTCCATATGTAGATGTATTACATTGATTAAAGTTTATTAGCGTTAATTAACTTTAGTCAGTGTAAGACATCTACAAATAGACGTAAAATATAATAAATAAATAAAATAAAATATATGCATTTTGCATATAAGCCATTCTCTGACCAGACACTCATTCATTCCAGCAATTGAAGAACCAATCGAAATATTTTACTTGTTGAAAGTACAATCTATGGGATTTATGTATACAAATGAAAATTGAAAAGAGATCCATCGTATATTAATCTGCAATAATTTCAGGTGAATTGAAGCAGCAGAACACTACTGTCGACCCTTTCTCCTCAGATATGAATATAAATTTAATTAACATATTTTAAGGAAAGTAATTCTTGTAATTAATAGCAGAAGAAACAACGACAGGCACTTCAGGAATTCTAAATCTGCAGTCTCTTGTAGAATTATGTCAGCCAGGTAATAACTCTAATTACATTTATTCTAGGGAATACACATAATTGTATACTTTATTTACTCACAGCACCCCCATTTACGTCAAATGCAAGAATTATCACGGAATATGATCTACTGGAAATTATTGGATATTTTTGTTATTAGCTTTGATTTTTATTAGTAATGTACATAATTTTTAATTTGTTGCTATTTTAGTATTCTCATTTAACTTTTATTTTTGTTACTTGGTTCATTTATATTTTTCAAATTGTTGCTGTTTAGTTTATGCTTTTATGTAAACCAAATTGTAAATATAGTTTGTAATAAAATTATTTTTACACATGTTTTGTTTTTTTTGATATTCTAAATGTCGCAACTTAGCTATTAGAATTGAGATATTTATTTTGTATTCTTTGAAATATGCTTGTAATCAATGGCGTGTATCGTTATATTTTATAAATGTCTTGTTTGATGTATATCTTTTTGATTGCAAGCTTATTTCAAAGAATACAGAACCGGGATATTTAATTAATATATTATTTACGATTTCCAAATTCCCACCCATAATGTTTAGTAGGGAAGCCACTGATAGCGCTGAAACTTGTCTCCAATCGGTAATATAGGAGTTTCGTCGCGTGGTTAGGGTAGCGCAATTACTACGCCGAACTGCGTATTATAGGTGTGACACTGACAAAAATTTAAAAGAGAACGGAAAACAATAGAGAAATCTCATTATTTAGCTCTCAAACATTCATACGCACTTTTAAACGTACGTGAAAAAGCTAATTGCGGGCAATTAATATAATAATGTTTGTCTTCCGAACAGAAATATGTGTCAATAAACAATTTATATATTGTTGTCTCTTGTACAATACCTACCGTTACAATATATCATACTATCCCCAAAACTAGAAAAAATAGAACAAAGTATTAAAGGAAAGAATTGTAGGAAATTGTCCCAAGAACATGCATGTAAATTCTCGGACTTCCATCTACACCCTTAAGCGAACCACCCCCACAACACCTAGGCGCAGAATCGAGCCTACGATATCGAAAAGTAAAGGTATTAAAGGAAAAGGTTATAGGAAGAAGTAATTGACAATCGCCCCGACAGCGCACATATAAATTTTCAGAATTAAAATCCCAGACTTCTATCTGCACCCCTAAGCGAACCACCCTCACAATCCCTAAGGGCAGAATCCACCCACCGATCTCGAAAATTATAAGTGATAGAAAAAAAGTTATAGGAAGAAGTAATCGGAAATCGTGCCGACAGTGCACGTATGAATTTGCAGAATTTTTCTTGCACTCCTAAGCGTGTTAACCCCCAATACCTAAAGGTAGAATATACCCTCCGAATTCGGAAAGGAGAGGATACGAAAAAATGTTAAAGAAAAACGTAGCAAATTGTCCTAAAAGCACACGTATAAAATCTCAGACTTCTGTCTACACCCTGAAGCGGGCCTACCCCACAAAACCTAAAGGTAGAAAGTGTAGAAAATTATCCCAGTAGTACTATACACGTATTCACAACTTCATATGTACCCCTAAACCAGCCACTAAACATAGAACATTTTGCTGGAAGTCCTGTCAGCACCACACACGGTAGCAATCTTCATTTACATACCGTACACACAAGAAACAATAAGCATTAAGACAGCGGATTATTTACTGTCAAAGCCAACATTTCAAGGTAGAGTAAACCACATAGGAATAAATGCAGTACAACCGATATAACATAATTTGCACATTCAATGAAAATAACGGTGATGATCTACCACAGGCGCTCTGTTTACCTAAGAGATCAAATTATTTAGGGGACTCGTGAAGTGTACACCCAAATAGATGGGATTATTCTTTTTTGAGTGCGAATGCTTTTACATATTTAAGTATCGAATATTGATAGCCTCCACCCCGAGTCCTGCAGCCTAGACAACTGGACGTGATAAGTGCAAAACTATATCGCTTGTTTGTTGCCATCGAAGTATTTTAAATCAAGGTTACTCCTTTTACGTTTATATTTGCGAGGTAACGACGTTTTACTTCACCTGGACAAAGACATGCACACGATATTTTTTAAAATGTACGAGAAATCCCTATGGCCTGATTTTTCTGCTCTTTCGGTACGTGCATTTCGTAACTAGAAGACAAAATATCGCCGCCAGACGGTTGAACCGAATAATTGTATGTTTAATATCATCGGCAAAGTGCGCGAATTATAAAGAGAGATAAATGAAAGAAAATGTAACACTGGAAAAATGTATTAATGTTTTACAGAAAATATATGATAATCATAACAGTAACATTTCTGCAAGTCCATTAACACAAATGCGCTGTCGCTGCGATTTCCAATTTCTTCTTCCTATAACTTATAATTTTCGAGATCGGTGAGTGGATTCTATCCTCAGGGATTGTCAGTGTGGTTCACTTAGGGGTGCAGATAGAAGTCTGGGATTTTACACGTGTGTTTTTGGAGCGATTTCCTAGAATTTCCTTCTTTAAAATTTTCCGTATCTTTTGTACTTTCCGAGATGGGAGGGTAGATTCTACCTTTCGGTATTGGAGGTTAGCTCGCTTAGCGGTGCAAGAAATATACTGAAAATTTATATGTGCACTGTTGGTACGATTTCCAATTACTTCTTCCTATAACTTTTTTTCTATCACATAATTTTCGAGATCGGTGGGTTGATTTTGCCCTTAGGGATTGTGGGGGTGGTTCGCTTAGGGGCGCAGATAGATGTCTGAGATTCTACACGTGTGTTTTTGGAACGATTTGCTACAACTTTCTCCTTTAACATTTTTTCGTATCTCTTCTACATTTCGACATGAGAGGATAGATTCAACCTTTAGGTATTGCAGGTTAGCTCGCTTAGGAGTGTGAAAAAAATTCTAAAAATTTATATGTGCGCTGTCGGGACGATTCCCAATTACTTCTTAATATAACCTTTTTTTTCTAATACCTTTACTTTTCGATATCATAGGCTCGATTCTGCGCTTAGGTGTTACGGGGATGGTTTGCTTAAGGGTGTAGATAGAAGTCCGAGATTTTACACGCATGTTCTTGGGACAATTTCCTGCAATTCTTTCCTTTAATACTTTGTTCTATCCTTTTTAGTTTTGGGTATAGTATGATATATTGTAACTGTAGGTATTGTACAAGAGATAATATATAAATTATTTATTGACACATATTTCTGTGCGGAAGACAAACATTATTATATTAATTGTCCGCAATTAGCTTTTTCACGTACCTTTAAAAGTGTGTATGAATATTTGAGGGTTAAATAATGAGAATTCTCTGTTATTGTTTTCCGTTCTCTTTTAAATTTTTGTCAGCGTCGTACCTATTACAAGCAATTCGGCGCGTCTTCAGTCGATTCTACTCCGTACACTTCCTACTACACATGTTTTAATATTTCTGAAAGTGGTTCCGTCAATAAAAGTAATTCATTACGTGCAAATACTGCCGAAACTACGAACTTGTGAAATTACGAAAAGAAAACACGTTTCTATACAGATATAATTTGAGCGAAGTCAACAACAGGGAATATCTACAATCCCAAATCCCACGTTCCCCCACTATAACTATAATCAAGGTGTAGAAGAGCAACAGCGAAGTATACGACGAATGACTATGGAACACAGATAATACAAATGTTTTGTTATATTATCTATGCTGTGGAATAACATTGTAGGCGAATATTACAGCGAGATAAAATAACGGAAGACGCACAGGCGTACTATATCCGTTGACTGCTCAAATTATATCTGTACATACCACGATGTAGTTAACACAAGACCCAGGGGAAAAATTTCACAATCGCAACTTCACGCTGGACAATTCTAACCAAAGAAAACCCTTGTCTACCACTCTGCACGCTGCTTTTTCTTGTACTACAATTTATGACCATTCTTTTCTTCATTTTCACTACGCATTTTTTAAGAAAATGATGTCTATAGCATAGATATTGCAGTAACCCTAGTATAAAACTACAGGGTTTTTTTTTTCGCGCGGTAGATTCTAGGGGATTTGACATGTTAAGAGTGGCCATTGTGAGTATCGGTCCCGTCAACTTCCTGTGCGACACGTTATTTATTCCTTATTTATATTCATTTTATTCGTTATTATTTGCTTCATTTTTACTTGTAATCTGTTCTACTTAGAGCTACTGTTTATCAGTGTTATCACATTTACATTAATTTTCTGCTTAGAAAATCAATATGAAATAGATTTTTTGAAGATCTGTTGTCAATATTTTATCACCCATCCAAAATCTATTTGCTACACTACTGGTTACGAATTCAAAACCAAATCGCCAACGTGACAAAAATTTAGCATGGCGCGAAATTTAAACTGTCCTCAAACATTTAAAATCACTCAGTATATGTCACATAACAATAGCTTATGAAAATTATGAACAAATCTTCGCCCATTATCCTAATTTATTTTCTAAATCCACTCTTATTTGAGGAATTTTATTTTTGAATATTACAATAGAGGTTATTTAGAAACAAGACAATTTAACAAAATATAAAAAGAACAAAGAAAATTCACATATTATAACATAACCATTGATGGGTGCACACAGAAAACAACATGACGTGACGCTACTGTACCAATAAATTTTAGTCTATGTCGTCTTACCAACATACAGAAATCATATTTTCCAATAACGTTGAGAACTAATGTCAGCTGAGGCCTGACGGATTGCTTCTCCGCTCGTCACATGATTAAGGGTGTCGTATTATTACAAGCAGTCGTTAAGAAAGTTTTTGGAAAATGCCAGTTTGTGGACCAAAACTGTCGCTTTGCGGCTTAATTCTAAGTGTTTGGGGAATAATACAACTGGTAAGTACTAATTCATTGTATTATTGATAAATAATTAGTTTGCATAACTTATTAGACTCTGATGGGTGTTTTCTACTACATACGAGCAGTAGCTCTTGCAGAAGATGTACCTGGAATAGAAGAAGAATTCCACACACTGCAAGACTTTTATAATGCTGCTGATGCTGGTTATACTCAGGTATGTACCTATAAGTTAAGTGGCGAATGAAAATACTGTTTTCTTATTTTTCAGAATGCGTATAATTGTTGGATTGCTGCTTGCATATATGTGATCACATTAGCAATATCAATTCATCAATTTTGGGCAAATAGTCGGTCCACTCTTAATGTTTAAGTATTACATGCAGCATATAATATACATTCCTCATACATGAACTTCTACAATTTTAATGTTCACTAATTGATTATAACTAAATTGTAGTTCACAATGTGCTGATAATATAACTAGCCTCTGTTGTACATATCTTAGACTTTGTAATATATATTTTAACGTATCTAATATAGTTACAATTAGCCTTAATCGTAAATTATTACAAAAGTGATTTGTTGTGTAGTTTAAATGTGTTTAGCTTATTGTTAAAAATGGTAAGTTTATTGTACTTTGCTTTGTTTATCTGTTAGCTTCTCTTAAATTACAAATTATGTACATAATTCTGCTTTAATATTTGTAGTCAGTTGCTTTCTTCTATTGGAAATATATTTCAAATAGATATATGATCGTATGGTTTATTTAATGAAGGTTGATCTGTGTGATGTTTGGTATGAAAATATTTCTTAATTTAATTCTATTTTCTCACTTATGAACTTAAATAATTGACATGCTACTAAATTCAATTACGCGCTGTGCTGTTTCTCTTGAATTATTGTATGGAGTGAAATCAGATTTACGAACATATATGCATAATTATATAACTAATGGTAGATTGATTGCTGACATATATTTAACATATCATTATGTTATCATTATCAGAGGTTCAAACGAGAAATCAAATGTTTTATAAAAAAATTGTCATGCATGATCCACATTGAGCGTTAAAAGGGTTTGACATTTGCAGGGAATATTATCTGTGGAGAGAATTTTCTGTCTAATTGTGGATCATTTCGGATTTTTTCTACGGGTATGTGCTTAATTTGAAACAGTTTAGTACTTTGTAGAAATAGTAATAGAGTGCATATATAGCATTGGTTACGTAATATATATAAATATATATCTGTACTGGAATATATATATATTTATATAAGTTTCAGCGCTGTCAGCGACTGGTTCCTATACTAAACATTTTAGGGGATCTGGTGCACTAAATATATTAATTAATCCAGTTCTCTTATTCTATAAATATCGCAATATTTAAATAATGTCTGTTTTAAGTTGTGGAATTAACAATACCAAAAGAAATGTATAATAAACATACGTCGAAAAACAATTTTATTACAAACTACAATTTAATTTAAGTAAAACAAAAAAGCAACAACTTCAAAGATATGAAGGAACTAAGCAACAAAAAATGAAAATAGTATCTTAAACTTTTACGGCCGTTTGTCATAGTCAAAATTCAAAGGTAATGCGTACCTTTCAAAATATGGGCCGCAGTTGTTCGTGAAACGTCTGGGACAAAAAACCTAGTGATAGGGCGGAACCCGACAACCGTTACGAAAAATAAAAATTCTAAAATTATTAAAAGGAAATAGATAAATAAAGGTTAAATGCAAATAGTAACAAAGTTAACTAAAAATCATGTACATTACTAATAAAAATACAACCTAATAACAAAAATATCCAATAAACCTAAAAAATTCCATATTATAGATATTGAAAGTAATAATTATAAAGACACATATATTTCTTATATCATTCGTGTGCAAATCGCATAATTTCAATTCTTTAAATTGGAGATGACTACGGATTTGGAATTCGTGAACGACGGCGGATACCGTTGTTTATTCTGTAATCAATTACAAGAATTACTTCCTTTAAAATATATTAATTAAATTCATACTCATACCTGAGATGAAAGGATCAATAGTAGTGCCCAGCTGCTCTAATTCCCTTGAAATTATTACAGATTAGTATATAATGCATCTCTTCAATTTGTATTTGTATAGATAAATTCCTTAGATTGTATTTGTAACAACTAAAATATACAATCATGTCGTATAATATTGAACCAGTGTAGTGCCGCAGAAAGTAATATATAGTTTGTCATAATTTCCTAACATGCCTTTTTTTGTATATCTAATGTAATAATAATATATTATTTACCTCTTCGCCATTGTAAGGAAACCTATGAAGTTTCGCTTTTTTTCGAAGTATTCCTGCAAATACAACATACACGGACCATACTTATACGGATCAACATTATATTCACAATTCATATACACATGAGAAAAAGTATTCAAACTGCAATCTACGGTCTTTCATAGCATTTTCAGGTTGCGTGTACGTTACAATTAAGAAAATGATCGCCAGATCAGTGATAAGGAGATTGTAGAGGGTAGAGGTAAGTAGAGAGAAGTGGAGGGGGTAAATATTGGGAATTTTGATGCGATACTGCTACTTCTTGCGACTGGACCCCGTACTAAAAATAAGCTTGACCTTGTCCTATTAAGAGAATTCTCGTGGTCGCATCGTTTTAACCAGGGTCTGCTTTCTTAGTACAAGTAACTGATTTCATTAGAAATAGTAGGGTAAAATCTCAGTAATTGTTGTGACCAGAGATAACTTCATCCTATAGACCAACAAAACCTGAAAAATTTAGAACTACCAACCTAAATTTACTTGAAAATATGAAACTGTGTCAAACAAACAAACATAACCTAGAAATAACGCCCCTTAAATTAATTTTTGGATACCTTAAACAAATTTCCTGAAAAAAAGAAAGGGCATTTTGAACTTGGCGAAGTGTGAACTTTTCGTTGAAATCTATTTAAATTGCTAATTTACTGCCCGTTAATTGAAACTAAACGTTTCTCTCTAATAACGTATACAATGTTAAACACTGCTAGAAGTTTTATTAAAAACATTGCCTACTTCAAATATCCGTATTTGAGGTCTATTAATACATCATCTAAAATATTTGGCTATGAAGGAGAAGGAAAGACCACTGTTAGTATTTTAAATAATGAAGAAGGTGTCAATTTGATGATAAATGGATTTAGTCAAGCTGGATTTCGTTTGAATAATAACCTTACTGTGTTGGGGCCCATGGCAATATTTCCCCGGTCGGTGTTATCTTGGAATGTTGAGAAACCTGATGATATAAGTGAAGAATCATTACTTTTATTTAGTGTGTTGGAACCAAAAATTGACATTTTAGTTATTGGTGTTGGCGATAAATTACAAGATTTATCATTTCATAGAAAGCTATATCCTTTTTCACGTAGGCATAATATTAGCTTGGAGATACTTTCGACCGAT
Organism: Trypoxylus dichotomus; assembly: GCA_023509865.1. Lineage (NCBI taxonomy): Eukaryota > Metazoa > Arthropoda > Insecta > Coleoptera > Scarabaeidae > Trypoxylus > Trypoxylus dichotomus. The sequence continues at coordinate 47,688,789 of CM042075.1, forward strand.
CAAGCTTGTTCAACATTCAATTTTTTAAATGCAGAAGGACGTTATGTTGCAGCTGCTTTAATACCACCCCAGATAATTGATTCAGGTGATGATGATATTCTCAAGTCAAAAATGAAGTATCAAAATCTATATGAAACTGACTAAGATAATTTATGTTGAATTAATAGGTATGTGCTTGTGAATTTACGTTTATTACTGGAAAATATTTATTGATTTCTCGTTTTGTTACAACACTTTATAACTACATGTAAGGAACTTTCAATCCATTGTATTCATATAAAAATATATTTCTGTATCAAAAGATTAATGTTCTGTAATATATTATATGAAAAAAGTGGTACTTAAGCACAAAAAATATGTCTCACAAAATGAAGTTTTTGTAATGGGAAAAGTTATAAAGATACATCTTTACAAAACTTCTAGTTTTTAAATTCATAACTAACATATGGTTCCTATTTCTATTAAAAATTTTATAAATGAATATTAAATTTTTCGTTAATAAAAGTTTATTTACTCTATTTTCCCCCCTACTGATTTACACCAAATCAATTGGCAATCGTTTAGGCTTGCGCACAACAGATCATGGTTCGAACCGCGCCTGAAATCTAGTCCATCCACCATCTTGTTTATATACGTGATAAAACGGTTGACGATACTCAAGGGGCGTAGGTAACATATTTTGATAAATAATTATACTACACGCAATTCATTGATGTCTTACATACCACAAGTACTTTTTTGGTGTATATGTGAAATGCGCCAAATAATTGTTCTCTTTTAGTATCCAATAATGTTTTCTGCTATAGAGGTGTTACATCCTTCTAAGAAGTCCTAAAAATTGTTCTGTATTTTGTATTAGTAAACAGTAGATGTCACAATTCTAATTTTATTATCTGGTTGCTTCATATTTTACACAATTTTCACATAACCTGATATGTTTGCTTCTAGACCTGTGAAAATGATGTATGTTAGAATGGAAATCTTTTTAAGGTCATGGAATCTGAAACCATTATTTTAAAGACGGAGCCTACCGAAGAGCTTGAATTAAATGGAAATCGCACAGAGTTAAGCATCGTTCCTCTTTTACATGTTACAGATTCTGCTGTTGTGACAACATTAGAAGTAACAACTGATACAGATGGGAATTTTAAAATAAATACGATTGAACAGAACGATGTCATCAATGATGTGCAGAGGTATGTATATACTTCAACGTTAATCCACATACAGGGAGAATACATTTTGACAGTGTATTTTATAGTTATAGTTTAGTACAGTTGTACCACAAAGATAAACAAAACAGAATTTAAGAGAAATTGAATATAATTATAAAGAATAATTGGTATGATTTGATATAATTTTCTCCATCAAAAATAAGATTTTATCTGCTGAAATATTTTAACAACAATAGTCATTTTATATTAACATGTTACTTTAACTTTTGCTGAAAACCATCTTTTTAATCTTAATTTTAGTTTTCAATATTAACAATAGATAATTTGAAATACATAATTTACGTTAGGTTGAAGCTTAGTAATCTTAGTTGTATAAAGTATATAGTCATAGCAAATCGATACATCTACCAATATTTGAATATTTCAAAATTTGTGTATCTTCAGCCCATTACATATCATCCATTTCAAATTTTATAGCACTTGAAATATATGAGGTGATGCCCAAATTTTGTAGTATTCATGTTGAAAGTATCAATACCAATAATATAGAACATTGGAAAGAACAAGACGGATAACTAATCCACATATAGCTCAATATTTTTTGGCCTTACTCCCTAGCTCACCTGTCTTCTGATTAAATGCCGTCATATTTTAAATAGATTTCAACAATTTTCGCAATAAATTAAGTGTGACTTTGTGTGTAGAGAGATTGAACTTGAAATGGAAGCAGATGAGTTTATTGAAGAAAATAGTATACAGTATTCGATGGAGGAATCATTGGATCAAGAAGAAGAAGAAGATGATGATGATGATGATGATGATGATAACTTGAATGATATTGAAGATGAAGTAACTGGTGAAGATGAAGATCCAGATGACCCAGAGTTTGAGATTGGCAGCTATCAAAAAGTAAAAACTGAAAAAATTGATGACGAAGAAGAATATGTTTGTAATATATGTAAACGAAACTATAAAACACCTGCAGTAAGTCTTTCCATTTTGAGAATAATCTACCTTCTTTGCACTACAATTAATAGCAGCGTTTGCTTTGGCAACAACACTAATATTTAAAAATTGTATATATTGTTATATAAAAATATTAGGAGACGGCAACTGCAAGTCAATGAACTACGGAAAAAATGTGTATAAAACTATAGACTTTGAAAGCAATATTCACTTTATGTTGTATAATAGTTTTCCAAATTGATTATTATTTTAAATTCTATTTCATATATAGTAAAAATAAGGAAACCCATCGATTTATAATACACATAACAAATGCGAGTATGTCCCTTAAATATTTGAATAAATGGTTTAAGGCTGGGCAAGATTGTTACAGATTTCTGCAAGTCGGTAATAAATGTTATTTTATAACTTGTGGTTATATTATAAAATGATTAATGGAACATTTTATATTAATTTCTGTTTCTTTTTACCAACTAGCCTAAAAGATAATTAATTCACAATTAAGACATATTGATTATCAAAAAAAATTCCCAGTATGTTCATACCGTGGTTATGTATCATTATCGTAAATATTTAGAAAATCCGTGTTATGTTAAACAATTTTTGATAAGAATTGACGAGCAGTCTCACCAAGAAACTCAAGCGTTGGTAACGTATTCTGCAAGATACTGAAATAGCAATGCCAAGAAGGGGCACGAATTGTTTTTCCAAACTTTGCAGTAACGAATATTACTTTACCAAAAGCAAACCTGCATAAGTGAAGGAAGCAGCGAAAATGTTGAGTGAATAAACAATAATTGTGAAAAGAGGTGTTATGCTTGTAGACAGCTGTAGAATTACATAAATGATACAAATGGCTTGCTTAACATTAATGCGACATTTAAAATGTGAAGTTCGGCGTTGTTTTCTAATTTAGAACAGATATAAATGATTGCATTAGTTGCAAAATTACTGCAAATTGACTTCTTGACTGTAACAAATCGTTAATTATGTCAAATTTAATGTTACGCGTTTGACCGAGTGTAATTTATAAGGTTGTCCGGAATTTAGAAGCCATTATGTATCTCACTTATTGTATATAGAAAGTAGCTTATAAATTTAACCTTTGCAAAATTAAGTTAGGTTTAATCGGTCAAAAAATGTCGATACCTACAGAGTTATATATAGAAATAATAAATTCGTCGTTATGGTTTTAACTTTATAAATTTAGAAGAATTCAGCAATAAATTACACATTATAGTGGCAACATTTCAAACATAAAGAGTGTATTTTAAAATGTTTAGTAATCTTTGGAATCTTACTAAACATTTTAAAATACACTCTTTATGTTTGAAATCTCGTGACTATATCGTCTTCTGTTATATTTGCATAATTACTGTATTATTCTTTCTAGGGTTTCAAGTGTAATTTGTAATACTACCAACTTAATTCTGTCTCTAATTTCGTTAGCATTGCGAGGAATCGTTGCACAAACTTTCTCCTAAATGAAAGCCCAAACAAAAAAGTCCAAAGGATTGAGATGGAGACATCTCTCAGGTCATAAGATAGGACTGCCGCGAGTAATCCATCTGTATGAGACGTATTCACCCAACCATTACAAGTAAAGTGTGCAACAGCTCCATCATGCGTATAAATCATGTCATCCCGTATGTGCAACAACATCGTCTCAATAGTTTGTTCTAACACATTGGCATCAAGACGATTTGGTAAATAAATTGGCCCGACCAAACGTTTAACAAAAACTTTCTTTGCTGACCATATGCTCAACATTTATGCGGATTTTTCTCTTTCCAGTGGTGAAAATTATGAGTGTTAATTACACTCTGGTACATCTCTGGTAACTATAGACCTACTACCCCACAGAATACGTCTTAAAAAGTTGCAATTTTCTTGATTTCTATTTAAGATTGTGTTGACATAATAAACTTTTGTCAAAGTATGTTATCGTTTTCATAGGGCGACTGAACTTTAGAGATATGATATGGATGAAAAAACAAATTCTCTGGTCAGTCTTATTACTGGCGATATATAATGTTGATGTTAACTGTCTGATACTAAAGAAGGGATCTTCTTGTACTGCATCTAGAATTTGCTCTGTTAGTTTTATTGTATGCCTTTGTCTTGGACGATAAGAAAATTACGATTATTAAAAATTAAATAAACCTGAAATTAAATGAGGAATAAAACGCATTAGACAGGTATCGCAGTAAATTCCACACGATACAAATTAATAATTTACTTGGAACTCCGCGTTTCGAGAGCACAAAAATAATACGTATAACTACGAATTATTAAATGAAAACACTAACGAAATAACTATTTATGTGTACGACTACTCATCTTCAGTCTGTATTTATATTGCGGGACTTTCAGTAAGACGTTCATTCAACGGACTGAGCGCGTCATATTTGTAGTAATCGGCGAATTTGTTCTCGAAACTTTTAGCGTCTTACAGGAGTATACTCTCGCTTCACTATTGTTTCTAGCGCTCGTAGTAGTACCATGATTTCGTACTACTCTTATCTTCCGCATACACTACGCTCTTATTCTACTATTTTTGAACTTAATCAATTGTATTTGTTCCACTCCTTCAAATTGTTTATGATTGAAAGGTATAATCTTATTCTTCGCTGATACATAAACCGGCAACAAACGCGTACAGGAATACAAGAATCTAAATAACTGGACTTTAAATTGAGAATCCCAAACACATGGTTTACCGTGCTTAACGTGATTATTCTCAGAAATAATACTTGCAGAGACATCTACATTTTAAAATAATTATGTCTTTGATTGTAATGACATTTTTATAATCTTGCCCAGGCTTAACAAAATAACGTAAATCAGTAGAAATCTAATTTCATTTATAAATAATGATATAATAATTTACCTATGTTTTGAGTATCACAACTGCTTTATATGAATACAATACATGGTATTTGTCTAGAGTTTTAATTCCAATATAAATGTGTTTATTATAGAGCTTAAAAAGGCATATAACTGTATCTCATAGTGAGGAACTGAAACAAGAAGATCCTTTAGCGTTCGAGCTGTGCACTTGCTGTGGAGAGCCTGTTGATTCTGCTCATACGGTAAGTGCTATCACCTTCTAAAATTAAATCAGACTTTTTCTGATCTTTTTAAATATATTATAATTATCAATTCCACTTTTGCGGATAGTTGAAATTGTGGCCATATAACTAAAAATGATTTGCAAAATAAATATTTATTTTAATTTAATTCAAAAATATATCAGATGGGATATATTAAGTGTCAAAAAAAAATACTGAAATAATGAAATCATTCTAATTGATTGGTGCACAACTGCCGACGAGTGCGGATGTGTTTATGTGTTCCATTAGTTAAAATTAAATTTTATTCACAATACAAAATGGTAGACATACGAAGTGCTGGTAAAAGCAGTGTTGTTAAATTACTGAAGAATATTTCTCCCGACAATTTGGAAAAACTAGTAAAGAGCTTAGTTGCAAAAGAAAGGAAGGAACTGCAAGAAAATGTTCATCAATTTGAAGAGGAAGTATACAATTTAAAGGAAATCTATTCAAGCTCAAATACAAAACCTGTTAAACAGAATGACGCAAAACAAAATTAACTCTTCTTTAAATCCAGAATAGAACAGTTCTCATTCATCTACAGAAACTATTATTGACATAAAATCGTATGTACACATGGTAAGAAAACATTCGAGCAAAAAAAAACTCGAAGATACATACCGAAAAAATGAAAAGAAAGAAAACGGCAGAGAACGGAATATTCGAAACATCGAAAGACGATGTCGAGGATTTCGCAGCCGAACGTCGACTATGGTTGTATGTGGTCGATGTTGCGCAGGTCTTACCCCGGAAATGGAGCTCGCAGGGAAATTTCGTTGGAGGAGAAAAGCATTGAGTCAGTGATGCAATGTTCCGCAACAGAATTAAATAATGAAAAAGTAGTCATTGTTAATGAATGCAGACTCCCTACAGATGATATTAACATATATTTTTACAAGTTTAGGAGATATTGTACAACATATCTTTCAACATAGAATCTCCGTCTCAACGTCATTATCTATGGAGACTTCAATATTAACTTTTAACGGAGGGAAGATTCTGTGATAAAACATTTCTGTGACACTAACATTATAAATTCTTACAATTTAAAGATTACTATAATGTCCTCCACTGGGGGTAATGGATAGATCAACCACCATGGATAATATGCTGACTGCTAGTGAGAACTATGACAGTTGTGTGATCGCTACAATGTTGTCGGACCACAGGGGACAGATGCTGTACGTCGCTCTGTCAGTGGCTATTGAAGGGCCTAACACAAGAAAATATAAAGAAATTCAAAGTTTATCCGAATAAAATTTAAACAATCTAGACAAGTATCCGCGAGCAGTGGATTGGTCCCCTGTAACTAACTAAACTGATATAAATGTTAGCTACTTGAAACTTTTTCACATATTTACTCGATTTATAAAATCAACTTGTCCAAAAGGACTTGTTAGGGACGCTATACAAAGTAATCACTAAAACTGGATTACTGATGAAGACAAACAAAAATCTGTCCAGAAAAGAATTTTATATGAGGATATGTTAAAGGGTATGATTAGCCAAGAAGAATATAAATCATTTTGCAGAAATTTACGAAATGAAATTCAGCAGTTGAAGTGCGCAATACAGAAATTATTGCGCACTTCAACTGACTTGACTAAGGCTTTTGACAGTGTTTATTGGAACAAGTTACTAAAAATTAGAACTGCTGGAATTAACAGTAATCAGTCCGCATTTAGTAAATTCTTACATAATTAATGGACAGCAAAGAATGGGGAGGAGCAGAGAGTAAAAATAGGGCAGCATATACATTCTGATTGGCTAATAACAATGCGAGGAATTCTCCAAAATTCTATATTAGGCTCGCTGTTATTTTTATTGTAAGCAAATGATTTGTCGCAGATATCACAATATCAAACTACTTTATATGCCGTTATTATTAGAGCGAGAAATGATAATCTGGAAAACGAAGTAGCTTCAACACTAAATAGATTTGCCGACTGGTTTAATATATACGATATGGCATTGAACATCGATAAGACAAATTATACTCTATTTTTTAATTCGGAGGAGTATTTTTAAATTGAAGTGACAAAAAATAGGCTAGCTGTTCATCCGTTTTTGGTAAAAATTACATTACCGATATGTAATATATTGCCGGCCGGGATAGTGTAACATCCGATTGATGTTTAGATTGTGTATTTTTCTGAGTACGTTTGTATTTAATTTTTCTCCTTAAATTTGGGTTGTAATAATAATTACGTAACTACAATTTATCTAAAATCCTAGCTAGTTTTAAAACTGCCGCCAAAGCGTAGCTTTCAAAAATTCCATTGTGCAAACGCGTCTTTAAATTTTACTTTCCGATTTAGAAAAAATAGTATATAAAATAAATTCATGTACAGTGATGGTCTGAATTAATATCTCGCCCTATTATGAATAGAATATCAAAAACTACTTTTCCTGTGATGCCGCAGACAGTTCGGCTTCTACCTTCTATTACAGGTACACACCTTATTTATCTTTTTCTATTGTAACGTTCGAAACCAATGTATTAATTCAACATTAAAGATTTTATGGGTGATTAGGGGATTACAATAAATATTTATATTGTGCGTAAAGTATATTATTTTTTGTTTAGATCGTTTATGAATATAACTCCCGAAACATTTGTAAATGTAAATGTAATGATTTTATGAAATGAATAAATAGGAATTGAAATTTCCGAAATGTCTATAATTCCATATGAACTTTTGAACAGAATATTTGGTTTTCTGAATATCTTCGGCAAATGCTGCATCGAAGTTAATGCCGAACTACAAATAAAGACAAATGCAAGAGAAAATAACATTAAAAAAATGTTTTATATTTTATACAGAAAATATTAAAATAATGGTAACTTGAAACAGAAATAACTAGTATTTATATTAAATACTATCATGTGACATAATACTATAATAAACATATATGAGAAATATTGGTTAAGTTTGATTTGGCATTTCTTCATATAGAGAATTGTACAGTTTAAAACATCCTAAGAATAGCATTTCCCATAAGAGCCATACTGAATTTTAAAGTGCGAACGGATTATACATACGTATATACATATCTACGAAGTATGGTTTCCTCTTTTAGATACATATGTAGATATTAAATCAGATGTGGTTGCAAACGTATATACAGCTGTGGCCATATGTATTCGCCACCCTTTTTTGTTTTTTTATTCCGACGAATATATAAGAAATAAAAGAAAATTGATCGATGAAAATGTTCCATTGTGAGTGTATACAGATATATACAGATATTGCTTAATATTTGGTAGCTCCTCCCTGGGTTTTTATCACCGCACGAATTCGTCGGGGCATACTGCTCACTAAGTTGTAGCACTGTTCGGGGGTGATTTTATTCCACTCTTCGAATGTTTTTGTTTTTAAGCATTGCTTTGTGGTACATGAGTATTTAGCAACATTTCGCTTTAAAATGTACCATAAATGCTCAATTGGCGATAAGTCCGGGGATTGTGCCGGCCATTCCAGGACCCGCACATTATTTTCCTCGAACCAGCGCATTACTTCGCGAGATTTATGGCACGGTGCATTATCTTGTTAGAAGTAATACTCTGGCTCATCATTATCGAATAATTTTAACTCACACGGTTCCAGAACTTCTTCTAACATGTCGATGTACGTCCGACTGTTCATTCGGCCCTCGCAGACGAACAGTTCTCCTACGCCTGTTGCACTCATGGAACCCCAAACCATTATGCTACCACCCCCAAACTTGACAGTCGGGATGATACAGTCTGGATGGAAGACGTCTCCTCGCCTGCGTCTCACGTATTGAGGCCCAGGTTTACCACAAAGCTACCAACAAAAACATGAATACTGTTACATTTTGGAACCCATTAAAAAGAATAAAAACACTGTAGATACCAGGAATTGAATATACAATACCGAAAATACAATAATTATGTATTACTTACCTCAATATTTGACTCATCCGTCCAAATAACATTGGCCCAATTGTCAATGGTCCAGTCGCGGTGACTTTTAGCCCACAGCAGTCTCTTTTTCTTTTGTTGCGGAGACAACCGTGGTTTATGTCAAGCTTTGTATCCACCTAAATTTAATTCACAAAGGCGTCTTCTAACCGTGCGAAGAGAAATAGCAACATTATGTAGCCGGAAAAGCTCATTGGAAAGCTGTTTAGACCCTTTTTTCCGGTCTCGCAAAGACACCCGCTCATCTCTTCTAGTTGTCTTCCTTTTTCGACCAGTTTTCGGTTTGTTTGTCAAAGATCCACTCTCTTTGTATCGTTTTATCATCATTCTAACTGTCGATCGCGCACATTTCACTTGTCGGGCAATTGCAGACACCGACAACCCTTGCTTTTCTAACACCACAATTTGTCCTCGCTCTACATCCGTCAATTCACGTGCTTTCGGCATTACTTTTTACTGTATACTATCGTATTACACAGACAAAATCACAGACACAATATCTTCACTCTAACTAGCTCAATCTTACTCTTACAACTTTTAAGAAAGACTGAAGAAATATTCAGAAATTACAATTTTACGTCTATTTTCTAATTTACTCAGAATGGCCTACAATAAACCCTCATGATCAGGTACCTAGTTAAGTCCGTCATCGACCCTGCTTCTTAGAAATACAATAATATTCGTGTAATACGTTCAAAACGAGAGTGGCGAATACATATGGCCACAGCTGTATACATTTGTTCTTGAGAACAATGCCAAAACGACAAAAGTGTATCTTATTTTTAAAATATACATGTTCCTGTTTGTTTTTCTACCATAATTACTTCTTTTCTCACAAACAACGGTAATTACCTGGTATATTCTATGTAACTGTGATGTTGAGCATATAGTGGGTACCTGGTTTGAAGTTATAATAGATATCCAAATAGAAATTTTAATTCATATTTTCATTGATACATTTTTTAGATAGGTATTAAATATTTCCTTAACATCGGTAGTACATTTAAGATCATAGATCGAAATTCCACGTTATTTCGTAGATATACATACGTATGGAACAATAAATTAATTTCAACAGGATATTAAATGTATGGGTCATGGTTTCTGTAATATTCTATAAAAACATCGGGAAGTACCTGTACATATCCCAATAAAACAATTATTTGTGTATACATTCATTAACTGAAGCCACTATTAAATAGGGCATTGAATTTGTTATACAAATTGCAGACAAATTCTTGTTGTAAATTATACCCAAAATAGTTTACTTTTACTTGATTTAAATCTGAGTTTCTTCATTAATTACATGCTATTAATAATTCTATTTGCTTTTATTTTTAGACGGGAGATATCAAATGTGGAAAGTGCGATAAACTTTTTGTTCTACAAAGTAATTTAGATCGCCACATAAGTATTGAGCATAATGAAAACGATTTCTATCAGTGTGTAGAATGTAGTCATACGTTTGCTACGAAAGATGGCCTAGTAGAACATATGGGCATACATCCACTATCTAAACCATATTCATGCAAAGTATGTAATAAAGACTTTACTAGAAGATATCATCTCGATAGACATCTTATGCAAACTGGTTGTGATGGACCGCCGAAGAATGCCTTTAAATGTCAGGTAGATGCATACGATAAAAAAGTTTTTATTATTTTTAAACATAGTAATAGCTTTGAGAAAAAGATAGCCATAAATCTTTTGTTACATAGGTTTGCGAAAAAGTATTTGCACGTAAGGATAATCTGAGGGTGCATTTAAGAGCGCATGCTGGTGAAATAAAAAAGAAAAAAATTTTCTCATGTACTTACTGTAATAAGGATTTTCAAGGACATGCCTTATTATCTGTGCATATGCGAACCCATACAGGTAAGTTTTTTTGTAAATTTTGAAGTGCCAGAAGTGCGACAAAATATACATATGTCTGTGTTTTTGTGTGAAGAGAGGCAATATAATATGGACAAACATTTGTTTCCTTATATCAAGCCGCAGTTATAGAGTGCTGAAAATTTAATTTGTAATGCGTTTTTGGTTTCCACAGCATCCGCATAAACATTGGAGCGGATGTCCAATTATTGTATGTGAATAAATTACTCATAGTAGAGTACTACTACTACCTAAAACTGTTGAGTACTAATCATTACATTTCTACCGTGCTTTTTAAGCAGATTTTAACTCCTAAATTCATTGTTCTATGGTAGTTTATATAAATTCTGAGCATACTTGAGATAGAAGCAATAAAGCAGTGTTTTAAATTTTTGTAAATTCTAATGCAGGTGAACGACCATATCCATGTGATCTTTGTCCGAAAAGATTTCCGTCAAGTGGTGCTATGAGAAAACATAGAAGAATGCACACGGGTGAAAAACCATACGAATGTAACACAGTAAGTTCTCTATTATATTCTTTTTGATTCGATATTTTTTCCTAGAGTAACGTATTCGCTTACTTTCCTAATTTTTATTCGTTTCAACAATAATTAAATTACAATTATTTTTCCAAGAAACTTGGACGCAGTTTTCTTTGAAAACCATTTCTCAATGCAAATGCATGAATGCAAATATTTTAAGCTAAATAGCTTATCCTACTTCGACACTATTTTAAAAAGTAAATACCTTTTTATGAAAGGTTATAATAACAAGAGTTACCGACATTGCACGTTTATTTTGACAAGTATTATACGTACAGGATTGTCGGAAATTGCAACTATCAATATGAATAAAAGTGTAAATCGGCGAAATCTGAAAATTTGGAGAGATTACTAATATCAGTGGAGCTAATTCAGTCGAAATATTTTGATGTGTTTTATCTTTTCCAGTTATATCCGAAGCCCAGTTTGCTTCTTTTAAATACAGTATGCCGTATATATTTCTGTGCGTTAAGATTATGTAGATTCCGTACTCATGTACAGCTGATTTTGAATTGCTTAAAATTTGAAAGTCTTTTTACTGTTGCATTTGTTGTAGTTTATAAATATCGGCGTATTTGTGAGACTAATATTTTTTATCTTGATTGCGCATACCAAATTCCTTTTAAAGCTTCAAATACCTCAAAAAATGTTGGCATATGGAATATAGTATAGAGAATATTACGTTAACTTTAATTAAGATGTGTATAAACGGATTGCGTACCCGTTAAATAGAAACTCATTTTGATGAGAAAAAATACGCAAGCTTTATGTTAATCGAGAAATTACGTGTGCCCATTTTATTACAGTTTAAGGATTGCTTAAATAAGGAATAAACACTCAAGGAGTGAATTTATTGAATCGTTATATCGTCCATCCCGTTGTCGACCGATGCCAACCGTTATTTCAATACGTTATTGTAATTTTTAAACAGTACTAATTTAATATTCGTCATAAACTGGTGTTAACTGGATTTAAATCATTTGATTACATAAACAATAAAGATAAATAATTTAAAAAATAGCAATAGAAATAGAAAGCAATAACGTTAAATGTTAGTGCTAATATTATGAACTCTCTTGGATGCGAGAATCATATTTTAATGTACAGAATTTGTGTGTAAGAATTCTTAGTCAAGAAGTTTTATTGCATATTTTTTGAAGACCTGATGAATTTGTAAAAATACGGTAACAAAAACCGAGGTTATCCCTGCTAATGAGTTCTTTGGGGACCTTGACGTGAGCCTATAGCATCAAGGTCATGTCGTTACTTCTTACAGTAACACTGCGGTCGTGACATTCTTATAAAATCATTAAAACGTTAACATAATAATATTAAAATGTAGCGAACATCAGAAATTCGAATAAGATTAAGTACCTACTCAAGACTACCTTTATTCCACTGCGACTGTTCTTTCAATATGGTGTTATAAATGTTATACATTATTTTCTGCCATAAACTCGGTATATATGATTTCTCAAATAAAGATGAACTGATAATACACAAAGGAAACAGTATCTTAGAAAACACAATGAAAAAACAAACTGGAGTGCTAAAAGCTATAATAATTAATTAAGACAGTAAAACCCATGACAATAATGATAAAACTAGTCCTGGTGGTTGTGACCGATTTATAAGATGATCAACAAAATACTATCTTGCGCTGGGCGTTAGCATTAAACTAGAACGATGTGCGGCGGTGAGGTTGGGCCGCAAATGCTTTCCGTATAATGTTGCGCGTTATAGAAATATTTCTCTAATAATGGCTTTATATGGAGACTAGTGTCATAAAAAAAATTCTGTGAAACACCATTTCCTGCTTACATTGTTCTTTGGAATTTCGTCAATTCTTTGAACATGAAGAGTAAAGGAGGTTAAATCTGCTTTTAAGAGGCATAAATAGAGGATGTTTCACTTGCATTAAGCAAGCTAGTATTAACTTCTAGTGTAATCAAGAATGTTAGATATATAATATAATACTTAAGCTGAGTTGATCTCACAGATTTGCACATTTTCTTTGGTTCATGCTTTTCTTTATACATATGCAGATGTAGTTCTCCACTTCGGTCCTAAAATGTTGCGGGCTAACGATTGCAGTTATCGGATGCTTTCAATATTACAGAGAATGTTATTTCTGAAATTAAATTTTCTGTTATACAATTATTCGTTATTACTAGAGACCGGATTATATGCAAAGTGCAAAAATTTAATTCAATTCATTTATTATATTTTACGTCTATTTGTAGATGTCTTACACTGATTAAAGTTAATTAACGCTAATTAACATGAATCGGTCTAATACATCTACATATAGACGTAAAATATAAATAAATTAAATTAAATTTTTGCACGTTGCATATAATCCGGTCTCTACTTATTACCAATCCACTGTTAAATGACTAGCTTTATATGTACTCTATTTATTTGTATTTAAGACACTCATTTAATTGTGTAGTTATATTAGCAGTAAGTACGTTTACAGTTCGTGTAATTTTTAACATTGTGTGAGCTTATTATACATATTATTTCACGATATTACTATATAAAAAAGATACGTTTGTTACTCGTACAAATAACACTGTTCGTACTTTTTAAAATAAACTGTGTAAAATTCACATGTGTAAAACGACTTTGTAGCATCATTGTAATAACAGGTGTTATTTATATTTAACAATACATGGAAGTGTACGCAAATTTGAAATGTATGCTGTATTGAAAATTTTATTTCCACTGCTAACCATCCACACAGTATTAAAGACCTTCATATAAAATTACTTCATTTGTTATTACAGTGCAAAAAACGTTTTGCCGCAAAAGAAACTTTGAATAGACACGTGCGTACTCACACTGGGGATAAACCTCACTCCTGTCAATTTTGTGGAAAAAGTTTTATACAAGCAGCACAACTCCGAGCACATATTTTCCATCACACTGGGGAAAACGCATTCACTTGTCCACACTGCAACAGAGCTTTCAATAGACGAGTCCGTTTGACCACACACATCTTATTTGTTCACGAAGGTGCTCAACCTATGCAATGTGATTTCTGCGAAAAGAACTTCTACAGAAAAGAAGATTTACAAAGACACGCTTTGCTACACAGTGGTGTAAAACGTAAGTTCATTAATACATTTTTTTTTAGTTTTCACTTTCGTAAAGAAAATTATTGTATCGCTATGTATAGCCACATATAGATGATAAATCTTGCAATCAATGTATGGTCAAGTCATCAATAACAAAAACCAAATTAACTTATAAATACAGAAAAAATTGGGATAAACACATCAAAATTAATGCAGCATTCGTATGTACAATATTAAGTTGTATTAACAACCATAAATTATGAAACATATTCTAATTTTGCAGAGTCATAATTTCCTTAAAGCTATTGTTAAAACTTTCTTTTTAAATAATTCAATTAATCAATTACTTGTATTTCAGCATTTAAATGCGAAGTATGCAGTAAATGTTTTGCTGTGAAATCTTCTCTAAAATTGCACATGCTCACTCATCGCAAAGAACCTCCATGTAGTTGTGATGAATGCGGAAGAGCATTTATCAGACAGGATTGTCTGCTCAGACATATGAGAGCGAAACATAGAGATGTTTTGGAAGACATCATGGCTAGTGCAGAGAAAAAACGTTTGCAGCAGCAACTTTTAAGCGTCGCTCAAGATGTTGCTGCCGGCAATAAATTTACCGAGCAGCAGAACGGCATATGGAATGAAATAACATTAACTGATTCTATTAAAGAACTATTGACATTGTTAGTCGATGAAACGACCTTAAAAGCGTTTGGTTGGCCTGATACTCCAGTCGACAAAATGTTGGATGCCGTTATAAAACGATGCGGACATCAACCTGCATCCGATGAAGATTTTGATTACATAGGGCGAATGCGAGAAAATGCAAAATTGTTATTCACAGTTGTTATAGATGATGACGCTATAAAAGCCCTTTTAAACAATCAAACTGTTGACGAAGTCATCCTCCATGTTTTGAGACTTGCTAAAAATGAATAATACTTATAAATACAGTATTTTCAGCAAAGCATCAAAAGTTTGAGATTGAAATTTCGAAAGTAAACATATTTACCGAAATATATAAAAAATACTGCATTATTAAATGAAATGTATTTCTGTTTATATTTGGATAGAATACAATACATGACAAAATGGAGCATAAAGGATTGATGCACCGTAGAGCTAAGCGTAAGATCATATTGTATATATTAACAGTAGTACACTGCTTATTTTGAGAAAGTATAATTATGCTCATCAAAATATTCTATTGCTACAATTCTTGAGGTAAACAAGGGCAAGAGATAAAATATAAAATTTTAGTATTTAATATGTGAGGAACACCATTATATACTTTTTTGTGAATATTTTGCAAGAAACACTTGAGTATTGATGTGAGTTTTTGAATTCTTAAATTTATTTTTCAGTGCTATAGAAAATATAAACAATGTGTTTTGCCACAAAAATTCGCTTACATAAGTAAAGCTTCTGATATCGTGTTTGTATTGTATTAAAGGATCTTTGTGTTTCTGTATATGTACTTTAGAAATTTCAATGCAACGTTGAACATTTACAATTTTGATATATAAATTGTTGTACTTTTTATTACAGGTATTTTTATAAGTAGTTATATTTTACGCATTTAAATACTATCATTAATATTTAGGATCATAGTTACATTTTGCGGTTAGAGTTTGTTTTAGATGTTTCTTTATACAATGTAAAACAGCATAATTTATGTTTATAACCTTTTTATCATTTTATTTCACATTTATATTTTAAAATTGTACATTTTAGTGTAATTTAGATATTTTACATATTTGTAATAACTGTTGTAGGAAGAAAATACTGTTACAAATATATTTTATATAACAAATAGATCTTTATTTAAAACCATGAAATTTAACATGCATTGTTATATAATATTTAGCAGTGATTATCCTAAAAACAAAGATAGATGTTAAAAGCAAATTAAACATCTACCTATTGCAAATAATATAGGACAATGGACAGAAAATTTGTGTCTTTTTCTTTATGAAACTCGACGTTAAATTTGTAATATTTCATGTAGTACTTTTTCTTATACTACGCCCTATTATGAAATTAGGGCAAATTGTAACGCTCATGTTCGTCGTAGGTATGTAGGTTTTATGTAAACTTACTTTAGGCCGCCCAGGTTTCGTTAACGTCAGCACCACTAAATAGCATTTTTTAGCTTACGTAGGGTGTATGTTAGTACATAGTCGATATAATTTGTTCTCTGCAGTAGGGAAGAGATTTGTAGTATAAAATGTGCAGTATTTTTGTGACACCAAGATAACAATAAAAGACAATACAAACAATTCCATCGACATATTTCCATAGTCTATCTGGATTATTAATTTGCGTACTTATTTGGGAATTTAAAACGGCACAAAATCATATGTAAATATGATCTAGCGATAATAGCTCATTTCAAAATGAACGAATCTCGAACAGATGAAAATTTGAAACCCATACGAAAGTACGAGGGTAATTTGAAGATTTATTGATAACGCATATTAGAAATTGAAGTTGTATATACTCAGTACAATTTTAAAGTGTATGTATCTGAAAAACATTTTGTTAAAATGCTGTTAATTTCACAACAGAGGCAAATATGCTTTTCGATAACAATATACTTCTGATTAATATCGAGTTTAATATATTATCGGTAATTAGATGAGTTTTTCTATATATTCGTAATAAAACGATTATTTTTACTGTAATTAACCTTTTAATCAAAACGATGTTACAAGAAAATAAATTAACTAAATAACTATTTCAGCTTTGTGGCTAAATAGCTTAGCTCCTCTCGTTTCTTAATATAACTTGAAATTTGACAACAACAATATAGAGAAAAGAGTAACATGCACAAACGTTGGGTGTTACCTACAATAAAAATGATAAGTAGATTACTAAAATTATATTTTACCAAATATTTCTAACTTACCGTCAAACATTTTTTTAAAAAATATATTTCCAACGTCCATGCCAGCGAAAAAATAAAAATTCGAGATGGCAGATAGTGCTAATAGAGGTGCAGCTAACATGCATGCCAATCGCTGTCGACAATTATGGTTAAATGTTCGTTCGCACCATTTTCTAATACATTTGTTATAATAATATTTAAAGGCGCTTTCGATAGTAACGCAAATGTAATTTAAAAATGCCCAAACCATAACATCTTTCGACAACCCATGCCAAACATATACAAAACAAAAAGAAAAAAAACTGGCAAGATACGACGGGAACTTCACTTTCTTTAAAGGTACATAGATATAGCTGAAAATAGAATTTTTGGAAATACTTAAATTCAATGTTAATCATGTTCATTATTAGGGATCGGCGTTCAGCGGTATATACACAGTAATACAACGTACCAAGCTGAACATTATATACAAATTCATCCAACTCCGGCATGTTAACGCGACACAGCTGGCTCCGTCCTCCTCATTTGATGTTTACAAGTTACAATACGTATGTATAAAAACAGTTAAAAAGGGACCAGAAACAACCCGAGACGTGCAACTTAATAGGAAATATTGGCCTCTCAACCAGTTATTGGTTATCTTTATTGTTGCTTATAGATTGCCCAAGTTTTTCTCACTCGCTCTGTTGGTAAGGTACAACCAGGTGGTTCCAAATAGACAATAGCCGAATGCTTTCGGACTATTCCGATTGATGCGTCCGCAGCAAGGAAGAATACAGTAGCCAATTAGTAATTGGTCGGCATTACTGTATTTGTTGGTTTGTGCACTTTTATTTATCATTGTATTGAGAACTTTTCAATTTTTTTCTACTTTGCTTTCTATTTGATATTCCCAATTTGAAGATTCCAGACATGTCATATACCAGAATGATAATTTAGAACAATCAAATCATATTTTATAATAATTTTTTAACGAATACGATATATAGAACAACCTGTAGTAGCATTGTTAATTAAAAGAATATTAATATAAATAATACATTTTAAAATTCTTGCATCAGGTTTTTCATCACCAGTAGATATTTTCCAAATACCTCAGCAACAATTTCGATGTATATATTATTACTGTTATAGTAGCTATATTTATATGCAAGGATGGAATGCATTAACTTATTGAATGTTTTACTTTCTACATTTTATTTTACTGCTGTATTACAGTTGCACAAATAATTTTTAATAATTGAATAAAATTCGTTATAGAAACACATTCTAATTATTGATATAACTTAGTTCAAAAATATATTAATTCCATTGTTTTTTAATAAATTAATTTTGTGTGCACGATCAAACATTTAAACGGTTTCCACCAATGCACCTTTACGCCACCTATTACCACTTGCCCATACACTGGAGTATATGTTTCGAGCGAAATAATTTTTAGCATTGAGTTGCACATCTCGAGTTGTCTCTGAAGGGACGTTGAAGAACGGGTTTTTAGACTTCAATTGTCAATGATCTCGGTGGATGAAACTACTGACGCAAGATTGTAAATTTTTTGGTTGAGGTGACGAATAGTGGTCACGTCAATATCTACACATCTGCTTGCATCTAAGAGAGCGAAACAACTAATGCAGAATCTATATCACAGTACGTAGCTTCGTGTTAGAAATCGCTATAGGGCGAAAAGTACATTAAAAATAAGCAAAAAGTGTTATTTGCCACAGATGCAACTGCCTATATGAAGTCGGTTAGTCGGCTCTTACAACAAATATACATTAGTGTGACACATATTACATATTTAGCACATGCTCTTCACCGAGTATAAGAGTAAGTCAGTAAATGCCACCTGACTACAGATAAATTGATATCTTCTGTCAAGAAAGTGTTTGTGAAGGCACCTGCACGCAAGAATTTATTTCAAGAGAAACTGCCACGTGCCATTCCCATCAAAATCTGTTATGTACTGGAGCGCATGGATAGAAGCAGCATCCTATTATTACGTTCATTTTGACGACGTTAAAACTATAATACAGCTACTACAGCCAAATGATACTATTTCTATGTTTTAAGCTAAACAAGCATTTATGGACCCTACTATTCGGGTAGATTTGTCCAATATTGATGGATGTTAATCGTTAATACCTTTAGCCATCCGCCATCTAGAAGTTACTCTAACCAACCCACAATATCCTCTAACTAACACCATTAATATTGTATATGATCTCTGTCAGTTGCTTTTCCAATTATCTAGTATAGTATGAAACAAACATTTGACGCAATTCTAAATAACAATCCCGTATTATTGAATTGTTTACTGGTTACGAAGTAGATTTCTCCGAACTGAGAGTAATTGTGTGGTCACTAAAAATTTTTATGTGCGTTAAATGCACCTTTGCATGGTCGTCTTCAATGTTTAAATGGATTTACGGCGACAGACAATTATTAACACCTACAGATATAAGTGATTTACTTTCATTTCAACTCTCAACGTAAACAGTCAGGGTGTGTAATATGTTTTATAAACCGACTCGTTCCTGGAGTTGATATCGTGTATCCCCTGAGTGCCGATCCCTATTTATTACTGTTACAGTTAAAGTGAAAAACAATGAACAAAACATTACTTTTATACGAAATAATATACATCTTAGTTAGGAGCACCATTTCACAGATAGTGTAAAAATTATTTGCAGGTTTTATTACTGTTAGTTTTCTCTTCTTTGACATCTCCTTCATGTTGCTGCTTTCCAGCTTCTTCACTCTCTCTGATTTTAAAACAAAACGTTATCCGAAAATAAACTTCGCAATATCCAGACATTTTTGTTGTTTTTTATCGCAGTCAATACGTTTCTGCGTAATATTTAATTGCTATTTATACAGAAGATAACAATAAAGGACTACTATCAAATTAACGTAGGTACAAGGAATAGTATAAAGTCTGTTTCTATAATTGACTCGAGATTAAAGACCTCCAATTTCTCTTTCCTAGCCGAGTCTGAGAATATGCGCAAATACATGCGGACGGCTATATTAAAATTTCATTTCGCAGTGATTGTTATACATCTGTTAGTGATGTACTGCGCTGTTAGATACCAGTGTTTTAGCGTTACTAATTAATTATGTTGAAGATACGTAGGTTCAAAAAACGACCACTTGTAGATCATAAATAAATTTATCAGAGAATTAGCATAGTGCAGAAATAATATGTTTAATTTATGATAAACGGTTGTGCTAAAGCAAAACAGAAAATATGTAAATAATGCACAGCATCAATATATACAGTTACTCACGACAATCTAGATACACCAATAAAATCTCAAGATAACCACTACAAAAGAAGATTTCGTGTATTAATAATTAATACATGTAATAATATATACAGTTGGGCGATTTAAAGTAAATTGTTTCCCTACACAAAAAAAAACGAAAAAAATATATATATAAAATCTCACCAAAGTCTACATTCAGGTTAAAACCATGTAAGTATAAAACAAATTCAGAAATAGGGAAAGTCCCGATATTTATTGAGGTAACAAAATATGTAAAGTAATTTTAGTTGAATAAAGTTCTTCAAACTATCAAGATGGAACGAGGAAGGGAAATTTCGAATAGCATCAAACAGTTATAATCGTCTCGTATATTTGAAAATAAATCGCAAACTGGTTGTGCACCCTTGCTTTCCACAACGGACAAACAGTATGTCCTTAATAAGATCAAAGAAAATCTGAAAAATAGTACATTGAAAGTATCGAATTAGATTTGGGAGAGACTGTGCACGCAAAATGTGTTCGAAGAATTTTGCAAAAATCTGGTTATAACGAGCGCGGCGCTAGACGTAAACCACATATTAATGACGCAAACAGAGCCAAAAGATTGGAATTCGCTCGCAAAACGAAAATGAGGAATATAGTGTTAGTTACGGACGAAACAAAGGTTAACCTATTCCAATTTGATGGACATATTAAAGTTTGGTGGCAGCCTAAGGGTGACTTTTAGAAAATAAAATGTATAACCTACAGTAAAGCATAGAGGGCAGTCGGTTTTACTTTGCTGTTGTATGTCTCATGTACACAAATATCTACCAAAATTAGTATGCTCACTTCCACGTAGGTTAAATGCTGTAATAAGTGCTAATGCTGGCGTTACAAAGTATTAATTTATTATTAATAGCTTTTCGTATACACATTTTTGCGGTTTTTTTTTCTGCAGGTAAACAATTTACTTGAACTTGGCTAACTTTATATATTTTTAGTTTTACATTATATATTAATATTATCACAATTATTAATATAGTTGAAATCTTTTCCATCCCGTACACGTTCAGCATACGCAAAACACAAACTTTAATCATGATGACAAAACACTTCCAAAAGGGTAACTTAAAAATCAATCCAGAATCTGATGACAAATCATTTTAAACCCCGACCATAGGAAGTAATTCAAGTGAAAATACAAGGGTGCGTTCGAAATACTCGTGCGTCAGTACAAAAGCGCGTTCTTAGCGTTCAAAAAGATATAGTTGTCCCACAACGAATAGCACACCACTGCGTTGGATAATTAAAAATATTTGTCCCAGGAAGCACTCTTTTGTAATCAAGTTTGAATTTGGCCGTCTTGGACATGCGCAAGATGCACAATGCAGTTTATTTGCAAGACAGTAGTATCACATAAAATCAATTGTTTTCGTATCTTTGTGACAACTGAAACTCTACTCCTTCCTACGCCGCTTTCATATGTTTACGTCTAGGAGCATTCGAAAATTGTTGGGAAGTTCCTATCACATGGTACGCGCACACAGAGATTACACACCACACACCACCTTCTTCATTTTCGAACGCACCTCAAATAATCAGTAATAAAAAGATAGTACTCTTTTAATAAAAGGAATCTATTAATTTTGTATTTTATAACCAAGCGTTATTGTTTCTCCTTTTTTTAGGTACATACGTAATAAATGTTTTTACTCATACGGCGCATAGTATTAAGGAACCATGACCTACCCCTCTATACGTCCGTGGTATAGCACCAACTTTGCGAACCATAATAATGATGCAATTACGATCATTTGTATGGATATGGTGTAGTATGAGTGGACACGATCCTATGGCTAATAATGTGTGCTATTTTCCATTGCATGGAGATGAACAACAACTTTTGTCTCGATTTAGGTTACACAAGAATTTAGTATGTAATTAACCTGATTGAGGTATGCATTTTCTCATTATGTTAACATTACCTCTACATCTAGTCTGAATTATATTAAATTGATACTATTAAATATTACCTTCTCAGGAATACATATAATCCATGGTCAAAGTATCTCCACATATCTGAATACAAGTGAATACGTGCAATGCATTTGGGAGTATTTGGTGCAGGAATATTTTCAAATTTGGCAAGAGTTGTGCTAATACCATAAGATACAACATATTTCATGTGAAAATACTGGCCCATACAGTACCCAAAGCCACATAATGTCCAAGAATCTAGCCTGTCAACATACTAAAATTCATACACAATGTATTACATCTAAAAAACATATATATTTCAAACGTACCACAGGGTAATAAGATAAATACGGAGAGTATATGAAATGTAAAAGGAAATCAATAACAATCCACCAAAATATAAATCTGCTTATATTAACACAGCATGTAATCAGTCTTTTGGAAAATGTAGCTTTACTTTTAACGTAAATTTTCATAAAATCATGTATATCAACAAATGGGCCGAGTGTAAGTAATGGCAAGTATAAACAATATGATAATACAGTGATAAAACCGACCTTTTTAATAGTCTTTTCTATCTTACTCATAGTATAACTTACACATCTTAAATTGGTCCAGTAAATAGATAACATCATTAACGTATGATGGTTATGAGATACATAAGTATCAAAGAAAGGAATGCATCTTTTATAATAACACTGTTTGTACAAATGTAAGAAAACAAAACAAATTGCTTGAAATTGCCAAATTAACAACTCTCGCTTAAATTTACTCAAAATTTCAAATAGCAATGGCTGAAGTAATAGCAAAACTAACATCCACGTATTAAAATTATAAAGTACATAGAATACTGTTACAGCAACTTGCGCAAATGGTAATAATTTGTAGTAACCTATTTGCCTTAATATCTCAGAAATGATTAAATGGATACATAGCCACAAAAATTGCTGATGCACTGTGTACGTAATTATTTCATAATCGAAATCTGTAACATCCTTTTTCTTCCCACCAAGAACTTTCCACCCAGTGGCAAATTCATCTACATTATAATCCGTAAAAATGCCTGAAAATGTTTGTTCCAAGAAATATGCTTGAATTTTGTAGTAACTTACCATCACTAGTTGTTTTTACATTATAAACAGCATAAAAAACGACACCGATCCAAATTATAAAATAAGCGCCAGTTTCTAAATCGAACTTATTCGAAGCTAATTTCATATTATTTATCTACGCATTCTTTTCATCGGTTTTGTTTTCATAATTATTTTTATGTGTCTTGCACTTTGTATCTGGAAATTTCAATAGTTATTCTTTTGTAAAGCTCCGATCGTTCATACTTTCTTTATTAAATATGTACACAATCTTTACGAAGTTAAGTCAAAACAATTTTTCAACTTTTGCTAACGGTAACACGATAAAACAATATATTAGTTAAAAATAATCCAATAAGTTTGTTTTATATGTATCTTACCATATTTAAAATAAATATCTGACTACCCATGGCATTCCATATTACAAACTGTATCAAATCACAACCAGTTTACATCGATTTCAAGCAAATAAAATTTTTAGTAAGGTACGTGCAGCAACCAAAAATTAAGCGCCGCCATTTTGAAGGTTGATGAACCTGGGAAATTTAAATCAATAAAATTACTATACTACTTTTTATTAGAGTTTGACTCGATTAGGTGATTATTAACTTGGTCTATGGATTAGATATTTCACCATATATAATACGAGTATATTTACAAATCGATAGTGTAATACATAAACTGGGTTTATCATTGAAATAATTAAAAAGAAAAGATTAGAACAAAACAGGGACAAAATTTAATCTCACACTATAGTGTTGCCATCAAAACTTTCAAAATAATGGTCCTTTATGCGTATCTATAGATCAGTCCATATTTGTGCCCGCTTTGTGCTCATTCTATTCTTGGAATATCTGAGTTTGTAAAGCAGGGACTAAGTTCACGCTTTTCCTAAACTTTCGATTTTTCAAAATTTGACTATGCTATGGTTTTATACCGGCTTCATACTAATTTGTGTCGTATAAATTTTATTTTGTATTCATTTCAGTTTTAAAAGTGGGAGCCGAACTCAGGCTTTTCTTACACTTTCAATTTTTCAAAATT
This sequence comes from Trypoxylus dichotomus, assembly GCA_023509865.1. Lineage (NCBI taxonomy): Eukaryota > Metazoa > Arthropoda > Insecta > Coleoptera > Scarabaeidae > Trypoxylus > Trypoxylus dichotomus. The sequence goes on from CM042075.1 coordinate 47,713,732, forward strand.
TAACTATGCTATCGTTTTGTCCAAGTCCCATTACCGAGATATTTAAGATTAAGGGGTAGTGAGGATATGGGTGGAGCTTATATACCACAGAATATTATTGTGACTATGCCACAGTATAGGAAAGATACAGTAAGGAAAGATCTAAATTTTTTGTGGGCCGATTTCATGCACGTAGTAAAATGCGCGTGGTCGCGAATAAGTGAGCGGTAGTGCGCAGAATGTGACTCATTATTGCAGATTGCAATAGTAATGCGTTTATCGAATTAACGTTTATCTCCTGGTTTGTTAGTTTATTGAGCCTTTCATAGTATATTTAGCATTCGCTAGTTATTTGTTAATTCTTAATGTGTTGTGTATTTTGCATAATCATTGCAGTTCGTGATAATAGAACCGATTTTGCAGCCAACCAAGATTACCGGTTATAGCCATTATAATGCTCCAAATTGCCGAAATAATGGGAACGACAACTATAACTTAAGTTTCTTCAGGTTTCCCAAGATTTACGCTTGCTCACTATTTAACAAGTTAATACTATTATAACTTTTTTTATACATGTGTAAAATCTGGATTACTAACGCAAAGTTGGCGAATAGTGCACATCTCACTCCGGAATATTGCTACAAACATTTTCGGGTTTGCCCAGAGAGTATTTGATTCTAGGTTTCCGGTGGTTCCAATCTGAAACAGTGGTCTTATTCATCAGAGCTGCGGACGGATTGATAATACTGATGCCCACCCTACACATTTTGCAAAATGCAACGCAGAGACATCAGTATAGTCAGTTAGGTAGATTACTGCCACATGCACCAACGGACACCTCCGATTGTATTGTCATATCCAAAAATGGCGCATCCATTCAATTTATAATGTATGCTTTCTGAAGGAAATGGATGCTGCTTGTATCTTTGTTTCAAATCGCGTTAGTTCCCCAAAGAGGCTAGGATATCGTGCAGAGCACCTCTGTTTCTGCGAGCTATTCTTACGCTCCGGATATTGCTATTTCGGATGTAATTCATTGGAATCTGATGCCTTAGGACCACGTCTCGGGGTATTAAGGCGTACCGCATGCACATTTGTTTCACTGGGAAAACGAAACGCAAAGTAGCACCAGCGCAACGACCAGTTATATCTCCCGGGTCTTCAGAATTCATTGTGCCATTATCGTGGAACTACAGCAAGAGGCACAACACACCAGCGCAATACTTGTACACGTTCGCGAATACTTTCAATGTTGCATTCATTCACACACAGCTCTAAACCATGTCCTTCAAATTTTTATCTAGCGATGTAACTAATAGGAAAGCGTGAGAAAGCATTTCTCAGGCTACAGTAGGTCATTTTCTTTTCGATCATGTCGTTTTCGTGAACAAATATTAGTGTAACTGGTCGTGTGCTAAACACCGAACTGACTTAAACACTCAAGTCTCAACAGCATAATTTACTCTTTTATTGCGTTCTCTCAATTAGTGATGTTTTCCTATTTCCGCGATTTTGCTTGTCTTTCTTTAATTTAAATTAATTTTATTAAGTTCAACTTTCAGCTTTCCAATTTATGACTCCTTTTGTGATTACTATTAATTTGTTATCAATCAGACTGAGCCCACACTTAAAGTATTTGCCACTCAGTGTGACACTTTGTCTATGAAATTGATAATTTGGGCCTAGCCTACACCTCCCATATTGTTAACATGTCGAGGCATTTACTTAATATGTAAGAAGAAGCTGGTTGAAATAATATAGTTATTACCTCCGATTACATTTTCTTTCATAATATGTGTACGCATCGCAATCACCATGCAATTCAATAAACAATTTTGAGGACTTTCTACATTGTTTTACCTCCTACAATAAACTAATCCACATTCTAACTTTCTTCCAAACATATCCCAGTATTGTAGTGAGAAAACCTTTCTTACATACTATTCCACTTCCACTGTTGTTGCTAAAGTGATTGAAGAGGAGGTTGCGAGAATTTTCTCGGTTATGGGAGGGCTTGCATTCAATATTTGGCAACAAATTTAATTGTGGTATTGCATGGTGTAAGTGACAAAAATAAATTACTTACAATTCAGTCTATTCTATTTTTACTTTATTACTGACAACTACTGGTGTTAAAGCTAAAAAGCATAAATGCATAGTGCATCTTCTATTCATAAGTAGTCACAAGTTAAATGTTTTACTATAGCAAATGTTTTCATGTTTGTAATATTTCTTGTTTAGAAATATTAACATTCTTACATGGCCGTCACCCAGTGATATTATGAGTTGTATCACGCGAAATTCGATTAACAATTGAGGATGTGTCATTAGCCGTGATGGTTTCATAAAAGGGCTTCAAGTGTTTTACGAGACAAATAGTTTGAACACTCAATTTTTCTATAAGACAATGGTTATCGTAAGTGATTCAAAGTGCAGACTACAAATTGAAACAAAGATTCGAAGCACAATGACTGCTATACATTTTTTTTGAATACCTCTACAATCAATTTCCGTAATTTATAAAGTGTATACATCTAATTTTCTCTAAATGTTATTGTTGTTGCTAAAATAAAATCACAGTTGTATTATTTACCTTACAAACCCTTTTTTTTCAAACGTGTTGCTTACAAATTAACAGAATAAATTATAATTACAATTTTGTCGTGTGAATTTCCTTCCATTCCGTTATTTTCAATATGGCGTCTAACTAATAATACCACACATACATCAAAGAAGCCGACAAATTTGTCCCTTCTAGTGTTGAGTGATACCGTGATTTTCAATCACGTCGTGAATAGTGATCGTGATTTATAAATAACTGCGATTTTTAACAGTGGACGTGATCACGTTAATGACATATGTATATCGTATCCTAACGATATAGCCGAATGCTAAGGTATTTTGGGTTGTTTCAATAAGCTTTGATATTCGAATGTCGCGTAAACGTCAGTCATTAATTCTAGTGAGAAAAAATAATACAATTTTTGTCTACAAGCATTCGCAGGCCGAGTATTTCGTATATTACGTGGCAAGAGTGCATGCCTATTTTGCGGAGTGTTCAGGTTACAGTACACATTTTAATTATCATTATGCCAGATATATCTTTTCTACATTCAAACACAATAATCATTCAAATTTAAATACTCAAGAATTTACAAACGATAACAGTAACAAAAAATATATAATTGCAAATACAATGACATAGGTGTAAAGAAAAATATTATAACCCACATGATTATTCACTTAATAACGTATTTAGTTATTCACGTATGAATCTCTAATCCGTGATCACCGTTTCATCGTATCGTTACCGCTTGCGATATCTACTGAAAGATATTTCACGTATTTGCAGCCAAATCACCGATCACTGCTTTGTGATATTTATCTTCAAGAGCGTGATCGGTGATTTTCAAATCACGGTGAAAAATTCACCGACAGTGAAATATCGTCCACCACTAGTCCCTTCTTTTATTCTGTGCCTATACTGTGTTTATAGTCTAACGCATTGAGCATCTCCATGACAACTAAATCATAACAATTTTCTATATCATGTTGATCGATGTTGACTCGAGTTCATTAATTTTCGACAGATATATTGTTAGCAGTAATTTGAAAAATAGTGAAGATACATAATGTCCGAGGAAATAAAACCAGACGTAATAGAGAAAACCCAGAAGATATTGGGAAAATATGTATCAAAACCCGTTTTGTCTGAAAAGTTACTTAGGAAGCCCCCATTTCGTTTTTTACATGATATAGTTAGTGCGATTGTTAAAAACACTGGCTTCTTAAAAGGCTTATATAGCGAATCTGAATTAATATCTGATAATGTGAAAGAGAAGGATCTGAAAATTGTTTTTTTAACAAAGCTTATTGAAGCAGTTAGTAAGTTATGTATTATTTTAATATTTTTTTAGAGATGTAGCATTCTGGTTTCAGAACACATAACTGGTATTGATTTAAAAGTAAAACCAACAAAGGTGATAGCAGGATTAGAGCCTTTTGAAACAAATAAGTTATTACAAGCAATTGGATATGCTTTAGATAAAAAAATTGATAGTACTGAGTATGTTAAAAAAGTCAATGCAAAATCAAAAACATCTGATAAGTCGAAAAAGTTACCAAGAACAGGAATAAAGGAAGATAAGTATAAGGAACCACTTCGGACTAAAAAGGGGGAAGGAAACAAAAAAAATAATAATTCAGTGGAAAAGGTTAGAAAAGCCGATAACAAAGATAAAAAAGATAGTAAAAATTCAAAATCATCACCCATTTCTAAAGAAGATATTGAATCAAAGAAGTTACACAAGGTACCTTCTACGACAGACAATAGAGAAGATGTAAACACAGAAGATCCAGGTAAAGAAAAAAGTCTTAACGAACTTATTCCTGATGTAAAAGATAACACTACTGAAATTAGTGAAGATATTGAACAAAGCAGTATCTTAAAAGGTAATAAAAGTCATGAAAATATAGATTTAGTAGTGGAAGAAAAAATAGTTAGGAACAATACCGAACAAGATACACGAAAAAAATCGGATAGACCAAAATCAGCGAAACTTCAAAGCAATGCTTCAAAAAGTATTGTCACAACAAAGTTAGATAACACAGCAGAATCAAAACAAAATGTTAACGACACAACAGGTATTCTTGAGTTTTATAGATCTATTTATGCATTTCTTATATATTATGTATTTATCACATACCCTTGAATCATGGCTATATGATTTTAGACTAATTGCACTTCCTGCTGCCACATCTAAAATTATTTATTACAGGTCGTCCAATGACTTCACTAAGACCACCTAGTGTGAGACCTTCTAGTGCAAGGCCTGGTGCACCACGACTTAGGCCAGATTCGACATTTCCTCTTCATGAGGTAGTACCTCTAGGAAAAATAAATGTAATTATCGAGAATTACAATGCAAAAGAAACAGATGAAGAGGAAACAGTAATTATTCAAAACAAAGAGTTAGAACCTGAGCAAATACAGAAACTATTGGACATCCCAGAGGATAAAGGACACCTTGTTGAACAAATATTAGAGCAAATTCATGATGACGATGTAGCGGAACATGTTAAAAATAAGAATGAGATTGATTGGGAAAATGAAGGTATAAAATATGAAGGATACATATTAAATTTGAAATTATCATTATGTTAATAGGTTTTCACAATAAAGATATTGTGAATAGAGAAGTTTCCCACTTGAGATCCCAAATACAGTCACTGACAAAAGTAGCGAATCCGCTCGGAAAATTAATGAATTATCTTCATGAAGATGTAGAAACTATGCTTTCTGAACTAAATATGTGGATGAACATGAAAAGAGAGGTACATAAAGAAATTAATAAACAAAAAAGAAACAATGAGGATGCAAACAAGCCTCTAGTATTGCATTTGCAAGAATTGGAGGAGAGTATTAGAAAACAAGAAGCTGAGATTGTTAATATTCGAGCTAATTTATTAAGAAATGAATTGCGAATTAGAGATTTGTTAACAAAATAGTTCGACCACCGCTTACATATTATTTCGCAAATATAGCCTTGTAGAGTATAGAATATGTCTCTTTTTTTATTATAATTTACTTGCCATTCCGACAACTAAACTGTACATTATATATATCTACATGCAGTGTTAATCGTTATATGAAAGAGTATATATTGAAAGATTCTGAAAACTTGGCACCAAAATATTTTCAGTAATTTAATATTTACGGTTATATTGCTAATACAAGCTGGCAAATATCTCGTGCCAGCAACGAGTCACAGTCTGTGCACATTATAATTACAGTGTACACTCACCCCTCTTATCAACGAGCCAATTTTAATTGCCCATCTAAAAGTACCGGGTGAAGTTCTGCTGCTTTTGCCAGTACGGAACTTACGAGATTTTTATCAGACTGTAACTGTCAACTTTGTTATTTTAAACGGAACGGGCTATAAGTTATTATATTTTTGATTTTCTAGTTCAATTTCAAGGTGTATTTGGTAAATCAACTATGTTGCTATTTCTAACCGTATTTGAAATATTTGCGTTTTTTTGAAAATAGTGCATATAGTTCCTCATGAGGTACCTGTATACACGGATATATATATATAAGATATCTGATATAAAGATAGAATGTACTAATAAGCAAATATGGAAGGGAGGCAAGTCCGCAGAAGATATATTCTTATAGAATAATTTAACAAAATTTACTGATTTTGTCCCATATTTACATAGAATATGCGGTAGTATTTGTTCAGTAAACAATTTCTAATAAAGTAATAATGATTCTTCTAATAACAACAACCAAATAAAATAAGAATTTATTCTTACTATACAGTTAGATGACGAATGATGGGGATGCACCATCGTTTTTGGAATCGCGCACGAACACTTACTGAAATAATAGTCAGAGTGTATTTGTCAGTGGCGAGAAGTAGTTTTTAATGTTTACAATTACTTTTATAAACATAAAAGTACATCGGCGCCACTAAGTGTAATAAAAGACTGTGTTCATCAAACAACTAGTGTGTCGGTGCGAACAATAGCAAGAACTATTCAAGAAGAATACACAGTATCAAATAGTGATGAAAAAAATTTAGAAGTCCTGGTAAGAGACAAAGAACAAAGAGCATCAGAAGTTTACCGGAGTATCAAATACGAATAGTGTGAGATATGATCTATGATTTTCATGGAACAGACGAGTTACGGTTTCAGCTCTACGTCAAAACATCGACCATGAATTGGAATGGAAAAAACACATTATTCAGAATTTTAAAAGATTTGGGATGCAAATTTCGATGTACACGTAATAATAGGAAAGTGTTGACAGAGCGATTAGATATACAAGCATTGGGAATGCATTACTTACACATTTTCGTGACACAAATCGAGCCATTCTAAGATGTTGAGTGATGAAAGAACAAAATCTAATGGACCCAGACTGATAATAGTGCACACAGGAGCCAACATGGACTTTATCTCTAACGCCCTATTGATTTTTAAGTCCGGCGAAAAACTGGTAATCATTCGGATATGAACGCAGAAAATTATGGCAGATGGATAGAACAGAAACTTTTGCCAAACTTGCCCACAAACTCCGTTGTTGTAATTAATAATTCGTCGTATCGTAATACACCAACAAATCAGGCCCCGATAAGTAATAGCGAGAACAATGAAATGATTGAATGGTTATCGTCAAAAAAAATATTCCTTTTGACATTATAATGGTAAAGCCACAACTATACCAGCTAATCGAACTCTATAAGGGTCAATATATAACGTATAAATTCAACGAAATGGATACACAGTTTTGAGACTTCCACCGTGTAACCCTGATCTAAATGCAATTGGATTGATATGGGCTACCGTCAAAAATAATGTCGCTGCAAGAAACGTAAATTATACCATAGAAGTTGTTCGTAAAATAGCGAAAGAGGAGTTTTCGAGAATTTCTCGGGAAGATTGGCAACAACGTTCTAAACATGTTAATATTGAAGATACATTTTTAGGATCAGAAATATTAGTTGATGAAACGACAGAAAGTGTAATTATTAATGTAAATAATGGGAATGATAGTGATGACGACAACTTCAGTTACCAAGAAGATTAATTTGTTTATTTAAAATTGTGATTTACTATTATAAACATTTCTAAGAAATGGGGTGATTATAAATTAAATATTCTTTATATGTATGCAAGCACATAGAATTGCGACTTGCGATATTCTTAACTACCTATTTCTACATTTTAATTCCATTTCTATCTAAATTGTTTAATTAATTGTACTATCAAATTCCTTCCTTTGTAAATTTATACTATTTTAAAAATAATCTTAAATACCTGTTTATACATTAAAATCTCATTATTATACGTATGTTTAATTGTTTCTGTAACATTTAATTGATTTCACAATAAATCTATACTGTTAAAAAATAAATTTGTATACGATTTACTCTAATAAATTATTACACCAAAGGCAAAGATAACAGCGTCTTTGCCTACAGCTTTTCTCATGGTATTAGTGAAATCAATTATCTTTGGTGTTATTTTCTAGAAATTCCTTTAGATATGTAATAAATTATTAATTTATTAAATGATAGATGTATAGTTTGCGCAGCCTATGGTTTTTCCAACTTTATGTAAAACAAATTACAAAGCTTCCCTCTATTTTTAATGCTACGTGGACTTATTCCTAACCCTCGCCACTTAATTCGGCGTTTACAGTACTTTATAGTATTTATAGATTACATAAAATTTTTTCACTTGTTTGAAATTAACGACGTGCTAGCAACGATTCCATAGATTGAAAAAAGTATGTAGATAGTCTAAAATTTAGTCGAAAAAAAGTCACAAATATCGAATCAACCAAGTATAATCAATTAATTGTGAATATACATATTACTCGTTTTACAAAATAACAATAATAATATCTTCCAGGGGATCCAAATATTTCCCAAAAAATTCAAAAATTTCGTTGTGAAAGTGAAAGTCGCTTGTGTAACAATTTCGTTTAACATGGGTTGTTTCGCAAACATCCCCTTATCAAGACTTGTGGATGTCAATATCTGTCAAGCCGTCGAAGGGGTGGGAAAGATTCGAGAAACGTTAAAAACCCTCGAAATTTGCATTGCTCCATGAATGCATCGAAATTTGCAATTACACTAGCTCATGTGTAATAATTTTGCTTAGCAGGTCTTATTGCGCCATCATCCCTCTATCAAATTGTGTGAGTGTTAATATATCGAAAAATTGGAGAAGCGTTAAAAGTTGTCACCACCTTTGATCAATTTTTCTGCAAGCGTCAGAGATGTAAAGCAGATACTTGTACAACCTTAGATGCTGGTGGCAGTTTTGAAGTAGCAAACAGCACGAGCAATTTATTTCGGAAAAATACTATTAAATCAGTAATATGCAAAAAAATAAAGAAACAATCGTTTATAGAAATAAGAAAAATACCTTTCAACCATGTTTTGATGATTATATATGTGATTATATTGGTGTCAGATCACTATTTTAGAGATTATACTGGGAAAAGTACCGCGTAAGATTAAATTTTGTTGCTATTTTTGTTTGTCTTAATATTTTTTTGTTAATTTACCACACTACAACATGTACTACTGTGCAGGTATTTTTTATGATGAACATTTGATGTATCAAGGTGCTCTATGTTGTGTGTGTAAAAAATGTAAGAAATTACCCTTCTCAAATCAGACGAAAAACAAACCAATGTGGTTGTTTTTTATTTGTGGAAGAAGCAATAGCAATTTTGGCAGTCTTCCCAATTTGTAGGATTTTCTGCCTGAAAAGGTGTCTTTCAATTTTATCTTCGTGTTGATAAACCATATGGATGAAAACGCAACGATGTTAACCATTTGGTGCTTCCAATTGCCTTCATCTTAGTTTGGCAGGCATTCCCGAATTTTAATATATATTTTTAAATAATTGATTGAAACAGTTATTTAAATAACAAATATATATGCAAATACGCAACGATTTTCTGTAATCATTGGGAACTAGTTCATAGAACAATAAAAATTAACATAGGAAATAGTTTCCAACTTTAAAAGAAAGAAATAGTTGTACAGCTTAATCTTAAAAATATCTGCAATAGTAATTTTAAGAATTCCATAATACAATTCTGCAAAATAAATATACATCTATAGGTTACTATATGCATAATCGTATATTATAGTTAAAAAGTTGAATTATACACATTTAAGTGCAGAAGCACCGTAGAGGGGAAAGCGACAGGCTGCGTTCAGATTTGAGGGGAATTGTTAACCGACCACCCGGACGAAAATTAACCGAGGGTCTCATTTATTAAGCATTGTCGCCTATATAACAAATATGAACTACTTGGTGTAAAAAGTTGTGCGCTGGTCGTTGAATCTGAACGCAGAGCCGTATTTTTCACTATTATGATTATGGGTATGTCACATTTGTGATCTTTTCAGTTGTCTTCCACTTTTCCGGTAATTTCTTTGTAATACATACAAGTCAAAACTGGATACATAAATTGTGGAAAGAGAAGCTGCGTAAATAGCAACGATTCAGAGAAAAGGAAGATAAACGATGTAGACTATAGGAATTGGATTGTGAAAGTTCCAAAACAAAGAGAGTTAAGGTGCTACAATTGTGTTTCCTTTTCCTCAACGCCTATAACAGGTGTATAAGTTTGCTGCTATAATTCATGCTTACAAGTGCTATATGCAATATACCAATTCATTAAAATGGTGTATTATATTTATTTTTGTAAAACAATTATTTGGTGCAATAGCAAAACAATGAACTATCTGAAAAAGCATTAATATTCCGGCATTTTATTTCTACAAGAAATCAATACATTGCTTTATAATACTACATTATTACTATATCAAGAAACAAAATAACATTCAGTTGCCAACGGATATATTTAAAAAGAGAATAAGAGATGTAAAAATTCAATTTTATTCGTTATCGGCATAAGTAAATTAAAAGAATCAAACATTTTCAATAGTAATATTTCTTTTATAATTTGTGTATAAATAGCAAGCTCTCTATTATTGTCTTATTACCATTATCTGCAAAATATGTAACTTTTAAGACATTCACGTCAACAACTAGAGATTTATAATTTTCCACATTGCATATAATATTTAATATATGCAAAGAGCAGACCCAATAAATTGTTTATTTACTACTGCCATCACAATATACACAATGGCAAAATCAAAACAAAAATTCAATTTCAGCTGCCCTTATGCTGCAACCTGTAAATTTTCATGCAATATCACTCTCCTTATTCCATACCTTGGTTTGAAAAATTAGGGGATATAACCTTTATTGTCAAAACAACCAACTTAAATCTCTTGTGAAATTTGGAAATGTTTGCTTGATAGGGTTTTACTTCAGATTGAACTCCTAGTTATTTATAAATTATTTTTAAAACTAATAAATTAAACGCTTCTTTAAGTACTCATTATTAATAAGCGCTTTGTAGAAAAAGAACTGTCGATGTATTGCAAATTTGTATTCCACCCCTCATTCCTTGAATCCTTCACTACATCACTAATTGGTTGCGTAATTCTAGTTAACTATTCTTAAATTTCGCGGACAATTTAAGATAGTGGTTTCAGCAATAGATAGCATATAATCTTTAAGGGAATTCATGAAGATAAGGTGTCACAATTACCACTTTAAGTCATCCACGAAGTTTAAAAAAGATTGAATGAGACGAATCTCGCGTTTAGTAAGTACCAATTAGTGAGAATTAATAGAGGTTTACATATAAATTTATATTAATTAACAGTAAATACACTCAATGACAAAAAATTAACAATAGATAGCATTTTAATAATCGCTCAAATCTGTAAATATCAAATTTATTAGGTTCTATAGTTCACTGCAATTCTACAACTAATCCGCACATACTTCTAACAAGAAAAATAATACCAAAATTCGACCACAATATTTTAAAATTGCTCAGAAAAGCGGATTCAAATAAACTTTAAATATATTCCAACATATTATAACATAACCACTTGACAAGACATTCCCCAAATCATGGCTTCAAGGTGATGCATAGGTGAATCAATTTGGCATCACTTGATAGTCACTACGATGCGAAAGATCTTCATTACATGCTCATGTTTGAGTTAAATTACCGATTTCTTCAGCTAAATTGCAATTGAACTGTGGTGGTTGGCAGAGTTCAGACATTGCACAGTAAAATATGTGCATTAGTTGTTATTATTACACTGCATAGTTCTAGAATAAAGAACAACTTGTGAACTCATACCACCGCATTTTCAAAATCACCCTAAGCAACTGCATATTTGTTTAACCTATATAGCTTCTTTTTTTTTACATCATAATAGAAGTAAATAATTCTAAGATATGCATTTTTTTTAATACAATCTCTTGGAAGTAGTGGAAGAAATATTAAACACAAAGTACTTATTAGTTACACTTATTTACAATATACAGATTTCAGTACTAAACAGAAGCTTGGAATGATATACAATAACTGTTTAGTTGCTATAATTCAAACAACTCATCTTGTTGGCATTCATATTTTCTCATTGAAGTTTTTATTTTATTGCCTTGAGTTGTTACTACTGCTTGTGTTGTAGGAAATACTTCTGTAACATTATTATTCACATTTTTCCTCATTCGAGACGTAGCAGGCTTTTTTCTTTCACTTACAAAGTCTAAAGTGACGGCGTACCTGTAAAAAATACATGTTACCAAATTGTAAAAGATGTTAAAAACTATGTAACTTACTCACTGTGTCCTTGTGTTTTTCTAACTTCCTCTTTGGTATTCGCAATAGAAGCATCTATTTTACCAAGAAATTGGTTAACATCAACATCATCATTTTCAGATGTCAAATGTGATGTTGAAGGCATGCTAGAGACCTCAGAAGCTGGAGATGTTATAAGAGTGTTATCATTTATTGGTATTAACAAATGCTCTCTTAAAAATAAGCTGTCAGATGCCCACAATCGATTAATTCGTCGTATTTGCTCCATCTACAAACTTACCATAAAAAGGATTGAAGATTTGTAACACATACTATACCGTAACACCATATTTTAAAGCTATGCCCTGTAATGTATCGGTACTTGTGACTATATGCTTTATACAATTTTCATTTCTCATCACATGTTTGCTGGTGCTGCCGTATTTCTTCAATGACCGAGCTGACTCCCTAATTGATAATTTCTCGTACATTCCTCTATCTTCCATTATAAAGATTTCTTTAAAAGTCATCAATATTATAAAGTTTCAAAATACTAATAAGCAACAGAAAATATTCCATTGACAGATACAATTATTCACATTATCTACATACTTTCATTTAATATACATTGACTTTCTTAGTTTTGATGCGCAATTTGTACAAAGTAATCATACACCATTTAAAACTTTCACCTACCACGGAAAAAAATAAAGATGTGCACGTATTCCGTTAAGATCTCAAAATATATATGTAACTGAAAGAAACACATTTGATTTCCCTAGAAACGGTACAAAATACAGCTAAACTAACTTTACAACATGTTAGTATTCATAACTATTTTAGTAATTTGTTAATAAAATTGTTGATTCTAAACGATATTTTTTCAAAATTCTCATTTTAATAGTACTTAGCGATATCAATGACATTAATTATTATATTCATTCTCGAATTTAGATGGCAGTGACCTTAGAAAGAGATCGAAAATATCGCTGTGGTGCGTTCGAAAATAAAGGACGTAGCATAGATAAACTAGACGGGACGTAGTGTGTCGCAGATAATATATACTATAGAGATATGGCACTAATAAAGCAGTGGTAGGAACACGGCTGGAAACTGGGTAATAGTTGGCGAAAGTCCCGTCTAGGTATCGCTTCTATTCAAATGAGAACCAAATTCGCTAACCTTTATATTATCTATCACGCTTTCTTTAGTTTATTCTCAGTTTCTCAATTATTTTTTGCTTCCAATATTTAATTCTCTGAGGCTGGATGCGTTTTGTGTTTAATGTATGAAACGAAATAGTAATAAAGAATAGAATCTTTAAACGCTATTGTATTAGTGTTGAAATGGATTTAAAAACAATTCTGCGTCAAAAACTAAACAAGGAAAGGAGTATGTATACAAAGCTAGAACTATCTTAAAAAGTGGTTTATTAATTTTGTTCAAGATGAAAATCTAAGAAATGAAACTGCAGAAGAAGTATATTTTCAGGAGTGCTTGAATAAAATAGGTAAAAAATCTTCACATGCAAAATCAAGAACAATTCCTAGGTTTTTTTGGCGATTACCTAAGGAAGATGAACTGTTGAAACAAAAATTGCGCGAAGAAACAAGATCTAACTTTCTTCAGAGAAGAAGTCGTCAATTATTAGATAATAATGAGCTAAAAGCTTTGTGGATGTTACTTGACCAATATCAAAGTAATCCAGAGGAACAATTAATAAATTACAAAGATTTTTTAAAAGTCGCTCAACTTGCTGGCCCAAAAGTACAACCATATTTTACAGCTGCTATATTTGCAAAGCTACAGCAGGGTGATATACAGGGGCGTGTATCAATTATGTCAATTTTTAATTATGTGATGAGGAAAGTTTGGCTTCAACAAACACGAGTTGGTTTATCTTTATATGATGCATCTGGACAAGGTTATTTACGTGAAGCTGATTTAGAAAACTATATTTCTGAATTATTACCCACACTACCACAACTTGAAGGACTGGAAAGATCATTTCATAGTTTTTATGTGTGTACTGCTGTTAGGAAATTTCTATTTTTCCTTGATACCCAACGTGCTGGCCGAATACGAATACTTGATATTTTAGCATGCTCATTCTTAGATGATTTGTTAGAGTTACGTGATGAGGAATTAAGTAAAGAAATTCAAGAACAAAATTGGTTTAGTGCACCTTCTGCATTAAGAGTTTATGGTCATTATTTAAACTTAGATCGAGATCACAATGGTATGCTTAGCCAATCTGAATTGGCTGGCTATGGTTCAGGAACTCTGACTGAACCATTTTTAGAGAGAGTATTTCAGACATGTCTTACGTATGGTGGTGAAATGGATTACAAAACGTATTTAGATTTGGTGCTAGCTTTAGAAAATAGAACTGAGCCACAGGCATTGGCTTTCATATTTCGTATTCTGGATATAAAAGGACAGGGATATTTGGATGCATTTACATTAAATTATTTCTTTAGAGCAATTCAAGAACAAATGAGAGCTCATGGTGCTGAGCCTGTAAGTTTTCAGGATGTCAAAGATGAGTTATTTGATATGGTAAGACCCAAGGATCCAGAAAAAATTACTTTACATGATTTAATATCTTGTGGTCAAGGAGACACATTTATTAGCATTCTCATCGAATTTCATGGTTTTTGGGCGTATGAAAATAGAGAAGCAGTTACAGTAGAACCGACACAAGAGTGAAGTTATATTTTTGCTTCCTTTTCCTATTTTTTTTTTTTAATAAAATCTTGCATAAGTAGTTTCGAAATTTATTTGTACCTACACAGCAGTATTTGCAGTTCTGCACTTTTAATAATTGTTAGAGTTACCATAAATGAAACTAAAGTTTAAATAAGTATTTACATGTGTATGTATAGCTACAATAAGATCACTCATCCTACTGTAAAGTTCCAATCATGAACAATTGAACTTTTTACATTACTCATTAAATTTCATTAGTGTCCACAAATAAAAAGTTCAATGATAATTGAATGAAGTGATGTGTACATAAATCACTGAATAGTAAATTCAGTACATTCGTAGATTTTTGCTACAGGAAAGTTTTTGTCATATAAGCATTACCTGTTACAGAAACTAAGCAACAATTAAAAAAAAAAGATCGACAATGAACAATGTGGCAAAAATAAGGAATAAAACACACGCGAAAGAGCGTAATAATTGTCAGAAAAAAATTGTTCAGTTGTTTAGAGCCTGCACGACTTCTATTGAAGTTATCTTTGTAAAATTACACGTAGAAAAATGTCGCATGCTCTCCAACTATGTTGTAAACAACTAGGTCTTATTTTTTTATTGGGTAATATTTGAACATTACAAAAGTTCAAAAAACAATAACAACTAAATCTACTTAAATTCCATTAAGACTTTTTGGTTGATCTGTTTGAATGCACCCTATCTTTTTTAGCATTGCGACTACTTTTGAAATGTGCGCATCACCACCTCCACATTGGAAATACTAATTTGGACTCCTCTAAACTCCAGTAATTATTAATGATAGAAAATAATCATCAACAACAACATTGGTACCAAGGAGGGAGGCAGTACACAAGTTCACATAACATTCAGAAATTAATTAGATTGGAATATTTGCACTCGGTCGCTTGAAGAGTTTAATCCACCGAGATTCGCTAATCACTTCATTAAAAAGTTGATTCTCATTCAATACCTCTTCCAAGTACGCGTTGAAGGTCTCCACGGAGTAACAGAAACAGTTCTAGTCAATTTTACTTAGTAAGCCTATCCATTCAAAACGTTTAATTTCATTTAAATTAGAGCTCCAGATGTTGAAATAAGACACACAATTTGAATAAAATAGTCGCACTCGAGTACTGAAATTTTCCGTATTGCTGCATCCGTAATTAGTCAGTTGAGAAAGATATTCCCCACTTTTTATGGCAAAAATAACTCATTTAGACGATGTTCCAATTTATTTTTGAGGCTGAGATTTTCTAAAGCACCTTCTGTCGCACTTTTTTTATCGCCTTCGATTCTTTTAATAGGTTTATGAAACTCTGAAGCCACATTGCAAATGAGGCGTATCCATATTTCTGAAATGGATTACCAAAAAACACCTAATAATTGTCCCCAATTATTAATTCATTGAAAACAAGATTTTACTGGTTTGCAATATTTGCTCAATTGCCGACAGCATACTTAAAAATCTTGTTTTGGAAAATGATTGATTTTTATTATATCAGCACTTCGCAGAACGACAAGTCCACTCACAAGGTAAATATAAAAGTGTTTAAATATTTTTACTGTAATAATTTCAATGTCTATTGGCAAAGCATCTATAGCACTTTGAATGCTGTTCAAATTGTGGGTTATCCAACCAACACCCATTAAAATTCTTTAAATTGAATTATTTGTTTCTCTTTTTTTCATCCCACCAAAATTACTGTTTGTTTTACCTATTACTACTCTAATATTTTTTTAGAAATTTATGTAGTTGGTCGAGTGCTTCACCAGGAAGTTAATGTAAGCATTCCTTTCTTAATATCGAAATGTCTCATAAAGTAGCGGTACAAGTTTTACGGCGTCTTAACTTGATGTCAGTAATCACACTAATAAAGTTTTCTCCCTACATACCCACTTCCAACCGTGACTTTTACGAATATATACTTCACAATTACCTCGCTTTGGCTTCAAGTAGAATTAAATTTTGTTTCAAAATGATCAATTTAGATATACAATCTTAACAATCTAACGTGTTTAATAGTACAGTAAGCAAATACTTCTTCTTGAAAAATTGTCATGTTTTAGGGGATTACTTTCTGACGAGTTAAAAACTTATTACTTATTATTACCGATTTGTTTGCTGTTATCTCATTTCTCTTTTTCCTAGATGGGCTTGTTATCACTTACACCACTATTCAAGATATTTATTTCACTTTTGCAAATTTTGCAGTACACAATATGCTGGGCTGCACTTGATTTAAATTTTATAAGTAGATAGTGCTCTTGTAACTCTGCATTGAAATATTTTCTTCTTGGCGGCAATATTATAGAGCACTTAATTTAAACACAAGAATTAGATACTAGAGCAAATGCTGGTAGATAAAATTTTTATATGCACCGATACACAGAACTGCACGTACTGTAGCTGAATATTCTTCAAAACGAAAAAATCCATCTTAATCATCCATTTGTTCTAAGTAATATTTCAGCACCACTAGATCTAACAGGATATCATTTAAATTAGAATTAATTGAAGCTAGTATCGGTTGCCGTACATAAATAGTAATGGAATGGTACCGTCATTTCTAGAATCTGTTCCTCCCTGTTCTTACCTAGTAATCACCTCATATTTATTCAGAAACTTATCAGAGTGAGTATTCCAAAACCTTCGACGCGATGGTCCATATGGTATCCTGCGACGCACAGAAATTAGAAGCGAGTACATCAGCACAGCAGACAGCAACTCAAAAAAAAAACCCAATGGAAGATAAAAACTAGTTTTGCGTTTGCTTTTAAAAACAAGCACAACTGTATCTGCTTACAAAGATATTAAAGAAGCTAAGGATACTGTTTAAAAGAGAGTACTGTTCTGTTAACATGAGTATATATGGTCACCGCAATTATGACTGCAGTTTTCAAACATGGAATAATCTATACCAAACATTACTGTAAAATTAATGTCGCTAGTAATATTTTTAAAAATGTTTAATGAGTGACATCATCTGTTAGGGTACTGTAAACGTTAATGAAGCCTGTATGTTACTAAGGTCAGTGAAACAAAATAACATTTTAAAGTGGTATTAATAATTGTACAATAGGCAAGTACAATTTTACTTATCTCTTGCAAGTTTTTCAAATTACTTCTTGCTATATTAATCTTTTCCCTAATTAGTAATATAGTAGTGCTAATTAGACTGTAAATGTCTTTATACACATATCACAATAAAACTAAAATAATGCTTTATGCTTGTAAAATTATTGAACAGAACAGATTTACACATGAAATAATTATGGAAGAAAAATAAATAAAAAGTATGATATATGAACATATTCATTTCTTCGAAGATCCTTCCTCGGCTACATCTGCAAATAAGTATAAGTTATATTTGTCATACTTGCAAAGTAATATAGTTACTTTTTCCATCACATGCTACAATTTTTACTTTATCAATTCTGGTTATTTCTTGAACTTCTCTAAATTCAACATCATTTAGCATAAAGGTCCACACATTATCACAAAAACGGTAGGTATTCAGTTTGCTAGCTTTAAATGTTAATCTAGATTTTACTCTTGTCGCTAGGGTTTGATTAATTGATTTATCAAATTGTAACAGGACCTTACAGGCCAATTGTGGTGTTATCTGGCCATACTATGGGAATAAAAATAATTAATACATATACATTTCAAAGAAACATGTTTACCTGAATTAGTTCATCCAAACTTTCTTGTAATGTATGACCAAGAGTAGTATTTCTATATAATTGGTAGGACATTTTCTTTAGTATTTAAAGGAAATTAACGAATTTGGTTTTGCTCAGAATACTGGTTAATTTCAATAGTGTCAAAACCTACTAAACCAATTTCCTTTATAACGCAAAAATAACCGTGTAAATAGACCTTTCATGCCCCTTATAATATAACCATATAGTTTACCTATGACAAACGACTTTACAATCACGGGGTTGATATTATCTTATGCTGTGCCATTACTTTTAGTTTCTTCCACCATAACAGATGGCAACATAGGTTTAATTTAAAAATAAAAAATATTTTGTCAAAAGTAAACAGAGTGCGCGCGTTATCAGTTGAATATTGTAGATACATATGTAGAAGTATAACAATTTAGTTTGGGGCAGATATGTGGAATAATATTCTCGGGTTTCTGACCGCGTGTGAAAATATTATTCCACATACGATAACCGCGAAAACATCTGTTACAACATATATACTTTTTTGCCGTGAAAAATTGTACAATTGGTTGCATTTAGAGAAGCGCCGCGCTGCATCGCTGCAAAACAGAGCTGCGTTGCAGCGCCTCAAAAAGCACCACAGATTACCTGGGGGGCTATTCTCGAAATCGGTCGAATGTTCTTGATCGTCTGGCGGTTGTTTCCTTCGAATTCGTATTCTGGAGTTCAAATCGTTGTTAGGAGTCGTACATGCGAGGGCGGTCGAACAATTACATCGCATACCTTACCACAAGCGATATGTCAAATCGTATGATCTTTCATAAGTTTTTATGCGGTTGGGTTTTGTTGAATAATATTTAGGTTTTTTAATAATCGCTGATTTGAACGTTGCGTTTTGTTATTTAGCTAGTGTATTAAAACGAAGGTTTTATAGTAACTCATTTCCATCATATTGGAAATATATTAGTAAATGAAGTGCAAGAAATAGTGGAAGATGAAGTTTTGTATCATGCGAGAGTATTTCATGGTAGTACGGAGACTTTTTCAGTAGCATAAAACAATGTATGAGTTTTTGAGGATGGGTGATGCAAAATGCTTGTACAGATGTTCATTATTAATTTCCTTTGATTAATCATTATCTTTATTCATAAGAAAATGATTATCGTTGAATTTTCTGTAATTAGCGAGCGTTAGACAGTATTTTTATTAAAATAAACTGTTGTGATTTCATTGAATTTATTCCTAACCTTATAGCAATGTTAATCAGCTATGAGTGAAATACACATATATTATTTCCAACAAAAATTGTATTCAATGGCAGGTTTGACCGCCCCTATTACATGACAGAAAAGGTGTCTTATTTAGGTACAATTATCACACCCACCTAAATTTATTCACATATGTTGAATAAATATTATGCCTGAAAATTTGGTAACAGATGTATGTCAATTACATAAAAAAATGCTATCGGTTTTTTGCGAGTTTAGTAAGATTTATTATTTAAAGTAATATTAATTTAACATATCACTGTGTGTAGAAGAAAAAACATTGCTATTCAACAGATTTTATTTTCTCGTTAATGTGTAACATTGTATTCAAAAGTTAAATCCTAATATTCCTTGATATAAATGTCTTCTCAAAAAATATTTTCTATTAGTGTATCTATCGACGTAGCTAATCGATCCAAACTGTTGATGACCGCGGTAGCTACCTGGATATTTGTTTCGGTAAAGCATACACGTTCTAGTGCTTTCTTGTTATTTTCATCAATTATTTCCATGGTGCTTGCTATAAAGTAACTTTTGAAAAATTATTTTTTTAAAAATTTACGATCGCAATGTCTACGTTCTAGTTTTGCGAGCTTTTTGTTTTGTTTAGTTTAGGAGTCAGTTTACGCTTTATTGCAGCGCTGTAAAGCGTGACGTCATTGTGGCACGTTCAGGTGATTCTACTTGCATATACATACTTGATTCTAACTTGCAGCGTGCCGCTTTCCCTGAATGCAACCAATGTCTTTTTCCGTAGATAACTCCCGGTTTTCTGATAATAAGATATAAAAGTCAAAACAAAACAGTTATGATTTACAATCGTACAATTTTGCACTGACAATGTACGTATTCTCTATAACTTTTAACGAAACATTTTTACCGAACTCTTGAAATTAAACCTTCATTGCCATCTGTTATTGTAGAAGAAACTAAAAATTGAAGAACAACATAGGGTAGTGGGAATGTCACCTTATAGTATTTATGGTAGTATTTTACATCGTACATGGTGTTTACTACAGTTTACTGTTTATGTTGGTTTGGATTTCCATTCCGTCATTGATGATAGTTTACACGAGTTTACAATGTATAATGGATGAGTATCAACATGTGCGTTTATTAAAATAAGTAATGATCAAGACCATAATTCTTTCATTACAGCTAAAAATGTGTTTTGGGAGTAAACACTAATTTGAAATTAAAAATTTTATAGTAGGTATTATTTGGTGTCACTCTTCATGAATACCTTACACTTGGAAAGTTTAAACAATACAATGTCAGAACAATTATCTGGTGTAACTGTAGTAACCATAATTGCATTAGGTGTCCTTACTTTTTTACTACTATTTATATTTGCAAAAAGGCAGATCATGCGTTTTGCACTAAGGTCAAGACGAGGGCCCCATATACCAATTGGACATGATGCTACAAAGGTTTTAATTATTCTATGTTTGAAATTGAAAATGGTATATTTTCCCTTTTAGTTATTAAAGAAGAATATAGAAATTAGGATTGACTTGATACCAAAAATTCAATGTGAACCAGAATTACTTAGGAAGACTGATCCTAGATATATAGTGTGTCCTGGTCAACAAATCCCTGCGCATTATTATCGATTAAAGGCAGTGGATGATGTGAAAATATTAGAGAAAGAGATATGTAAACAAGATAAAGATTTAGTACGGCGTCCCAACATAAATTTAAGAGCATATCTCCTCTCAACATTAGCTGCGCCACTGAATGGTAGTGGTCAAAGATTGATTCATCAATTTTGTGACTTATATGAGCATGCTAGACATGATCCCAATAACTTTGGTGATGAAGAGTATCAAACCTACAATAGATTACTTTTAAAACTTATTGATGCGTAAGATTCAAATTTGAATTGTTAACATGTATTAAATTTCTTATTTTTTTTAGAGCTAAGCTACTAAAATCATTTAATAGTAGAAAATCATCTCCAAATAGGACACCGCAGAAACAAAAGGAGAAAAATAGAAATTTGTTGGATCCTTCCAAATTAAAACCACCCCCAGGACTTTTGCTTGCTCCAGATGATGATATATTGTGTGTAGCTGAGAGAAATGATTCTCGACCAACTTCTTTAGCTGTCAATATCACATTAGTAGATAATGAAACTCCTGTTTAAACTATTGTTTATTAGATTAAACAAAAGATATTCAGTTACATATGTTGGCTATACGATTTCTTTTATTAATCAAGAAAGAAAAACAGACGAGTATATTTCATATGCTAGTAATTTTCATATTCACTGCAGATCCTGGTTTCTGTTTGGCATGAGAGTCGTCATTTTTACCACTTTATGGTAATTCTAATAAAATAGATAATGCTAAAAAAGTAAATAATAAGTACGTTCTTAAAAATTATAACTAGAGCCACCAAGTCTGTGTAATACATAGAGATGGAGAGTGTCGAATTAGAGTCTGCTTACAATAGTTATTAAACATCTGTTAGAGATTAGGGATTTGCTATTGATGATACCCCAAACATACTCAAGAATTTCACAAACGTTTTACTGCTATCCCTGAACTGGCTCACCCGATTCTTAGGATCGGTAGATAAATTAGCAAATCCTTCAGTCTCATTAGCAAAATTATTGCAAATAGTAGACAATGTTCACTTACTGCTATGCTCTGTAACTGACGCCAAAAATGGTTTTGTAGCAAAATTTGAGAGTGAAATTGACAAAGATTCAGATTTTACCACATTAAGATAAATCTGTGATGATGTGTGCACAGGTTCGTTAAATGATTTCAAAAATTATTTGAATTATGCATATAAAAGCATTGTTATTTTGCTGATATAGCTGTCGAAACATATTTAATGCTGCAGATGTCTAACCGAGCAAATACAGCTAATAACATTGTTTGGGAGGATAAATAGCGCATTGCCGCATATATACACTAGGGTGACAGAATGAAATAGACACCTACTAATTAAAAGAATGATACTATTCTCGTTATATATACAAAATATTTAAAAATTTTTAAATTAGACTAATATTTTGTCGATCCACCTTTACTTGCGTGAAGTGCTGCGAGTCGTCGTGGCATAGAATCTATTAAATGATTAATGGTGTCTTCTGGAATATTTAACCACTCTTCTGTAACAGCTGCCACGAGTTCTTCCTTATTGCTGGGTTTTCGGGGTCGTTACGCCATATTTGTCTGGATTATGTGCCAAACATTCTCTATCGGATTCATGTCTGGTGATTGGCCCGGCCATGGTAAAATCCGAATCCCCGGTTCCTCTTTCCACGTGGTTGTTGTTCTTGCTTTGTGGCAGGGTGCTCCATCCTCCATAAAAGTGGCGTCTTCTTTAGATAAAATGGTGTTGTCGAATATCGGTAGTAGTCCTTCTGTTAATATTTGGATATATTTTGCCGCATTTATATTTCCGTCGCAGATTACTAATTGCGATCTTCCACCATACCATATCGCGCCCCACACCATGATGTTCACACCGCCGTATTTCACCGTCTGATGCAAAAATTTGCCGTCCAGTTGCTGTGACGAACCTCTCCATACCCACGTACGACCACTATCACTGAATTGGCAGTATCTGCTTTCGTCTGAAAAAATGACAGACCGCCAAAACTCTTCGGGCTCCGTTCGGATTTCAATTGCCCAAGCCATTCGGCGCCGTTTTGAAACGCCGTAAGGAGAGGTTTTTTCTTTGCCACCCTTTTATACATCCCCACACTGTGGAGGTATCGCAGAACGGTGCGCTGACTTTTCTGTGAACTTTCCGCAAGCTCAGCTGTACTTTTTCGCGGTTCTCTTAACGCTTCGCGCACAAGCACCCTTTTACTTCTTTCAGAAGGTCCGGCACGACCTGGTCTCGGCGCCACTGTTGTTTTTTCCTTGCGTTTAAATTGTGTAATCACACGGTTAACTGTGGACAACGGAATAAATAATAAATAAAAATTTACTTATTTCACGTTGCGAAGCGCCGCGTTAACTCTGGCCAACGATGCGACCCCGGGTGAAGTCGCTAATATCACTCGAACCTTGTAAGTGAGGCATAGTTGGAACGATACTAAACTATGACGAATTCCTTCCGATACATTTACCCCTACCCTAATGACAACAGAAAGTTCTTAATTCGTTCTTAGAATTTAGCTGTTTACATATTTATACCGCTTTACCTGGTTTCTATTTTATTCTGTCGCCCTAGTGTATATGTATGTCTACACACAACGCATCGCTTGTGGTGTTGTATCGTGCCGCGTTTAGATCTCTAAGCGACAACGGACCAGTATATTCGTAAATTATCTTTCAAGTAGGTGCTCATATTTAGTGTCTTACTTAGAGTTACTCATTTTATTAAAATTACTACGAAGCGGCGAAGATGACAACTCTGGTGCGAAAGAGAAACCAGCGCCTTTAATAATCGTAACATCCGAACAGATTAGTAACCGTGCCTTAACATTAAATAGCATTCGTTTGACACGGTTTACTGTTTCATATTCGAAAAAATATTTAAGGATCCCTTTTACAATGCTGATAAAAAAGGCGAATATAGCCTAATGTTCTAGAAAGAATAACCGCGGCACAAATCCTAATTTGCTGAAATAAATACCTTGTTTTTAGATGTTTAATTATTTACTAATATGTAATACAAAAGTACGAGATACACTTGACCAATACGAAACAATTGTTAAATTATAACTTAGGATTTCACAATTGTTTGTTATTCTTATGATACACAGGATAAAACACTAGAAATTTGTGAGTTCATGTGCGTTTTCAAGTAAAGGTTTATCGTGACGTTATTCCCCTTTCCTTTCTAATGCTCGTTGTGAGAAAAATATTGTGCGATTTGACCGACAAAGACAAAGTTATGCGATAAAGGGATGCTAAAATGTGATTGCTATTTATATGTGCAACAAGTTGACGGATAAAGAATCACTTGTGAAACTATTTTGAATAAAGGATACAACATTCATTATTTATTAAGTTTCGCTTGTTTATGTGTCTGTTTTATGTTAATAGACTTGCAGAAATATCACTGTCTTATGATTATCATTATTGTATATATTTTCTGTAAAATTTCAATACATTTTTCGCAGTGTTACATTCTCTTCCATAGTTTATCTTTCTTTATACCTTGTGTACATTGCTGAGGATATTAAACATACAATTATTCAGTTCAACCGTTTGCGTTTGGAAGTATTTTGTCTTTTAATTACGAATCACAGGTTA
The DNA here is from genome assembly GCA_023509865.1 of Trypoxylus dichotomus. Classification (NCBI taxonomy): domain Eukaryota; kingdom Metazoa; phylum Arthropoda; class Insecta; order Coleoptera; family Scarabaeidae; genus Trypoxylus; species Trypoxylus dichotomus. Next base: position 47,738,805 of record CM042075.1, read on the forward strand.
CGAAAAAAAATTCAGGTCAATGATTTCAGGTACAATGTAAAAAATCCTGTGTATATGTCTGTCCAGGTGAAAGAAAGCATAAGGTCACTCCGCAAATACAGACATAAAAGGAGTAACCTCGATTTAAAATAATTGGATGGCAACACACAATCGGATATAGTTTTGCACTTATCTCGTCCAGTATGCAGGACTCGGTACGGATACTATCAATTTTTAATGATTTATTGGCCGTATAAGGGGCATCGAGTTAGCGATTTTAATAGATTCTAATGTAAAGCTCATGTTTTACTGTGGAGGAGTTTAGTTTAAGGTACCTAAAAATCGACTTAAAAAGGGCTATTTCTAGGTTATGTTTAGAGGTATATGAGTCATAGTTTAAGAAATTTAAGTTGGTACTTACTGTATTCGCCCTAAAAATTACCAAAATGAGTAGTAAACACTGTTGAGCGGTAAAATTTCCTTTGAATATTGGGGAATAATCTGTTGTATAATATTTACTATCCCATACTTTTTATTTTTGAATACAATATAGGTAAATAGATTATTATTGATTTGAAACTGTATAACATTATTGTGAAGTTCTTAGAGTCTTTTTTCTATGGTTCTCGTTATAGAAAAAAACAGGGAAAAAAGAACAAAAACAAAGACATAGTGAATGTTATTATTTATTATAGCATGCGAAATACATGAAAGTTACAATAAATAAATGAATTAGTTTTGTTTTGAATAGAATTAACTAATTATTACTTCGAACATTACACAAAAGTGTACCGAACTGGTAGTAAATTACATATATACACCAGCTGATGTTCACATCCAGAAGATCGAGTGTTGGTGGAGACCCACCAAGGCTTGGTTTGCTACCAAACGTTTTGCACGGCAGACTTTTGCAGACCACCTTGTGGAATGGTTATGGTGTAGAGATGTACAACATACATGAAAGAGGTGTTGACCTGTTCAGGGAACTGGTACCCGCTGTTAGACAGCAGTACCCATTGTAAATTTCAGGTCCCCTTTTTTCATATTATTTCGTATTAGGGCAATGTGTTGGTTTTTTCAATGGGGAATATTTTTTTTCTCATACATTAGTATGCATTAAACTTGTATAATTTAAACATCGAAGTTTTGCACATCTTTAATTGAAAAATCCCAGATGCTTTCCTCGGGGCATTTAGACCATGTTTCAGAATTGCCTTTCTCTGTTTGCTGGCATATTGCTTATTTTGCAGAGTTATTTTCTAATCTATTATTTGAAAAGTATTTTGTAGTATATTATTTTATTCCCAGGATTATTTGTTAATTTATTGATTGTTTATTATTTTAGCAATATGCTTTTGTTGCAATTTGCGTGTTGTTTCTAATTTATAAATCATTTATTACTTCAGAACTATGATTATCTGTCATTTTGTGGTAGTTGCTTTGCATGACCTGCCCATAAATTAGTGCCTTGACGTTACAAACAGTGTAGACCATATTACTTTTATACTTACTTGATACGACAGTAAATATTATACAACAGATTATTCTCCAATATTCAAATGAAATTTTACCGTTCATCAGTGTTTACTATTCATTTTGGTAATTTTTAGAGCAAACACAATAAGTACCAACTTAAATTTCACAAACTATGACTCATATACCACTAAACATAACCTAGAAATAGCCCTTTTTAAATCGATTTTTAGGTACCTTAAACTAAACTCCTAAACACAGTAAAGCATGAGCTTTCCGTTAGAATCTATTAAAATCCTTAACTCGGTACCCCTTATACGGAACTCTATTGTTATAAAAAGCATTCTGACACAAAAAAGGATGAGTCGATCTGTTTGCTTGTACACTTCACGATATCCCTACGTAATATGATTTATTAGGTAAAGAACCGCGCTCCCGAGGTAGATCATCACCGTTATTTTCATTCAATGTACAAATTATGTAATATCGGTTGTATTGCATTTATTCCATTGTGGTTTTTGAATAAGCTGTTTTAATGCTTATTGTTTCTTATGTGTACACGAAGATTGCTACCGTGTAGTGTTGACACGGCTTTCACTAAAATGTTGCATTTTATGCTTAGTGGCTTCAGGGTGCATCGGAAATTGTGAAAATGTGTATGCCTACTACAGAGACGATTTCCTACACTTTCTACCTTAAGTTTCGGAGGGTTGGCTGGTTGGGGAATGCAAGTACTCTGCAACTCTGAAAACCTATATGGGGGCTGTGGGGTCAATTTCCAATTACTTCCTACAATCTTTTCTTCTATCACTTGCACTTTTTGAGGTCATAGTGTAGATTTTTGCCTTAGGTATTGGGGGTTAGTTCGCTTAAGAGTGGAAGTAAAATTCTAAAAATTTATACGTGCGTTGTCCAAGCGATTTCCAATTATTTTTTCCTGACTTTTTCTATCACTTGTACTTTTCGATATTGTAGGGTCCATTTTGCCTTTAGGTATTGCGGGAGTGATTCGCTTACGGGTGCAAATAGGTCTGAGATTTTATACGCGTGCTTTTAGGATGATTTGCTAAAACTTTTTCCTTTAACATTTTTTCGTACGTGTTATAGTTTCCGAGATCGTGGGGTAGATTTTACCTTTAGATATTGGGTTAGTTCGCTTACGGCTGCAGTAAAAATTCTAAAAGTTTATACGTGAGCTGTTGAGACGATTTACAATTGTTTCTCCGTACAACTTTTTTTCTATTACTCCTACTTTTCGTGACCGTAAGGCGGATTCTGCCTTTAGGTATTGCGGGAGTGGTGCGTTTGCGGGTGTATATGGTAGTCAGAGATTTTATACGCATGTTCTTTGGGCGATTTGCTTAATTCTTTCCTTTGAACTTGTATCTTTTCTAGTTTCAGAGATCGTATAGTATATTCTAACTGTAGGTATTGCACAAGAGATAATATACAATTTTTTTATTGACATTTCTGTTCAGAGAACAAACTTTATTATATTAGGTATCCGAAATTAGCTTTGTCACGTACCTTTAAAAGTATATATGAATGTTTGAGCGTTAAATAATAAGGTTTGTCTGTTACTGTTTTCATTCTTTCAAATTTCTGTCCGCGTGACGCATATAGTAATCCATTCGCCGCGTCTTCGCCCATATTCGTGTTCGGTCGATTATACTCAGTGCGTGCCTACACCGTTCTAGTACTCGTGTGTATCTCGCAATGCACTACCCTAACCAGAATTTCATTATATTAGGCCTCCGAATTTACCATTAGCATTTAGCTTTAAAAGTAGTATGAGTGAATGGACGAGGGAAAATAATATGATTTCCCTGTTAATGTTTCAATCTTTTTCAAATTTTTGCCAGCATCGCGCTTATGCGAACCTGTTTGCTGCATCTTCGGTCATATTCGCATTCGGTCGATTCTGCTCAGTACATGTTTACTCCGTGATATTCGTGAAAATCTAAAGAGCTACCCTAACCCCGCTAAATTTTATGAAACTTAAAAAATAATGGCATTTTTAAATAAAAAAGTACTCCAGTTAGTTCTATCTACACAATTAAAAAAATATAATTTTCATACAACAACCATTCTTTCGTTGTTTTGGGAACGGGATGAGAAATCTGGTTATAAGGATAATCGTCCGGAGTTGTCTAAAACAGAATTAATTAGGCAAGGTCTGAAAGAACTAAAGACAGAAATCGCTTTGTGGTCAGATGAAATGAAGGATAGGTTTGAGAGTGATCCTGTTTTGGTATATCGCCCTGGAGAAACTGATGTACAATGGAAGTTTGGTACAGAAGATTCTTTACGAATTTGGAATGTAACATCTGATAAAGATAATAATGAGGGCCATAGCACTTGCTCTCTTACATTAAATAAATACGGAAATGCAGTATTCTCTGGTGAATTGGACACTAGAGTTCCTAAAGATGGTAAAACTAAAAGAGCAGGCTACTGTAATATGCAAACCCAAAAATTTAGGGTTCGTAATTATTACATTCTAGATATGAATTCCTTAAATATTATTTATTCTGCAGAGATCTTTTAAAAGGGAAGCATATTTAGATTGGACATGTTATAATATGTTAGTAATGAAAGTAAGAGGAGATGGTAGGTCATATATGATTAATGTAGGTACAAAAGGTTACTATGATATTTTATGGAATGATATGTATCATTTTGTATTATATACCAGAGGTGGACCGTATTGGCAAATAGCTAAGGTAAAGAAGCAAATTATATCGTTAGAAGAAAAACTAATGACATCTTCTTTAGGTTCCATTTTCAAAATTTTTTTTGTCTTCGAAAGGCAGAATACAAGATAAACAATTTCCTTTGCCTTTAAGTAGAATTACAAGTTTTGGTTTTTCAATAGGGGATAAGGTAAATGGATCTTTTAATTTGGAAATACAATATATAGGTATGGAATTTGATCCAAATCACACTGAAGAATTTGCATATGAAATGTATGAAACTGATAGATTTATAGCAGGTGCTTAGTAAAGTAGTATGCACCTTTGTATATATTGTTGCACATATTAATTACATAAATATAAAGCATTACTTTATAAATGGTTTAGAGTTTAGTTTTACAACCATTTTGTTTTGAAATGCTGGATATGTACTTTACGGGGTCATTGACGATAACCACCTCTTAACGTATTTCTAATAATAAAGATAATGAAAATTATTTTCTAAAAGTATTTCTTTTCATACAAATTTTATTATTTTAAATGGAATATTCAGTATATTGTGGATTTCCCCAAATGGTTCTCTTAAATGTGAAATTAATGATATGTATAGGATTAAACATTAAAAGATAGTTCAGGTACCAAGCTCTAAAAATTTATCTTAGTAGAATTATTTTGCTTGAGTGATGGATAGTCCCTCTTTTTTGCTTTCGTGTTACTACCGCCTCAAGTTTCTAAACTAAGTACACTTGTTAAAATTGTTTAGTGTAAATTAGAATCAAAGCTTCTAAGGTGCAAACTTATCAAGTCTCAAGATTGTGATTTTTAGATCAAGAATCACAAAGCAGTTTTCAAAGCGGGTTGGTAAGTATATAATGTGATATATGCCAAAGAGTATGTTAATGAGGTTGGTTGTATTCTATAATTAATTAAATTAAGCGAACGAGAAAATAATCGGAAGTTCATTCTACTATTAAACAGTAAATATTAATTATTGATTACTCTTAATTTAGGTACCCCAACACCATCACAAAACGTCTTCTCTAATAGCCATTCTTCTGTATGGTTTTATTCTCTTTATTTTGAACCTTTACCTGTGTTGTTTTGATTAAACTTGGTGTTACGTATTTCTCCTACAATACGTTTTTAAACTCTAAAAGATTGATTTGATTTTGATCGAATATGTATGAGATATTTTGGACAATGCGAAGTGTATAAACAAATGCCATTAAAATGTTGGAAATAAAAACAAATTAGCGCATAAAAAACAAAAGAATTGGCGTTTACCCACGCTTCAACACGCTAAAAGAAATGTAAGTAAGTGGTGCCGCAAATATGTTAAAATAACAAAGCGGGAGCCACATTAGCTGACAGATAATTTAAAGTTATTGATTGCGAGACGCAGAAGTATCGTGCGGGTTTGGAAGAGTTCCGATTCCATACTGTTGAGGAAATAATTGCAAAGCCATACTAGAAATTAATAGCGACTTAGATAACATTGAAACTTTGGCTCATGAGCATTTATTCTTAATAAATCCTGACAAGTCTATTGCAGCAGTCTTTGGCAGTAAAAATAAAATAAGAAGACTGCGGCAAAACGTTCGGTTGCAGACTTTCGGTGCACCTATTCCTGTTAAAAGAAGTGAAAAATTTAGGTCTGTTTTTAGATAATACATTCAGGTATAAAACACAAATAAAAAAATATATCCAAGATGCATACATTAATTTAAAACACATATATCCTCATAGATATTACTTATCAGTAAAGGAGAAGTCATTATTGTGCAAAGCACTCGTGCTTTTACAATTTTCGTACTGCTCCCCGGTGTATGGTCCCTGTATAACAGGATTTGAGTAATCAAATACAACGGGTTTAAAGGTCTTGTTTGAGACATAGTGCGTTTTCGTCTTATTGCATGAAATATGCACTGATTACAATTTAAGTGTTCCCCTTATTTTCACGGCGCATGATTGTCTTAACCATAGTTCGAACTAAGTGCACTTTTTCTGGCACGAGCTATGGGAGTTCACGCTGAAATCAGCGTAACTATAGCGGCGAATCTGCCGAAAGTTGTTTCGAATGCCATAGAAATACTTTCATCTTAGTTTCTGGGGAGAAAACACCACAATGAAAATAAGAAAAATACTGATGTAGTAAATAATGGTAATGACTAGCCTCGGCATATGGGGCAAGTTACAGTGCAGTGAAGAGAACAACGTGGAGGGGCCGAGCGGACGCATCAAGGCGAGTGTTCAGTAATGTTTACGTACTCGCATAATTTATAATAGTGACCTTCAATGAGTGAGCATACGCGATGCGGACGCAGGAATGTTTACGCATAAAATAATGATTATGTTTCCACACTTGTTTCAATGAAATGAGTATGGCCTGCGGAATAAATATTTTTTTAATGATGAAAACGACCGTTCCACATCGAGTGATATATTTGCAAATTTAAAGTAATCCTTGTGGCAACCTTCTTTTAACGCACCTTCACAAATTTATCTCACGTGCAGTATATAGTTCTTTATTAGTTTGCCGTTCCATTGTCACGCGTGGAGGAAGATTTGTGTGTCCAAGTAATTAGAATTAGACATAGTTATCATGTTGTTGCTGTACTTTGCGATATAGGATATGGTAGATATAGAGTTTACATGTATATTTTCTCTTTTTTTCTAAATAACTCATTGATCCGTACGTACTGTGAACTGCAGATGCTAGACGTAGTATACAATTTTTTTAATTTTTGGTGATTTCTGAAAATGATTCTAAATGATTGCAGTCCTCCACGTACGTACAAAAACGCAAACAAGTTGTCTTTGAATCTGCAGGATATAGACTATGAACATTTCAACTTTAAATAGTGAAAGTAAATTGTTATAAGGCAAATTAAAAGAAATAGCGATATCTCTAGGTGCTTTATTTTTTTTTATTCATGAAAAAAATGTAAATTATTCTACGTTTATAATAACTGTAATCATGATCTTCCCTAAAGTAGCAAAGAGACACATTACATAATTTATATAATAAATGATATCTACAATAGTTTCACCAACATAATTGATTTGTTTTATCGTCTTCAGAGACTAGTCCTGGCATTATTATATTAACACTTGGTTATTGCCATTACAGTTAAAAAAGAAAAGAATTGTACAATATACATTATACCACCAGTATTCAATATCAGCAGCATCTTGAGAACTGGCGATTATATATGTACATGTTGGTGAGCCAGTGATGTGAAAATTCAATCATTTGTACATTTCCCAAAAAGTTTTAATTGAAAGAAGTATTATATAACTAATTGAAATTCACCACATCGAGCGATTATTCGTTTGATGGAGGTACTTTGACTTGTAAATAAAAAGGAACATCATGTACACAAGCAATAAATAAGCTAAATAACTCTTAATAATTAATTAATGAACAACATGGTGATATTGTTACTGGTGATTAAAAAAAATTAGTTGAATATTCACAGTGAGCACTTTGTTGTTGCACATTCATTTAATGTCAATCCAGAATCACCACTTCATCACTTTTGCTCTTCAATGGACGCCACGGCTTCCGAGCTGCTCTTCTTAATTCTAATATAGGTATCTGCTTGCGCATTTTTCTGTAAACAAAATTGTAAGATAGCAAAAGTTCAACCAAAATACGTATAGGAATGGAGAATAAAATTTCAGCTTAATCAGCAATTGATGTTGTTATTGAATAATTATATTATTACATTTTAGCATTTACAGATCTTATGCTCTTATAATAGATACGGAAACCGTAATGTAAGATTAGAGCTTAAGTCAAATAGAGGCATTGGCAAATACATATGAACATGTACTTAATACACTTACTATTCTTGGGAATGTGGCATCTATGTGCAAGATGTTTCCTTATAATTTTAGCCAATAACTCTCTTCCCTCCGTTAATATTGGTCCTACAAGAAAGTTTAAATTACTACAGTGTTAGTATTTTTCCTGATCTTCCGATTTTGATACTAAAACAATTGAAAGAGCATTAGAAGTTTGAAAATTGTAGTAAGTTTTGATTTATTAAAAAAAACATCTGTGTATGACACTGTAGAATTATGTGCCGATTCCATATGTTGTAACTAGATACCGAAATGTTTCCTTATTCTACTAATTGTGACGCCGCAAAGTATTTAGCATATCAAATCTATCTAAACACTTTGTGCAAATATATTGTATTGCCAATTTATGCAATTAAATACGTGTCTGGTGAGTAAGTGACTGTTAGAATAATAACGTTTCAACGTTTAGTTCTAAGTAATGTCCGGCCATTTTAAGCAGATCGTATACACATCTTCCGCCAAATGTACTCTTATGATTGCATACCGACGATGACCCAAGCATGTAAGAGGATGTGATAAGAGCCAAAAAACCTAATATCACGGAAACCTATTTATATCTTTTTTCTGGAATAATTTTTGAGATAGTTGCCCCCAGAATGATAGCAGTGTTTCAGAATATAAATTAAACTGCTATATAAAGTAAACTTTTAAAGTATATCCTAGATAACGTTGGATTATTATGATATATAAATTCAAAATACGATATAAAACACGAATGTCTCAAACTATAGAAGGTTCGATATTCGCTACAATTTATCAGTGGACAATTGGAGGATACAAAGTAATAGCAGCAGTAAAGTAGTTTTTTATTAGCTATTTTGTTAAAAGCTTTATTACTGTCGTGGATGTTAAATAAATTTTAGTAGTTGAAAATTCTATTTTTACTATTTTTGAACTTACTACATTAGGAACATGCCATGAAAAAGGGTCGTACTACTAACTTGTGCGGAGGAACAACGAAATCTGGTTTAAAAAAATACTCAGCGAAGAAAAATGAAACTGATACGCAATACTTCTGATTGTTAGGCTGAAATAATTGCGAATGTTATGAAATTGACAAATAAAACCGAAAAAAAAAGAAGAAAAATCATTGGCACAAACTAACAATAAGGGATTGCTCGAACAGTAAATCGTCAACCTGTTATCACTTTTACGCATGTAAACGTAGAATGTCTTTCACAATACGCCGGAGGTAAAAATTATCTAGTTTAGAGGATTTTTATAGTGAATAGATAGCAATACTGAGTAATAGATGCTGCCATTTGACTTCATTTTCAAGCATTTCTTTTCGTTCGTTATACTACTGCCTTTATGTGTTTTTAATTTAATGTAAGACATGTAAATTTTAACGTAGATATTTAAACACAGATTTATTTTTACGTTAAAATCACTTACAATTACTTACTGACAAGTATCCCACCTTCACAAAATCTGTCAAACATTCCCGTTACAATTATCACCAAATCGTGCACGTGAATTTAAAATTTTTGGTCACGTGGTGTTCAGTTGAAATTAATTGCTCTGAACAAAGTAAAATGTGAACATTTTGAGTTATGCTATTTTGACTTAAAGCAGCAACGATATTACCGAATGCGCAGGATGAGATGACAGTTCACTGGTGTTATATACATGATAAATCACTCGAAGCATTCAGCCAAAAGGGTTAATAGTTTAAGAAACTATATTAACGTCATGTTGTGATCTACATGTAAAACCTTATTCCACCTAATCCTATAGAAAGACTCTGGTTATATGTTAAGAAAAGTACACAAAGTATTAACCATTCCAATGGAGAAGCGCCCTTCCTCACTACATTTCGCAAGGCAATTTCACACACAGCAGCTACTAATTCCCGTTTGCATACATGTATGTACCTATTGCTCGGCTCCCGCTTTTCTGCCTATGTATTGCGCGCATATGTATACATACTTTTAACAGCGGGAAAGTTGCAACAGTGCCTATGTATTAAAATGAATACCATTCTATTGGACTTTTGTACTCGGTATATAGAATCGGGAGATAATGTACAGAGTATTCCATTTGAAAAACATATTAAAATTTCAAACTTCCAATGCACTTTCGTCTGTTTTAATATCAAGTATTCGAAAGGTTCAGAAAAAATGCCATTTGGTGATTTAAACCTCCTCATAGGGTTAATATTAACGGGGATAAGGTATTTGCTAAAATGTAAGGAAACATCTGCAGGGAGTTAAGCGTTCTGTAGCCAGCTCGGCCTTTGATTACCGCATGCGATTAAATCAGTGTTATAGTAGACACTTATGTCGAACTAAAGGACTTTTATTGTCTTTTAATTTTGTTTTCGGAAATATATAATTTTTGATCTAGTCTGTCTGGAAATATTGCACACTAACTTTCTTAATATCATATAATTCAAACTAATTTCTGAATTTCAAGAAGCAGAATGTGGAATTATGCAAGCCTGTAATCTAATAACGACTGTAGTACATAATTTTTTGCAACTGTGATCAAGTTATCAAAACATGTTAAACGTTCATAATAAAGAGAGACTCACATACATAATTTTCTGCACACTATTATTGCTTAAAAATTGTAAACAAACGGTTTCTTTTAGACTAATCCTTCAATGGTCCTTACACTAATAATAATTTTGCTGAATATTGAATATTGCGCGGTAGGGGGCGGCTTTAACGCTTAAGCATTTTATTTTTTGAAAGCGTTTTAATATAAACACTTAATACTCTTGTCGCTAATTGACACTCATGTGCTTCAATTAAAATGAAGCACTGTAAATAGCTAGGTGTGAATGATAACGAGTATAAATACAATTTCTCAATCATACCAGTTATAAAATATTAATATGTGAGTTAAATTTCTTTGACTTCATTTTTAATATATTTATTAATTTATTTAACTTAAAAAAAATCGAAAGAATATTAGGCAGAAAAGCAACTATATATAATGAGTTACGTATATTTTTTTGTTCACTACATTTCTCATTAATTAATATAATTGAATGTTCATTTAAATTGGCATGAAATTTAAATAAAATACATACTTGCTGTTTTCCGTAGCTCTGAAATAGACATCATCTGGTGCATCCATCCAACTTATCACTTGTTTTCGGCCGGAACCTATTCTGGTCATATGTGGTATTTTTGGTTTTCCATTGATTTGCGCAATATGTCTCGGCAGTGTCGTACCAGGTAAGATATTACCCGGAATTATAGGAGTGTACTGATCTGGAGTGGTTCGATTAATTAACGTATTATCTTTGGTTAGTCTCTTCTGAGGGGGACCACTTATCACGGAACCTAAAAATGAACGTAAAGCACGCGTATAATACTTATGATATATTTGAATATTTAGCATATTGCCTTCATGTTCTTAATGTTGGCTTTATAAATATTTAATAGCACTTAACTTACCATCATCCCAATCCAAATCAGAATAGAAGCCAATATAAATAAAAGATATATTAGATATATATGTATATTAGTTAAATTATTAAGTATGTAAAATTATGATTGTAATAAAATAGCAATGCATCTTGCTCTATAGAGCAGGGGTCGACTAAAGAAAAACCACTTTCCAATTAAAAAAAAAGTATTTATGCAACTTTTACAATAAATTATTTTATAAAGTCTATTATTTAAAAGCCGCTGGCATATATGTCTTAGTCATGGGTGAATCCCGAAGCTATGCAGGAAATATAAGTATAGTAGTAGTAAGTCATGTGACTCTATTTCTGATACAACACATGTAAAAAAGATAATGGTGTCTGCTAGTTATAAGTTGCGAAATACGCTTTATGAGCGTCATATACGATAAAAAAAGAGAAAAATAACGAATATTGTATGCTTAATAATAGAGAACACTTATTTCCGATTTTGTGGTACTGTGTGGATATCCGTTTTGAGCAACATGACGGTTGAACAGTTGGGTTATAACATCTACAGTTTATTATATGATTTTGGTGTTGTATTATATATAGACGTCTATTCTTCGAATAATGACACCACTTATATGAAGATCTTTAGCAATGAAGTTTCAGGTTTGTTAATTTAATGCAATCAAATTATTTAGGCAAAGACAGAAAACATATTGCCATAGAGGCAGCTGCAATGATGAGAAAGCACTAAAAACCTGCGATGATTACCTATGGAGTAATTGTGTACCATTTACAGAAATTTAAATAAAATAATTATATAAACGAGAGTTATTTTGTAAATTAGGATATAAATTCATTTCAACAACAACTCGATGGTCCAGCGGAAAAAAGGTCTGCCTCTGTCACTTGTGGACTCGAACTCCCAGTCGATGAGTCACCCTTCGTTGTCGAGAAATTGACAGCCTTACAGCAAAGGATAAAATAATAAAGATTCTTGCGTACAATTCAAAAAAAAACAGTGATGAATGATGAAACATTGGCCAGTGATAATTGTGTATATGAATCAACACTAATATGCAGTTCTTTTTTATTGCAAACGTAATTTATCTTATCATATGTAGCATATTCATTGAATTATGATTAAAGATGTGACAATGCAAACTTTTTGGATATAGATTATTCTGTCGGTGAAAATATTTACTATAACTTGTATTATTTTCTACTGTTTGTACAACAGCCGAGAAGACTGAAATAGTTGGCACCACCTTTTTCATATATTTTATGCTGGTTGGAATGATAAGCACTTAACATTTATAATTAATTATTAATAAATTCTCAGTGACGTTTCAAATTATTGAAACTTTTCGAGTGTTAGTTTCAAATTATTACTTTTATTGTGTTCGTTCTCGTTTCCTTTTTGGTCAGATTTGATTTTACATATTTCAAAGGCATTTCGCAGCAGAAGAAAGGATGCATAATATAATGGTATATTTTAGAAGTGTACACAAGGTTTTTGGAATTACTCCACTGAAGCATGTTACAATCAATTTAATCTCACTTATCCCAAACATCAAATTGCAATACATGTATTTGATCAATATCAAGATCGCGTTGTAAACTGTTTTCTTCAAAGGGGAAATGTATGTAATCATTTTTTACTCTTCTAGTACTAGATTTTTATTCAATTTTTTCATCCCGATTTCTAAGTTGCAGTTTATTTTATTTATTTATTTATTTTTATTATCGTCCTATTTAAACCTAGTTCACTTCTATTCACTGCGATACATGACATAGATATTTTGCGACAGAAATGAAGTTAATAATGTCTAAGACTTGCAATTACGCATTAAAGTAGCAACAGCAATGACACCATTAAAGGATATAATCGTGATCGAAACACCAAACAATTTTTCAATTTCCATGAAACCTGTGCTATTTGCCAAATAAAACACTGCTTACAAAAGTGTTACAGTAAATTATTTTACAAAAGTAGAAATCACATGGCGGCGAATACGAGGCAAATGTAATCAAACGAATATTTGTAAGTCATCATGTTGTCAGTATGTAACTATGTAGTTACGTTGTGATGAATTTTGACAGCACAGCTGGTATTAGTACTAGTTATTAATCACTTAATAGTTTGTTTTTAAAATAAAACAAATATCATGTAATTATTCAGTTACTAGAAAGCAAAATTGCTTTGCATTTGGCTAGTACTGTTGTCTATTATAATTTCCTCCAGACTCCTGACGTTGTGTATACGGTAAATTAAATAAAACTTTTTTTAGATGTCAGTGTTGTTATACACTTGTTTTATTTAGTACTGCGGTTAGTCTCAATCGAATTATTTTTTGGTCTTGTTCTCTCAATTTTATATTTATTTAGGAATAAATTAGTTAACTTAATTAAAACCTAAATTAATTAACTAGAACCATAAAAACTACAACAGTAAAAATAGAAAGACAAATAACATTGTCTAATTTGCTTACAACGATAATTGATAACATACTAACGGTCAGTATCTGCGCTAAACGGATAAGTAAGCAATTACGCCTGCAGTTTCCAAAAAAATGAGTTTATAAAATAACTTATTGTCATGGTATGTAATCTTTAAGTAGTTTTATTTCTTGGAGCAGTACTGTGAACTTCAGCAACAACCTGTATATAGTCGTTACGGATTAAAAGTGACTACAGGGCACAAGTTACCCATGTAGACAACTACGCAATTTAAAAAAAATTAATAAAATACACAGTATATAAATCTTAAAATAGTCTGTTTGCTTGTAAGTAACATCCTTAAGTTAAGAGACATTGCGTTACTTGTTTTGATGCGGTTTAAAACATTCACGTTCAGTTATAAGTGAGGAAAATTACAAAACCTCTAAGATTGGCCACGGGTTCGAGCCAGGGAATCCAGAGCTAGTATGTGAATCCATAGGTATTACGCTATCGGTTCCATAGAGATGTACAAGGAATTACTAACAATCAAATTATTAATTTTAAACGAGAACGCTACGCACAAATGCTATTTTTGCAAAAGAATATTACATAGTGTTTACATTCTTCTATATTAAATTAATGTTTTAAAAACTGCAGGGATAATAATCGTAGGGAATACACTGTGGTGTGATATCATTCTTGGGGCCGACACTAGTGCCAGTCGTTATAGATTCTGTTATGAACAGGTCACACGCATTGTAGTATTCTGATAATTAATTACCATAATCAGGTTACTCTTTTTAATACTCCAGTATTTACTTCTTTTAAAGTAAACACATACAATTATGAATATTGAAAATCTCTTTATTCTTCAGTATATATTTTGGTACTAGGTTCAGTTAGACGCCATCTTCAGTCGAAAGTCTGGTAAAGTATTATAAAATATTTTGGTACGTTATCGTTGAATGAATACTAACTAATAATTGGTTACTATTTTTTAATTAATATTATGTTAAATTTATAGAAAATGTCTTAGAGATTATTGGAGACTAGACCACAAAACATAAGAAAGGGAACAGGGATTTGAAATTTAATCACAATAGTGATTCTCTTTCCATTTGTCCATATATCTAACCCACGTAACCACCCCTCTCAAAATTTCGTAAGAAGCTTGACTTCTGATGGAAACGAAATTAATAATGAACAAAAGAATTACAATACATTAAAATGATAGCCGGCACTAATACAATCACATAATTACTGATATGCTAATATCGTGATTGCTACTACCAAGCATTAAAGAGTGAGAATAAGGCAAGCAAGAAAAGTTTAATTGTTTCGGCGAGACGTAATGAAGCATTGTAAGAAATTTTTCCCTCAATATCCCTAACATTATTTACGGACTTTGTTATTAAAAACACTCAGTTGTATTACAATGAAATGGGCTGTTAATTCTTTATTATTATACTCCTTATAACGACAAACGCTGAACAATGGTACTATAAAGTTACTATGTTGCTTATTCCAACTAATTCTTGCAAAAATGTATGATAAACCGTCTATGTTCATGTATGCAAGTGCTAATGTCCAATTCAATTACTTGAATTTATTTAGAAACAACTAGGCTTACTCGTTCAGAAGAATTGAAATAGAAGAATGTAGTGGCAGTGACAATACAAAGGTAATTAACATATGCTAATGAGAATTTCCGTTCATTAAACTTTACTTTTTTGATATAACATCGATAACAGAACAAGATTATGTAGTTCCAAAAAATGTCAAAATAAGGGTACAAGCACTGTAGAATGAATAGCCTATACCTGCAGGTGGACGGTACGACCAGAAAAATAGTATTTAGAGTACCTTCGAGAATAAATCAGACCGACGTAATCATACTAAATAATAATTTTCTGTATTTTTTTTTACTAAAAGTTTTGATAATCATAAAATGGCAGATTAATTTTCGTATTATCTTTCCTAGTATTTTCATTATTCTCATGTTAATTTTATTTCATTGTGACAGCGGTTTTAATAATTTTTAAATTGATATCATTCTTCTCGATGTCATTAACCGCATTAATAAATGTTGGAAACCTTGGAAATAAAAATGTACTTTCGGGTTCTTTATAATGTCGTTCACGCGTACAATTTGATAGCCCATTATCGAAATGGAACTTAGGATTCCAAAGCAGACTAAACTTGTTCACTTCAAAACTGTATTCATCAGTTTTTCTCTGACTTTCATATCAATTATGATATAAATATCGGAGACGTGTTATAATTAAACGTTTCGAAGAAAGAAAAACAGTGTAGATGCAAAAGAACCAAAAGGTAAACCTACCAAGAAAAAACAAAATTAGTGTAAAAGAGTGACTATGCTTTTTGGATAATTTAAAACGTTTATAAAACAATCTATGTTATTATCATTTTTTGTTATTAAAGCGTAGGTGTAGTAACAATTTTTATATTGAGTAATGCCAATATGTAATGTTGGTTGCATACGTAAAAGAGGTCAGGTGTATTTGATTTATTCCCGAAGAGGTTATGTTTACGTATAGAGAAGATGCATCGCTACATTTTTGACATGTACAACGGTGTAAGTCATTCCAGGATAGGCAAAGAAACGGGGGGAAAGTAAAATACTCCTTAACAGAATTATTTTACGCAAACGTTGGAAAATGTTCTCCTTTCCTCGACAATTACTAGCGCCTTGTATGTCCCTTGTAATGCTAATTGTATTTATCATTGCTTTCATTTTGCCCATAAATCTCTAAGGGTGATACATCTTCTATATATGTATAAATATTATTCTTTTGGACGCGACGACCACTCATCTTTGAACTAAATCGCTCTTCCTAGACTTGTCCCGATACCCCGCCACTTCGTCAATTAGAGGAGTCGGCAGGTCATAAGCTAAATATGATTATGTTTGCACATGTTGTGCGTTTTATGATGTTCATTACTAGCATTCCCTAAACAGCGAAGGATATCACTGAAAACATCATTTCAGGTTGGAGGTTAGTATTCGAAACCCCAAGACATTACAATTGTATTTTTTTAGTAAATTGTGTAATCATAGCTTAATTGACAGTACACTTCAAAATTATATTCATGACTCACAATGTTTTAAATTGCATAGATTTTTTTTTAAAACGATAAAAGCGTTCCAGAGACTTCATCGTGTTTTCATACTTTACACAATCACCTAATGAAGATCAAGTTCTCGTCTTTCAACTTAAAATATGTTATTTTACTTACTATCAACGCCATTATATTCTTCATAGGATCTTTTCTTCAAAGAAGGTGACATGTTATTGAGCGATACTTTTTCTGCTTCCGGTTTATTAGGAACTCGTTCATACAACAAACTTCCATCAGGTGCTTTGGGGGGTTTCGGAAAAGCAACGTGTTCTGGTTTTGGTAAATTTTCTTTATCCGTAAGAATTAACCATTGTGGAACTACTGCGCCAGGGTTTCCGAGTTTTGTCGCGATACTTGTAACGCTTCCTCTATTTTTCTTCCTATACATCAATAACTGCATCATTTCAGTAGGAGTTTTGCCAGCTGTTAAAGCATGACATTCTTGCTTAACAGCTTGTATGTTAATTGCAAAAAATGGTGCTCTTGCCGCGTGTCTGGGTCTCATAATATGCTTACACAATCTCCTCGATATCCTCGTTATAGGTGTTGTGCATAAATAAAAAGCTGTACGTGTTTTCATAATTGGTCTTGGTGAACCGGATCGTACCATAATACCATGCGATGTTGCATAATGTCGGGTTAGATGTGCTTTAAGTTTAAATTCTTTGCCGCAACCGCCGATATGACAACGATGGGGTCTATGAGGTAATGTAGCTATCCTATCTTCGTCTACGTCACTGCCTGATTTTTTTTTATTGGCGGTAATGTCGAATTCATTATCACCGAATTTTGTTGGCGCTTTCAGACCACCATATCGTTTCCAATATTGCCAACATAATTGGCAAAGTCTACATTGCATATGAGATGGTCCCCAAGCATACCACTGACTTGCCACAGTTACTGAAAACGAAAATAAAAATTAAGTTTGATTCTCAATACAAATGATTTTCAAGTGCATTTGTCTTTGTATCTTCTATCTTTGTAATTAAATACAGAAATAGAAATAACACTACAGGTTAGAGATTTGCATGAAGGAATTACCTTTAATGCAAGTTATATAACATTAAAAAAAAACGATTGTAAATTTAGATATTATGGAACAATAAAGGACTACAAGTAGTTGAAAACATCGTATATGAAGAAAAAAGGCATGCGTATTTCTCTAAAAATGCTAAGTGTAGCATTTCACAAATGAAAGTTAGCTGTATGTTTGTTTTTTTTAATAAACGCTACGTATTTCTCTATAAATGTTTGCAACATTTTGTAAATGGATTGAACTCACCATTACAAGACTCGCAGGCTTTTCCACCCAAAGAGATAGCAGGATCGGTGCTGCCGTTACTGCTGCCGTTTACCACCCCTTTGTTGTTGTTGAGCGCGGCGGGGTTAGGTTTATTGCTGCATGAAGTAAGATATAAGAAAAATGAAACATAAAGAACACAATAATACTTACTAGTTAGGAATGTAGACCTGTTTTAACTTAGATTCCGCTTCAACAGCTTTAACCCTCTTCTGTTGAACATATCTATCTGTTGTTTTCCACATATAATAGTACTCGATAATATTTTTCAACGTTTTCCATGGTAAAAAATCTTGTCGAATGTCGTTGAAATCTTTTCCGTATTTGTCAAGAGCTTCTTCAAATAAGTTAGCTTCTGAAGCACTCCACTCTTCCATTTCATCACGACATAGCACCGGGCCGCTGGATGGCACAAGGGAACATAATGCACTTGATAAATCGTAATTGTGACGATGTAACGTGTCCATCGCGTGAAATAAGGTAATGTCTCTGCTCGCGGCGGCAGCAGACATATGCAGAGACGGTTGTTTAACACTAGAACTACAATCTAAAGCGCGAGCAAATGTTCCTACCGATCGCGACACCACTAAAAATTGGTCTATTTGTCTGTCTGTTAAATTATGTTCCGGTGTCCATATGAGCGTCTCTAAGTCGGATAGGTTTCTGCCGTCATAATCACCCTCTTTTATAAATGACGTAACATCGCACTGATATCGACTACCGACGCGAATTTCTCCTTTATCCGCTAGAAGTGTTTTTTGAGTAGGATCATACACTAAGCAATAGAAAAAACTGTCTTCTTTGCAAAGGTACGAACTGAGCGATTCAGTTTCGTTGAAAAGGGTTACGGAACATTTGCCGCGAATATGAGTTGCGGGTAGAGTTTCCACTTGTCGAGAGAGAAACAGCTCTCGGTGTTTCATTTGGTGGCGTTGCTTCGATGACAGGCCATAATCCGGGCGCGTCATACTAGAATCACTGCATGGACTTCCCGCATTATTTTCATCTAAGGCACCTAAAATAATTACACGTTTTTAATAACATATATTATACTGTAATGTAAATTGTAATATATGTATGGTCAAATTAGAAACTAAAGGTATAATTTAGGATTAATTGTATCAAATTAAAATACACACGCTTTTGCTTAAAAAAAAGGTTTGTTACATTAGATTCGAATATATTTCACTGAATTTAACATGTGTGTTAAACTGCTTTTTGATCATAAAGGTTTTTACCGTAAAATTAAAAACCATTCCTTAACAAATAAAACAGCTCTTAAAAAGCCTTTACGCAAATAATTAACTCTAATGAATATAAACCAATAACTTGATAAAAATTATCGTGATGGCCACCATATACGTAATCTGTCGCTAACATATAAACAAAAATATAAGGGAAGATCGACAAAACAATAAAATTTTGCTTCCGCTTGAATCATATTACTTTACAGTGCTACCGCTTGCACCGACGTAACTAAAATTATGATAATCAAGGTCATATATATGTATGTACATATATAAGAAGAAGGGCATGACCCTATTCTATAGGTCACCTGTAGGTGTTTCGCTCGCATCGCTTTTTTTACTGGATAAGTGAATCAAATACGAATCAGACTTTATTATCAAGGAATCAATGATGATTGTCGGAGATTGAAACATTCTGCATACAAAAATATTTTGTCAAAACATGTGAAATTAAGTATTCTTAACAAACAATCGTTTATATCTTTTTCGAATGTATGCACAATTTTCTCTGTATTGTATGTTAGACATAAATGATAACTGCTACCACTGCTTTGATTAGTAAACTACCCTATTGTAATAAAACATCATAGAACAAGAGACTTCTGCATTATTCATTTCTCAACGCTACAGATCTTAAGTTAAACTGTTTCGATTTACAAAGTATTTTAAAGTAATCTCGCGTCGCAGTCGGTAAATATTTACTACAGATGAAATCAGGAAACTTTGTAGTTACATCATTGCTTCATCAATAAAGTAAAGACAAGCGCTAGATATAAAAGTCAGAAGCATACGTATACACAAGCGAGATAGGAGTATATAACAACATAAATCGTAGCTATTTAAGTATACGACATAACCAACTATAATGTGACTACAAAGTTTCGTGGTTTTCAGTGTAGGAACTCATAGTAAAGTTAAAAGGACGTGAAAGGTGAATAGAGCTAAAATGGTCATGAAGGTGATTATAAAGTTCTTGATTATTTTTCGTAATTATATATCAATATTATATTAGTATAAATGTAAAGGCACTTTGAACTATAGTGCTAGAGATCCCGAACTATCTCCAGTTGCAAGGTATATCAGAACAATCTCCGATTTAGTTGGGATACACATATTAACCAGTTAATCGAATGTGGACACACAATTATAAATTTATAGTAACTACATTGACCGTTTATTTATAACTAACAAGTGATGTTTTCAATTTTGTATAGTTCTCCAGACCGCATATCTGTTGTACAAAATTTGACTTGCATGCGGCACAAAATTGATACGACTATAATAAATATGGAAAGGTAAAAATAGCTTTAGTTACTTATTGCAAACAAGTAACGATTTTAATGTTGGTACATAAAAATATGTTAATAGTGAAACATGTAAATATGCATGTATGGTGATATAAGGATGATACACTTACACAACAGATTTATTGATAATAGCTATGATCCCGTTCTGTGTATTCGGTAAACCAATTATGAAATCTGCTTGGTTGTATGGCACTAAATTTAAAGTTGCATGAAATCGCCTGTCATCTTGGTGCATTGTTTATTCTTTCAATAGATGTTTAACTTTGTAACTTGGGTACTAACATTTTTAAAACATTCCTCTAGATCAAGCATGGGCAACCTATGGCATGTTGTGGGCCAAACTTTAAGTTAGTTAAGTAGTGCATTTTAAAGTAGTGTTCATAATTTTTAGTGATAGATATCAGACATGAAATAATATGACAATGTTATTATAATGCAATTTATTAAAATAAAAAAATGAAATGAAAAAATAGGTACAACATTATAAAATAGTGTATTTCTTTATTTGGTTGTTGCCCACATATGCTCTAAGTTATCATTTTTTAGCTTCTTCCAAATGTTTTGCTGTTGTTCTAAATTCTTTTCTGGATTTTACCTATACACCTACATTAATCTGAAATATTTCAGTACCGGCAGGTAACACATTTATCAAAATTATTAGTAAACGTAGACGCCAGCAGGAGCAAAAAAACCCACATTTTCTAATGTTGCTTGCTATTGATATTATTTGTTGCTGTTTATGTTATATCTATCACATGTATAAAAAATAATAATAATAAATGCAAATAAGCACTCACAAAACCAGATCCGTGTCCATATATACATTAATAATATAATTAATAACTAATGTCTTCAGCATTATCAAAATCATCATTAGTACAACTTTCATTTTCATCGATATAGCTCCTGAATTCTGGTGTTGATTCTATATGCTGCAAATAATTTTGTTCTAAGTTTGTGTAATTTTTGACAACTCTCTGAACTGCTCTCAAGAGACACTTTCTTGATGACTCGATTGCATTGTATCGTGATTTTATTTTCAGAGGCGGATTGGTAACTTTCATAGTTGTGTGATTTACATAAGTTAGAAGTACGATTATTATTTTTTTGCAGAAGTCCTAATTTCACAGCTAACACATTAGATATGAAATTAGAATGTGATTAGACTAAGGGTCTAATAGAGTACCGCATGATTAAAATGTTCCTTTGCTGTCGTGGAGCCGAATTCAGTTTCACGAATTGAATCCATGCAAGTTAATAATCTTGTTAAGGTGGCTTTTATGTTGCCTCGTCTGTATTTTAAAGTTTTTAATGATCGCTCCATATTATTAAGAAGTGAATGTAGTATGCGAAGTGTAGAGATAAGATTTAGAGTAGCTGTGATGTGTATCTTGTATCTTTTATTAGTCTTGTCTTCTATGATGCAGTTTAGCAGGTACTGATTTAGATGCGGTACTGATGATCCTTTTTAAAGACTAATCGTTTTGTCCGTACGAAGTTAAAACCGACGATGTGTGGACGGTATTGAACTGAAATAAGAAAACGCTGTAAATACAGCTTTCTCATGGTATCTGTGAAATCAAATCACGCGAAAAACATGAGACATAAAACGCTAACACACGGACATGTTTCTACCTTCCCGGCTTCATCAGTGTGGTTTCGAGCAGTTTTATGCTAACACATGTAATTCTCTTGCTGCTTCTATCACCATGCTTAACTCTACGATACAAATGAATATTCCTGGCGCTAACTAGTACCAAAAGAAACAAAGTCAGACACAGCGACAGGAAGCGGTTACAGTTTCCCACCCTTCTCTCGTGCAAACTGTGGATTGCTCTCCCGAGAGGGCGTTTTTGCACCAAAAGCAATGCATAGGGAAACTGCACATGTGAATGATTTCTGAAGGCTTACCATGACATATTTAAAACACATCTAAAAAAATGCCTACAAAATAACACGAAGATAAGAAAACCATGTAAATATAGCTTTCTCGTGGTATCACTAAAACCAGGAGAAAGCTGTATTTACAGCGTTTTCTTATCTTTGTGTTATTTTCTAGGCATTCTTTTAGATGTGTATTGAACTGGTTGCTAGAACACTAGTTTTTTTTTAATGGTGGGATTTTGAAGAACCAAAGAAATACACAAATAAACCAATTGCATCGTTTTAACAGTTTATTTCTTAAGTGCTAAAGTCACAAGCATTCATATGTTTATGAACTAATGTATCTATGAAACGACGCGAAGTGACTTGCGTACGCGCAAAACTCAACTTTTTTTCTAGAAATCGCTTTAATTAGTCTTAAAGCGAAATTCCTTACCTGGATCTACTTAGCATATCATTTATTTACCTTCTGCAGGTGCATAAAAGTAGGCATCGAATTCTAAAAGTTAAATTTTGTGTAACACAAGTCACTTCGTATAGTTTCGCGGACACATTAGTTTAGAAATATAGTGTGTGTGAATTTAGTACTAAAAAAATTAAAAGTGTTAAAACGACACGAAAACAATTAGGCCCTCCTAATATCGATTAATGGGGAAACATAGGCAACAACATATGCTGTAAACCTTCTTAAAATAATCCAGATAAGTATGTTTTAGGTTTTCTGAATAGGAAGGGAGGAAATATAGACCAATAATAAATATACTAAATGTTAACTTTGTTTTAGTGTGTGCGTGCTATTTTCAAGGGGCACATTTCTTTGCGCCAATGTCTGTGTCAAGTAATAAAAAATTGATGTCGGTACGTAAAATTTAATTAAGGATTTTTTCTATGCAGTCCAGTGCTTTTCTACCAGCGTGTCTTGCGAAAATATTCTTTGATGGCCAATAATGCAGTTTCAAATTTATTGGTTATCTGCAAAATCGTTCAGGAATGAGGAAGTGGAAACATTGTATTTTACAATGTTTCTACTTTCACGTTTACATATATTTTATATATACATATCTACAATGATTTTAAGGAATATGTATTTCTAGTTCAAGAACATTTTCTTATCAGCGAATCTAAATTTGAACGACCTGCATCTATTGCCTAAATAAATAATTTAAAAATATGTTCAAATTTTTTAATTAAAATTATCTAATCTTTTATTTGACGACAAAAAATCAAACAGACGAAAACGTTTCGTTCTTTTTATCGATGATAAGAAAAGATATAGTGTTAATCTTTTGAAAGATTCAGTTGTATACTTAACAGCAAAAATGGGACAAAACATTGAAAAGTCGTCGTTACTTCTAAAATAAAATATTAAAAAAAAAATGAACACGTCAGATCGCAATTAGATAAAATGCAGATATACAATAAAATAGAAAAAAAAGATCCGTTATATAATTAATAGAGCATTTCTCTCCGAACATAAACTTCAAATAGGTTACAAATAGGAAGTTGTAATGGGTTTTTATTCCGCTTGTATGTTATTTTAACATTGTACAGATCACCTCTTATAAATAAGCAAGGAAGTTTTCCAACTAACACAGTATAAGACCGTCTAAAATGTAACCTAAACAAAGTTAAATCTAAATAATTAAATTACACATGCTATGCAATAAAGATACTAATCTCAGTTCTAGCCAATATGAAAACATCACGTGATTAAACAATTTTCAATAGCATTATTTATTCCGAAAATTACGCGTTTGCACTCTTCATTATTGAACATTACTACTAGGGCAAAATAATAAAAAAACACATTACATTGCTTTTTTCAACTTCAAATGCTTTACTCTGAAACAAGAGAATCACATACACTATCAGCCATAAGTGTTTAGCCCGCTCGTAAACTATTACTAAAACAAGTTAAAAACTAATTGTAAAATAAACCATTACTCTGTACATATACAAAGGACTATAACAATTATAAAAACGATGTGCTTATCAATTTGTTAACAAAGATAATCATAAATTAACTCAAATTTACGATTCGTCAATGTGTTTTCGTTTTTATTACTGCCGCACACAATTTTGGCTTTCTTTCTAGCAACTTTGCAAGTGTTAGCGGGTCTAATTTCTTCCACGTATCTTGTAGTTGCGCCCAAAGTACTGTTGTCACAAACGCTCGATCAGATTGACTGGACTTTGGGGTGGCCACTTCGTAATTTTTTTTTTCTGTGCTTCAGTTGTTCCAAATACTCATGGCATATTTTACAGTGTATTTTGGATCATTACCCTGTTGGGAGACTAAGTTTTTACCAATTAATCATATTCCAGATGAGTTTAAAATCTCTCTACAACCTTCTTTTGTAACCATCTACTTTGACCAAATTTCCCACAGAGGTACCGCCAAAAACAACCCCAATTCATGACTAATCCTCCTCTATGTTTTATTGCTAGTGTAATACAGGATTCAAGAGCTCGTTCTCCATTCGATTTACGGACAAATACTAATCTGTTCGTAATATATAAACTCGTTAGTCCAGAGTACTTTCTTCCAATCTTCGAACGTCCCAGTCTTTGCGTTCTCTTCCCCATGCTAATCGATTAGTTTTGTTTGCTGGAATAACGGATTCCGAATAGCAATTCTTCCGTACAAACCAACTTGGAGCAAACGTCTTTGGTACTAACTGGTTTTGGGCGCGAAATATTTACTTGGGCAACAATTTCTAACACTATTTTTCGTTTATTTTGTTTGCTTGTGTATAACGTCGATAAAACAATCATATATGCGCCATTCAAAGAGAAAAAGCTATGGATCCCTGAGAGCACCTCCAGATGATGTAAGTATTTTTAGTTATTTTTATTTTCTTCTTCATTGTGCAGATTCTTCTACTAAAAGTTTTATTCTTAAAAAAAATGAGAAAGGCAGTTGAAAATGTTTCCCGCAGAAGTCCCCAAAGCCATATGCAAAAGTAAAGTTTATAAAAATGTTCTTTTATTCTTAGAACATTTTTATATGTATATCTTTCGTACTTTTTGTTTTCTTAGATGCGTTGTGCTAGAAAAGTACCTAAAGGTAGTAGGTAAACCGTATATGAAGTTTTGAAAACACACCAAATGTTTTTATTTCGGATATTCACTCTTCTTTGTAAATACATCCTTATTTTCCTTTTCAATTTTTCATTAATCTTTGGGCAAATGAACATATGTATATTTCAAAATCTTCGTCAATGATTTAACAACTTAAGAGAATACCTGTTGCATACTGTCATTTTTAATATTTGAAGAACTATCATCTAAGATACATAATAAACTTTGCTCCTAAAGTGAGCCGTTTTTAAGTTATTTAATTTTTTCTTACAAAAAATACAAATGCATGGCGTTACAAATTACTAAACATACCTAAAAATCCATTCGCATACAGAGTTAGAAACTTTTAGATAATTATTTCGCAAGCTATGCTGTATTAAATGAAGTATGCTAAACTTTATAAAACAATACAGCGTGTCCAAAACAAACGTCAGGTTTTTAAATTTTTTTTTTCTTAATGTTAATTTCTCTATATCTATAGCAAAATTTTAATTTCTGAAAGCGATTAGGTCGTGAACGGTGGCATAAGTAAGCAAAAAAACAAAAGAAAATCAAATTACTTGTCATTCGAAAATATTTATTATAGTTTTGTGTTTTCTTTGCATTGTTATTGAAAACCTGAAAATGTCACGATACGGATTCAACAACGAACATTATCTAAATGTAATAATTCTTGCCAAAAATAACAAAAAAAAGTCTGTTGTGGATAATGAAAATACGCAAGTAAGTCCTTGTGTACTTTAATACCCATCTGAATAATTCTTTAAAGAATACAGAGACCGAACCATCGAAAGTTCTTATAAAGTAACTCTACACAGCGCTTCTGTTCTACCGTTTCTTTAGCAAAAAACGTTGGACATAGCCTCAAAATAAACAGTTTTCAAATTTTGTCTATGATTTAGGTTACTAGTTTTAGGTAATAAAGGCATAATACAGGTGATTTTATTATTTCCTTAATTCAATATATATGCGACAATGGTCTTTATCGACAAAATTACTAACTTATTCTTCCCCGGGTTGGCGCCGTATTGGACAGTATTGGCTAGTAAAGGTAGCTAATTTTCGAAAGATTTAAGACAAAAATTTCCAAACATATAATAAAAATATACACATTCTCAAAAAATTAATCGATTCGTCTTATCCGCAATTAAAAATTGAGAACCGATTAGCAAAAGATTGATTCTATAGGAAATCTACCTTTGAATTGGCATCCGTAGCAGCAAGTCAACCGTCTAATTAGAATTGTATCAAAAATGTCGCGAGATAAATACAAAGTTAAGATATGTATTCTGTGTATCCGTTTACTCGTTGTTTATTACTGATATTATTTATTTTTGTATCAAATTAGATTAATTTTGTAAATAAATCACTTTTATTCAAGTATGCCTCTAACCCCTCTATGAATTAAGACTCTACTGAAACGTAAGAATATTCAATCGGACAAATAGTCACGCGTTTGAATATTTTCTAAGCACGAAGTCAATAGTACTCTCAAACGGAAAGACGAAATCAGTGCTTTGACCATGTATAACACTACTCAATATGATAAACTTATTAGTAAAGGAAACAGGCGGCTAATGTACTTGAAATTGTTAAAGTTTTGAACGCAAATTTAACTATTCAC
This sequence comes from Trypoxylus dichotomus, assembly GCA_023509865.1. Lineage (NCBI taxonomy): Eukaryota > Metazoa > Arthropoda > Insecta > Coleoptera > Scarabaeidae > Trypoxylus > Trypoxylus dichotomus. The sequence continues at coordinate 47,766,210 of CM042075.1, forward strand.
CATCAATCGAAAACAGCCAAACTTGTCGGTTGTGAAACTATTACTGCGAAAAGGGAATAATAAAAAATGGATAGATTGGGCAAATTTTTAAATGGAATGAAAAATTGATGATTGGGAACGCGTTCAAGTTTGAATGTTTTAGCATAAAAAGACGAGTTTATGTGCGATGACGTAAAGATTAAAAAATGTTAAAAAGCTGTGCAGTGCCAACAAGTAAATATGAAAATTATAGTGTATTCGTTTAAGGGTGTTTTGACAATAATCAATACTTAGACATATTGGGTGATTATACAGTGCCGTATCAAGTTCATCTCTATCGAAATGAGTTTTTCAATAACGTAATAATTCAAGTTTCGCGTCAAAATTGTGTAGAGACTTAGGCAACAACAAAACGATAGGACTTTGGTAAGAATGGTATGACCACCTCAGTCGCTATACCTAAGCCCATCGAATTCATTTGAAACGAGTTCGATCGCAAGGTTAAAGTGAATACCAAGGGTACTGAAGATACATAAAAGAGATTGTAAAATGTCTGGATAAGTGATATCGTCTTTAAATTTAAAAGAATAATTATAAGAACTTTACACATTACTTACCTTACAATGCCCTGCACAGATATGCAGAAGGCAGTTGATATAGAGTAATAATAAAATATTGTTCTTATATCTGGTGCTTTATATCTTTCCTTCCCGTATTTGTGACGGGTATCGAAGGCACGACTAGGAAGTTATTGCAAAAATCATTGGGCAAGGCTGGCCAACCTATGCCTGCAATAGGTGGGCTGTATTGAAACGAATTTCATACTAGTTTAAAGTTCCTTCGTAGAATTAAAGAATTACGTTCAGCGTGCTAATCACAGCGGGCCTATCGAGCCAATTTCCTCGCTCATGTAGATTTGTACTCATGGGAAGTTATGCGCTCTGCATGAGTGTCTATTTCGCAAGAGATGTTAACGTTGAGTTGGCAGCGTACTACACGCCGAAGTGACTCTAGCATTAAAAAGAGTACTTGTTATTATTCAAAACACCTTATTTTAGTGTTTTTTTTTTAATTGAACAGTTTGTTAGACAAAATCAAAAACATTGTTATTGATATTTGGCAACGCCAATACGAATAATAAAAACATATCTATTTATGTAGAAAAAACTATTTAATTTATCATAATAGTAGTATATTTTTAATTTATTGAACACTGCAATTTTTATGCAAAGTCAAAGTATTATACTTTTAACTTGCAAAAATAAGAACTTAGTTGTTCAAGTGAAAAGTCTCCACTATAAGCAATAGCAACAATATAGTGAGTTTAGTGGTATTGTGCTTCAATATACATCTGATTTATACAAATTGTGAACCGCTTTCAAAAAATGAGCAATAAGAATAACACAAGATAAATATATGGTAAATTGATAACGTCTGTTGTTTTGGCTACCGTTGGAATTATATAACAACTTTTCGAAATATAAAAGGTATAAGTTTTGCTTAATTGATTATCAAAAAAAATATGAGAGCTAAAAGCATCAACACTTAAGGTCTCTAAAGTATATACATAGTTTCAATGGTATTGTACTTATAGATATTAAATGGAAACGAACGTTTCCACGAAAACGTTCTTAACGTAAGTGTAACTGAACTTAAACCCGATATTCAGATACAAATACGGCAATTTACATAAGTAGCTTTATTAATCTAAGTTGGCATTTTTAATTCTTTTCTATTTTTCATGTTTTAACTAGCCAAGATCTTCATGCGTATTGAGAGCATACTGACAAATGCTGAATATTAATCGCAAACACCAATTTTGAATTTTTTTAATGATTGTTTGTCACTTTGTCAATTGCAGCATAATATATGTATAATTAAATTGCGATAAAACTAAAGCTTCACACAGTTATTTGACTACAAAATGTATGAGTTGTAAAAGAGTGCATCAAAAATGGGTTAAGTAAATAGTTTTCCATAAACTAAAATGATTTAATCTTTAAACCTAAGTAATGCAAAAGTTTACTTAGAGTATCGTGACACACTGTATCGAACGATTTTAAATAATCTAAAAATTTTAATCATTGGACTTCTTGAACAATGTCGCTCCACATGTATAAGTACCCGCTAAATCTAGATTGAGTGCAAGAAATTATATTGTTATTAAAATTTTGGAAATAGGTGGTAATATTCTAATTGGTTTTAACTTAAGATTAGTAGAGCTTTTTACTTTAGGCAAGGGCTCTACTAAAATTGATTTCTTATACATGAATTAACAATGTGAGCTATGTAGGGTAATGTATGCGGGCAGTATATTACAACTTAACTACTATATTAATTCTATCTACTCCAGTAGCCCTAGAATTAACGTTTTGTATCATATTTAATGCAAAAGGTGGATTAACAAAAGAAAAGGCAAAAGTTTTAATAATTCTATTATTATTTATATTATTAATGAAATATTCGTTGATTTCATTAGCATTCCAAAAACAATCACGAAAAGACGTGTCATGCTGGCTTTTCAAATTTTCAAATCTAAATAAGATATATATTTCCATTATGCTTTAGTCGATTTTGTAGGAAATATATTCCAAGTATGTTTCTCTGTGGTTAAGTTGCACAAGGTTTCATAATAATTCCAGTGGATTTCTAGCAGAGTTCATCTATGTTTAATTTTAGCAGTATTGCGCAGTTTAATAAGTAATTTCAGATTATTAGTAAACCAAGGAATGCATTTTGTTTGTAAATCGTTTAGTAACTAGTGAAGAACGAGCACTAAATAGATCCAATAAGTAATCATTTGAATAAGCAACATCAGAGAAATATATTTTTCTTTAACGTTTTCTCAGATGAAATACGAGCTACTTCAGGTATCTACGCAGATCAACATCAAGAAAAATTATATTTCATATATATATGTAGTGTATACTTAACGCTTTTTGCATGTGATAGCTGTAGTGGTAAGAAAAGAATATATGTATATACCGGGGTAAAGCTGCGAACTGTTACTTGCAGCCGGGGCGACTAGAAAATAAATCGAACATGGGCTTCACTTGAAACGAGTAACGCATGTCATAATATATCCCGTCACCTCGCAGTAATATGAAATGAGGGGTTCATTGAATCGATTCAAATAGAAAAGATCGATGTGACGATAGGATCTTTTAGTAGTAGTTAAACAAGGGTGGAGAATACTGTTAGACAGAGCATACTGACAGACAATTGCCTTACAGAATAGCATGCGTATCTTTCGACTTTGTTAACTTATAGAAATCTTATTTCATCCTTCTCTTACAGTTACGGAAATCGACACGTCGAATGGTATACTTTGCTCCTTATGCTTTATCTAATTACTTGAAAACTATGAATTTACTATGAAAAGAAATAGATAACAGAGCAATAAAACAATTTTACCTCAATATTGATATTTTAGAGGGAAGTACATAGTTTCAGATAAATGTGAACAGAACTTGCAGATAACTGTAGATTGTAAACAGGAGCGTCCATAACGCCTTGTTTTTAAGTAGACATGGTTGATTTATGGTTCCGGTTTTATGAGTATTATTAGCTGTACATTAGAGATAAACCACAATTTGTACTCAAACATTTGGCTTGTACTCTTCTACTTTTTTTTAGTTCATTAGTTTGGTGAACGTAGTATTATAAAGAAATCTTATTGAAATTAAACTCTGTTTTGTAGTGAAATGATAAAAAACAGTTAAACGGCGCTACTAACTACTAAAATGCTGATTTTTTTTTTAGCCGCAATTCCTATTTTTGTCAAATTTCCCACGTTCTAATGAAAACAACACCAAACCATATTTTACTTGCTATATTTTTATTCATTTGTTTTGCAGAAATTATATGAAATTTGCCATTTTCCAAAAAAAAATCCAAAGAAATTAAAAAACTAGATTTTGTCTTTTCACGTTAATGATAGATCATTGCGATAATAATGGTAGAATGCAGTGATAAAGACATTTTTAATTTATTTTATATACATATAACGCAACAAGTTGCATTTCAGTTTCTATGTTTCTACTCATACATCATATGTACTTCGATATCTTGCAGTTGAGTATTAGAATAAAATCTGTAATACTAATCATGTTTGCATTCCTATTAGACACTAGCGCGTCTATGTTAACATAGGATTTAATGTATACAATCAATATCATATCAATATTTTTTATTGCGAAAAGTATGAGGAGCATAGGATTGCAGTTTTGGACGTCAATCACTTCGATCATTACTAAACCAAGTATACTAAAATGTAAAAATGATAGCTTCCCAACCTTCAAAAGAGACCTAGTACCGGTTAATCAATAATTTGTTTTTAAAAAATATCTGGCTTGTGATTAAACCTGTAAGTGTCTTAATTATTTTACTCGCAACGTCTCGATTACTTAATTTTACAACTACAAAACAAATTTTATGAAAAACAATACTATTTCCTTCCTTAGTTCCGATAGTAAAAGCTGAAAGTATTTAGATGGAATTATTCACACAATTCTACAGTTTCTGCAGGATATTTTTAACTAGGTACCAAGCACTAAGTATGTACACTTCCACTACATACTTTTATGAAGCAGACACTTACATATGTGAAAATCTGTTCTTTATAATTCTATGCATGAAGTGCAGGAACACTAATTTCGGCAAATATTCATTCAACTTTCTCTAATTTACACGATTGCATTTGAGCAACACTAATATGACCATTAAAATAGCAGGATGATGTGTTATTGCCGATCATCCCCATTGCACAGCTCTGTAGCCAAGTTCGTAGTTCGTACTAACAACAGGTGTATACCCGCATCGCAGCGAAGTTGTGTGAATGACCCGCAAATGAATCAACAATTGCCTGTTGGCTTAGTCAATTACAATCAACATGTTGACAGCTAAAATTGTATTTGATTTTGTTCAATACGTAAAGAATGGAAAATTATGTTGTTGAATTTGGCAGTATAAATTGAATAAATTACACTATGCTAAATTTATATTAATTATACATAAAAGGAGCGTTTTAGACCAGGCAGTTTAAGTTCCCATAAGCATTTGATCAAGTCAATATGAAATTATAATAATAAACTATAACGTTTTTAGCTTAATTTCACACAATCAAATGTGCCATTAGAAAACTCTGAACATACAGTTGACCTAATCTAACTAGCTTCATAGTCTATAAAACGGATTAATAGGGTTTTTATAAGTAATTCTAATAACATGAAGACACAACATATTTTGGCAAGCGTTACGGGGTCAAATATCAATCTCAATATTGCTTCTACTTTTACAAGAATAAATACTAAAAAAGATCATGGAAACATTGAATATAAAAATATAAGCTATAGTGATACGATTTTGAGTGCGTAATCAAATTTGTTTTTATTTTAATTTCGTGCATAATATGTAAAGTATATCTTTTAGTAAGGTATATACAATTAACTAATTGTATTATCAATAAGTAGTAATACATAAATAAATATACAAGGTGACTTTCAAAGCTTCAGGTTCTTGATTACATGTACTAGTCGAGCAGTCAAGAATTTATAAAAACATACTTTCGTGTTTTTGCAGCTTTCATATGTTAAATGTACTGTACAGTCCGAGTTAGATAATGATGTATGATCCTCAATAAATGCAAAGAAAACGTTTGATTGGGTTGCCACCCAAGTCACTACATTTACTACTACGAGATTTCTTTTCGTTGATCGTTTATAAAACCTAATTCAAAATATTTGAAGAACTGAAAAAGAAATGACTGAAGCTTACAGTTATACTTTCCAAGAAGCATCGCCAAGATGAATATAAACAACGGCTGAATGTCTGTTTTCTAAATGTTTCTAAATGATGTAGCACAAATAGGAGACTGTCTGTTTTTGGTTGAGGGGGTTTAGATTTTAAGGGCAAGGAAGAGTCGATTCGTATTTACGCCGGTTAAGCTTCATAACACAGAAATAATCTTGAAAAAAATTATATATGTATTTTAGTCCTTGAAATATAAGTTTTTGAAGTGACACCGTACATAATGGAAAAATGTTTGTCTACTGGAAGAATTGGTCCTGTTTATTCACTTTGATTGCTATATAGTGATAAAATCGAAAATAACGGTTAGTTAACGCAAGCAATGTTCTTAGTTTTTGGTTGCAACTTGCACTTTTTAGCAATGATAATTCTAATGGTAATAAACAGCAACCCCTTTCGCATTATGTTTTCAAAAATATAGGCATTATAGTAATAATTTAGTTCATGAGTTGACTCAAAATGATCCAGACAACAAATTACATTGTAGTGACTGCCAACAGACACAATTGTCATTATTAGTGAACCGAAAATCCACATTAGATGGAGGAGGTCCATACAAAGCATCTTCGAAAGTGAATGTGTGGGCGGGCCTGGTTGGAAATTTAATAGTTACCGCTGTTTAGATTTATCGAGGACAGGGAATATGCTAGCTCTTTCTAAATACAAACAGACCTTATCATACAAACGAAAATATTTGGTTTCAATAGGATGGAAATTCGCTACATTTTCCGTGCATTGTTTATGATTATTATTAATAACAGTAATAATAATAAATTGCTTTTATTTATGCATTAATAATAAAAGTGAAGAATGACGAAGTCTTGCGAATGCTACTCTACTCAACCAAAACCTACAAAACAATATAGAACAAAAAATTTACAAATTCAACAAAAAGCAATCAGAAACAAATACTATTATTGTTACATAATATAAAACCTGGAGCAGTCGTAGAGTAACAAATATGTAGGTTCATCAACATAAAAACAAAAGAAAAATGAATGCCATGTGTGACTGCAAAGAGAACAGATAAGTTTTAGCAATTAAACTAAAACTCCCTAGATTAGTAATGCCTTTGTACATATGTATATGAATTTTAGGTTACAGCAACATTATAGCTAAATGATTAAAGCAGAGTGTCGAAGTATCGTCAGCTGATACCTATGCCTAATAGTATTTAGAATAAAATAAAGTGAAATCAAAAATTAAATGTCTAGGCCGTTCTCCAGACTTATCGCCACTGGATTTTTTCTTGTGAGGTGACTTGTAATATCAATTGTATAAAAATCGACCAACTAATCTTGAACAATTAGAATAACGATTAATTGAAAAAATCACCCGTACATGCCAATAGAATTCAATGAGAGATATTGTTAATTGATTGCGTCAGTATTAGCAAATGGAGCAAAATAATAAATAAAGATATTTGGATTTGGTAGTTCTTTTTATTTTTTGTATTGCACATTTATCAATAAAAATTTTATCTAGAGAAAACAACTTGCAAGATGTTAGAATCGGCGTACAACCAATATGAGAAAAACTTGCAATAGAAAAATTTGAATGCAGCATACTATCAATAAGTGCTCTTTGACGTGTTTAAACATATATTTTGAATTGTCACCACCAAGACATGCACTGATCAGCGTTTTCTTATACACAGAAACGAACTAAGAGTAAAAATATCGCACTTAACAGACATTGAGCTAGGATCATCCATTTCTGTTTGCCTAACAAACAAAAATCATGGCAAAAAAATGAGTAACTGCGTTGTACAGCTCCCCATAAAAATCGGTTACTGATAATTAGAATCAACCTTACATTATAGCACAAAGAAATATGTTCATACAAAATTGCACGCACACACAATAATAATGATAAGATATAAGTTTGCTTAGGCTTAATAAATAATGCTACACAGTTGACATTTTTGTTAACAACACTTTGAATTTCATATCTTCTGCATCCTCAAATACAACAACTTCGTATCAGAAATACCAAAATAAACTACTGCCAAATTGACAGAGTAGTATATCCTTTCATCCTTTGACATGCTGATGGACAAGTTAATATATCACCAATCTCTGACCATTCCATTACAACATAATATTTTAAATAAAAAATATATAAATTAAAACTGATTTGGTATGTGTATTTCGATTTTTATATATAAATCATTGTAAGACTACTAAGTTATTTTTAAGTAAATTTTTAAAGTAAATCTGAAAATATATACATACTAGTATATCCGATACTTCTAAGTAATATAAATGTTTCCAACTTTTATTATTTCAACTGTAAATAATGCAAATTATTATATTATTTAAGAACTCCAAGCAAAAAAGGGCAACTATCGTAATCAAAAGTTTTGAATTAAAAAACAATAAAATGATGAGAACATGAGATTTTTACATAAATGTATAATAATAATAGCATGACAATTCTCCCAACTTAGCTAGACACTACCCTAATTATAAATGTATGTGTACATTTGAAATAATATAGTAGAAATTATTAAGAGTCTGAGCATGTATCTACACCAGAGACGGCTCTGCAGAACTGTAAATTGATCTCGTATTGTTACTGAAGTCTTATACAAAAATTGATTTTGCAAAATTGAGTGCATTAAAAAAATATATATTACAACTATGTTTTATCAGTAATATAATTACATTTAAAGAGGGCACTCTTTTGATCATCATACATGTCCTTAAAAATGTTGAAATGGCCACTTTCGGTCTACATCATTTCAACAATGGCATTAACAAAGTTATTGTTAATTAGATTAAAAAAAGATCCGAGAGGGATTTTGAAAATTTCTTAGAACAGTATCTCCCTAAGTATGCGTTGCAGCGCCGTAGAGAGTAAACAGAGCAGTAGTAAGTGTGCCGCGCACAGAAGTTTGGGAACCCTTTTTTAGAAGGTTTTAGAAAAGAATGAAAAAATACATAGATTTTCAAAAGATTATGTCACAAATATTATTTTTCTCCACAATACCAACATGTTCAAGAAGGAACAGAAACATATTTTGTAATAATTAATATAGTGAATAATAGTTAAAGAGTCGATCAAATTTATAAAAAAAAGACGTTATTAAATGCTACAATTGATTTATTACAATCTATCGAAATATGAAACCCGCTTGACAAGTTTTAAGGCTTTGAAGAATGCTCTCTCGAATTACCGAAGCACAGCAACCCAATCTATCCTAGCTCAAGTTGCCCTTAGCAAATAAGATGAAAATGCACGATGAATTGCAGCTTCAACCACCTAGCTATGCGAATTATGCAAGACTAATCTAACGATACTACAGTATATATTTTAAGAGCATTTCTAAACAGTAACTGATGGAATACTATAATATATATTTGTGGCATGCAATATATCTCTGTGTCTATACTATTATATAAATTATATTGACACACAATGCATTCCGCATTTTCTCAAGGATAACAGGGCGATTCTCAAAATAAATGTAATAATAAGCTTTACGAAACAGAACAAGCTCTCTCACTACAGAATAAGGATGTCTTCACCCTCAAGACGGAACTATAAATCACAGTCTGAGTTTCATATTTGATTTGTTCTTAGTAACGTCAAAAAATAATCTGGTTTCGCTCGAGCAAGGTAGGGTGTTCAAGCTAGTTATTTTATATAAATATATTTAGTTTTATGAATACAACAATATCTAATTAATGGCAATTTTTCGAATGCTTTTTATTATCACTACATGTTTAATGAAATCTTAATAAAGAAAACGATTTCATTCACTAAACCCCACATTGAGGTTGGATATTGTTTTCCTATAACTATAAAAATTTGGGTGTAGTTATTTTATGTCAAGTTTTTCTACTGTTAAAAAAATCCCTTCTCCCATTTTCTTCATAACGAGACAGTAGACGCAGTATTAACCGAAATAGTGAAAGCATTAGAAGGAACCTACTTAACGATCGAAAAATACAATCAAGAAATAAACTTAAAATACAGCAATCATTTTCCCTATTCTCTTCGAATAAAAAAAGATGAATTTAAATATGACTAATTCATATCTTTTGATATGTTATTTTATTTGTTTCCCAGCAAAAACTTTATTTTACAACAAAAACGTAGTTCATGGTTTCCAAAGAATGTATACGCTTTTCTTTAGAACACGTTCAGTACAGGAGTGGAAAAATAATACGTTTATTAAATTTGCTCTTAATCATTTTCTCGGTCAAGAATAAGATCTTAATTTTATGAGCATATGGATATTTTCAAACGCCGCTTTTCTTATTGTAAATTATAACCAGCCATTGCTGGACCATTTGCCTAACATTCAGTTACGTGCGTGCAACAATAGGCAAACCAGTGTGCAATGTATTAGCGTCGACCGCCGGTCAGTTTTTGCGTATAATTATAAAACTACAGTCTATAGGAAAGAGCAAGCATCTCGTAGTTGTCATAGCGACGCGGTCTGATCAAGTACAGTTCTGGCAGGATTTCGCGAAACAACGAAGCACAGTCGGTGACAAGACAGGTACAGTATGTACAGTCAGCGAATATCGATCGCCTAATCAAGTCTTTTACCCCCCACTACTAATTTAGAATGCGTGAAAAGCCAGGACTTTATTCGTAGACTCTCAATATTAATTAAAAGAATCTCAAGTATCCGAGCACAAGAGCGAACTAGGCATGGATGGAAAATCTGTCAAAGGTGTAACCCCAATGTAACATTTTTCTTGCGAATGTAAGTAGATTTACTTACATTGGTGTTTATCCGCGAGCTGGATCAAGGGGGGTGGTAGATCCCTTCGTCGGTAAAAGCACATTACTTTTGCTTCAACATTTCCTGATGATGTCTTGTTTAACTCCTCTATCCGTCGGATTTGATACGGTGATGTCGAGGATGTCTCGAAATATACATAGTCTAGAACAATTTACAATTTTTTTTTAATTTTAATTAATTTGGATAAAAGTATTACAATAACAATAAGTAATTAAAAAGAACAATAAATCAGTTAACAAAATACAAATACTGTTTAGAAGGATATGGTGGACAAGTTTAATATAATGATTAATTACATCGATATCGATGATTACGTTAGCAATAGAGAATCGCAATAATTCGAATATTCATGCCTGCAGATCGTTACTCATTACAACAATAATGTTATGATATAAGTACTGGACTGTAGAAAAACTTATCAAGGTTTAGATAAAAAGTCAGGTAATAGATCAAATAGCACCTGGTGTCAATTTGAAGAACATTAATTAGTTAAAATTGTTCACGACAAACAGTGGGAAGGAAGAAATAGGAATGTTTACATATATCCGTCGCTCAAATTTCTCATGTTTAGTTGAAACCAAAACATCGAACGCATGAATATCTACACGCAATGAATAATTTTTAATGAATATTTCGTCAAGATTGCAATTGCTATCGAGAAAGACTTCACTCGAAATAATGCCGGTTAATTAAAAACAGTTCTTACCTCCGACCCTATACATATTAGCTGTCATCTTGAAAAGTAAACACAATATATTTTTTATAAATTAACTACATTAACGTAACACACATTTTAAACATTCGTAAAATTTCTTCAATGTTTTGTCACAACACATAACACCACCAAGCTTACGGACGCCATTTTCTCAAACTCCCTGTTGGCGTCTGGGTTATAAAGAATTAACTAGAGCAAAAATTTTACAGCGCTTTTAATAAGAAGCGGACAGTAGCTGTATTACATTAAAAGAAAAAAAAATATTTTCGTTTTTTGAAAAAATTAAAGAAAAACTAAAGGAAAACAAAAAATACTCTCGCATCCAAAATTTCTAAAAAATATAAAACTACATAAAATAAAAAGTGACATTCAATCGTACTGAGAGGTTATATTAATAGCCTAGTAACCTCTGGTCGACTATGGCTGTCATTAATTGTCACGGTAGCTAGTGTGATTGGTGTCTCTGTAACTACCAAATGTAAAATTTGAAGAACTAATAATTTTCATTTTCAGAATTTTACTTTTGTTTCTTAAAACTTCTAAGTGTTGATCTTCACAGTGTTAGAAAAACTATTGTAATTTTTTTTACTGTTTTTATATATCATCAAGATGGAGCAAATGAAAATGCAGTGCTTTCTTGATTGATTATGGGTTTCTACATGCTAATATTCCAATCCATATTATTGTTTTTTTTTTTTGATATTCTATTGAAAAACTATATTATTGCGTTTAAAAAATAATAAATAAAGAAAAACTAAAAAATATTAGCTAAGGTAAGATCCAAACCTTAATCTCGTATATTTTTTGTATATTAATAATGAAACAAAATGTTATATCCATAATATCATAATTCTTCAAATGTTTAAGTCGAAATAAATCCGAAGAATTACAGCATACACGAACAGTTCAAGCTATGAAGTTTTGTTTATGTCACCTTTAGATTCAATTCATCCAGTACCAAGTAAGCCAACTTTGCCTAATTTGTGAAATAGGTTCTTTCAAGCAGGTTATTTAAACTCAGCACGCATGAAATTGTAATCTAATGATGTAGAAATTAATATTTAGCCTGAATGTCGGGTAGTGAATTAGCGACTTAAATGCATTCTAATGGCTAATGAGAAGTTAAGTTCAAGAAGTGCTATTGCTAGGCTATGTTCGTACGTTTGTTTACTAAATGGTGGCATAAAGTCCATTAGAACAATACTGGGCTTGCTATCAAGACCTTGTATGCTCTGGAGGCATATGAGCAGCTTAGGCGCGACAGAGGAAACAGTATATAGATTCTGCCAAGGGCTCGAAATATCCAAACGCTGAAGCCAACATACCGGAATCACTCACAAGGTTGTGTAGGTTTAATGAAGAAAGCAAAGCTAACATAGTCGGTCTAATAAAAGAGGAGCCACAATAGATGTGAAAAGGTCACAGTGGGATAGGTCAAGTACCACCTCGTAATTAAACTAACCTTGTTTATCATATTTCAAAAAATGTTGTGCTAATGCTTGGGATAGATTATTGTAGGTATGTATTACTTTATTGTCTCCAGGAAATACCAGAAGCCTGATTATTGATAGGTAATACCAGTGCTTAATGTATAGTATACTGTTTTAAGGCATAAAAAATACCTTGCTTTCTGTATCCAAGAACTATTTAAGGTCTCTTGAAACTATAAAATTACGTTTTTCTATGACAGAAATTGGAATATATGTGGTGCTTTAGTTTTTGGATTGGTTGTATATTTTTAGTGTGAAAGTTAGTGTAGAGTTAGGATAGCAATAATACTCGATTATGATTAAGGAAAAACATACAGCCCAATCTAAAAGAAAAGTTGTCTCAATTCTCTAATTTAAGAAAAAAGCATTACCGCGAAATTAAAGCAGTTAATTTCGGTCAATGGTTTATGTTTAAAAAAATTAATTGATTTAAATCAACCCTTCCCTCCTACCAACCTTCATTTTTTCAATTATATGATTTTTTGCAGTTTTCTAGGAAACGGTTTGTATACTTCAATTTTGTTTTTCTTTGTATTGAATTAAAATCTAAAAACAAATAGAGTTGTAACATATTTCTAGAAGTAGAATTCCAGAAATATTAAGGTCTGGTTTATATAGCATGCGGCAAAGTTAAAAATGACTTATTTGTATTCCAATGTTATATAAATGAGGATTCGTTACAGCTGTGTTTTTTTCTATTGAGAATTACAGGTTTATAAAGGACGTTTAAAAAAACCTGATTTCAATTTTATCGGCATAGCTTTTTAATATTTTTGATATCTTATAGACTTCACATTTTAACAGCGATTGGAACTTTCATATTAAGTAGGTTTGGCCAGATCTTCAGCGCTCCATACAGTTTATAACAAAACACCTATTAAATTGTATTAAATAGAATATTGTGCCAAGAAAACTAAATGGTACATGTAAGCGCCCTGTAGCACCAGTACGCCAAAATTTAAATTCCTTGATTTTTTAGCATGTATACTTTCCTGTTGAGGATAGATGGCGCTTATATGTACCATTTATTTTTTGAAATTTATTCTATTTAATAGATATCTATGGGCTGTATGGCGCGCCGAAGATTTTGCCAGCTCTATTAATAAGTTGCATATTCCTCATAGTTATTCAGGAAGAAACCCAAAGCCACTTCCGAATGCTTGAATAACTATAACAAATGTATAAAGAAGGATATTAGATTGGATTATTTATTGGGTGTCTTGAATGATTTTATGATCCAGAATTGTTTTACCGATAACTCGTAAAGTAATAAATATTGACAGCTTCTATATACAAGACCTCTGGTATAAGACACAAATACACCAGAAGGGACATGAATATGAGGCACCCTTTAGATGTTTTAATATAGCGGTATTAACAGACAAATAGTCTTTACCTGCCGCTTCTTAGAAATACCTGTAGCATAAATACAAGGGTTGGTGGGAGAAACACCGTTGCTAATCCATTTATTGCTGTATTTGCGGAACTAATTGTATTTTACATTTAGTATAGTTCGGTAAAATGACCGGTGAACATCAGTATTTTTATTTTAAATTATATGTGCGTTTGTTATAAATATTTATTCGTGATTAGTTTATGTGTATGTAACTGAAAATGCGGAAATCTAAAGAACATTCTGAGTTTCAACATGCGGAAATCTAAAGAACATTCTGAGTTTCAACATGCGCAAATTATTACACTACATGCCGAGGGATTATCTCAATTGATGATTAAAAAAGTAAAATGTTCACGGTGCGCCGTACAAACAACTCTAAAGCGTTACCAAGAAACAGGGGAATCTAAATCAAGACCGGCAAGAGGTCCAAAACGTAAAACGACAGAAAGGGAGGACCGGTGGTTACAACGACACTACAAAATCGACGTCAAACGGCAACAGATTTGGCTGGCGCGTTAAATCGACAACCCAACGTTAATTTATCGCCTAAGAAACAGTAAGTAGACGTCTTAGAGAAGTCGGTCTATCATCGAGAAAAGCTAGAAAGAAACCGTGGCTGTCGGACGTAAATAAAAATAAACGATTAGCATGGACTTATAAACACAAATCGTGGGGGAATGTGATTTGTACAGATGAGTGTAATATAGAAGTAAATATAATTAATCGTTTTATATTCAGTATAAGGTAACTATTTTATACAAATTTAAACGAATTGTGTTAAAAAAAAATCGAGAGTTGAAAGAATTAACCAGATAGGTTTATTACAGATTTTTTATACACCTGGTGCCGTGCTAGTGCGGCGGAGGCCTGGTGAAGAATAGCATACCGATTGTGTGGTGCCTACCATCAAACATGGTGGCGGTAGTATCATGATATGGAGGTGTATGACGTCGACAGAGGTTGGAGAGATGTTCGTGTACACTGGTAGAATAAACTCGAACACGCTGGCGAAGTGTTCGATGAAATTTTACTGCCCTCAATTGAAAAATTATTCGGAAGGAATATTGATGAAGTTTTGTTTCAACAAGATAATGCACCATGCCACACTGAGACTGCAAGTTTAGCGTAGTTCCGGGAAGCGAACATTGACATCTTGGAATGACCACCCCGAAGGCCAAATCTAAATCCGATCGAGCATTTGTAGGGTATTATTAAGTGAAAAGTATGCGAACACAAATGTAAATCCAAACAAGAATTATTCCAACTTCAACCTGCCATATGTTAGTAGCCAGTTTACCTAAAAGGATTGAAGCTGTCATAAAAGCCCACGGAGGGCCAACCAAATATTGAATTTCTAGTTTTTAGTAATAAATATTTGCTTTTATAATAGTTGTTCATTGTTTATCTTGAAGATAGTTGAAAAAATTGGGGGTGCCTAATAATTGTATACCTGCTTGTATGTACTGCTTTTTTTGGAAAGCATTTACTTTAGAAACTTGCTAAAAAATAAATACTATTTGATTTTCTCGAAAAATGTACATTAAAAGACATAACAAAAATAACTAAAAAATCACAATTATATCGTTTCAAGGATAGAATACTAAAAATTTATTTCACCTTTCATCATCCCTGTATGCTTGGTAAATATCTGTATCAGGTGAAAAGTTGCGAGCTGTTGATTGCATTTTGGACAGCTGGAAAATGAAACGAGCACCGGCTTCACATGAAACGAGCACCGGCTTCACATGAAACGAATAACGCATGTCTAGCGATATACTCACGTCACCCCGCAGTAATACGGAATGAGTTGAATCGACCCAAATTGAAAAGATCGATATGAGAGTAGGATTTTGTAGTAGTACTTAAACAAGGGTAAAGAATACTGTTAGACAGAGCTAGCATACTGACACACAAAAGCCCTGCAGAGCAGCATGTGTATCTCTCGACTTTGTTAACTTCCCTTGTATTTGTATATATATAGTTCGGAATTAAAAAATCGGTCGCTTTTATTGCTTCTCATGTCTTATTCAAAACCATATTCCAGTAGATATAAAATTGGCTGTAGTTTCGAATAATCGGCAATGAATTAGCGAT
Organism: Trypoxylus dichotomus; assembly: GCA_023509865.1. NCBI lineage: Eukaryota > Metazoa > Arthropoda > Insecta > Coleoptera > Scarabaeidae > Trypoxylus > Trypoxylus dichotomus. The sequence goes on from CM042075.1 coordinate 47,782,451, forward strand.
TTCAATCGATTCTAACGGAAAGCTCACATTCCGTCGAGTTCAAAATGGCCTTTCTACGTTCAACAATTTGACACTTTCAAGGAAATTGTTACTGCCTACTTATTTAGGCTGCCTTTGTTTTCGCTGTACTAGCTCTGTGAAACAATCATTTGTAAGCAAAAGTTATGGCGCTGACATCAGCATTAAGCGTCCAAATCGAACGCATTCTTAAGGGAAACACTACAAATCTACTAAATGATGTCGAAACGTTATGACTTATGCTTATAAACGCTTACTTCACCGAAATGTTGTAGCAAATGTGTGAGTGCGAGCTGCAAATTGTTCCAGTAGTACGAGTACAGGATTTCAGATTTCTATTTGTTCCTCTAAACGAACTACTCAGTATCTGAAGATAGACTCTACATCGACTTCTGTAAGTAGGGGAAGAGAACGTCCAAAAGAAGGGCGAGATCTCATTGAAACGTTCTCTTAGTCGAAGCGATCGCAAACCCGCGAATGTTACTTCACATACGGCAACCGCAAAAACATTCGTCTAAACATATGATTATATATACATGCGATTTACGGTGTTATGGGTGAAATCAACTCGAAGAAGAGCTCCTTTTGTTACTGTTTAAAATAGAAAGCGATTATACAAGATATTCTGAAGAGAACTATTGTCACCTGAAGAAATACGAATGCGGGAAATTTGGAATTTGTTGGTGTACCGTTAGAGGCCGATTCGTCAAAAATATTTTTTCTTTGAATTGCACCAAAAACTTATACACAATGCAAATGGAATACTATATATATTACATTATCAATTCCACTTCCAATTAACTTGATGTAAGCTGTTTACCTGCTTGTAATTGTCTTTTAACTTATTTAAAGATTAATGTGCACCTCAGACAGCACATTAACACAACCGTGATACGTTATAAGGTTTTATAATTTATAATATATTAAGTCTGTCTATTGCAGGTGCTACCACAGATTGAAAATATTCTTCCTATACAAAGCTCGCCGAAAACACGTTGTGGTAAATAAATTTCAAAAAATTATAGAAGTCAAGAATTTTCAATGAGCACAATTCTTCACCATGAATTACAAATAGTGATAAAATCTATGAAATGGTCCCGGCTAATTGAATGTTATAAATGTATAGAAAAGTGCTTTTCTTCAAATAAATAACTATAACCATCATACAGTTAAATATTAGGAATTTACCGGCCAAGAATTCTATTCTTTAGTATAAAATCCAGTATCGAAAAAATGAAAACTGCCGTGCACTAAAACTGTACAGAGAAAAGTCATCTGGCTGATATCAAGGCAAAAGCTGTTCATAAATTTGCCGTATAATTTTGACTTTTATTTAATAACTAAGCGTTCAAAACACCTAAATTTCGTATACTTTGCTTTGTGTACGCATTGTTTAAAAAATGCAAGAGCACTTTTCTATATATATATATATATATATATATATATATATATATGTGAATTTAGCTGCGGTTAGGATTTAACGAATGTTACTGAGTAGTATTTGAGATAATAATCTCACGATTTTCTAGAATTGATGTTGAATTACTGTGTCCGCTCTTTAATAATTCTGTAGTAGCTATAATGTAATACACTAAATTATTCGGAGTGTCTATGTCTAAAGTAAATATTTTTTCTTTAGAAGTAAAAAAAAAGAAAAATTGGGATTTCTAACCAGCATGAATAATAATAAGAAAAAGTTAATAGTAGTCCAGGAACTTGAAAAGCCATTAGATATGGGCAATGGGTAACCGACGCTTGAGCGGAAATTGATGAATATTTCTTATTAAATCACAATACCAGCACTTAATGTTTAGCGCAACGCACATTGATTCCTAAGCTACTATAATAATAATAATAAGTTAAGAAATATTAAATGATTTATTTGACTGTACATTACAGAGATAATAAAGATTTACTTCCGAAAGAAATATAGAGAATTATCAGTACAAAAAATGGACTTCAGTATATTATAAATTCTTACAAATAAGTTCTTTAAATTCACTCATATCACAATAAGTAAGTGCCAATAATCCCTTAATACGAAACAATTAATATCTTACAGAAGCATAATTTGCATACTAACTGACAGCAGTTTGTAACTTTTAAGTTAAAGTACCTCAGTTAATATTAGAGATTCCACATGAAAAAATATATGTCTGTGTATTTTGTACACAATAACCATCAGAACAGGAGCCAATTAATATACAAAAACATGTGTACGCTGTTAATAGCAAATGGCACAAAAGATCATACATGGACTAAATGCGAAAAAATAGTTTTATTTAGTTGTTTTAAATAAGTATATTACAAAAAAATATATAATACAAATCTAACGACTGTCTTTTTAAACAATATATGAATAATAACACACTAAAATGCCAAATGAAATATTAATAAATTCAAGAGTAATGTAGTTGTGGAAATATATTCGAGGAACTAATTTTTATATTTTTTTCAAAAATCTATCCAATATTGCAATATTCACATATCCCAAATTTAATTTTCTTTTATTAAAATTTGTTGTAAAATTGATTGTTATACGCTTTGAAAGTAATATTCAAACATACGTATTTGTAGCTATTCCTTTAAATAGTGGCTATCGTTGTTATATATTCAGCATACGAAAACAATTGATTTAAATTTAGGATACATATACCTTCTTTCAGTTCGTTCTTTATATACCGGATAACGTTATGGAAGAATGATGAAATTAGGTAAAATGAAATTAAATTAATTCTACGTTGCTGTTATTAAAATGTTTTTTAATACTTTATTAATATGGTTTAATTTTATAAAATCATTAAATGTACCCTATTATTTATTTTCTCTCCTTCTAAATATACAAAAATGCAACACAAGTATACCAGCAAATTGACAAAAAATCATTATTTTTAAAGGAAGAGTATTCAAGATACACATTTATATAAATAAAGTAGTCCGTCATACACATGTTTTATAGCGCTTTTTGCAAGCGGAAACCTAATGTAAGGGGTAAGTAATTATCTCTTGCTTATTATAATAATTCATTTTTTTTAAGAGGCAAGGAAACTGTCGGGAAAAATTTTACTTTAAACTGATTACTTAATATAACAAATCCTATCCTGCTACATATTTACGGGCTCATTATCGTAAAGAATGTAAGTTGCTTTACTGCATTCGTATGATTAGATAATTACTTTAATTTAATTAGGTTCAATTTATTTATCATTATAAAATTATGAGTTTGACGTGCCTCTCTATTATAATTTTATGTGTTTTTACATATATTTGGTATATCCGAAGAAAGAATCGAGTCTGAACATTTTTTCACAGTAAATAATATACTTTTTCTATCAATACGATAGAAGCACGTTTGAGTCTTCGTTAGGTATATGGAAAATGAAATGTATTTGTTAACAAAAGGAAAAACTTACTTAAAGTATATACATAGAATACAGTTCTTTGTATGAACGATGTTAATTGCACAATTGAAACCATATACTTGCTTTAAAGCTACTGATACAAAATGTTTTATTTCGTTCTTTTCAATATTAAAAATAGTATTTTTTTTTTTTTTTGAAGAAAATAACAAGGGTTGGAAAACACATTGTACTTTTCTTTTAGTCTCAAGTTGATTTTCTTATTTGTACATCTATGTACAAAAATACACCATAGATTACTCATCTACTTAATTCTCTCTTTTCTTTAAAAATGGAAGGCACTGCTGACGGTTTAACCGGCATGTTTTGATAAGTTCAGTGGCATATCTAGAAAAGAAAATATATGTTAATCAAACACATACATAAGTAAAAAGACAGAAAATAAATAGTAATGTAAAATTTGTCAGTTTAAAGTTAATTAACGCTAATTAACTTTAATCAGTGTAATACATGTACATATAGACGTAAAATATAATAAATAAATAAATAAAATAAAAAATATGCATTTTGCATATAATCCGGTCTCTAATGATAATACATATTATTTCATATGTATTATCATCTCATGTTAGACGTGTAAGTTGCCCTTTTAACGAATTTGCCTTCATTTAAAAATACTTTAAATGTTTGTTGCGTGTGAAGTAATTATTAATATTAGTTAAGACTCAAGCGCAAAGATGAAAAGTACAAAGAAAAAAATATGCGCAGATTAAAAAAAGAATAGTCAGATAGTTGTGGAAACGGACGAGTTCACTGTATTTTACAGCGAATATACGCGGACCTGACAAATTAAAACGAACTAAGTCACTCCAGTTTTAGAATTAAACCCATAACTCTAGTTCCGAATTAAAATACTCTGCTTAACTATATTCTTCAATAATGTTTTAGCATATAGCTCTATTCTGTTAAAATTATTAGCTGCCCAGTAGAAGGTTTTTGGGGCGGTAAAGTCTTTTACGAATGTTCTGTTCGCTATATCAGATCTAATTCATTGTAGCAGCATTCCTGTTTTCGTCTTCTAGGATCTATGGCAAGCGTACCAAAAATGCCTAACATACTACCGATAATGTCTCATACGTGTTCTATTGAGAAAGGATCGAGAAACTTTAGAAGACATAGTAAATTAGCATGATCCATTTCAAAGAAATTTAGACCCAGGCGTATCAAACAAATATGTGCATTGTATTGTTGAAAAATTGGATCCTCCAGTCTCTGACGATAAAGGAGGAAACCAGGTTAATAAATTTCTTCAAAGCGACATCTATGAACACCAGAAAAAATCTAATTTCATATTTAGTAGTTTGATAAACATAGTTTCTCGTCTAACCACCTGACTGCCATTATTTATTCTTAAACACAGAAACATTTCACTATCAGTCTTACCACAACACTTGACTAACATTGGACGCCCGTTTCAATACCATGATTAATTTAATAAAAAGTAAAGGTGCGAAGTTATGGGTAGTAAATATGAATTCATTAAAATGTGTATGTTTTTGTAAATTCCCATGCGTAATTTAATTATGCAATACTGTATATATTTTCAATTAAATTTATATACCAACATTATGGTTCTTTTCAAGTGTACATACGTAAGTCGGTACTATATTGTCAAACGCCCTAAATTTAAGATAAGCCAAATGCTCTTTATACCTGACTATTTTCTGTATTTATCTCGGATACATTTGATTTCAACATGATTTTATGGAAAGAACATCAATCGTAATAAATCTTAACGTGTGTATCAGGTGTGTTGGGAGGATCGTGGTAAGGTGGATGTGGTTTACACTGCTATCTCTAAAGTATTCGACAAGATTAACCACACAATTTTAATTGCGAAGCTGGATGTTTTGGGTTTTAGTATTTCATTTAAACGATTTATTATCTTATTTTTAACAAAGATTGCGGCATGTTTGCTATAATGACCTTCCATCTGGGAAATATATTGGAACGTCAATAGTTCCACAGAGATCAAATTTGTGTCCCTTGTTATTGAATTAAAACTTGCAGTTCCGGAATGTCGTCAACCACTTTTGCCTTTACAATAATTTCGCTGCGTTCCGTTACCATTATGTCCTCTCCTACGACTACGCATACTGAACTCGCTTGGCGACTGTTAGGGATGTCTTTTTCTCCATTTACTTTCAGCATCCAAATTCCATTTTGCTGTATGTTCACCACCAATACACGGTACTCAAGTAGTTGCACTGCGTAATCTCCATTTCATTAGAAAAATATTCTTCTTTTCCTCTATCATCTTAGGAAGAAGAATTGTCATTGTTGCTCCAATATCCAGTAGCTTTTCATTCATGTTTCTTTTCTAAATTTTTCACAAATTGTTCTTTCATTTTCCTAGAATGTTCTATGTGCTCCTTCGTACTTTTCCATAAATTTCTCCTTGATACTTCCAGAATATTCTTCGCTTCCAAACATTTCACTTCAAATAAATAATTTTCTGGATCTTCACCTATTGCTTCCATCCCATTTTTCTACCGTTGCTAGAGCTCAGCTGTTCTTCCATTGGCAGCTTGATCTCTTTCTTCCAATAGTTGTTTGAGGCCTGTTACATTTAGGTTTTTAATTTGCACTATCTTGTTGTTGAAAATGTCACCTAGTCCGCACCTGACACACATGTTATGTCCTAAGCCGATCTAAGAGGTGATATTGTTAAAATAAAAATGATTTATTTACAAAAACTAAACTAATTTAAGCCGGTAGTAAACTACGAACTATAAATTAAGAATAAAAATTGTAGCTCTAGAGAATGTCTACAGGTATGGAATATTTGGAAAATTATCTCCAGTCTGTATTTATCTCGCGGCACTTTCGGTACAACGTCCGTTCAACAATTGACTCTCTCCCAGGAGCTAACCCGTACTTATAATCAACGGCAAATCTCTTCTTTAAACTTTCAGCGTGTTTTTGGAATATTTTCGTGTTCTCGGTACTTTACCTGCTGTTTCTAGTGCGCGTGACAGTATGTAAAATAAAAAATATACAACTTCATCACTTACTGTTAACGTAACTGAAAGTACTGTTTGGTTGTGTGTGTTGAAGTTTAATCAGTGCACTGACGTTTTACTTCCTGGGTTGCTCTCACAGACAGCTTCGCGATCGAGATTGAAACGTTAACATATTAACGAACCTTTAATGTGGTTGAACCGCGAAAAAGGAGTACTTTTACCGAGCGACCGTGGTCTAAACCAAGCCAATGATAATCGCTCTTTAGTTAAAACGAACATGCTCACCGTGTTAATCCAGTTGCTTTTTATTGCAAAATAACTCTCTAAAGGACTTAGTGAAGCCGTGTATATATTACGTCAAGGTTTACATCGTGTTCTACAATAAAATTAAACAAATTCCCTCAATCACTATTCTAGCTAATATAAAATAATGTGTGCTAAACTTTCGTACAAAATCAGTTAATTTAGCTTGTAATATGATACATAGCGCATCAACCAATTACTATATTCGTACCATTATTACCGCGGTTAAGTTTGTTACAAAACTTACAACGAGTACGAGTTATAGGGAAAAAAAAAAGTTTTGCCTCTATTTTTTAGGCAGAATATGTAAAAATTGCTAAAAATAAAAACTGCTATTAAAAAAAGCGCTTTTAAAATTAAAAATGACTTAGATTATCGGCGTACGAGTACCTAACAGGATGTACACAAAAGCTATTAAAAATGTAATTATCATAACATAAGTTCAAGTGTTTCACATATAGGATTACATTGTGTAATTCAGGAGTTCCCAAACTTTATCATGGCACACTTACTAGTACACTGTTTACTCCCTACGGCGCCCTGTGCTGCGACGACGCATACCTAATCAATCCCTGGTGTAATTCAACACATGCTTAGTAGCTCATTTCAAAGACCTAAAAGCTATATAATATTCGACAGAGTTCTTCTTGCAAAGTTTAAGCCATTTCCGTTTATTTCTATATTCGCAGATTTAAATAAATTCAAATTTAAAGTAATGTAGGCGCCCTCTTAACCGATCTATGTGTAATTGGTTTTTCAGCTGAGGAAACCATCCATACGAAATTTGCTGCGAAGTCTTTGTATTTTCCTGATTTTTTTTGTACTCATCTGATGAAAAAATGTTTATGACATTCCATAAATTCAGTTTAACCAGCTGCTTTGCTATGCAATCTAAGGTTCAGTTCCAGGCCGGTTAAGAAAGCTTCTATTGTGTCGAAGTAAAGAGACGTTTTTTTAAGTAACTCACCTGCAATATTTTCGTCCCTGTGCTCAACATCGCGAGTAGGTTCCATAGCCCACGAACACGACGGTGCATCTGGTCGAATTGGCAGCGAAATAGGAGGCGCTGTATATATAGGAGGAGCTATATTATAGCCACTCCTAATATATGCCCCTGGTGGGTAATACATTTGATATGGATAAACGTATTGCGGAACGTAGGAAAAATGCGGAAAGGCTGATAACGATCTTTTATCTGCATGCTGGAAACAGAAACGAATTTAAGGAGATGCGTACATAGCACAAGCCGTACATCATGTAGATAAAAAAAGATACAGCTAAAATTTTGCCAAATCCTTCAAATATTTTTTCTACACTACCGTCCATACGTTTGGAAGCAAGGTGCAATTCCTTTAAAATAATACAACTGATAGGCATATCGTTAATCCCTATTGTAAATTATTGTATGCAAATATAAAATTGTTACCCATAATCAGTAAAGTACAGAATACATTTTATTGCTCTTTTCCAAGAATACGACTATTGTTTGACAGGGATGAGGTAGGATACCTGCAGCAATTACTTTCGGTCAAACGGTTTAGTCATGGGGAGCAATCTTGAATTTGTGGCCTTGATCTCCTTTTTCTTTTTTTATTCGTTCATAGATATTTGGTAGAGAGCGCAAGAATCGAATTATACAGACAAATACACATCCGCATTCTTAAATATTACCCAGATATTACCGTTCTGTTAGAAGTTACGTGGGATTATGTTTCTATTGTTACATATGGTTATCAGTTATTCGTTTCGTTTTTGTGATTTACTCGCATTTTAACGCTTAATTTTGTTGAATGTTTTACGTTTTTTACGTAAATACATTTAACAAAATTGTTACATTTGGTGAACATTTCTATTTCACTTTTTGTACATAGTTTACTTCTATTTAATTTTCGTGTATATGTGCCAGGTATGGAGAGATTGTACAAATGAAATGCATTACTGCTTACATTGTGAATGTTGTAGTAATCACCATTAAAATGCAATAAATTTCGATAATTTGTTGTTAATTCTTTTACATTGCTTTCCAAGAATATTATGGAAGTAGATCTATTTTGGCAATATACATTACCTATTTCTGCATACATGTTTTATTGTGTAACAGATATTCTTCTTGCTACATTTGCAACATATGGAGCAAATAGCAAGAACAATATTTGTTGCAATATAACTTGCGGAATATATTATATACATGATTTAAAATCGGGATTTAGATTTGGCGCTTTGAAATACTTTTTGGACAAACGGTAGGTGGCGCTAAACAGCCACAAAATAGTATCGAACAGATTCTTATCTCCTATATATATTATCTCTGGATTTCGTACTACTTCGGTAATCGTTTAGTGCATGTGGTAAAGGTATTAATCCTTAGTGTCTTATAGCCTTCCTATGCGGAATTAGTTTTTTGAAATTAGTGCACAATTGTAACAATTTGGTAAGTACTGAGCGTAAAAATGCCAAAACGCACACAGTTGACTGTAGAACAAGGTAGTAATATTTGCACTCTTCGCGACGAAGGATATACCGAGGGAGAAATTGCTCTACGGTTAGGGATTTCACCGAAAGGTGTGCATTGCAGATTGGCAGAAGAGAGAGGGAATAAAATCTTGATAGAAGACGAAGTGGGTGGCCATGAGTGACTGATGGAGCAAGAAGCGCAGCAGGTTTAAGGGTATGCATCTGCCGCAAAAAATCTTTTTTCTTATGAACCGATGGCCAGGGGAAAGTGCTAATGTGGCCTGAGTAGTGTTATGGTTTGGGTTTGTTTTGTTGGAACAACTACGGGTGATTTAGTGAAAATTAGCGGTACAATGTGGAAAGAGAAGTATTTTGATATTTTGCAAAATCATGCTATTCCGTGTGGAACCCGTCTTGTTGGTGAGTCATTTGTCTTCCAGCAAGACAATGACCCCAAACAAACGGCTCGAATCTATAAAAATTTTTCAGAGGAGAAACCAGGAAGAAATGAACTAAAATTAATAGTTTAGCCTCCTCAAAGTCCAGATTTATCCCCCATAGAGCTATTAAGGGATGAGGTCGATCGAAGGGCTAGATAGCGACAACCTCAGAATACCCTAAACTTACTGCAATATTTACAGATCGCATGGCAACAAATTGAGGCGGACTGTCTCGAAAAAATGCTTTGAAGAATGCTTAAAATTTGCACAGTTATCAAAGCCAAAGTAGGTCATATCAACGAAAATAAACTTGCGAGCTAAATAATGCACAAATATTATTATGGTAGAATTAATTTAGTGTTACTTGACGACAGTCACTTATGTTGTATAAATGCATTAATAATGGTAAGAAAATTTTACTGTACCTGTGACTTTTTGTAAAATCCGTTGCGGCTTCCAAACTTTTAGACGCTAGTGTATATGATGTTAACAGTTTATACAAAGATAGTAACAAACAATTCTTTTAAGTGCAGTTTACAAAATCATAAATTCCGGCTGTGGTGTGTAATCCTAGCTAATAACCTAACAATTTATGTATAACGCTGCATTTCGGGAACAGAGAAAACTCTCCACAACCATTTCTAAGTTATAAACTTAAGTGAGGTACACCTACTTAAAAAAGTAAAAAACAACCTCAAACATGTGTTATATCCGATGGAAACCTCCCAGCTCTATTCTTCAATATAAGAGGACGGAATATTGTCTCAAAACAAGGTATAGATCCGATCACACAAATATTCTCTTAAATATAAAAGGTTGTATTCTTAAAATTATGGGTGTACATAAATCAGAACATAAATGTATGAAAGTAAATATGACGTATATTAAATAACAATCCTCTCAGTGTACTGATTTGGCCTATCAGAGGTTACGATCTGCGCATAGTTTTCCTAATACATGTTTGAATATCTAGAAATTTCCGGGAGAACGAAGTTGTAGGAGGAATAAATTAATTTAAAGCATACAAAAGTGTTCAGGCCACGGAAACCATGCCCACTATTCTCACGACGCGATTTTCATCTTTTTCAAATAGAATATGATTTTTTTAACCCGTCTTGAACAGCATACTTTTTAATACATAATAAAATTATTTTAAACACAAAATAAAATCTCCAATTTTTCAGATTTTTCCTCCAAAATTAACGTGGTTATTAACCTGTCATGATCAATTTAAATGTATCTTCTTACATTATAAGTTATAATTGCGTTGCAATAATAATAATTAATTGAGAGTTTGGCAAGTGCAAGGAGCCTTGTTGTGTATACTTTTTTAAATATTATTAATTAATATAATAATACTTAAAATGTATATAGTTTGATATAATACATTGATGGTCTCATACATATTTATTTATCAATTTATCAAAGTGTATAAAGTACGTAAATAAATAATTAATTGTCGCATTAAGAAACAGATGTCAGTTATTTTTCTAAAAATAAATGTATTCCTTCATTTATAATTAGATTGCTATAAAATTTATAGTAAAATATTCAGAATATTCAAAATGAAATCGTTTTTATTTTATTTTATTACACTAAAGAAACTAATTGAAATAAATATAAATCTGTTTCTTTTCCCAAACGAATTTTAAAAATGAGGAAGTTTTGGATACAAATAAATATGTTTATATCGTTTTTTAACATATTACTCAAGCAATTTTGACTAGAATTTAATTTACTTAAAAGATTTTGACAAAGGTTATCATTGAACTGATGTTTTACATCTACAGTTACCCGCTGTTTTTTAATCCAGTTAAATTTTGGCAATGTAATACAGGCACTACTTCGTTCATAATACGAATGGACTGTAGATATTATAATCTATATGCAATATTTTTAAAATTCTTGAAAGTATCTATCTCTCTGTTCTAGTCACACTTCAAAAATATGAAAAAGATAAATGTGTCAACCAAGTGATTGGAATAAACACTATTTGTGTAATCTCATTCATTATCACCTACAATACACAGGTCACTGTTTTTTGGAAGAATAAGTACGACCGTTTTTCTCTGTACAGATGCAGGAACAAATTTGATTAGCTTGAATTATCATAGAGGATAGAAGTCCTCCCAAGTTGTTAGGGGTTATGTTGAGGTATTCTATTCAAAGTAAGATTAAAATATCCAAAAACATTTCGAATTCTGAAGTTGAAAAATTCGCTTTACCTCCACTATACTCTATTTTTTAATTCGAAGGACCAAAATGAAAAGACATGTTTACACAGTGGAATTTTTCAAAGATACTTTTTGGCGGCAGTTTTGAAACTAGCTAAGATTTTATATAAATTGTAGTTACGTAATTATTATTGTAACAATTAAATACAAATACACTCAGAAAAATATATGATCTAAACGTCAATCAGTTGTAAAAATATGGCGGCCGGGAATATCAAATATGTAATATACATAATGTAATTTTTGCCGAAACCTGACCAACAGCTAGCCTACTTTTTGGCGTTTCAATTTAAAAACACTCATGCGAATTAAAAAATAGAGTATAGAATTATATTAGTTAACTTGAACTTAAAATGTAAATGCTTGCAGAAGTGGAATAAATGCAGAAACATACAGTACTTGCATTATTAATTTTAATATACGCAATAATATCAATTAACTAAATTGTAATATTATGTTTTGTTCAATTTTTGTAAAGCAAAGCGTTGTTTCATTTTGTTTAAAAAAATTCCCATTAGTTTTTATTAATGTTTGCGAAACATCCACACCCCATGTGCGCGAGTGTTGGTGTACATTGTCCAATAAACAAAATCAATGTGGTATTTGCACACCGAAATTAGTGAAAAAATGTAATTTCTTTTTGATGGGCGTACAAAAAAAATCAAAATCTTGCTGTTTTAAATGGTCCACTTTAGTAAAAAAAATGAAGTGCATTAGAATACAGGAAGTCTGCGAAGAATTCGATAATAAATATTGTGATTTATAACTTATTTTAAGACAAGTGAAGAACGCAAAAGAAATGTTGAAAAATGTGGCAGTGTGAGAAATCGTAAAGTGGGCGGCTAAATTAGTAGAAAAAAAATGAAATTAAACATATTACTCCACGTAGAAGAAAATCCACATAAACCAACATTAGTAGACTTTCATGCCAAAAAGGAATTAAAGAGATAAATTATAATCAAATGAAAAATTTAATGTTTCAAGTTTTCATGGACGAATCTATTCCTTAATATGATTCCATCAAGGTACTTAACGAGAATCAGCAAGGATGTTGCATATACAGAACAAACGCAATATTTACAATTAAACGTAATTGCAGTTTCTTATTGAATTTATATTGTATATATGTAAGGCTGAGGAAAGCTACTTTACGCAGTCGCTTAAGAATCGTATTCTTCTCTATAGCAATTACTACCGCCTTGCACGCTGTTTTTTTGTCGGATCATGCGCAATCGTAGTTATATTCACATATTATCCTTCCCTTTATTGTGGCTACTATTTCTAGGGTGATGCGTCTTTTGTATACGTAAGTATATTATTTCTGTCGCTGTATATATTAAAGTTTTTGGGCCCTGTTCTAATCAATGCGATTTATGGGCATCTCTTGTTTTATAGTACCAATTCCTTTTAAACCTTAAAATCGATTTCCAGAATTACAAGATTTATACAATATACAGACTCAGTAAGAAATATGCAACAAACTAGTAATATATGTTAATACTCTGATAGACTTCAAATTAGATAGACGTATACACAAACAGTTCATTTAAATTCCAATTTATTTAAATATTTGCTTTTATTATTAGGATTTTACTTTAACAGTGGTTACTGAAACAACTTGTGCTCGATAAACTATTGGTCACCAAAAGAACTATTTTCGGAGCCAGAAGAAATATTTAAAGAGAATGCTCAGTGTTTTACTTCCTCACAAACACATGCCTGCAACCTGTGGTTAATGTCTACTCTTTATTTCTCATGCGTTTCCTTTTGTTTCTTCATAGATCATCTGTTTGTTAATTTTTGTACTGTAAGCTTACCACAAGACATCAGTATTCATACGTGACAAGGCGGACCCATCAACTACTTTGCGCGCATTGTTTGATAATCAAGCGCACTGTCACATACAACTAAAGATAAGCCTATAGCGTACTAAGTTTTAGATCATAAGTCATTACAGTTGCCACACAGTATTAATTTGGCTAATGTTTCTGATATACACAAAATGTCGATATCCATGTAGCCATAAAAGTACGTATCCTTTATTTTCCTATCTAATTCATTTCAACACTTATTTTTATTCTTTTTTCGAGTCTCAACAATAAAGCATTTTTGGGTGCTTCAGGAGATGCAAAATCCGCTTCCCCTAAGATACTTTTTATATTTATGTATGAAAAGTGTAACGGAGCTAACTAGTGAATGAGTCAGTGGTTATTTACCAGACAATGTGTGTCTCATAAGTAGAAATAGCAAAAGAGCGCGGCGATTCATTGGGCGTACGTCAATAATATATCTCGGCGGCATCACCAGTTTATATTCCGTGTGATACCTCACTCATACGATTTTTTTGACTATTGTGTTACGAAGTTTTGTGCGCTGTATACAATTATGTCGCAATTCTGTATGTCGAGAAAACGACCATTGCTTGACTGGATGGTTAGGAGTGTCGCAGTGATTTACCTAGATTTTATCTCCAGTAAGAATTCGCGAAAAAATTATGTTCTCCAATAATGAGACCAAAATTATTTTCTGAAACTGAGAATCCCCATTCTTCATATTCAAAAGAAGTAAAATTTTCAGTATATGCATAATGACAGACGTTGACCTTGGGGTAACAATTTTTTTGCATCATCGGTTTGAACTTTCCATATCGCCCGCACTTTACCATCAATTGATTTCGTATTGAATCAAAAGACTGGACAGTTTAGAACCTTTTGCCGCCGATAAAAAAAAAATATTTTGAACAGACCCTGTGGATTACTTTGCCAGTCTCAATTTTTTTTTGGGTGGAGTATCTTCCTTTGTTACGAATATTTCTAGATATCGCAGTTATTGTTTAATAAATTAATTTGACACTATCACTTTATTGTTTTATGGCTAGGCAGATAACGTGATAATAGAGTGTACAAGGAAAATAGATTTGAAAAATTGGAATTTCCTTCAACCCTAAAAAAATATGAACAAATAGATAACACAAAACTAGGCTCTAAACTAGGCTGTCGTATACATAAGATACAAATGCAGAATTTTAAAGCAGCAGAACAACGAAAGAAATGTGGTGGTGGAGAGTAAAAGGAAATATATTTGTAGAATTTGATTTTTTTAAAATTTAAACGAAATATTTTAAATCCATAATAAGGATGAAACTTAAATTTCTACTTGTATATTTACAGAAAATTACTTACTGAAAGCTCGATCGACCGTAGTTTATCGACACTCTCGGAATACCACCTCTCTTCTGGTGGCGGTGTACAGTATTGATTCTGTATTACAGAAAAGTGACTAGGTGAGTTATTCGGTGACCGTTTCACATTGCGATCATCTGCCAATAAAGAAGTAATACTGTAGCTGGTATTTCTTTGAGTTCGAACTTCTTCAGTAACACCGTTCAAGTTAACAGGACTACCAACTTTAACGATTGAACCGCTCCAACCAACAGTTGTGGATTGAACTTTGTTCCTACTTCGTTTTTGGCATAAGTCTTCAGCAAGAACTTTGTCTTTTTCCATTTCACGTAATATACGCTTTCTAGGGGAAACCAACATATCCATACGGGGAGGAGTTGATGACACAGATTTATCATTAAGCATCTGTATAATACTTTGAAGGGAACATAGGTGTTTCTGCTTTTTTAGCTTACTATTGCACCCACTGTTTTTATTAATACCATCTACACTAAGCACTTTCAGGTTATTTTCCGTACTGTTGTCATAAGGACGCCTGCGCTTATTGCTACGTATAAGTTGAACTTTTTTTGGTCTTTTATAACAAAACACCAACTGTTTCGAGATGTTTTTCTGGGGAGTAGTTTGCTTCCAAGAATGATCTCTTTGCCATGGCGACGACGGAATGGAACTGTTATCATCTGAAACTTTAGTTTTAATGAATGAAGAATCAATTTACGATATGTATGTTACGAATTGCACAACGCATTTTCAAATGAAAAAGTGTATAAGAAAATGTTGTTTTCTATTGTTTATCTAAACAACTAGGATAAAAAAAATGTTTTCGCGTAAATTTAAACATAGGCTCTTTCTAAGTAGGGTTCTCTTAAAACAACGTATTTAACCGTAGGGGAAACATTAGTAAAGAGATTTTTGTGAGAAAACGTGTTAGAAACTACTATTCAAACAGGGATATACCTTAAATTGCATTTGATCGATCGTGTGCCAACTAAAATATAACAAACATTAAGGCATTTAAAAATTATAAGTAAACACTTGCTGGAACAAAGAATTAATTTTAATTTAAGTATTACTGATTTATTTCAGAGTCGAAAGAAAATAAACAATAAATTATGCATTATTTGCAAAGTAATAGAACTAGCAAATTAAGTATGTTTTCTCTCATTTCATATTGACAATAGTTGTGTTTGAACTTTTGTTGCTCTCGTTAAAGAAGTATTTATTTTCTATGTAGGCGGTTATTAACTTTTTCCAGCACCTTTCACGTTTAAGCGAAACATGCGACTGAAATTTTTATAATTATGATATTAATATTTACTGGCAGCATTAACAATAAATTTCTTTAAGTCTAACGAACAGCAATTAACAATTAGTTACAAAATAGAGTTTTGACAAATATTGCCATAAATTATCAAAAGGTTATAAATTCGACTGCAAGTAAGTAGATACATATTGTCCTCAGGTATCTATCAATTTTAATAAATTTGCCGAAATTTAGCTTAATAAAATTCCAATTAAACAGAATCCTAAACTATGTAGCCTAATTAATTCACGTAAAACTTGCAAATTGTACGATATCTTGTAAATCTATCCAACATATCCGGCTGACAAAACACAATAATGCTGCTAAAATACTGCTAAATGATGTTGGTGCGATTATATAATGTGAGGAGAGAAGGCGCTAAATTATTTCTATTTGCAATTCCATCTCGGCTAATATTACAGTGAATAAACCAACAGTTTAAGGAGCATTTCTTGGCGCAATTTAATGCCAGAATCATACACACTCGTCTGTCGCTCGAACACAGCGACACAAGATGGTAGTTTCCCTACAATTTCCCAACCTTTTCCCGAGCAGCTCATGGACTACTAAACTAGAAGGCGCGCATGTCAACGATCCCCCAACCTTACTATGATGTATTAAAAACACATCGAGAAAATGGCTAGAAAACAATATCTAACATATAATGCTGCTAAAATTGTTTTCTAAGCATTTTTTCGCTCCAGCTGACATATGTTCCAGAAGGATAAGAATGGATACTGTATTACAACCTGCAATTATAATTGCTGATATTGCACAAAATATGTCAACATTTCAAAAAATGGTAAATTTAATTCAACTGTAAAGTTAAATGTGCCGTTTTCAAAACATTTATCAAATGTACGGCTTTCTCATAAAATACGCATTTTCTTCTATGTATTTCTATATATAGTTCTTAAATTAACTGTACTATTATTTTTAACTACATTTTTATTGAATATATATCTAAATAGAGGAAAAAATAACAAAGAAGATTTACTGATATGTTTAAAGTTCTACAATGAACTAAAAGTAACGAGAAAAGTTTTAATTCAAGCAATGATTATGATGAGTAGATGCTTATAGATCTTTAGAGATCCTTAAACCTCATGGGTAACAAATCTTTCAAATCCAGTATTTATACCTTGAAAAAGTACTTTATTAAACATAATTTTCTAAGAAATAAGTTATAATTTAATTAAAAGTACTGATTCAAATAAATTAAGAAATTGAATAAGCCAAGTTATGTTAGTGGATGATTTTTCCACTAGAACTAGGCTGTTTTCACATCTTCAATAAGAAAAACAGAACTTACCACTAAGTGACGTACTGCTTTCTTGCCGATAAGTAGGTGTGGAAGCAGCTGTCCCTTGAGGTGGCCAAAATGTCTTTCTATTTACAGAAACCCAAGACACTCTTTCACCCTCGCGAGCCCTTTCCAGTTCTAATATAAATTTTCCATCTGAAAGGTGTAATCTAAATACACAACAAAATCATACCCATTCAACAAAATTACCTTTAAAAAATTTTAGGCGTCCACCTTGTCCGTAGGTGTTTCGCGGAGCTTCTTCTTTAATTACGGGTGCACCCCCATCAGTATTTCCGTTCATTCCATGTCTTTTGCGCCCTTCCTCTGTCATTTTTGTACATTTTGTCAAGTTAAGATTTGTTGTTGCAATATCGGAAATATGCATCTCATATAGTGTACCGCAGGGCAAACGCCCTTTCGGTGTCACCGGTACACTTTATCATTTTGAAATTCGTAAATTATTCGATAATGTTTCATTCGGTTCCACCTGCTGACACAATCGTAAACCGTAGCGTTAATTTCGTTTTCACAGCATAACACATTTTACAACATAAATGACGCTTTATCAAACTTCTAGTCCACATATTTGACACACATAATATTTTTATTAATAAAAAACTACATTTAACGGATTTATATCTAATAAACCAACAACCAGCCCCAACACTAATACAACCGTGCTTAAAATTTTTGGTGATTTCTAAAATGGTTCAGTTGGCTGCACAAGAAGTTCATTCACACAATTTCTTATTCTAATAAAATTATATTTTGGTGAAAATCTTACTAAATAAAAACCTTAAAAATCAGTTTAACTAAAATGGAGTGAATCGTGTTTATCACGAAAATTATTAGTGATATTAAGCATAAACTTGGCTAAAATTTTACTTTCAAATATTCAGTCAATAATAAAACACCACCAAAATAATCTTAAGAACTTTTGTAAAACTAAACATATAGTCAAGACATGTGTGTACAATCTAAAATTAGGTATATTAGCGCCGAGATTCTACAAAAGTATTATTATTCGGGGTAATTATTTAAAGATAAATATTATATGGACATTCCAACTTAGTGTATTTGAAGTGGCACGAGTTGGTAGTAATCAAATATTGTAAGCATAGGACTCGTATTTAAAAGGTTTGGATTTCCTTATAGATATTGCCATCTTACAGAGAAAGTCCAAAACAAAATTAACCACTAGGGTGTCACTAGATAAGATGACATTAAAAAAAATTTCAAGGGATGTCACCACTGGTTGCCTTAAAACAGACAGGATTACCAATTGCCAGTCTTTCACGGTTACCAATGTTAGCTGTGATATTGTGACAATACGTGCATTCTGTTTAGTTTCTAATTAAACATTTGTAGCAAACCATTTTAATTAAACCTATATTGCCATCTGTTATCGTGAAAGAAACAAAAAATAATGGAACAACATTGGCTAATGGGAATACCAACCCGATAATAGCCTGATTCGTTATGATTAAATACGATAGTTGACGATAGTATACGATTAGTAACGATTAGTTATCTATGGTTGCTTCTTTTTTGTGTCTATTGCTATTGCATTGAATTTCTGTTCAAAAGTGTCAGAACGTGGTATTAGATTTGGAAAGACAATTTTAATTAATTTGAAACTACTGTGGCAGTAATTCAAGTATATTTTTTACACAAGTGTTTCTCTATTATTCTCTTCTAATATATTGTTAAACATAGCTCTACCAAAATGTCGAGAAATAGAAGTAGTACTGCTGCTTTAGAAGATTTATCAAATGTAGAATTTGAAACTAGTGAAGATGTGGACGTTATTGATAAATTCAAAAACATGAATCTCAGAGAAGAGCTCTTGCGAGGAATATTTGCATATGGTTGGATAACTTACTAGTACAGTGAATGTGACCTATATATTTCATTTTTGTAGGTTTTGAAAAACCGTCTGCTATTCAGCAAAGAGCTATTAAACCAGTGATTAAAGGACGAGATGTTATTGCTCAAGCTCAGTCTGGAACAGGAAAAACTGCTACATTTTCTATTGCTATTTTGCAGTCACTTGATCTAACAATGAGGGAAACACAAGTACTATGCCTTTCTCCGACCAGAGAACTTGCAGTGCAAATTCAGAAAGTTATCCTAGCTTTAGGTGATTTCATGAATGTGCAATGTCATGCATGTATTGGTGGTACAAACTTGGGGGAAGATATCCGAAAACTAGATTATGGACAGCATGTAGTTAGTGGAACACCTGGAAGAGTTTATGGTAAGACATTTACTTTGTGTTTTTTTAGAATGAACTATTACTAGTTTCTTAATAGATATGATACGAAGGAGAGCATTACGAACAAGAGCTGTAAAAATGCTTGTGTTGGATGAAGCCGATGAGATGTTGAACAAAGGTTTTAAAGAACAGATTTATGATGTATATAGATTTTTACCACCATCGACACAAGTAGTCCTTATATCTGCTACTTTACCTCATGAAATTTTAGAAATAACGTCAAAGTTCATGACTGATCCTATTCGTATATTGGTAAAACGGTAAGTTTTTTCATATCTCCATTGAAGTTTATTAAGTATATTCAGTTGTACATTCATAAATAAAAGCACAAAAATTATCTATTTTACATAATGTTTTTAGTTTTGTTTTTAAAGAAAGGCTTTTGTTTAAGTATTGTTAACATACTGAGTTAAGCAATTGTTTACAGAAATGTAAGTTTATTGGTGTTACAAGTTTACACAGAAGACATCTATACCGGTATGCAGCGAGCAGCCTAAGATAGTAGCCAGTTCTTATGGAAACACCCGAATGTTCAGTGATGTTCCTAAAACCCATGTAATTAAAAAAATACA
Organism: Trypoxylus dichotomus; assembly: GCA_023509865.1. NCBI lineage: Eukaryota > Metazoa > Arthropoda > Insecta > Coleoptera > Scarabaeidae > Trypoxylus > Trypoxylus dichotomus. The sequence continues at coordinate 47,802,920 of CM042075.1, forward strand.
TGAAATACACCTCTATAATTTCTCTTTTAGTGACAAATTGTATTTGCCAGTATTCTAAGCAGCATATGCAAATTGTGTATGTAATTTAATGTGCTTTAGTGTAGGCAATATGCACACCTTATTTAGAACCATTTGTTCAAGAGGAAACTGTAGAGGTGTGTCATGTATATGTTAAATTATATGGATGTTACGGACGTCACTGTATGTTCAGGTGTTGGTTGCTATCTTAGGCTGGTCTCTTGACACTGGTGACATCTATTTGGTTAATGAAAGAAAATAATTATTAAATATTCAAGTTTATATTGACAAAAATTGCAATATTTCATTTGTCTATATATCTAACTTTAAATAGATATAAATTAGTCATGTCTTATATGCTATTACAGAATAATCAATAATTTGTTCCAAAGCGAAGCTAGTAAAAAGTATTCCATGAAATGTAGCATCATGTAGCTATGACATCCACGTACATTGGGGGAACATTATTTTAAAATAACTTATATTTGATAAGTTAATAGGATTAAAAGTAATTTTTTTATAGTGCGCTGTTTAATGACTTATTCAGCAATTGTGATATTGGTCTGCACTTGTTGGCTCTTGTGGAAAGCAGAAATTAAATGTAGTATGTAATTTTTGAGGTTTGCCATAGGGGGCCAATACCTATAATGTACGGTTGCTAATACGAATTGTTGACCAACATATAAATTACGATTGTGTTCATAATTAATATATTTAAAGTATGATAAAGGAGTGATAAGATTGGATGTTCCTTGTCAAACTTCTGTAGCGAATGCCTAATACGCCCACCGACACGTAATAATTTATGTTCATCGAGAAATACATTTAACGACAAAACTTTGGAGGAGCTTTGTCACCAAGTTATTAGAGGGAACGGCCTGGGCGTTTTAAATATGTATATTAATACACCAGATATACGTATATATTTTAACCGCTGCAGAATAAGATAGAAAACTATAGAGCAATACCGTTACAATCCGCAAAAGTCGACTCTTGAATCGAATAAACTACAAGAAGCTTTGTAGTTGCTTTTTGACTTTACGAAATACGTATTCATATTTAATATTCAAAAAAATAAACCAAAATGACTATGTTGTATACCTTTTATTTTATTTATATTTTCATTCACTTTCTTTTAATTTCAGTGATGAATTGACATTGGAAGGGATTAAACAATTCTTTGTCGCTGTAGAAAGGGAAGAATGGAAATTCGACACGTTATGCGATTTATATGATACCTTAACGATCACGCAAGCTGTAATATTCTGTAATACAAAACGTAAGGTTGACTGGCTCACAGAAAAGATGAGAGAAGCTAATTTTACAGTTAGTTCTATGCACGGTGACATGCCGCAAAAGGAACGTGATAATATCATGAAGGAATTCCGGTCTGGTCAAAGCAGAGTTCTTATCACTACAGACGTTTGGGCTAGAGGGATAGATGTGCAGCAAGTCAGTCTTGTTATTAATTACGATCTACCCAACAATCGTGAATTATATATACATCGTATTGGTCGTTCCGGCCGTTTTGGACGAAAAGGTGTTGCTATCAATTTCGTCAAGTCCGATGATATAAGAATATTGCGAGATATTGAGCAATATTATTCTACACAGATTGATGAAATGCCGATGAATGTTGCTGATTTGATTTAAGTGTTGTTTAAAATAATGTACAGGTTTTTGGTTTTACATTATGATTTATTAAAAAGAAACATTTCATACATTTTTTGTAATTATATAATTATAAACTAAATATTCTCTTACAACAAAAATTGTATGTGTATTTATTTATATTACCAAATACATAGCTAACAATAAAGCTGTTCAATCTTAAATTGTTTAAACTAAAATTTGAATTCTTTATACTTCTTGGTTTGCTTGGTTTCCATATTCTGTTGGCGTTTTCGTTTGCTCTAAAATGAAAATATGGTTATGTATGAAAAAAACTCCAAAATTTGACATAATAGCAAAAAAAAAAGAATCTTGTCAAATGGTAATAGAAAATATCTAAGGTCATATTACTTTTGAAAAGTGAGATAAGATTTTTCGGAATGCTTTATGTTTAACGCTAAGACTATTAAAAGAGTATTGAAACGAATAGAAAAATTAAATTGTGTCTTTTTAAAGGCATACTGACAGCACCAGAAATCGCGACCGTGCATGAAAAATGTCTGTTACTAGAATTAAAGAAAGATTAAAAGCTGCAAATCGTCACGACCGCATTGCAACAAAAAAAAAACCTACTTCGACAGGGAAACAGGCAAAAACGGCTACAGTGGACAGGAACACATAGAGATTGGACAGTGAATGATTGCAAAAGGGTGCTATGGACTGATGATTCTAAGTTTGAGGTGTTCGGATAATCAAGGCGCATTTTTATAAGAGCGAAAGCCCAAAGAATGTTGTTGGATTGTGTAGTGTCAACTGACAACTCTGCTTATTTGGGGTTGTTTTTCCTACGGCCGCACAGGGCGATTGAAGCGAATCGAAGATATTTTGCGAAAAGAGGGTTATTTAGAAATACTGGATAAAAATGCAAATCTATCGGGGCAACGTCTAATCGGCGAAAATTTTGTATTCATAAAGGACTACTACAAACACTCAGCAGTGATATGGAAAAATTTCTTAAATGAAGAACAAGATAATGGGACTTTACAAATAATGACATGGCCGCCGGAAAGCCCCGATCTAAACCCTACCGAGCTGATACGGGATGAATTAGACAAGAGGGCCCGAAAAGTATGCCGTACCTCCGTAGGCCACCTGTCGAGCATTTTATAAAAGGAATGGAAGAATATGCTATCCTTGAAAAACTAGTGGAGCGGATGCCTTCGCGCAAAAGGGAGTTTCTTTGATGAACGGAATGTTTAAGAAGTTTTTGTTTATTTTTCGTTAGAATTACTTTTCTTTTACTTTTATACTTTAATTTTAATTGCTATTAATAAAATTCAATAAAAATATTGTTTTGAAAAAATGGGTGAATATTTTCTTCTTTTTTTATGGACGGTAGTGTACATTATATATCAAAATTATATAAAAAAATTCAATGTTATAAGTTTGTCTTAATATATTTCTAGAAATTTTTGCGTTTCTCTAATTAATTTTCTCCTGTAAAAAAATCTACGGTTAGTTTTCTTAAATTAATAACAAACCTTTTGTTTAGCAACATGTTCCGCCAACATGTCGCTTAAGTCCTCTTTTTGAAGTTGTGACTGATTTTCTCTCATTTGTTGCTCGTAACGAACAGCCATTGCGTCACTATCCATATCTAATTCTGATGGGTCCAATGCTAATTCAACAGTTCCCTCCTTTTCTGGCTGAGCTTGATTTACACCGCGTCTAGCAGAAATCACCGCAGGTGGCGGTGCTCCAACTCCAGTCATGTCATACACATGTGAGCTTGCCATCATTGCTCCACCAATGCGTTCGTTTCGTTTTTCTGGTATTACGTGGAACAACGCAGGAGTTTCTCCTCTGTAATTGATGTAATGTATTAATTCTGGAAATATTGCAACGCATTGCAGTATTTAGAAACAAAAGACCTTGTATGTATTGCGCCATAAAAAATATGAATTGGTATTGTTAAGAATTACATGCTGAATTAAACTATGTGGTGTTATATAAATTAGAGTCATGTGAAAATCTAGTATAAAAAATACCCTTCCATCTCGGCTTCAATCTTCTTCTTCCTAAGTTCAATCGTTTCTGGAGTTTCCATTCCTGCAGGTATGCTTGTAAGTCCACTTGGTGTTACTAACCCCTCAGCCGGAGTAACTAAACCGGTCTCATCTACCTGTTGTTTATCTTTGTCATCCTCTTCCTCCTCTTCTTCACTTTCCTCTTCTGACTCAGATTCTAATTCTCCCCATAAGGTCCTGTCTACTGTTGCATCTTCGGCTATGTCCTAAGAAAAGTGTTTTTAAAATTAAATTACTTTAGTAGGTACATTTTGACGAGACTAATTAATTGTTTTAATTTCATTAGCATCATGAATTGACAAAACTTAAATGATTATCAATTACAAAAACACGAAAACGTAAAACGTTTACATATGTACAACTAAATACATGCTTGTGAAATGCACTGTTAATCAAAAACAGCTTACATTATTAATGTAACGTGGAGTATACACAGTGCTCTATTTTAATTAATCTATTATCACTAATTAACAATTGATGTTTCCTAATAACTTGTATCAATTGCAAACAAGATTGGCAGGTTATTAATTATTTTTAAGTGTAGGTCTGTGATGCGATTTAAGACAATCACAACCAGCATTTAACAAGGAGCGAGGAGTACCACAAAAAATTCAGATTCGAATTCAGAATCTAGGTTAGACCAAGTGCTATCGCATGTTTCTGGTGATAATTGGCAAAATTATGTTAACCACGAAATCAAGAATATAACACCATTTGTTTTTATTTTTTTTTATAATTTGTTCATTTAATTAATGTGGGGATATTAAAGCTGGGTGAATTACAGGGTGATCCAAAAGAATTTATTATTCACTTGCCATCGGGATTGTCTTCTTCGACTTGACTATCAAATACCATATAAGTTATATTGTTTTCTATATAAAAGTGACTTGTCAAATGTAGGTACATTTCTTTTGATACCATTAAATCATGAATGCATTTATTTTTCTTGTAATAGTATAATTATGTTTCCAATTATGTAACAATAAAAAAAAAAGAAAACTGGTGTATTTTAGTTGTTTTACATTTCATTTAGTATTTATAGTGATTAAATTTTTCTAATGCAAACATCAAGTTGATTACAAAAAAAGCGAATGTTATAAGTCTGCGGTTAAAGTGTTCATCACTTTAATAAAGTGTAATTTATGCCTACACTACAACTATTTTACAGTACAACTAGCAACTTGAAATAATGGAAAAAGTTTAAATATCTTTGCGGCAAAATTTTTTCGTAGATTTTTCACTCTGTCACAATTTACGGCAAAACATTTATAACATACGTAAACGGAAAGATCAACAATTTAGGTTCAGAAAACAAAAACGTCATCGAAAATTCGAAGGACTAACAAACAGACAGACTTACATCTGCATTCACGATGTTTGTCCCAAAGACATCTCCGTAAAGTGGTTTACCATTTTCATCCACGGGAGGTTTACCCCATCCACCAGCATGGTAACCAAACGAGCATCCTTCAGGAATAGGAGCGTTTAGGCCAGGAATTTTGAGATTTGGATAACTGGGTGGCGGACCATATCTTTGCATAGCAATCAACCATGGAGGCGGCACTTTATTCGCGTTCGGCCCAACTGGCATACCTAAAGCTGTTCTTAGTTCTTCAGAGAGGTCTCCTGGTTTCTTTTCTTTTAGTCTAGTCTCGAATTCTTTTCCTTCATAATACAAGTCACCATGAATTGTCATCTTAGGTTTTGTCTGCCATCTACAATAGCGAAAAGTTTTTATAGAGGATGTTATTTAACTACGAAATTTTTGTATAGAAGTAAGGTATAGGTTAATGGAAATTGATTTAGGAGAAAAAATATAACATAAATATGCAATAAATAAAGAGGGTATAATTTTTTAAATTCGTACCAAAACTTTTAGCCATACCTGACAACATCCCGTCTTGATGATAATAACACAATAACAATAAAGAGCAATGAAAAAAAAAGCAACAATAAAGATAAAACAAAACTGTATTAGTTTCCTTTTATTTCAAAATAATCATAAAAATCAAATAAGAATACGCAAAAACTTCACCTATATGCTATCTAATCATAGATATTTGATAGTTTCATAGTGTGGAGCACATTTATATTAGTAGATGTGGTCAAAAATTTTAGTCCGAACTTCCTAGGTTTATAAAATGTACTTTCAATTTTGTTTAAAAATAAGTTCTAGGAAAAAGTGATACATACTATCAAAATATTAGATTTTACTAACTTGAAGAAGGCGTCATGCAATTTCTGGTAATCAATGTCAATCTTTCCCAATTTTGGTCGGGCTCTTTCGCGCATTTTGGCTTTTAGCGTTTTGGATTCGTCTTTATCTTGCAAAGATGCACGCATTTCCATAATTCCCGTTCGTTTAATAAAGTCAGGTAAGTTGAAAGGAGGCTTTTCAATTCCACGTTTTCCTTGAAGATATTTTCTCTTAAAACACCAATGTCTTGGTACCTGTACTGTATTTCTATGTGCCTTGAGTTGGACTAAAAGTCTAGGATCTCGAGCTGTGACATCATGCATTTCGACGACATCAGGTCTGCTCACAAGCTGTTTTAACTCCGCTACACTTAATCTTGTTATTTTTTTTAGTTTGCGCTTAGACATTTTGCTTTTATCTTCAATTTTTTTCTAGAAAATAATAACTGTTTTTCAAAGTGGGTCTCTCCATCAATAATACTGTTTAATATTTGCTACTATACAAAACTATAAATGATGTCGAGGGTAGTATTCATGGATTATATAATATTATTGCCGTTGCGAAACCCTCTTTTTATAGAATATGCAATTTTTTAATGTTACTCTCAACCCACTGTCCAATATCAAGTATCGTGCAGTATTACTGATTGGGTGACGCGCCTTTTATTATGAATAACAAAATATCAGTAGGAACAATATAGGTCTTAAACAACACTTATTATGGATAGATAAAATTTAGAATACAAATTTGCGAGGACAATCGGTTGTCTAGTACGATTAAAATCGAAAGGAACTTGAACAGAAAAAGGAAATATCTATAATTTAATTTAGACATATTATGCATTGTATAATTAAATTTAAAATAGGCGAAAGAAAACTACTACTCTACTTTCTCACGTTTTGATATTACATACATTGTAATATTAGCAAATAGTACTTGTTTCATATTTGCCTCGTACATATCCTACTATTCCTTTCATTAAAGTATGAATACATTATATATTTTCTAATTTTAAAATATCCTGCCAATATAAAATAATTAAAATAACCTCTGCAAACTTTGTTCCTTGCCTTGTTTCTAATTCTGGTATTTTCATGTTTTGACGAGATAGGTGTATGTTTCGAGAATGATGTACATAAAAACTATCGAATATTGCTATTATACAATAGATACGAATATGGCAGTTATAAAATAAAAGTAATGTATGAAGTGCGATTTTTAATAAAGTTATGCATATATATTTGAGATGTAATATATACTTCTTTACCCAATATTTTCAAGATGCTATATGTATTCATGTGTTCGCGCAGACATATTTCTTTCAACTTTACTTATTAAAGCTCTTTATAATATAACTACACGCTAACTACAGCTACGGCCATATGTTAAATTTGGTATTAAGTACGGAAAATTGTCCATAATTCCATTTTTTAGATATATTAATTATAGTGATGCCACTAGAGGAGAGTGCGTGTGATTAAACAACTACCGGAGAATGTAAATTTACGTTCGAAAATCCTAACGCATAACTTTGCTGAGCATAAAACATCAGGAGCTATTTGCGCGGGGAAAAAGGTAATCAAAAGTGGACGTGGATAAGTGGACTAAAGTGATATGATTGGACGAATCCAACATAATCATACTTATCCCCTTCATAATATAAATAATCCTATCTTATTTTTCTCGTTAAAATAGAAGATAATGAAATCTAGCCGTCCTTTTCGTTTATGAATTACATGTGTACAGTCCACTTCAAGCTAGCCATATTTGTTACTTGAATGGTTCACATGGCGGTGAAAGCTTTATGGTTTGGAAAAGTGTCAGAATAAGAAATGAAGTGTTTATGTGGGAAGGGCGAATGAATAATGTGCAGTGTATCGACATGTTAAAAGTTCTAGACTCGTCTAGTGCAAAGTTTTATGACAGCATTTCAGCACATTACTATTTTCAGATATCCCGCCCTTGCTCCGAAACCCATCACGCTCTTCAGTGGTTTCATGAAAACAGCCTTTAGATTGATTACCACAATCCTCTGATCTCTCTTGTTCAAAATCTGTAGTACATTTTAAAAGAAAAAGTACGCATAATAAAATAAGCACTTAAATAAACAATGGGCATCAATGTTTCCCGACACGTGTGATAAATTCGCTGTTAAATACAGCTTTTCTCATTGTATGTATTTAAGAGCGTCTTTATCTTTGGTGTTATTTTCTAGGCATTCCTTTAGATGTGATAAATTGGTAGTGGGTAAATAAAAAAGCTTTAAGCTTTAATAAATGTCAAAGAAAAGACCACAAAACAATAGATTCAACAAATTGCTATTGAATAGCTCAATAAGCTTTTTGTTTTAATTTTTAATGTTGAAATCTACGCTTCACATGATCGCAGCTATATTTAAGCATGTTATTAATAACTTCTAGATTTACAAAAATTTATTAGAATTAGAATTTTAACATACATCATCTCCTTCTTCGTTTTCGTCATTGAATTGATCACCTGCTGTACCTAAAGATGTTTTGCTTGAAAGGGACGTTGGCATAGCTAATATTGGCGGAGGGATATTAGGTGTAGGATCGGATATTTTAAACGCTTCAAATATATGGTAGAATTGACGATACTGAGGTGCTAGTTCATGAAGTCCCAATGTTTCTTGGATATACCTGGAATTAAGTTTATAAAAATACTCATACAATAATTAGAACGACGCAAAATATATGGGTGACTGTACTAACAAATGTAAGTATAAATGCATATATAGTCATAGAGAGTACAAACGTATAATTCATTCAATTAGAGAAAGATACTCTAATGTCTGTAGACGAGCTTTGGTTCGTTAACGCGTAAAATTCAGTGTTGGTACGTGATCGATAGTGTATTGGGTATTCTGAATTCTATGCATATAGGTTTTTATTTTGTTCTTAATTCCACATTTTTATAACTGTTTTAAAAATAGTATATTTCAAAACTCCCGTATCAATTAGATGTTGCTGTTTTTATATACCTCCAGGAAAGAACATCACTGATAAGCTTAATACCTTTTCCCGTGTGTTTACATCCCATTTCGTGTAGCCTTCCATGACAAAAGAGTACCTTTCTCTATATGAATGGACTATATCTTCACTACATCTCTTTACCACACGACTCCTACAGATGTACGTATGCGCGCCAATGAAATACTCCATATTTTTGCATCACTGTTATAATGATTTAGCTTCCTACTTACTCTACTTCAACATCTTCTGTCCCCCCATTTGCAACTTTGTCTTCGTTCCCTTTTTCTACCTGCATCTGGTTCTTTCTGTTCTTTTTTCTCTTTTTTTTACGTTTATTTTTGCTGATTTTTGTATTGTCTTTCTTTCTATCACTTGCTTCGATATCGTTATCCTTAAAAAAAGTATTAAAAATATATTGTAAAATAAAAGTAATAAAGATTTTTACGCAAAGGTACCCAAGATTGTATATAGAAGGTGCCCCAAAACTTCATTAATAGACAGTATCCTCATTATTCAAAAAGAAAAAAAGAATTGGGAAACAGCTTGGAAAGGCATCTAGAAGTTCTTTTGGATGCATCATAGGAACCACGTTTGTGATAACCGATAAGGATAAACAATTAAAAAATTCGGAATGAAGATTTTTAATCATCCCCCTTGTGGTCCTGATCTCCCGCCCAATGACTATTATTTCTCCCGATATCCCAAAAACTGGCTTCCATCTAAACGTTTTGAAGAAAATGAGGAATTGAAAAAAAAAAATTACAGCAAAATTGACTACAATTCCAGACGGTGAAATTTTATACAGAAGATTTGAAAAGTTCTTGGAACTGCATAGTAATTATGTAGAAAATAAAGTAAATAAGTTAATTATTAATTTGTAATTTTTTCAGTTGTTTGCAGTTTATTCCTAATTGGTTCTTAATTAGTTATTTTAGTAACGTTATCTATCTCATGACAATTCTTCAGACACTTACTGAAATAAATATATGAGATAAAGTTTTCGCCAATGCGAGGTAAATCAAAGAGAAATCGGTATAAGCTTAAAATGCATAAAAAAATAACAATTGGTGTTTGTTAAATTAACTTTTAATGTTGTTAAATAAAATATACATATGGCGGTTCTTCTTTCAAGAAATATTAATTCAACTTTAAAGTAGGTTTAAAAGGCTTTTACACTACATAAATCAATTTTATTAATGTTAGGGTTAACAAATCATAATAAATAATAGTTTGCTCTGAAGAATGTGCCTTCTAATCAGTCATATATTTTTTAGTTAAAAAAATTTAAATCAAGCATGCTAAAATTTTATCCAGGGAAATACATATCAAAATGATCGTAATTCTCAAGATGCCACTTTTATTTGATTTTGTAGCAGTATGGGGCTTCTTACTTATTAGTAATAGCTGGATAGTAAACTGGTGCTGTACAATCAAAAAACTAAGTAAACCAACTGGCTACTTCCTACATCAAAATCTGGAGTCCACTGGTTAATGTATATTTTAACATACTTTAAATATAATATAAACTAATGAAGAAAGATATCATACCGTATGTTCATCTTTTTCCCATGTAGAAATGTCTTTATCTAATACATTAATAGATTCTTCATTTACAGAATCTTCCACCCCTAATTCTAAAGCTCTCTGATTTTTTAATGCTAATACATCTTCTAATGCTTGAGGTAAAACAACAACTTCTGAGTTGCTGCTTTCTGCCATTTGTCCAGGTGGATCTACCTTTAATGAAAGTAAAGATGGTAGTTGTTTATCCCCTTGTGAAGTGTTCTGTGTTTGATCTGAAAGTAACAATAACAATGTTGCTATAATACAAACTTAAAGTTAATTAACCAAAATTTTCGCCGGTCCAGGGTATACCAGGAGGTGGCGGTCCACCGATAACCATTTGTTGATCCATTTATTTGTCGTTGCACGAATATTTCTTTAAAAATGTTAATACACCGGAGAACAAATTGATCTAAGATTATTATCTATATGTAACCTCTTCTTTACTTCTTTCTCTTCACAATGTACAATGTACTGTAGGTCCTATAGGTATTATCTTTTCCATGACTGCAGGCAAAGAAAGTTGCCTGTTTTAATTAGGAATACTTCTGTGGCGCCAATGTGAACGCGTGGAAGAACTAACTGGCGCGCGACATCTGTCGTGCAAATTGGATATTATTCTAAAATTAAATATTATATAATATGATAGTTTAGACTTATTTATTAACTTTATAGACATTTGGTGTATATAAAATTGTGCAACATAAAAATAGAATCTGCTAGCAATGTAGTAAACACAAATACAAATAAGATTAATAAAAATACTTAATTGTGATATTACATAGCGTCACGTTGATGTTAAAAATTGAAATATGAAAAAAATACCTAAATTTGTATTGTAATATTCATCTATCAGATACACTTTGATACACTTGTCTGTACATACATCTAATGAAGTCGTTGAGATTAAGAACAATAAAAATACATTGACACAAAGAAACATAATAAACTTAGAAAGATAAATAACACTAATGTTACAGGTGTATGCACTAATTTATTATAAGTGATAGAACTATAATTTTGCAATTAATAGATGCTAATATAAAAACGTTAATCCGATAGCGGTATATATAAGTTTGTTTCACGAAAGACGATGTAGCGACAATTCCGCTGCATAAAAGATCTAACCGCATGCTTGATCATGATGTATTGCAGTGTTATTTCCCTGATTTATGCTTAGGGGCGCGTTCAAAATTGTGGAGTGTCGGTGCGCAGGTGCACTCCCAGTGCTCTCTTAATGTGAAAGTCTGATTGTCCCACGCATAGATAACTCCATCCATGTTCCTACGATGAGTTGCACACCACTGCGTTCAATAATAGAAAATATTTCACTCAGGGTGCACTCTTTTGCAACCAAGTTTGAACTTGGTTCTTTTTCGGGCATGCGCAAGATGTATATATTTCAAAAACAAGTGATTATGGTTCATTTCTGTTATCGAATGTGCTTATTTTATATATTAGCCAACATCTTGCGGGTAGAGAATTAATCCAAGTTAAGTGTACACCGCAATTAAAAAATGTATGGCTTGGAAGTACACGCTAACAGCTCGTGTTTAATAAAGCTGTTATAATGATTTTATTTCTATGGTTAGCAGCCATGGGTAAATAGTATCCTAGCTAATTTAATTTGAAAAAACATTTAATATGCATAAATAATACTTCAATTAACCTGATAAAACAATCTTGTTAGCGACAATTCAAATTTTCCTCTTTCTTTCCCGCTTTAACGTGTTTGCGTCCAAGAGCGTTCGAAAATTGAAGGGACATTCCTGTCACATAGTACGCACATCGAGGGTGCACACAGAGATAACCAGGGTGCATACTTGGTCCACACCAGTGGCCACTACACACCACGTCCTCTATTTTCGAACGCACTCCAGGTGTCAGTCAATGTACAGTATGGCACATAGAAGCGGAGATAAATGATTCCTTGCTGAATTAAAATCAATGAATTTCCAAGTTTTATTGTTGCAGGAAAAATAAATTGTATGCCATTAAGTGCTTCACCAAAAAATTTCATTTTTTAAAAACAATACACATAAGGTGAGAGTTTCCCCAATCCTGCCCCAATCAATCATTTTTTAAATCTCGGGGATAATTTAGGTTGGTAGTTTGGTAGCTTGGCGGTAAAGTCCATGGTCCATATTCGCTCGTATTGCTCTGAAAAAAACTCTGAATGCGACCCATATACGGCCTTCATTGTCGGAAATACCAACTTAGATTATCTTACTTGACTTGGATGCAACTGTTATGCTCCATAAATAAAACATGTTTTCTTAAAAAGGCATAAAAAATGCCTGTAAAACATAATGCGGTTGAATACCGCTACTTCTGGTAATCCTTTCTTGTTTAAAATCGGATTGGCAAGACTGCAAATAATCACCACAGAGTATCTCAGTATTTTCTGTGTAGAATAATGTATGGAAATAGAACATGTACTATTTAAAAATCCATCTGAAAATGTACACATTTACTGTATGCTATGGTACATGGTCATGTATATAAGAAAGTGAAATTCTATACAGAATCATGCACCGTGTTAAAGGGCCCTAAGTAGTAATATAGTATTCTTACCACACTCAAGGTTCAACCATGAATCACGCTTAAACTCCAACAATTGAGTTGTATAATCGAATGGTTTGGTTATAATTTATAAACCTGTATGATTAATGATCAGTTAACTTGTTAAATAACTCGCCCGGTATTGAATAGATGTAAATCAGTGTAAATGGTGTAAATATACCGTGAATGCAATTAAACTTAATATTTGTGTAAGAATTTAAGTATATAACAACAAATAGTGTAACTTTGTATAATAGAAAATTTAATTATAATTTACGTATTGTACATCTTTCTTTTCTTTATGGTGAATTTATTACATTTGCAGTTCTAATCATTTGCACTTACAACTCCATCATTTAAAGATTTAATCTATGATGGACTTTTGTGATTGTGCAGATAAATGTAAAAGTTCAGAACATGGAGAAATATTGTGTATATCACTGACGAAGAGAGATGTAACAGATGCAGAATTGTGCGCATATTTCAATCAAATATGTTTTTGTTGTGAAGCAGTACGTGATACTTTTGGAAGAACTGCTCTACATTTGGCAGCATCAGTTGGAAGAGCAAATGTTGTTAAGTGGCTCTTGAGAAGAAAACAAATCAATATAAATGCAAAGGATTTTGAATCAGGATATACAGCTTTACATAGAAGTATATTTTATGGAAAAATTAATGCCGCTGTTACACTTTTAAAAGCAGGTATAATCCAACAAATACATTTTAAATAATATGTTATTGTCAGTTTTCCAGGTGCAGGCAATTTACTGGATTATGAAAACTTAACATGTTTAGAACATGCAATGAAAAACTACCCGTTTTCTCCAAGTAACTACGAGGATGGTGAGGTATATGTATGGGGAACAAATTCAAATTATATCTTTGGCATTCAACAAGCACGCCAAACTCCTGATATTTGGGATATTTTTCATAAAGAATATCAATTTGAGTTTGTAAAGCAAATAAATTTGGGAAAGTTTCATTGTGTTGTAGTAACAGGAAGTGGAAATACATACTCATGTGGCCATGGTCAAGGTGGACGATTAGGTTTGGGTTCAGAGCAAACTATTCTTACCCCAAAACTAATAAAATTTACTGATACTCAGCGACAATCCCCTATTTATTGCATTCAAGCAAGCATTGCAAGAGACCACACCATATTTCTTACTGAATGCGATGATTCATATCAGGTATATATTTCAGTTTTTGTCCCTCTTAAGAACTAATTGTTATGTTTAACAATTATATACAAAGTGCGTTTTTGATCCTCATTTATTTGCTAGTCATATTACGTTAACAGCAAGTACATGTCTTTGCTTTAGTTAAAATACTGATTCAACAGTCAGAATAATGTTAATATACAGAATATACTACCTGGAGTTTTAATGCAAAAAATATAGAAGAGTTGTCATTTGAAATTTTACAGGAAGTGGTTTTGAGTTGTTCTCTTTATTTAAAATGATTTTTGAATTCTATTAGATTAGAAATCGATGTCAACTTGATTTTAAATAGAACCCCTTACCTTTTGTTATTGACATGAATTTCAGATATAATTTTAAGGTTAGCCTTCCTTAGCCTTGCTTTTAAAATTAGTAGTCGTTTTTGGGTTATTTAATTTTTTGTGGATGGGATCATTTCATTTCTTATATATCTTTGCCCTTTGTTATTGATAACATTTGTATTCTCCCCCCTTTTATTCAAAAGTTTTGTCATGTGAGGTATTGAAATTTTGATGGCACCGCTTAGACCATATGTGGGCAACAACCGGCCCGCTGTAAGATTTGATCCGGTCCGCGAGACATTTTGAAAAACCCAATCAAACAAAAAAAAATTCACTAATTACTCATACTCACTCCAAATGAGGAAGATCGAGTGCTATGGGGTTTGTCGCTTGCTCCTGCGGAATCAAGCAAGCGAGCAAGCCGAGTGGCGGCGATCATCAAAGAGTGAGGCGGCAAATCATCAAAGCCTTTGATATTTGTCGCCTCACTGGCGGCGCAACAAAAGATTATTGCTTCTCAATTGTTCTACACTAGACGATTCTAGATCATTCCTTCATGTTGCCTATATAAGCGGGTGTAGTTCAGTTCTATTTGAGCTACCGAGGTGATAACTTCGACAAGCGATATCCTAGCGAACTGCTAGTGCCGTCAATTTGTTTTGTGATTTTGTGTGCATCTTGAGTGAATTATATTTTGTTATTAAGTTTATCGAACGAAAAGTAAACGAAAATTATGTCTGGTGGAGAGAAACGAAAAGTAGATGCACAGGGTCGCCAGTTTCAAGAAAAATGGACTGAAGAATTTATCTTGCACAATGGTAAGCCTATTTGTTTGCTGTATAATGAATCCATTTCAGTGATGAAAGAGTTCAATATAAAGAGGCCTCACTAACTCAACTAAGCATCCTATGCTGCACTCACTGCACTAAATAAGAAAAGACAATATCCAGAAACTTACCGCAAATTTGGAAAAACAGCAGCAAATGTTTCATAAACAAAGAACACAACTTGAAGGCTAGTTTTATAGTTAGTTCAAAATTGGCAGTCATTAAAACCATCTGCCGAAGGAGAATTTATCAAGGGGTGTATGTGAGAAGTTTGCAGTGTTTTGTGTCCTGAAAAGAAAAATGAATTTGAACAAATTGGTTTGTCAAGACGGACTGTTGCCCGACGTATAGAAATGATGGCTAATGATATAGAAACAACTCACGTATGGCAGGTTTTGAATCATTTTCAATAGCATTAGACGAGAGCACCGATTTGTCTGACACAGCTCAACTGGCTATATTTATTCGAGGTGTTGATAAAGAGTTCACTGTTACTGAGAAATTGCTTGCTTTACACCCGCTAAAAGAAACCACTACAGGAGAGGACATTTTTAATGAAGTTCAAAAGGTATTCAAGTTTTGGCTTGCCATGGCCAAAATTAGTTGGTGTATGCACAAATGGTGCACCTTCTATGGTCGGCTTACGTAACGGTTTCATCGGAATTTTGTAGGAAAAAGCAACTGAATTAAATGTGCAAAAAGATAATTTGATAGTCCTTGAATGTGGTAGTAAAGGCCATCAATTTCATTCGATCCCGAGGGCTTAACCATCGTCAGTTCAAGGCGTTTTTGGATGAAATATCAGCCGAATATGAGGACGTAACATATTAGTGTGAAATCAGATGGCTAAGCAAAGGAAAAATGCTGAAACGGTTTTACGAGCTTAGAAATGAGATAGCAAATGTTGTGCAAATAAAAGATAAACCACTATCTGACTTGAGTGACCCCAAATGGATATGTGACTTAGCATTTCTGGTCGACCTTACAGGCCATTTGAATGAAACTCCAAAAACAAGGACAGTTAGTAAATGATTTGTACAGCCGTTTGAAAGCGTTTCAGGACAAAATCCGTTTGTGGGAGGCATAGATGCTGTCTGGTAAGAGTTACCATTTCACCACGCTATCTGCGTATGACAATACTGCTTATGCTCAATATGCTGAAGAACTCAAGTTACTCTCGGAGCAATTGTCGAACAGATTTAGCGATTTTAAAAACATGGAAGACAATTTCAATTCATTTGCTACTCTAACAAAAAGTAATGTACAAAATGTTCCAAGAAAAGTCACTTCTAAAATCGAAATTTGAAGACGTGGAGTTGTGCGATTTCTACAAAAATACCTCGAAGAAAACCATTTTCCGGAGCTTAGAAAATTCGCAAGAAGATTGATTTGTGCCTTTGGCAGTACTTATAAATGCGAACAGTTCTTTTCAATGATGAAAGTTAATAAATCAAAACATCGTACAAGGCTGACTGACGATAAATTGGAAAATTCTTTACGTCCTTGTATCAGTGGAATTAACCCAAACATCGATGGATTACTTTCCCAAATTCAAGCTCAAGTGTCTCATTGATTTCGTTGTTGCTATTTAACTTTCGTAGTTTGTAATAATTCAAAATTTCACGATTTAATTATAATGTTCTACCTATTTTTTTCATTTCATTTCCTTATTTTAATAAATTGCATTATAATAGCATTGTCGTATTATTTCATGTCTGATATCTATCGCAAAAAATTATGAACACTACTTTAAAATGCACTACTTTTAAACGCGGCCCGCGAATGTATTTGCACACTAAAGTTTGGCCCAAAACTGTCAAAGGTTGCCCATGCTTGGCTTAGACAATTGGAAGTTGTCGTTAAAAAGTTATTGATGACGTTATTATTTGAATATCAAAACTGCGGGAAACTAATTTTGCCACGTACAATACATGTATATAGACAATAATGGAAATAATAATGCCACAAAACATGTGTACCCCAATGGTAACATCGAAGTAATAAAAATATGTTGTCAATAAAAAGTATTCTAAACCTAACAAGATAAAAATATCTACTTCCGAATTGTCAATTCAATTTTTTTTGGCTACATTGTACATAGAAATCGTTGTTTACGTGGGTTTCATTTGGGTATACAGCGAATAGTACCCGGCTCGGTGGCCCAGTGGTAAGAGGACCACCACTTGAAGTTGGTAACTCCGGTGTCGTGCGTTCAAAACCAGCGTCCGACGAGTGCAGTGGCGGGGGGTGACCATTCGCCTTTGGGAAAATAATTAACGGCGCTGTACCCTTCACGGCGAGGAGGTGCAGTAACAAGGCTATTTAACACTTTACACACAGTTTCCTACACCTTATGGCTCCTGCACTTATCACAAGCTAAAATTGCTTATTTGGGCCACTTACCACAGAAAATAGAATATTACTAGTACCCCCAAATTCTTTGATGACTTTCGAACAATCTACTGAACTAATTCTAAATTGATTTTGTTACTATCCATTACTGAAAATTCATGTCCTGCAGAAACATTGACTGGATCAGCCGAAATATATGAAATTGCAAACGCACTGATAAAATGATTTCAAGATTATAATGTGGTACAAATCTAAAAGAAATTTGATATAATTTAGTAAAATGATTGGTTAAGATTTCTAATATTGAAGAATATTCTATCTTTTTTGTTTGTAATATGAGTATTACCAGTATTAGATATTTAATTTTTGCAAACACTTGAAGTTAGAGGAAGCTAATTCTAAAATTAACGAACAAGCTGTTTGATAAAGGTGCTCCATAAATTTGAAAATAGCATCAAATATGCTACAGTTTTTAAATAATTACTATCTCCAAGAATCAATTGGAAGAGAAGGTTTGGTTGCAAGGTCACTGACTTCGTTGGACGTTATTCATTCGTTCGTAACCTTGGGGTTTGACTCTATGAGTCCAGGCACATTTTGTACCTTCTCCACTAGAACTCCCACTTCCTCCAGAGCAATTTGTTGTCTATAAAGGCCACTATCTTGCCCAGAGGAAGTTTGAGTTCTCTTGCAGGCTCCAATAGATCCTGTCCGAAGTACTTCTGCCTGAGTGCTTCCAATACCTACACCAATGTTCGCTTACCCGACCAAAGTTATATAGATGCTTACTTAGAAAGTAGTGGCTAATTAACAACTTAGTAATAACTTTAACCTCTTTTTTTCCGCCTAATTAGATTTGCAAAGAACTTAGCATCTGTATTCCCTACTAGTGCTGACCTTCAGTCATCCTCCCTTCTAGTGGAATCCCTTGTGATTGCATATGAAGGATCTGGTCCTACGAAGTTTCTTCAACCATCTTTGGCCAGTGCATTGGCCATCATTTTGCCCTTAGTGTCCTCGTGGTCTGGCAGCCAGATCAAAGATAACTTATTATCTTGTCAGTTGGTTGAGGGATTCTTTTCAATATTTTATTAGTTTCGACTTGGTAATCGGATTTATTATTGCCTTGATAGTTCCTCGACTGTCAGTCATTATGTTGATTTTCCTCATACAGCTTTCCTTTGCAATCATTTCAGTACAGGCTGCAACTGCAAATAGTTCTGTTTGGAAAGCCGTCGCGTGCTTTCTAAAGCTTATAGATATCTTGTCTGGAACTCGAGTCGCAAATGCCGCCTCCTGTACTCCAACCAGATAGCGATCGCTGACCCTTAATCTAAGATATAATTTTTTCAAGGGATATATCACGCCCGTGAAACCACGAGAAGTATATCTGAAGAGTTTATCACTTAGTACAAAGAGCGCACGCATGTTTTCATACATGAGTCATGACGTAGTTTGAGTCGATTCCTTCTTGCACAAGGCATAGCTAAGAAGAAGAACGAATTACGAGCGTTCATCAGCGATAACGAAATAGGCATGGTCCTGTTATCGGAAACCTTCCTTAAGATCATACACTTAACATCCCGAACTACATAACACACAGAACGGATCGAAACACAAAATCTGGAGAAGGAACAGCCATCCTGGTGAGGAAAGAGATCAAACACTACTCAATTGGAATAAACATCGCAAAAATGAAAACTACTGCTGTACATATACACACGAAAAGAGGTATCACTGCACTGTATGCGACGTACAGCTCTCCACAGCACGGCATAGAAGAAGCCGATATCGATGCAGTATTTCATTCTCATCACTCTACAATTCTGGCGGGAGACCCCAATAGTAAACATCCACAATGGAATTCCAAAACTCTGATTCGTAAAGGAAAACAACTTAAAAAAATTGCCGACGACAGAAACCTCACCGTAGACGCACCAACTGAGGATACGCACATTCATACGCCAACTGGGTCAACGGACGTTCTAGATCTAGTAATCCTAAGGAACGTCACGATACCTTACTATCTAGAAACTATAAACGACCTGTCATCTGACCACCTTCCTGGGATTATGACAGTGTGGATTGAGAGTTCTAACATCCAACAAATAATTCGCACCACAAATTGGAAAATGTTTGAAAAGTGTCTAAAACTAAGACCAACGTATATCAGCACCGACAACGACATCGATACAGCGGTAAAACAATTCGAAGAGGACATAACATTGGCACTGAACTCAGCTATAACCACAAAATTTAGAACGCCAAGGGAAACAATACCGGATTACATAAAAATAAAAATACATTAGAAGAAACTGCTTTACAAACAGTATAAAATAACACTTCAACAACATCGCAAATGAAATTAAAAAATACCTTGCCGAACACTACAACCATCAATGAGACGCCAAAATCGAAAATATAAACGACGATGACACCGAACTGCGGAAAATAACTAAAATACTCAAGACAAAAAAAGAAAAGATACCACCGATACGCGGAACACGCGGTATTATCAACAATAATTCCGACATAACCGAGGAGTTTGCTAACTACTTCGAGGAAATTTTCCGCTCTAATCCACCAGTGGACAGGATTACGAAAAATTCACCGACGTCATCAATAAACAAGTTCATACCGAATACAGAGACACCATAAACGTTCAACAAACGACGACCGAGGAACTCCGGAACATCATAAAAACCCTTGGGGACTGTAAAGCGCCAGGACACGATGGAATTAATAATACCGCTATCAAACATCTGACCTTAGAAGCCCTAGACATGCTGAAAGAAATTATAAACGCTATAATTAGACACCAGTACTACCCGAAGACCTGGAAACACGCTACAATTATAATCATACATAAATCGGGAAAATCACAGACATCTATTTCACGTCACGTGAAAGACACAAACTGCCCGACGAAATTCAAATTAACAACCATGCCATCGGATGGGTCAAGAAAGCGAACAACTAACATACACCTGGCGCATCGAGGAAATCAAAAGGAAGATCATTAAAACAATAGTAATACCGATTGCCACCTGCGTTGTTAAACTTTGGCATCAGGCAATCGAAGCGCAAAAGAAAACGATACAGGGAAAACTCAACAAACTAACGCGGTTCGCATCAGGGACACCGAGTTACATTACAAATGCAACACTGTATCAAGAACCCACAAATAAAATAAAAGCCACCGATCTACAAAACAAGATGAAGAGGGAATGGGGTACATCTCCGACCCTCATTCAAAATCAATAGACCTAGCACGAAAGTTATAAGTCGCTCCGTAAGATATTACTCCAGTGAGAACGCAATTGACAGTTTACTTCGACCCCAAGAAGAAAAAGAAATTTAACACGAAGCGTATTCGCATATTCATTAGAATTAGTCTGTTATTCTCGTCAATAGATAAAAGCAGAGGGTGAACAGCATATATTACCACTTAAACCAAACCTATTTAAACGAGGTAAAACATTATTAATAGCAAGAAATCCACATGCAAACTGAATGTATGGGTAAGGCCACCCATACGGCATCCAACAAAGCCGATGGATAAACGGTTGGAAAATTTGGTCAACCTCTTGTGGCAGAACTTGAAAAAATTATTGACGATCACTCGCATTCTTCACCCGAAATATTTGCGGCTACTTTCTTTCTGTCATTGCTAATCACATAAAATTTGCAGTTTCCTGTTTGTCTATATATTAAAATTGGAAGCATATTCCTCATACATGGTGTTTGCACCCTGTCATCTATAGCGTTTACTTCTCAGTTAATTAATTTTACCGTATTTTATTTGCAATGTGTTATGACTATATTATGTCGTCATAAACTAATACAACAATAATAGTTGTAAAGTAGAAGTAAATACATTTGTGAAAACTTGAATGCTATTATTTGTAGTATCGTTTTGCAACAATTTTCTTATAAAAATGAACGATTCTAAAAGACAATAAATAATCAATAAAGTTTGACAAATGGTATTAGGTATCGATGATATTTCGTTTTATCCAATTTGACTTAATTTCATTTGTGAAATACTTTAAAAATTTGCTGTAACTGGCATTACTTTTTTTGTGAAAATGTAGATCGAACGCTAGATATTACTGTAAGTATTCGAATGTTGTAGATATATAGTGTCATGCAAATCTATTCACAATTTTGAACGGATGACACTATTTGCCGCACAAAAACCATTTAAAAAAATATATATCTTTTACATGATTTTCTTTTATAAAGTTAATATTTTAAAAACTACGGGCATGGTAGCGAGTATGCTATTAAATCAGCTATGATGTGGCTTAGTTGACGGGCACTGTATTATTCGCGTTTTTCTGTTTTTATTGCTCTAAGTTTTACTGTTTTAGTTATATTTATTATAAGTTATTATAACTCTTAGTATTCTAGTGTTTGGTTTTTTTCTTTTTTTATTGTTTTTTGTTATATTTTTTAAGTCGTTATTTGCTTTATGTATTGTTAGCTAATTTTTATTTGTAGAAATTATAGTTTACGGCGAAAAAAAGCGGATCGATAACCGGGTAAATGATATGCGAGTATTGTGATTACGACGGGCGTGTGTGAAAATGCGACAAATAGAGGGCATAAACGGTTCGGCAAGACTGACGCTGCATTGATGATTCAACACGACAGCGGCCGACTCCCATTTCTTGCGCGCGGGAATATACGGTAGGTTAACTACTACCTTTAAAACTTTGTAACAAAAAGAAGTTCTTTTACTAGAAAGCTCGTGTAATTATTTTCTTTAGAATAGGTTCTTTTATTGGGTTAGTCATCCGTTCAAAATTATGAAATCAATTTGTTATTATTGCTTGGTTTGTTGATCACATACTTGAATGCAGTAAAGCAAATAACGATACCTATTATTTCTTAAATCAAATCTTTGTTTTAACAAATTCATTCATTTTCGAGTACTAAGACATTCGTGAAATGTACAGGACTGTACCGTACCTCCTTATACAAAACGGCTTGTTCATGTGTCTGAATACGTGTGTTGCATCAAATTGTAAATGTTATTGGAATAATACTGTCAACAAACAATTTAATGTGACAGCTGGTAGTTTCAAACTGTCAAGTCTGATTTTTAATAATACTATAATTATCTTCAACAAATCGTAGTTACATTGGGCTTTGTATTTCTATTACTCGAGCTAGCTGACCGAGCTATTTTATGAGAGATACATAATTAATATGCTCTTATACCCTTTGAATACCGAACGCGCAATAAACAAAACACGCCTACTATTTACTACTCCTAACTTATGCTCGTTGTCCACCAAATCGATCGGATTTGAAACGGGAGGTGAGATTTGAACCAAAAATTGGGTACTAAATCTAAAATAATTAGATTTTTAGAAGATGCGGTAAAATATGCATTGAAACAGGCTGATCCCATATTTTATCTTTAGTCATCATTCGCCCACTGTCTTAAGTGATACTGCTGTTATTTTTACTGCTATTTCTAAAAGACTATTTGCACAGTACAGGTTCATGATGTTGTGCTTGTCTTTTAAAATAGTGATGAAACGTCGCTAGTAAGATACAACCTAGCTAAGAGGAGACAATACAATTTTGTTTTTGCTATTAACATAATAAAATAACTAGAGTTGTTATTTGGGCTATTTCCATCGTTCGTTGAACTTTTATAGTCCGACGTTTCAGCAGTCTTTATTTCCAGGCTGGGTGTGTTGATGGCGGTTGGTGTGGTCGCCATATATGCTGCTTTCAACAGTTTTCCTTTCGTGGCGTTGTCTTTTTTATTCAGGATTGCTACATTGTTTCACGCATTCCTACGCTCCTCTTCCCAAGCATGTTGAGCCAATCGTGACGTATCCGTTTCCCCCAACCGAACCAGTCTCTGGTGTTCTTTGGTTCTGATTGACAGGGGTCTGCCGGTTTTTCCTATGTACGTCCACATTCGCATGGTATTTTGTACACACAGTTCTTAGTTTTCTGATTTTCGTTGTCGAGCTTTTTTTGTTAGCTTCGACCTGTTCGTGTTTAGAGGAGCATAGGATTGCATGGAACCATGTCACTAGACAGACTGCCGAAACGTCGGACTATAAAAGTTCAACGAACGATGGAAATAGCCCAAACAACAACTCTAGTTATTATGATAATCCATCGTCAACAATATCACGTCAAGAACATAACAAAAATTCATACAACATATATTTATTTAAAACAAAATTCATCCACGGCTAAGAGAAATATAGGCAAGGTAGCCAATTTTATTGGAATCGTGACAGTTGAAAGTAAGCTGTAGAAATGGGGTAGGAGGAACTTAAACAAGTCTAACAGGGTCGCCGCCTGACCGCCGGGAACAGATTGTGTAGTTTAAGTGAATCGAACGATTATAATCGTCTTCAATCGTTGCGCCATATACAGCCGTACTTATTTACATAAATCTAAGTTGAAATACTCCCATCGTGTCGGAACGTTTCGGTGGACAACAGGCCTGAAACTAGTAAACCTGTGAATGTCTAAAATCTGTCAACATTACCTTGTTATTGTGAGATTACTGACAATGGATGATAATTAGAGTTGTTAGAAATACTCCAAACAGCAACTCTACTATTGTATTTCAGTTACATGTTTTTGTAGATCTGGTCTTGTGGATTAAACACTCACCATGTATTAGGTATCAACCCACCACCTCAAAAGCAACTGACTCCAAAACGTTTGTCACATTTCAAGCATTTATTTGATGGTGTGTGTGCTGCACGTTACCATTCAGTTGCTTGGGGTCCAAAAGCTATTTACACATGGGGTTTGCATGGAGGACAATTAGGACATGACCAAAGTACTCAAAAATATATAACCATACCAAAACTGATAACACGTCTTTATAAAATGAAATCTGATATTCAAGAAGTAGTTGTAAGCAGTGGAGCAACAGTTGTGCTTTTGACTTCAGGTGACATATTTGTATTTCATGAGTATCAATGTAGAATATTGCCTCCGAGGTTAGTATTAGATAGATTTTAATTAATATTGCTTGTTCAATATCTTACTTGTTGCTATGACGTCATTTGCATTTTTTTTGCAGGCAAAAGTTACTAGGTGTAGCAGTGGTCGGTGGTCGGTTAAATACGTCTTTAGATACAAGTTTATTAGTGGAGAAAAATGCTGAATTAAAAATATTGGCATTAACACAACATGGAAAGATTCTGTTGTGGCAAGAATCTGATCCTCATCTTGTACGGTGTGTCCTGTCTTGCAATAGGGAAATATTGCCAACACAAATTTACATGAATATATGTGAAATATTATTTGTGGATAATGAAGGCGAGGCGTTTCAAGGAACTCTTAAAAATCGGAAAAAGAAAAGCGGCGAATCAAGCACCGCTGCTACAAGAAATGCATTCCATCGATTTATAGACAAAGATGAGTGTCACTTTGTCAAAATAACAAAATTGCCTCGCACACATAGGGCTATATCAATAACCTCAGATTCAAAGGGAGGAAATTTCGCCATAATTCAGGTAATATGGTACGGTAGTTAACACTAGTAGTAAAGAAGGCAGTCTACATTTCGTAGAGCTTTGAAATTAGGAATAGTTAGGTACTTTTTAATAAAGGGTTTCATCCCGCGTTCGGCGTTTGTTCTCAGAAGAATCGAATACGTCCTGACGTTTCAATATAATCACATACTTCTTCTTTTTGAGGTAATCGTGGTTTGAATGTGACAGCCACTTAGTTGGTTTGCTGGACTCCGTTCTTTGGTGCATCTTCCTCCAGTGTCTTCCTTTCTGGAACTTGCTGGGGGCATTTGGGTATCTAGTGTCCTCGAAGTCTTCCCTGAAATTCCTCGCTTCTTCTTCTTTTACCTAAAACAAAAAGACTATTAGGAAAGGTAGAATTTTTGAGAAGAGTGATACTCCCTGACAGGTTACAGTTTCATGAGAGACTCAGTTCACATGTCTTCTGTGTGATCGCGATCTTTAGCGTTGGGTTCTCGTTGGCGGGGGTTTTCTCGATGTAATCCCTATTCAGTTTGTCTAGGAATTCATCCAGGTCTTCTCCGTCGGATACTGCTTTCAGTGCCGGTCTGCGAAGGACGTGGAGTACTAACGCAAGCAGCAGTTTTGTACTTACAAAGGATTGGAAAGCGCGTGAAGCGAAGCACAGTGCTCAAGGTTGTCGATTGACTAGCAACTGGAGCGGAAGATTCTTCAGTGCTCCGGAATGCCATTTTCACCGGGCGATTTCCGTCGGAGAATCCTTTTGATTACCTCTAGAACCTCTCGCGAGGTTAAGACGGTCAGAGGACTAGGGTCCGTCCCGTCGATTTCCTCCAGAGTGTTCTGGAACACACTCTCCTGCTTGGTATTAAAAGTGATTTGAACTCACATTCAGTCTCCTGGTCTAGTAGTCAGAACGTTCTGCGGGGTAATATACATATATATCCGTTGTTAGGCTTACTATACGTAATTTCCTAACTAAATATTGAAATTGCAATTTATCTACAAATTTTGCCAAATAGAAACTACAGCCTACGTGTCTGATCTGTTTCTTGTGTTAAAGTGCAAAAAAAACTTACACCCTATAATATAAATTGGACAAAATGGACCGAGAGAATTATGAAAGTAGTAAACAATGCTGTTATTACCCAAAATTAGTACAATGGGCGCTAAAATCCAGTCCCCATCACACCCTAATTTCAAATATCTCGGAAACGGTACAAATATAGAACGAAATTTTAAAACAAAAATCGGCATAAAATGAACTCCAAATGCTGTTATTTTCGAATTTTAGAAAATCATGGAACTAGTGCAGTGGCTATGAAATAAGTGTGCTCATTCCACCTCTTAATCTCAATATCTCGAAATTGGGATAAGCAACAAGCACAAAATAACGAAAGGTAGTCGAATTAAAAAAAAAACAGGACGAAACGTGATCATTTTTAAATTTTAAAAAATTGAAAATGCTATGCCTATTTCATGCACCGTAACTGACTACATATGCCATTGTTTTAATAAATAAAAATCACTGGTATCTTTGGTATCAGATATCAAAATCGCTGTGCATTGTAGTTAGTTCAATTTGTTATACTCTGTTATTTATGTCTAATATACACATTCAAAATTGAATTTATTTGTTGGAGATTAACATGTGGTTGTACTGCTATAGGCATGCCGATAAAAAATGCTAATAAATTGGTTAACACAGTTTATAAATCAAATTAAAACTAATTTTATCTTTAATAATAAAACATAAGAATGTGTTAATTTATTAATTAGCCTTAATTTATCAATTTTTCCAACAGTTTGTTAATTAAGTTTATAAAAAAATATTTTTATAAACTTAAAATTTAATTTTTCTTCTGCAGGCTGATCCAAAAGCTGGGTTAAATAAGCTTCCAGAACCTGCAGTTGGAACATTAGTACTAGATCTAAAAAATCTTTTGGAAGAAGCGGATGAGGAGGATTTTGTGCATGATGTCCTCTTTAAAGTTGGAACTGTAACGTTTGCTGCACATCGGTATATCGTTTCGAGTTGTAGCAATACTTTGGAAAAATTGGTGTTTAGTGATAACGTTATTGAAATTGCTGATGTGCACCCAGATATTTTTAAGGAATTCCTTTTATGGATTTATACAGGCGATTGTAACCTATTAAATATAGGCCCATGCCCGAAGCATTTGCAACAAATATCAATGCATAAGATAAATAATGATTCCTTAGTGAAATGTACTGAAAATAATCAAGTTGAGGAAGTACAGGATGTCAATCAAATATCGGGGTTTGAATATTGTAAGAAAAGCAAGAGTAACAAAGAAGGGAGTGTTAAGGATGCGGTACGTCTCTTACAAGATCTGGCAAAGAAATTTGAAATTGTAAACCTGGAGAAGCGCCTTTCCATGTTTACGATCAAAAACGGCCAAATTGTTCAGACAAAAAGTTATACAGAATATTACTTCGTTGGTAAGAAGACATTTAATCGGTTCCATCTCAAAGATCTGTATGATGTTAATATTTTAACTAAGGGTGGGCATACACTTCAGGCACATAAATGTATATTAGTGGCCAGGGTGGATTTCTTCCAGAAAATGTACTCCAATAGGTGGAATACGGTATGTGCTTCTTACATTTGCGTGAATATTGAGTAATAAAGATAGTTTGCATGTGAATTGGAGAGATCTAGTATTTGAAGGAAGGCTATAAAACTAGCTAAACCTAATTTAAGCTTAAGTTGTAATGACGAATAGAAATCGTTTTTGGTCTCACTGCGGTGTATGATTGAATTCCAGATATTTTTTACTTCATGATAGCTACTAAAAGAAATATGTTGAACATACAACTGGTTTTCTTTTTCTTCCTTAGTGCCGAATAAATGTTTTGCTGCAACGGAGTATAGAAAGTACGGAATAAAAAGAATAAATGATGGTGTTGCATAAAAAGTATATTAGTTTCTGATGTTTATTACTTGATTGAATGGTTTTCTATAATTGAATGATTCTATTTCCGTTCTCATAGTGTATAACTTGTATTACGTCATAACAAACTAAATCAAATACCTTGAGTAAAGCCAAAACAAAAGGCTAAATATCAACTTAACTGTCAAATTTTATATATTTCCAGGAAAGTTGATGTTTCTTTAATACCTGGTATTTTTGCCAGTATTCTATTAATAGAATATAAAGTGTTGATGTGATTTTTTTACTGTAAATAAGTTACTTGACGAAAGTTGTACAGAATAAGGAAGTAAAACCGTGGGCTCCGTATAGAAGCATTATATGACACGTTAAAAAATTCCTACCGAAAATTGAAGTACCTTTAGGTTTGGCAAACTGTTAGTAGTTGGTTGTGGTTTATATGCAATTGTTAACGATTATTCAATATTATATGGAATACTCTGGTTGGAGTTTTTAGTTTCAGGTTATGATTAATACTATTTACGAAAGAGATACAGAAACAAAAAGCCATAGTCTGAATATGATGATTGTAGTGACAAGTAAAACAACCAAACTTAAACAAAAATTTTAAATGATAAAAACTAAAGAGAAATGATATATTAACAAACTCCGTTGCTTTGTGAATACAAACGTGTGTCAGCCACTTTACAGTTTTTTTTCTCCATTGAATTTAAGTTATATCATTAATTAAAATGTATGTCTGGTAGTGTAGTATGTATGAATTATGTTTATTGCTATTATCACTTCGCTTTCTCTGTTTTGAGAAGTTCAAATATGATCATAGTGAGTGTATTGAGTGTTGACCAAGTTCTTCTATTCTTGTTAATAAGAAGTTAATAATAAAAATTCTAATTCTAAAAAACGTCCCCAGTATAGACTGATTCTATAATAGTAATAAATTATAAATTCATTTGGCAGTTATATGAAGACCCTTATGTTTCATTCTTATTTGTAATAAAATTTGCAGAAAGTTCCTAAAATGGAAGTACAGATCCATTATCCAAAACATGTTGTGGACGCGTTTTTGGAGTATTTATACACCGACAATATTTCCAATCCGAAGGCTTTAGACTATGATGCTCTATGTTCCTTAATAATACTAAGCGACGAGTACTTTGTGGTCAGGCTAAGAGAAATTTGTGAAATCACATTATGTAACTTGTTGTCATTTAAAAATGCAGTACAGTTGCTGAGTATGGCTTCATTGTATAATGCCGAGAAATTGAAGATTATTACAATGAAATTTATTTGCTTGAATTTGTGCGCATTTTTAGAATCAAAGTCATTAGAAAACTTGGACGACGATATATTAGATAAATTGACAAACTTTTATTGCAAATTCAACAAATCGATTCAGACAAGAATTATTACACCATACTCAAACGCGCCATCTGATGAACATATACGAAATATAAGTAACATGTATCCTATATCGCTTGATATAGACGACGAATTTGAAGTAAAAAACAAGTCAACGCCAAAAGTTCAAAGAAAACGCTTAAAACCACATAAAACTAGTACAAGTGAATCAAAAAATGATAGCCCGTTGTTAGAGAACGCTATAATTGATGAGAGTGAGCCTGACAAACCGCAATGGGAAAGTAACTCTCATGACATTGAAGGTGCTACTTATAATGAAACAGAAAAATCTATTCCAATACGAATTAACGCTATAACGAAAGCTCATGAGCAGATTCAGAATGAAGAGGAATATGAGCCACATTTGGTAAAACTAACTTGTGCACAATCCGATGCTGGCTGCAATAGTTTTGAGACATTCTGTGAGGATTTTCCATTATTGAATAGTCCGAGTACGAGTTCCTATAGTAAATCACCAGTTAAATCAGAACGAATCGACAAGCACAAGATAACTAGAATTTCACAGAAGCAAAGAAAGCGCTTATCTTCAGAAGGCAGCACAAAAGAAACCAATTCCGTATCAGGTGCGTATATGTCTGCCAATTTGCCTAGAACTTCTTATAGTGCTT
The DNA here is from genome assembly GCA_023509865.1 of Trypoxylus dichotomus. Lineage (NCBI taxonomy): Eukaryota > Metazoa > Arthropoda > Insecta > Coleoptera > Scarabaeidae > Trypoxylus > Trypoxylus dichotomus. Next base: position 47,833,060 of record CM042075.1, read on the forward strand.
ATCTTTAGGCCTAAAGCTAAAAAGAGCTATTATAAGTTGTAGTTAGTTATCGATTGAATCAAGTTTTTTTGTGAAACTATTAAGCAGAAAATAGTTTTCTATTCAATTTATACTGAAATATTTTCTATTTTTCGTTTTTTGTAATGGAACCGAAAGTAAAGCTTATGGGATTATTTCGATAAAGACAGCGTCAAATAAACGCTAGTTCCTAATGATGTTTGTATGTATACGGCGTCATTTGTGTATACACATTGGCAAGATTGTTTCTAAAACTAAAAGTAATTAAATACTTTGCGTCAACTTCTTAAGAACGACTAAATATAAATATTGTTGTTTTCGCATTAAGGCTCTAGAAACGGGTGCGTTTTGAGACGCGTGCGACTCGGATGCTATCAATATTAATGAATGTAATTACTTAGTTTAATTGTGTTGTTGATGAAGACTCTACACCTACAATATACCCAAGCTAATTTTAACAGAAGTAAAAGGCAGTAAGTAAGTAAGAAATTACCGCCGTACGCATCTCTAACAGCACTCGTTTCTGCAGCCTTATTTCGCATACACAGCAACTCCTCACAGGTTCCCGCTGACTTTTTAGACACTTTTCGTTTCTACATCTTTAATTTTTTCTATTAAGTTGTAGGCTCCTTTACTTTCTTTTAGTTCCAATGAATACGTACGCATAAGGAATTTTAATGAAGCAGTAATAATAATCTCTTTTACTTTACATACAGGGCGGACCGGTGTGCTGATGGTGTTTTTATTACTTGGTAATACCAAAAAATACTTCACATACAAAAATCATAGATATCCAGAAGTATTACAGTTTAAACATACGTTGACATGCAAGGACAATCAAAAAAAAACATATCTTTAAGTTATGTTTTTTAAATAGAGTACTCTGTATGTTAGTACATGTTTAGCATCTACTTAATAATTATAGCTGGCGTAATATATGATATTTTTTGATTTTTATATATTTCCTATTTATTATTAGCAAGTTTTGAGTGACCATTTTAAAAACAACGTCTTATATATGTCTACGTGTTTAAATTGCTGCTGTTCCGTAGTATTCCGTATGTCTGGCCGATTTTGAAGCAAGAGGAAGCGCTTTCAAAATGGAGTTAACTTTGAATACAAAAAGTTAACGTGTGTGAGGAATACATCGTTGTTCTTGTGGAGAATCGCTATAGTTGTACATACAGTAGGCGCTCGGTAACATGATCTAATTCAAACTAAATATGCTCACATTATTGAAATGTTTACGTTAGCGAGCGTGATTTTATTAATAGGATAATTTCTTTTTATTTCGACCTTCCAATTTTATTCTTAACGTAGGCCATTTGTTTGGGAATTTTAGGTTGTATTAAAGAAAATGATAGCTTTTTCTTGTGTTTTGTTTTTAATTGCGTTAATGTTTCGTTGGTGTGATAGTCAACTTTATTAAGCATGTCTGCATAAATCTATGAAGTATTAATGAATCGAAACAGTTTGTTGTGATGTTTTTAAACAAACAAGTGCGGAGCAAGTGCCATAAATGACCAGAAAAAGAAAATACATAGTCTTTTGGTTAGACAACGGAAAGAACAAGTAACAGATACGCTTAATAAAGTTGACCATCATACAAACGAAACGTTACAATTAAAAAGAAAATAAAAGAGGAAATTTATCGTTTTCTTTAATACAACAACCTAAATTTTATTACATCTATAATATTCGTGTATAATAATAAACGAACTACTTCCGGAATTGGACCGTGTCATGGTGAGATATATGTAGAAATGAAATAAGAATAAGAGGAGAAAGAAATAAAAAGGAAAAGAGATAAAAAAAGAAAAAGAATGAGAAAAGGGGCGGGTGCGTGAAATAGAAAGAAAGGTGAAAAGAGTAAGAGAAGGAAAGAGAAACAGAAAAGGAGGAGAGGAGAACGAGAGATAGGTAGGATCTCGACGTTTCGTATCCGTCGTAGGAGGTTTCTTCAGGAGAAATAGGGGAAACTAAAGCGAAAACCTTCAGAAGGTTTACTAAAGTAAAATGCAAACCCATCATAAACATTCATTCAACCGAGTCATCTATGTTGTAGAAGGGAACTCCTTACATAAATCGGCTAAGAACTACATGCTGTTTACGTTATCGGGCGTTTCGATTAGTACTAGAGTATGAATTTTGCTTTACATGAGTGCAATCTTTCTATTATCGGGTGTTTACGTTATCGAGCATCTGCATCTCTATTTGGCAATGTACTGATTCTTCCATTTTATTTTCTTACACTTTTACATAATATTCTTCATGACTAGTCCACTTATGATCGCTGTGTATTTATTACTGCAGAAAGCCCTAAAAATCCTTGGAAAATCAATGAACTTACTAGTCCAGTTAGCTCTCCAGAGCAAGAAACTAGCTTAAGCGCAATTCTGATGGAAGAAAAGAAACAGAGAGAAAGCCTCAACAAAATAATGACCAAGCCGTTAACATTTACGCAGGTAGAATATTTCAAATATATTTGGTGCTTTAAACTATGTTTCAGAGTATATTTTTTCTTTCATAGCTTGAAGATAAAGCAATTGAGGACCTCCAAAAGTTTTATAATTCTTCTAACTGCAGTGAAGAAGTTATTACAACTGAAAGAGTTTCAAACGGGTGTTTATCGACGCCAATTTGGGTGCATAAGTCTAAATGACATTCTTATTTCTATTCGCTAATTTTAAGTTCCTTTGTGATACTAATCTTCTTATATAGTTTTATTTAATAAGAAATATACATATCCTTGTTTGTCTTTTGTTATAGCGTACCACACGTTATGGTACGTATTTTTAAATAAATTTTTATTTCATTTTATATTTTGTTCTAAATTTGCGTTATCTATCACAACCTTATGATCATTATCAAAATTACATAAATTTGACGATTTCATTCTTTTAATAGCCATACTTTTTTCTACTATATCTTATTAATATCCGATATTTATTGATGTCAAGCTCTTTTACTATAATATATTACTTCTACCGTTTAAGATTATGCCAATCTGTAACATTGTAAAACAAGTGAAAATAAATTAAATGGTGCAAACACATTGTAGTCTTTAAATTATACGGTCTTATACATGTGAATTTACTATACGAACATTTAAGGAATTTGAGTTTTGTAATGTGTAGATAAAAGATTACCAAACTCTTTAGATAGAAGGTTATTGTATGCATTTCCCAGCACAACTTCTTGGTCGTTATTGTAAAGCAGGCTCATTTTTTTTAAATTAAAACAATATTCTAATAAATATATTTATTGGAATAACTGTTGTATATAATAAAAATAATCTTAGTAACCATTCAAACATACATATAATTATTTCTTCTTCATTACTTTCATAAACAGTACCATATCTGTAAAAAAAATTAAAAGTCTTTAGGTGGTTGCTTGGCTGTAGAACTATAAAACAAAGTTGTCAAAACTAAATTAGTTGAAATTGATATGCAAAGAAAAAAGAACGAAGAAATTATGTTTAATTTACATAAGTACGTGCTATAAAATAAATACGATTTATGAATTTTTTGATCATTTACAGAATTTATACAAAAAAAAAAACACGGTAAGGATGTGCTGTACGAGTTTATATTGATTATTAGAGACGTCGGATTTCATCTTCTTACCAGAGTCTCCAAATATATACGAATACATGCAGACGAGTACAGAGTCCCCACTGACATTAGTCTTTAAACTTCTGTTAGAGGTGCAGTGTGCTGTTAGATACCAATGCTTTGGCATTGCTAATTAATTACGTTGAATGTACGTAGAATTAAAAAACGACCACTTGTTGATCAAGTAAATAAGTTCATTTGTGAATTTGTTGTCCTGGGACAAAACGGGCTGCAGGTGACATGTAAACAGTGCGCAGGACCAATATAAAAAAGAAGAGGAAAGAAATTTATTTTGGGTTAATTTTTACGTTAATGGCGTGCAATTTAGCATTTACTCTAAATTAACAACTTCGCCGTTTCTGAATATAGAAGTGGAAGTTACCAGGTCGAAGTACGTTGTAGGCAGCCATTTTTACTGTCTGTGCACGAAGAACTTGAAAAGAAAATTAAATCATAATTGCAAAATAAATGCGCATTGCATTTTCATTGAATCAATTTTATCGTTACGATTAGCTAGTAAAGGATTACCGTTTTCTGGTATTGACAAAGCAAATGCGGAGCTGGTGCGAGATACATTAAAAAAAATCAAATTTACGACAAACCAAGTATTAATGTTGCTAGCGGTGCAAACATTATACTTTGTGTAGGCTGTTCTATTAAACAGAGCGGTAATATGCTGCATATTACGTATAAAATTCATACGTTATATTTTGCGACAGAAACAATTCAATACAGTAGATTCTTACACATCGGGGAAAATTGTTGCAGACAGCTTCTATACGTCAATAGCGAATAAACGTCGGTATTGTTCAGTCCGAAAGCTGCTGCTATCAATAACAGTCAAACAAAATACAAACTATTCGGAATAATTACGTAGGACTAGCTGAGGCAATAGTAAAATTAATAAACCCTTCAGCGTTGTTAGTATACTGCTATGTGGTGTAAGTTACGTCAAACATGATTGCATTGCAGAAAAGTTAGAGAGTTACTAGCAGATTCAGATTTTACCGCATTAAAACAAATGTGATGGTTCGCGTACAGGTTCATTAAGATTGCCAACATTACATCATTACATGTAGAACGGTACTTTTTTTACTTCGCTGCGAACAAACTTAGTCGATACAACTATCAAACATACTTAATGCTGCCGTTGCTGCAGCGATTAAATCGAGCTGATAACAATCTTTTGTAAGTAGTGTATTGTGGTAGCCATATAATTAAGAACGATACATATATTTTTTGCGGATTTATAATTAATGTTAAATAATTTATGAAAATAAGAATACACCTTAAAATACGGTAAAATATAATTTATACGTCCGGAATTAACATCTTATATAAAAAAAAATAACACTGGACATATAATTAGGAACGAGGAAGCATAATAACGAAAACAGTAATAATATTCAACTGTTCAAAATTGATATAATTATTTAGCTTTGGTATTAATATTTAGTGGGACATCCTTTATTTTTTAACGCTGCCTCACATCTTCCACGCATCGATTCAATAGAAACTGCACTGAAATAGGGACTCTTTCAAAAAGTTTATCCTATATTGGTTATTTCCTTTTGCGTTATACATCGCTTTATACCATCCCACAGATGTTTAATAGCGTTTAAAGCAAGGCTTCATGAAGACAGTCCACAGTTGTGACTGCATTACGAAGAAACCAATCCTTACTATCCGGGCAGCGTATTTTGGGTCGTCATGCTGAAATTTCCAAACAATAGGTAAGTATGCATAAGGTAGCATAGTAGTTTCTATATGTTGGTCTATTATTCCTTTAATACGGTGTATTGAGGATGTCAGGAGAATATCCCGCAAACAATGATGGAGCCATCCCAATATAATTTCTATAAATTTTGGAAAAATTCCTTGCCAAGCGGCCGACGAACATATTGTCTGCCATCCAATCCTACACGATTATAATTATTATTAATTCACGGTCCATTGCATACGATTTAGTGCGAAATGTTTACTACGCTTTCTGTTCCGTAAATTAATTAATGGGTTCTTGAGCGCAATCCTTCGAAATAACTGTGCTCCATTGAAACGGCGTTTAATTGTTTTAGCGGATATGCCAGTACTAGATTCCTCGAATATTTCTCGTCTTATTTCATTAGATCCTAGTTTTCCTTTTTAAATTTTTCGTCGTGTTATGTTAAGTAACAGTAATACACAGCATTGAATGAATACATACCATTAGCGCATTTTTTACGTGTTGATGGCCGTAATTGTGAGTAAGAGGAGGATGAAATAAGATTTATACAAGTTATCAAAGATGGGAGATATGCGTGCTATTCTGCAGGGCGATTGTGTGTTAGTATGCTAGCTCTGTCTAACGGTGTTCTCTACCCTTGTTACTCTTACTACAAAATCCTATCTTCATTTGAATCGGTTCAATGAAGCCCTCATTCCATATTACTGCGAGATGAGTGGGGAATATCGTTAGACATGTGTTATTTGTTTTAAGTGAACCCAGTGTTCGATTCATTTTCCAGTCGCCCAGAATGCAATCAACAGCTCGCCGCTTTTCATCCGGAATATAGAATAACAATGAATAATGGGAATTTCAATTTAAATTTATTTGTCTACTTTTTATGATTTAACACAGTCTTTGTAAATTTGTAGATCATCTACATTTTAAATTTCAAAAAGGGCGCCCATTGTAGGCTATATTTCAATGTTATTTAACAGTATCAAATATGTTCTCCTCAGTTCAAGAGGTATTTTTCCTATTTTACTCGAAAATTAGCAAAATTAAGAAGATCGGCTTTAAAAGCAAACTGCAGATGGGGAGTAAGCAAATTTTAAATGGTTAGTAGCAAATAAAATAATAAAGTCGGACATCTTCTTGATGACCAAAGATGTCCTATTAAAAATCCCATTACAATATACGTATACATATAAGTAGAGCTCTGCTTAGATAACAATGCATCGGTTACTATTTATAAATTATAAACTTTAATCAGGTGGTTATTATTAACTTCTTATTTAACGTTCCTAAATCATTTTATTAAAATGACTACGAAGGTAACGACTTTGATGTGGAAGAGGAACCGACGTCCCCATATGATTATGAAGTTAATCTTGTAAGTACTGTAGAACATTAATGAAATTTATATTTGAAGCAAAACTGTCATTAACATCTGTAAATCATAAAGAAGTAAAATAATTCATTTAGGTGTATTAAGAAAATATTTATACGCAGTCAAAGAAATTTAAGGTTTGAGATTTTTAAAAATTACAAACATTGAAAAATAAAGTTATAGTGTCCTTCATAGCTACTTACTTATAAAAACAACCATTACTATGAGCAATAGAATCCACATCCAACATTTCCATGCCCTTTTAGAATGTTCAGTTAGCTTTTCAGATTCTACCTTTAACTTGGAAAAATTTTGGTCCGTCAATTGGGCTGATCTGCCAATAATCTGAAAGAAAACCACTGATCATAAAAATTTTACACTGTACTCGGCAAAATTATGGAATGAATTTATTAAATTTGAAGCAATTTGTTTTTCGAAAAAATGCTCGACAAATAGGTCAATTTAATTTTTCTTTTTAAATAGATATTTTCAAATTAATTTTAAATTCTCCCACTTCTGATTTTCAAATAATGATGTCATCGATAAATGGTACCATAAAGGTTACCTCACATTATAACATTTTCGAATAAGTCGTTTACAGAGTGGAAAACAAGTTTTATTAATAACAAAGAGGTGCTGTTACTCAAAAAATGAAATGATTGTTTTGTTTACATCAAAAGATCGGCCTTTTTACACTAGTGCGCAAGAACCAATAGAATTGTATAAATTGTGTATTTTGAATTCTACATCCTATATACAATTTTTTACTTCGCGCAGAAACTATCCCGTCATATTATTAATTGTAACCAATATCTTATGGCTACAAACGTGAAATATACAAGCTGTGTTAAGCATAAGCAATTAAGTATTAATATAGTATAATAGTATATAAAATAATTAGTATAATATGCTTAATATAGCCAGATATATTTTAATATTGGATGTACGCCATTAGTGGTGTGAAAAGCCGTAACATGCAGGAATCAGGTTGCTAGGGCCCGGGTTAATGTCCAGTAACCTAGTCCCTACCTCGACCTTCACAACAATTATTTCTATGGTGTTCCAGTATCTTATGGTTTATGACTATTTTTGTCCAAATTGGATGTTTACCGAGGAAAGCCATGGTTTTGGCTTTATTTGGTGATATTTTCAATTTATAGTTTTTGCAGATTTTTTGTAGATCATCCTCTGTTTCTGTTAGGAGTACTAAGTCGTCAGCATATAAGATAGAATTTACGGTCGTGTTCTGGTCTAAACATATTCCTTCAGGGCATTTCTTTTTCTATTCCTTTATAATAGCATCAGTATATGTGTTAAATAATGTTGGAGACACACAGCAGTCTTGTCCAACTCCTTTGTTTGTTGGTATATTCCTAATTAATCTTCCGCCTATCTACCATAATTCTAGTGCCTGTGTATAAACCCTGTATAGTTCTTATTAAATGATGTAAATATCCCTGTTCTTTCACGGTATCCCATTATTTACATCTGTTTACATTGTCGAAAGCCTTCTCGAAGTCTGTAAATCCTATGTGTTTCTGCGCTGTATTGCCTGTGCTTTTCTATAATTTGTTTTAGAGTGAATATTCCATCTGTGGCCGATCTGCCTTTTCTAAAGCCCATGTGTTCCTCTTCTATTAGTTCTTCCGCTATGATTTTCAACCTGCTTAATATATATAAATATTATTATAATATATATAATATATATATATATATATTATAATATTCATATATATTATTATATCATATAATATTCTGGCGTAGATTTTACAGGCGCTGTCTACTAGGCTGATTTCTCGGTAATTTTGAGGGTTACTATTATCGCATCTTTTGAACAACGAGACTGCTTTCGTTCTTTTCCAATCATCAGGGATAATATTATTTTGCCGACATTTATTAGTTGGAGGAGATTGTTTTCTTTTATAGAATGTTTCTGGGTTGAAACCGCGTGGTAATTGCATGAGTCTACCGACGTTTCGCTCTCAGTTGCATGGAGATCCTTCTGGACTGCTGCATGTCGTAACACTGCTATGAGAAGAAAGATCACGTTCGCTCGGGGTCTGGCTTTTATAAGTACGTACGGCGATAAACCGGGTTGTGATTGCTATGATGTTGTTTCTAGAGTAGTCTATCTATTTTAAATATTTAAACAATTTTTAAACCCCAAAAAATCTCTTGACTTATTATTGTCAGATAAAGACAAAACTTTTCTATTACACATACGTACGTCGGGGAAACAAAGCGATTAGTCAGCAAACGTGCTGCGGAACACGAATGTTACACTACATTGCTGCGGATATCCGATTCTGCATTGGCCGAATACAACCTGGAAACCGGCCACTACATTTTATTTAACGAAACTAAGCTTCTGTTCCATGAACCCTATTATTATTCTGGAAAAATTCGAGAAGTTATCGAAATCCGCAAACATTCCAACAATCTCAACAGAGACGATGGTTACGCGCTATATTTTCAGTGGAAATTTCTCTTGGCCGAATCTTCCAATCATAACCTGACTCATCGCCGTACCTACGCCGCGCGAGACGCTAAAACACCAACAGCAGCAATTTGCGCGGGCAAAAAAGTACAGCGGATAACTGTGCGAAAGTGATCCAGTCATACAAATCGAACTTATAAGTAGACTATGTCTATACATGCCGTAATGTACATAAGTAATTGCAATTTATTCTCTCTCGCTAATAAGAACAATGACATTTACAATTATTTTATTGAGGAATTATGTGCACCACGTTCACCGAAGATCAGGAGATGCATTTTTACTAGAATATATTACTCCTCCTGTGAAACACTACGATAACTATGATTTTGGAAGTGTGACATCACAAGATGTTGGAGAAGTGTTTGCGTATGACGGGAAGATAAATAACGTATGTTATATCAACATGTTGGAGTAAGTTCTGGAGTCATCTATTGTAAAGTTTTATGATAATGCCATGGCAGATTATTATTTTCAACAAGACAATACTTCTTGCCACAAAGCTCAACAAGTTCTGCGATGGAATAAAGAAAGCAGTGTACAACAATCTGTGGCACATTTTAAAAGAAAAGACTTTGCCAACACAACCACAGAACAAAATAAGAGCTGAAGTAGACACTAATGCAAGAATAAGTATTAATAGTAAGTTAGTCGCTACTACGCCAAAAAGGAAAAAAGCTGTAATAACAGCTAAGGAAGACGATTAAAAATAATAATGTAGTTAATGAACAGGTACTGAAAACTAAACATGCATTTTAATCGTTTTTTTGGCATATTCACTGAAAAATCTACCTGCCTATAGCATATGGCTGCAGTTGTATATAGTTAAAATTAACATTATATGGGCCGGAGCGTAACAGATTTACTTTAGTAAAACTATGCAGGCAATTCTGTTCTCTTCAATGTTAATTGATACTGTGTACACGTTGCTTTTTTCAGATCATCCGCACTTGCAATTCTAATCATATATCTATTTTTGTTTTCATTTTGACTATATTTTTTTGTATCTTCCGTATACGTACTACCATCCATAGAAGTTTGGCCAAGTGAGAAAGTTTTACAATATTTTAATTCAATAAGATTTATTGCATTCAAGGATGATAATATTAGTAAACATCTATCTTAAATACATATACAACTCACATAATGAAAGTATTACGAAGAAAAAAAGTAATTAAGCATCTATTTATTAGTTAAGTTGTGTCGATGGGACCAAGGAGGTAAAGATTTTATTGTATCCCCTCTCTCTGTCAGAGCCCGTTTCTGCCCGTCTCGAAAGTTTTCCTGCGATTACCAAAGTTACAATAGTAGTTTGAATATTATTGTGATCAGCGGTACAGTAAGTGAATAACACTGTTCGAAATGCCTTGTGGTAAATCAGTAGCTGTTGCTAAGCGATCCAGTACTTTGCATAAAGAATCTAGCCGCGTCGACAGTAAAAAACTTGATAGAAGAAACAGCTTTAGAATATCCTTCAATAAGAATGGTACAACATCCCACGCGAAAACCTCAAAAAATCAATCGAAAGGATGCTGTGGGTTGTTCGAGCGGTAATCAATGCGAAAGATGATACTTTTTTGACGAAAACAATATTTAAGAATTTTGTTAACAATCAATAGGAAAAAATAAATTTCTTCGTTAGATTTCAATAGTTGTTATTTTTAAGAGTAATATATTTATTTCTTTAGTATTAATTGTTTTTTATTTTTTGATTTTTCAAATTTTTGGTATTTTACCAAAATTCTACGGACAGTAGTGTAAGCATAGATACCATAAATTAAACTTCTCAAAGTTGGTACGGGCTTGGCTTACGATATACCCAAGGATGTTTAAGAGAATTGATACGTGATTTTATGCAATTTAATATATCAATCAAACGCACGTTGTTTCTGTAATCTTTGTAGAATTCCACATGGCCTAGAAATTACGACGACTAATGCGGTAATCCCGTCTTCGTGCATTGTGATGCTTTCAAAATGCCTACAAACATTTTGCCAATCAAGATTCGTTTACCTCCAGTTTTTTAAATATAAAAAAAACCGACGACAAAATATGAGAGATAAAACGAATAGATAAAAAGAGGTTGGGGGTTTATGAATGTTTGTAAAGATTTATCAAAGAATGTGGATTTTCACGGCCGGTATCGTATAAACAGAATTCTTCCGGGCTATATAGCCGTGGTCCATGGGAAGAAATTCCAACCGACCACGGCTAAATAGCCCGGAAGAACCCTCTTCATCAGTATATAGATTGTTGATTAAAGAGGAACACATTATCATATAAATTATTAACGTACCTCATTATCTTTTTTAATTATTTTGTTAGCGAGTGCACTGTGTTCTTTTAAACTGGTGGTTAATTCCAACATTTCCTCAGCTATCTTTTCTTGCATGTTCTGATGGAAATTTATCATCTGGTCTAGATCACCAGAGGCGTCTGACTTTCCAATATTTCGTTTTCTTATTTCTAGAAAAGTATGGTAATTTATTAACCGTTTTACAGCTACGATTTAAATAGAGATATAGCACCTAGAAGTTCTTCTCTAGAATTTAGTTTTTGTTTTTCTACATCACCTGCGGCCAATTCTTCATCTGAGATCATTCCTAATTGGAACTTTAAACTCTTTATTCGTTTAACATAGTCTGGAATGTTATCATTAGGTGCGCTGTACATAAAATAAATTAAATATTTTAGAAATATTTGACACATATTTAATGTTACCTAAGGGATTTTATTTCTTTTATCATGTCCTCCAGTGAATTGAGATATTTTGGAAATCGTTCATCATCTTTTTGATTATTCTTGACTAGTAACTCACACTTAGCAAGCAATCTTCTTAAATTTACTTCTTGCCTTGATAAACCCATTGGAAAGATAGCTAAATGATAAAAAAAAATAGAGATAATTTAAAATACACAATACAAGAAATTAGTACAAGTCCAAAGAAACTTTAGAAGAAATTGAATAATTATTATATCGGCAAATATCTGGACGGCATTTAAATTTGAGAGAAATTAATCCATCATCCGGTCAAAAATTTCTTGAGTGTTTCACTCATTTATGAAGCGTTGTCACCTAACAAATGTGAACAATTTGGTGTTAGAAGTTGGGCCCCGGGCGTTGAATTTGAACGCAGTTCTGCAGTTATACCGACCCAACCGCAAAATGTTTAATTTACGATTCATCTTAAAGCAGATGCTAAGTACCCGGACACTAGAGTATGGTTCTAACAGTTAAAAGTGCCTCTATCCCAGTTAGCATCTTTTGAGATATTTTGGCTGGGCTACCTTCGCAATGCAGGTTTTAATTATGATCAAGTTGACTACTTCACAGGTTTATGTTTTCTAGGTGGTAAGCCACCCGACCGGGTTATAAGTTACTGTTGTTTGTTATAACCTCAGGAGCCTTAAGGTGCAGGTAAATGTGTGTAAAGTGTTGGCCTTCTTACTGCACCTCCTCGCCGTAACGGGTAAATTAATTATTTTACCCAACAACGAATGTTGACTAGGTGGCATACTGAACCCGTTCGAAAAAATACTCCCACTACACTTGACGAATATTGGTTTAGAACGCATGACAGCTAAGTTGCCAAATTTAAGTGTAGACCCTCTTACCACTTGACCACCGAACCGTTTCCACTAATAGCCCACAGTTGCAAAACTAGGTCTTGAAGGACCAATATGAAGTAGGCAATTAATAACTGATTCCGACCAATGCGGACAGTATGGGAGAGAAAAATCTGATTGGTTTCTTGGCCAGTTTCTCTCTAGATATAGAGCAAGGAAGAACATGTTTCAGTGTGGGAGTAAGAAATAAAATTGAACGTGGTCTTCTTAAAGGTTTACGAACACGCGGATTTTAAATCAATTGCCTTGCTACAATGTCGGCATTTGGTTATGCATGATTCCGACATATTCACAGGCTGATACTATAATATTTAGGCCGTCTTAATAAATTAAAAGCAATAGTAAATTTACAGTGCCAATCAGCAAAAAATTAATACTTCAAGTATGATTATTATTTTGGCTGCTTTTTGCTACCGCCGATTATTCGAGCCACCATCCACAGTTTAGGAAATGCTTAAGCGGTGTAAATTAATAAAAAAAATCAAAACGGGTCTAATTAAACATTATTCGCATTCAAACTATGTTTCATTTCGGTTAATGATCGGGGGGGCCTTAGTATCGAATCAGTTAAGATGGTCTTTCAATCATTTCTCTAGTCAACACAAATTTCGACGCGCAACAAACCAAATTATAGACTTCTTTAAGATATAAATATGTATCTGATCATAGGTATGTTGTCCTTATGTATGTATTTGCCATAATATTTAATGTATGATAATGTAAAATAGGTAATAAACCATGTTACATGTCGGATAAGTGAAAATATATTAAATTGCTATTTTTCGAAATTCGCCTCACTCGCCTCACATCAAAAAACTGTCGTCCCGATGATAACGCTATAACCGGGTTCTGCTGTAAGTGTTTATTATTGGCATCTTTATAGCTAAAGATATACCTGGGGGACGATAAGTTCCAATGCATGTCATTAACGCGACATCGTGCATATAATCAAATGACGTCATAAATATGCAATGCGACCGCACAAATAAATTAAAACTATTTTATATTAGTACATAATTATAACATAGTAGTTAATAACTAAATTAAATTTCAATGTATAACGCAACATACTACTTTTTAATAAAAAACACTCGTTCTATCAAAGTTAAAAATGTAAAGGAAATAGTTATTTACTTAATTGTTATATTTCCCATATCCCAGTACTTTTACGTTGCTGTTATTGGCTATATTTGGTGAAATATAATGTTGTCGGTTGTCTTTGGTGGGGCCATTTTAAATGTTGACAGTTCGTAGACTAGGTTATAGTATGTTAGGTTACGTTTGATAGCGAGTTTATCTGTGTGTATCCGGCAGCGGCTTAAAACATGATGTCACGATTTATTGATTATGATGTGCATTCGAACATAGCGCGCCTCTAGTATATGAACTAAGCCTTCATTTATTTCGAATATACACTGAAAACTACGAAGCTTTGTAGTTACGTCGTAGTTGGTCATGACGTATGTTTAAGTAGCTACGACTTGTTATATACATCTATCGCACTTTATTGTTCAAATAATGATGTAACTTAAACTTTCGTGATTTCATCTGTATGTAAGTTTACTTTTTAATGCGGTAAAATCTGAATCTTTAACAATAACATTCATGAACTTTATCACAACACGATCATCTTTGACGTCACTTATAGCGCATAACAGTAGTTGACCACTAACAACACCGGCCTTTATTTCTTGGAAATGTTAGGCGCAATAGAAAGCTGCCTATAACCATATGCCGGAAAGTGTAAGAATCGGCTGAGGTGGTAAAGATATCGGGACACCGTTTGCGAAATTCTTAAGTACGTTTGGGAGATTTGGGAAACACTGCCTTCGTACTTGTTATACCATAAATGCATGGATTTGTGGATATTTGTCGAATGATTTGTACCACTAAGTCACTACGCCACATACCGGCTGTCTGATGCATTATAAAATATTCTGGTCGAGGACGGACTAAATCTCTGTTCTTTTAAATCGAGATTATTTCAAATAAGTACCTAAACTAAGAGATAACTGAAATGAGGTATTTATAACCCAATGTATCGTTATGGTACTAAACATTCATGTCGCGTTAAAATAGTTTCTTATTATTTATAAATTTTTAATAATTCGTAAAATATCTCCTGATGAGCTGCTATTACACCAGAAATTTCATATACAAAGAATACTACTAATAATCCAAATATTTCATTATTGAATGTGCAAATATACGGTCATATTTAAAAATAAGTTCACTACAGCAACCCTTAAAACACAGATATCAAATTTCTTTTAACTAAGAATAGCATAATATAGTCGGATTAAAAGTATTCTCTAACACGTTTATTGCGTATTACTGTCAACCGGGAGAAAGCGACAAAGCTATATCCTACGCGTAGTTTGTTTATTAAACAGATTATAAACACACTAACGTTATTGTACAGAAATTTTTGGTTCGCGGTGTACAAATAAGGCATACAGAAGACAAGAACATGTTTGGAAAATTGGATTCTTGTTAATTAAATGCTATAAGGAGAATTTTCCTATAAATTAATTTTTATTGTCTCAATAGCATTTATCCTATCAATCACGTTAATTCATACCAATATACCAATTCAATTGGTTAATATAAACGAAAGTGCCCAGAACTGGAATGTATAAAACAAAAATTGGTGAACATAGAGGTACTTAAAAAAATGTAATTTATGGGATTATTCGTTAAATAAGATTAAATCTATTCCAAATTATTTTTGCTGTACTACAGTGTTTTTTTTTATGAAACATTGGAAGCAAAAGCTGGAGTTTTAATAAAGGTGAGTCTGATATACATACCTTAGTGAAGAGACTCGTGTTTATAAATATTCACATTTAATGTACAAAGGGAATCAAATTATTAAATTACTTATGAATTGGTGACATGATTGTCTCTACAATCTCATTATTAAATTATACAGTGCAGAAAATTCAATAAGGTTAACACGTTTGACAACCGCATTGGACGATTTTTGTTGTTGGTTGCTGTTTGTAAAATGGAAAAATTTGGCGGGTAAAAATTTAATTTAATTTTTTATTTCAGAAAATGGATGAATATGAACGAAAACTATCTACAAATAATCCTGTTCTTATGGCCAAAACAATGTCAACATTAATTGAAATAATTCAGGAAAAGCTCAAAGATAAATCAGAATTTAAGAAGAAAGAGCTTCTTGAATTAAAGTATCTCAAAGAGAAATTTATTAACGGAGATGCTAATGCTGGAGTTATTTCTGGAAAAGCATTGGTATATTTGATAAAATGTGGAGCACTAGAGGTGTCAAGTATAACATCCGAATTAGTTGCGATGATACCCTTTGCAAAGTAAATACTGTCAATAGGTTATTACAATATTCTATTTGATTATTTATTTGTTTCAGAAATTATAGAGGAATGGTAATGGTACTTTGTGATCTACTAGTAATGGATCTTTTGCTTAAAACAAAGCCTGACAAATATGTTTGCCCATTTAATTTATTAATTCCGCAGCATCCGCTTATTACAATCTTAATTCAGAATTCGGATGCATGGGTCGATATATTAAATTACTTACGAACATTGTATCAGACAGATGATAACATGTATGACATCAAATTATGTTAATATGGGTTCTTAAACTGATAAAAATATTTGCAGCTTAATTAAGAACTTAAATGAATTGTTTGCACCTGTATATAAATATGTAATGTGCGATCCATTTCTTAAAACACCCGAATACTGCAGAAGCAAGTTTCTTCAATTTATTTTAAACGAAGGGCAGTGCAATCATGGACTTATTATTAATATTATTGCTTGGCTTCAGGTAAATTCTTTTGGATTAGATTTCCTTTTTTATTTTATTTGAATTTCGCGGCTATACGAGAAATTTCCATATTTCCTCAGTTATCTCATTTTGTTGGTTGAATGGTTTGACAGTCTGGTACATGTACTTTATACCATAATTAGATAGAGTTATAGGAGTTAAAGGGTTACACAATAAGACAAATTACAACACCTTATTGCAAGTTAACTGTTTGATTGCAGTTTCATTATGAAGCAACAATTCAGAAATAAGCTAACTGCATCCCCCCACTCTAAAATTTATGTACCTATATAGTATGTGTAAGTGTAAACGTGATCATTTATCGTTTCTCAAGACCAGCTTAGTGTATTTTATGCTATTACAATATATTATAGAGTATCTTAACTTTGCAGTAGGTAGAGTGGTATAGGATAATATAGTCTGTTAAAATTAATTAGCATTTTGTAATATCACCACCATTTGCAGCTTAAAGGATCATTCAAGAATGATTGGCTATAGATGAGTTTTGTCAGCCTACTGTTATCTCTTTCCATTTATCCAACGAACACCTCGTATATGTACGTATATGTATGCCAAACACAGGTGTTCGCGGTGTATATGGAAACAGCAATCAAATTTTTTACGCGGCCTGTATAAGGCTAGGTTTGCGTAGTTTTGTCGTGCGCTATTCATTCATGCTGCTGTTGATCCGTTTTATGAATTTACGACAAGCGAGAACATGTGCAAACATTTGAACTTGATCTACATTTCTACTGCAGCGACGCATGATCCTCGTAAACCTAGCTTAAGGTCTGTTCACGTGCGTCCATTGATGAGGTGTATTGAAGCTTTTATAGCGCAGATCAACCACGCGAATTACAAACTGCACAAGCAGTACCATAATTCGAAATACAATGATGATTAATAGTAGACTGCGAGGTCGCGTTTTGAACCTTACACATTTCTATTGCGAATGTTACTTTAAATATCCAAATAATATTACAATTAACGCTCATTTATAAGAAATGAGGTAAAAACATTAAAAACGTAGTGGTAAGGGGTATTATACTTCTGAATTAATGATTTGTGTTTTATATATTACGTACTTATGAGAATTTAATTATGTATTTGTTGCACAAAATACAACAAGAACTAAAAGAAATAATTATATAAAACAAGCCTATGAGAACTGTGGAAAACAGCGTATGCGATAAATAATGTCTTGAAGTGCGTAGGTAGTACACTTGACAATAAAAAAGGGGCGAATTAGTCTTCTAACAGACATGACAAAATTGCATGGGCTTTTTGCACATACAACTTCATTTATTTTCTCCTTAAATTACCACATTTCAATTTGTATTAACCTGATATAGATACATATTGTTTTACATTCAGTATGGCACATATGTATTAATTAATTTCGAACCACTTAACCTATTTGGAATTATTTGCTTAGCTAAATTTAAATTTTCCAGTGCCATTTACAATATTATTTATTCAAAAACCATTCTTTATAATAGAATTGATGTTGGACATCTTATAGTCGTTAACTTTTAATTTAATTTTAGTTATTTTCTTCCTTAGATATATTCTCATGCTAACCAGGTTAGTACAAGCAATATCCTAAATGATGCTATTAAAGCTTCAACAGTGAAAAACGTCAATGAAGTTCACCAGTTTGTAGCGCTGTGGATGTTTTCCTTGATACACGAAATGTTTTTAAATAAATGGGATGCAACTGAAGTACTTTTTACAATTTCTAAAGTAATAGAAAATATAGAAAATTTCCAATACGTTAACCCAGCTTTAATTATCTTGTCAAAGTGTATTGGAATAGCTCCACTAACTTCCCTGAAGGATTTATTGAAACTATGTAAGCATTATTCTCTACTTGTGATTTTTTGAATTTGTTTAATATGTTTTGTTAGTTTTAAAATTAATATCTCCTAATTTTAGGTTTAAATATGTCCAACAGAGGATTTATAAATTTCACTATTAAACAATGTTTAAAAATTAATTTGTTGAATTGGATTTTGTACCCGTCCATATTAACCAACGATTGTATAGATATGGTGTATGAATTGTATAATGTATTAAATGCTACCAGTGATGAAATTATTGACAAGAACGAGTCTGTTAATTATAATCACTATGTGCTATTGTATCAAAATACCAATCAACAACTTCACTTTATTATTGAAGTTTGCAAATTACTTGAGGATAAGGAACATCTTGATATGCACATTGCACACATTTTGAAGCATGCAGACAATTCATCCTTTTTGTTTCTTAAACATATTTACATATTTATTGCGGGTATATTTCTGTGTGATTATAGTGAAGATATTATATCTAAATGTTTGTACTTACTTCTAAAATATGTCTCTGTTAATAATGAAATAGCAAGCAACATTTTAACATTAATATTGTATAAATTAGCAAATACGAGAGATTCAAAAATTCACTTTGAATTATTAAAAGCAATTCCAAAGATGGGTATTGTGAAAGAAAATGTTCAAATTATTCTCTCAACACTTCACGTACTAGCAAGTAGTTCTGCCAAGATGAAAACATTCACAATGTATCTATTTTATGAGTTGTGGTGTTGTGACACCAGATATTATTTATACTTACAAAAACTATTAATCGAAGATAACCCATCAGATAAAGCCAACTTTGTGGTTACCAAAGCACATATCCTAAAGGAGCTGTGTAAGAGAAAGTAATTTTTGTTAAGATGTTCATAGTGTATAATTGCAAATGTTACTATCTTTATAGACCTGAATTATATGGATCAGAATTAGCAACTCATCTTTCTAAAATTTTAAATACTTGCAAAAATGACGATGGAATAGCATCATCATTGGCATTAGAGGGTCTACGATATTTATGCACTGGAGGCGTAATAGATATTGTGACTGCATGGGAAACATTGGCACCCAGTTTTGAAACGGAGAATCGAGAAAATGTTATACAAAGGTATATTCTTAAAAATTAATTCCAAAAAGGAATTGTTGTTATGCAGTACTATAAAATTTATTGCAGCTTTTGCAACTTATTATCAGAGGTTCCTAATTTATATACAGATGCAATAAAATATGATGAAATGATATCGGATGTTGTGAACAAACTGTGGAACTACACAACGAATTACACAAACATTGAAATTGTTAAAGCAGCATACGAGACCTTAACTTACTTCAATCATGAGCAAGTATCACGCTACTTTCCAGAAATGTACAAAGATGATGCTGGTGATCGAGACGCTTCTGCTGATGTACTTGTTCTTGCTTCAGGTAACTATCTTCTTTTTCTAGTAAATTGTATTTATATGTACCTTATTTGTAGGGGAATGGTGGTTGTCTATGTTAAAAAATGGCAATTATGCACATTTTGAATGTATAACAAAATTTATTTCCGGTTGGGTTAGAAAAGAGATTTCTGAATATGGTAAAGGAGTATATTTTATGTCGGAAAATAGGGCGGAACCAAGGGATTATTACTACCTACAAATTTACAGTATAGTAAAAGCATTACTGAAGCATATAAAACTTAAAGTATGATCAATTGCGCTTATAAAATGTATATAAAGCTTATGTAGGGATATAAATGAGTAGCTAAACCACTTAGGAATTCTAGCTAGGAGAAAGTTTGGCAGTTCACTGGGTCATCATTTAGCGTTTACATGACACAAACTCAGATAGGAATGGCAAAATACAGTTTCAATGCTTCCCTTCTTTACTAATTGCCGTTGGTACTTCTCTCTCTCATGAACTCCATTCTGTTGAGATATTCAGTTGATTTTATTTCGGAAAGGATTGTAAGAATAATTGGAGTTAGAATTTTAATAGAGTCTTTCTTAAGGTTTCTATCCCGATCTGAACAAGACACCACAAAGGTCTATATATGAAATAGATCGTAGGAATCGAAATTCTGGTCTTATAAAAACTTGTGCAATTCTGATCATGGGAAGGATTTTAATTGTCGCGTTACCAGCAATGTAAATGTATTGCGCTATCCAGACGAGCAAGCTTATTGCTATTGTTGAAGATATACCCGCAGTAAATTAAGAACCTAGGGGTATACCTGATGCCCTTAGTTAACCATATAATTGTAAATCATTAATAACAGCATCTATAAATTCTACAAAATATTGTTTGTTCAGCATTTTATGTGTTATTTGGTCGCATGTTCTTCCAACGTAGCTTATCTTTATGTATTGCTTCTTTTTTCTAATAAAATCGTGGGCTCCATATCAATACGAACTTTGGTTGTAACAAAGTTTAATTGAAGTTGGTTGGTGTTCTTAGCAATCAGTACCTAGAAATGGGGCTGCATTCTACAGTTGGACTTCTTATTCATAAAAAATTAATAGAAAAACCATTGAGACAAATTGTCAGCTAATTTACACCCATAAAAATTATAATATTGAACGTGCATTACACATATGTATTGTATGTTTATCGCGTATCTATAAACAGTTAAATGTTCAAAGAAGAGTTAATTAGCAATAACTTGTTTCAGCATAAAAATGAAAGCGAGGTAGAAATAGCGTGTTTGAATATTTTAAGCCAAGAATACAGTAAATCTTTGCCTCCTTGCGATTGGAGTTTTCTTCATGAACTTGTGCACATACCACAGTATAGAAAATACTGTGTGTCGATAGCATCACATCAAGTTATTCTATCCGGAACTGCGAGAAGATTCATGGAAAATTTTCTAACGGCAATCACTGAAAAACCAAATGTGAGATTTACAGTGTACGTATATTGTGTTATAACATCGTAAATTACCGGTTTTTAGGAGGAAGATATTTTAACTGTAATATCAACTTTAAAATCTTTATGCAATAGTATTCAACCTATCATTATGAAACCCTTTATTGAAGTATCTATTAATTTTGCTTTGGAAAGGATAAAAGAAGATAACGATTCAGTGTTATATGATGAAATTGTTACTCATTTTAAAATAATATTATGTGATAAGGACACACATGAGGTGAACAAAAGTGTTATTGGAAAACTAGTAGTAGAAATCATTCAAGATATGCCAATATCAAGTGAGGTAAATCTTTAGTATATTTTCTGCTTCACTGTCTTTGTGTCAAGATTGAATTGTAATTTAGTAGTTACATTTGTTTTTCAAGTAGCGTATGATAAGAAAGCTGATACCAAAAGAAGTCCATACAAGTGAAGTGATTTGATGTTTAAAATTTAATGGCATTGTAAAATGAAGCAAAATATCTTTTACTTTTTAATTTTTTAGAATTTTAGGAAGTTATTGGACTGTTTAATTTTGCTGCCATTTAAATATATAAAGGAACTAATCTCACCAAAGTGCTGGTCAGAAATAACACAATACAATTTTCGAAGAGCTGTTTTAATACGATGCGCAATAGCAAAAAGTTGCGAAGAATCACCAATGGTTTGGTTCAATGAAATAATTGACATATGCGGTGATCTGAAAGGGTAGGTTGTACTCAGTTTTTATGTTTTGTGAAAACTCTATGGTGTTTTAAATGCGCATACAAAATCAAAGAGTACGTACTGTTTACATTTATTTTTTGAATGTACACAATGTTAATTTTTAAATGCGAATCGAAGCGACGTTGGGGGTAGGCAGCCAATTCAACAGGCAGTCTATAGTAGTGTTACGTAATCATGAATTTTCACTGTTTTTTATTTTTTTCCGATGATGCAGTTTTATATTTCTATTTTTTTCCCCTTAAAATGAATTCTATGTAATTATAGCGTTGAACATAATTACAAGAAAAATTGACGTATAGATTTCAGAAAATAATAAATACCGCCTATGGTAGCAGTGCGTGCGACTGAAAGAGACAATCACTTGAAAGAGAGGAGGAATATATCTTTCATACTACTCATAATATGTATTCTCTGCGAAGGGTTCGTTTATAGTAACCGATTGTGTAACCTTGAGCTCTGTGCAGTAAACTAATACGTCCAGAATTAGGTAGTCGAGGAAATGGGATCCTTATTGATGAAGAATCGGATTGTCGCGCTCGTAACGCACTATTGTAAATACTAAACAGATATGCAGAAAGTATTCGCTATTTATTTCACACAATTTATTACATTCCTAAACTGTCTTTAAAATGCCAAAAGATTATTTAATACTACATACACATCTATAGTGCATAAATTAATACGTCAATGATATATATTTACACATATGTATATATCATCTTTTATTCTACATATTTATATGCATATATATGTATCGAAATACACCAATAGGTATATAAACATACGTATATGTATATTATGCCACATCTCTACAATTATGGAAAAATGTCGACAATGTAGTAATAATTATTAATTATAATTGGCGATGTATATTCGCGTCTTTTACGTTTCTTGCTGCTAAGAACCGAATGATTGACTGTATTTCACAATTGACGGATTACTCGATTTTCGTAAATATTTTAACATCACACTACGAAGCATACCAACTGACGCCGTACATGCGAATGGTGTCGAGTCTTGCGCAAGAGATGCAGAAAACCTACGTGTGTATTTACCTTACTTCAAAAATAATCCTCGTATTTTAAGCAAGTACAGGATAAAGGTATGCGTATAATTTCAACGGCACCTATCGGTTTACGTATTGATCTGTCTTTTCTTCAGTTCTTCTGTCTTACCTTTTTGCTCGTCCAACTTTTTTGCTTTTCAAACTTATTTCCTTAGTTTCTAGATTTTGTGTTTAATTAACTGTCATAATAAATCAATTTGTTTGTAGTTCTCTGAGTGTTATAAATAATATTGTCTTGTTCTCCTTTTTTGCTTTAGTCTCTGTAAATTTCATTTTATGTTTCTCCACATTGTATTGCATAGTTATTGGTTTTTCTCTCTTATACTTGGATATGACTCGCAATTCTTTTCTTTGAGCTATTACATATTTTTGCTCATGGAAAATTTAAGGAAGCTATGCTTTACGTTACTTGTTCATTCCACGTGTATTGTTGTTGTTATTGCTTTTTGTGAAATAACAATACCAACATCGCGATGTTTCTTCACAATATTATCACTTCAGTATTTGTTAAAATGTTGTAATTGTCTATATCTTTTGCGTCACAACTTCTATTCTTCCTAAGGTTTCATAGAGGCGCTATTACATATTAGAAGTCATCCCAAATTTAATGACACCTTAGACGTGGTCTAAACTGATTTTTTTCTTTCGTTTTGTGTTACCCATTTATTTTAATCTTCCAAATAGCTTTCTGAAGAAATGCTATCAGATTTGTGCATACTTTTTCAAAATTTCTTGTTTTGAGTTAATTACTAGATTTGCAATTAATCTTTTTTATTTCCCGTTTTGTTGTTATAGCGTTTTCACCATTTTGTTCTTTTTTGTTTAATTGTTACTGGCTTCTTGGTTTTTGCCTCTCAATATGTTTACTTTGCATAGTTACCCGTTTTGTGCATGCTATCCACTGTTTCTCCTAGTTTCTGAAGTTTGGCTATAGCTTTTCTACATTGAGGTACTTCAGCATTTTTTTTTAATTAATAAGTTGTAGTTTTTCTAATTGACTTCCATTTTTTTAATTCTTCTCTTCTAATTTTGTTTGGTTCATTTTTTCCTAGGCGTTAAAACAACTATTCGAT
Source organism: Trypoxylus dichotomus (assembly GCA_023509865.1). Taxonomy (NCBI): domain Eukaryota; kingdom Metazoa; phylum Arthropoda; class Insecta; order Coleoptera; family Scarabaeidae; genus Trypoxylus; species Trypoxylus dichotomus. The sequence goes on from CM042075.1 coordinate 47,857,327, forward strand.
ACTATTATCTTTACGAATATGTAATATTGTTTTCATAAAATCTGGTGTGAATTTCTTTCCCATAATTGGTCTCCCTATGAATATCTATCTTTTTATATTCATAGGAAGTATTATATATAGTATTTGTTTTATTGAAAACTTGCAGACTCGCATATCCATTTATTTAATTGTTATGATTGTTTTTTCTTCAATGGGTTATTGTGAATCTTGCTTCTTATTTATTTCATTTTCATCATAAACTGTTTCATGTACTTTCACAAATAACAGTTAAATGGATTTAAATCAGATGATAGTTCTAAAGTAACCATACATATAGGTATGTATAAATTAATGCAAAAGCTACATGCAGCAACATTCTTTGTTGGAGTCTGAATCAAAAGTCATAATGTTAGAATGTTTTTAGAATTTCGTATTCTTTCAGGAACCACTTGAAAGAAACATACATTTTGCATATAATTGTTGTAGTAGTACCAAAATATTTTTTAATTTCAATCTTGTAATATATATTCATAATTTGTAGTAGCAAATGGGTGAATTTCACGTTTTAAATTCTGCACATTACGTAATATATGCTTTGTTCTTGAAATTACTTATTGTGAAAATAATAGACATTGAAAATATTAAGTTACAGTTTAAGATTTGATACACTTTTGGGTATTTGTCTGATTTATCAGTCAGTAATACTATTACTTAAGTAGTTGTTTCAATTGAAATCCGTCTGTTCCTAAATATAGCTACAGTCTACGAAATCTCGCTTGCACTAACTATTCGATCATCTATATTCTATAATACTATCGCGTTAATTTTGTTTCAAACTTTGTCAACATCTTTAGTAGACGTTGCATAATTTTGTTCTATAATGAAACCCTAAAGAGAAAAGTGCTGAGATCAGGGAATCTCACAGGCCATAAGTTAGGATCGTCGTTAGAAGCCCGCCTGCTTAAGAAGTACTCATCTAACGAAAAAACAGAGGCACAAGAACTAATTACGAAAAAATCATAAGGCGCACAAAATTATTTAAGTAGAATTAAATACATGAATGTTAATAGGTATTTGACAATATTTTTGATTGAATTGATCGTATTTGGGTCTGCAACTAAACATATTTTTTAAAGAAATAAATGCCTCATCGGGGAAATAAACCATTTTTTCAAGTTCTAGTTTTCATTTTTGTTTTTAATTATATTTCTTTTTACAGAGACCAGTTATTTGTATTACAACACGTGTCAAAAGCAATGGAAAAATGTAAGGGTAATATTTCGACGCCAAATTGGATTTTAGAACTTTTGGGACAGACACAAGTTTATATGGTTGATGCAAATCAATTTACTAATCAAGTAGCTTTTATGTGCGATGTATTGATGACCTCTATGCTTACCATATCTGGTCACTTTGTTTTCTTAAGTCCTGAAAACGATATTAGCATGGAACGGATGATGTTTTTATTTCCACAGGCTATGGCAGCCCAATTAAAAAATGATAATTGGAATAATCATGCATTGCAGGTCAGTTAGTACGAATAACGATTTACTGGTGCTCTTTGCAACATTCGTAGATGTAACACATGTTTTACATGTTTCAAATGATTAAAGTCCGACTCATATACAACGTAGCTGATATGCATGAGGCATGGCTTCAACTTTATACGGTTTAAAACTGTTATAGTCAATAACTTAACAAACAATATCTAAACAATTGATTGCTACATACACCAAAAGTTTTACTCTATATAACATTACCTACATACACTACGTTCCAAAAGTTTGGAAGCAGCAACGGATTTTACAATAAGTCTCAGATACAGTAAAATTTTATTGTGATTATTATTGCTGCCAATAATCGCCTTTTGACGGTGGTAACAGAAACATGTGTTCGTCGTTGTGTATTAACGCGTGTTGCGATATCCGGTGCCGTTAAACGTCGATCTTATTTCGACGTCGTTGCTATAAATCTATCTTCAGCTCCAGATGTCACCCGTCGCAGCCCACTTCGTCTTCTATCAAGATTTTGTCCTGTCTCTCTTCTTCGGGCCAATGTGTAATGCACACCTTTCGGTGAAATCCCTAATCGTGGAGCAACTTCTCTCTTTCCTTTATCACTTTATCAAATTGTTACAATTGCCCACTTATTAAAAAAAAAAATCCGCATAGGAAAGTGATAAGACAGTAAGGATTAATACCTTTACTAAAATGATTACCGAAGTAGCAGTAAACCGTTTAACTGAAAGTAATTACTGCAGGTGTCCCACCCATCCCCGTCAAACAATAGTCGTATTCTTGGAAAAGAGCAATAAAATGTATTCGAGTGAAATTTGTACTTAAATGTTTGGACTTTGCGGATTACGTGTAACAATTTTATATTTTCATACAATCATTTATAATAGAGATTAACGATATGCCTATTAGTTGTATTGTTTTGAAGGATTTTTGCCTTGCTTCCAAACTTATGGACGGTAGTGTATGTACAGGTATTGTTGTTTTTATGCTATTCATTCGTTCTAATCCCCAAGATCGTTTGGAAAGGAAGTGTCAGTCGGACTTCTCCATTTTAAAGATAGTGATTTTTTCAACAGTATGAATACCCGATTTTAAGATACTTTTGTAACACAGACGAATTTTAGGTACTTGAATGGCTGCATTATATGATAAATTTTGAAGAAATTGCCGACGATTATAAGAAATGTTTTTATCAAACTTTAATTGCGTTAAGACACGAGCCTATGTTTAAAGAATCGTTAAAATGGTTGAAATATGTAGGTTGTCGATTTGAAATATAAAAGTTTGAAGAATATGCTTGTGTTTTATTTATTTCGCATCGTATAAAATCTGCATACTGCAGTGTGGTTAAAATCGCATGACAACTCCACATAAACCAATTTATGAGTATAAATAAGCCAAGCTCTAGAACATATTTTCAAATTAAATTTCTAATTATACGTATTCATTTCTTTTTGCAAAAGCAAGGTAAAATTTAAATTTTTGTTCGTGCCCCAAAAGAGCAGGCTGTAGCTTAGATGCGAATTAAAAAGGGCGTAGTAAATCATCTTTAATGTTCTACAATGCAAAACTTCATTTTTAAGGTGATTGTATTAGCATGGAACAGAAAAAACGCAGTTTGTTATTCAACGTTAATTTCAACAGTCTACAACCAGATTCACTCCCAATGTCAATATTATTCGTTTGTAAAAATCCCTTTTCTCCTTCCTTCGTCAAATACCAATACTTTAGTTTTCTTAATATTAAGAATCAATTTGGCGTCACTTTATATTATAAGTTAATTTATCAAATAATCGCGTCTGGTTAGTACGCATGTCATATCGTCAGCGTATAGCATGACGCTGCCAGACACAAATGTTGGTATCTCATTTATATAAAGAGGAATAACAGATCCCAGTCAGTCCATAATCGATCGAGCACTCGAAGCGTAAGCATCACAGTTCAACATCGATACTAATACCCTTGCAGTCTGAAAAGATTCGTAGAGGTACTAAGCAGTCTTTTTGAACCACAATTTGACCACCGGTAGGAATTCCCACACTGATATGGAAGAGACATTCGCCGACAATTTGGATGAGCCATCCTTACGAGAACTCATCCACAGGATCATGGAAATATATCCACGGAAATTCGGAGAAAAAAGTGAACTGGATGAACCGAAAACTGAGGAATACATGGAACAGACGAAAAGACATAAGAAAAGGCGCGTAGGCAGTAAACCGAAAGAATCGCAATCCATACCAATCCGTAATAACATTGGCAACGAACGATTCAGGCGTCGGGGACATGCAAGAAGAAACGGACGACGAAATACTGGAAAGAACTAAAGAGGAACACAGAAAAACGAGGGAAAGAACAAAACCGCTAGACCGCAGAAACAAGAAGAGTTCAAACACAAGGTCGCGCCGATAATTATTAAAGAAACAACGAAATGGATGAAGACATCTAACATAATGAAACGGAAGAATATAACTGCCACAAACTGTAAATTAATTCAAACAGGCATACAAGTTGAACCGGCAACCGAAGATGATTACAGGAAGCTAAGCAAGATCCTCAAGGAAGAAGGAATCCAATGTTACACATTTCAAGTGAAAAGCGAAAAGAAATTGAAGGTGGTTGTCCGGCGTATAACTCAGGATATCACCGTTGATGAAATAAAAGACGACCTACAGAAACGGGACTATCCGGTTGAAAAAATTGCACGGATGAAGGGTAGAAACGGCCAGCCGACACCACTAGTGTTAATTGAAGTGAGCTGCGGATATAAATCTATATATAATATCGCGAACTGTTGTGGACTCGCGATAAAAGTGGAACCGCTACGTACGCGCAGTGAAATAGTTCAGTGTCAAATGTTAAATGTTTGGCCACACACAAAGCAATTGTAACATTAATTATAATTGCATGAAGTGCGGTGAAAGTCATTCCACTCATTTATGTACCAAACTGAAGACTACTCCACCAAAGTGTGCTAACTGTCAGGGTGAACATCTGTCCACCTACATAAAGTGATCCGCGAACCCTAACAACGCTGCTGCCAACAAAAAATTCATCGACGCCCCTCCACCGAAGGTAAATGCATGGATTAAAAAAAGAGAAACTACCGCCATGAAAAATGAAACTAAGAAACGACCTGCTAAAGAAGATCCTGTAAACCGTAGCGATGAATCAGAGGAAAAAATGGCTTTAATACTAGGGCATATGGTACTGAACTTTAACAGTATTCTTATAACAAAGCATTGACAAAATTGTATAAAACCAAATAAAATCAGAAAAAGAAGAAACAGCAAATAAAAAAAGCACAAGTGAAAAGGTAATTAAAACACAAGAAGGAAAAAAAAAGAGAAAAGAAGGGAAGTAGGAAGAAACAAAAAGAAGAAGAAAATGAATAAACAGAACATTAAAATGATGTTCTGGGATGCACAAAACATAGCTAAGAAGAAGAACGAATTACGAGCGTTCATTACCGATAACGAAATAGACGTGGCCCTGTTATCGGAAACCTTCAACATCTCGAACTACGTAACATACAGAATGGACCGAAACACAAAACCTGGTGGAGGAACAGCTATCCTGGTGAGGAGAGAGATCAAACACCATTCAATTAGGACAAACACGACAAAAATGGAAACTACTGCTGTACATATACAGCACTGTATGCGGCGTATAGCTCACCACAGAACGACATAGAAGAAGCGGATATCGACGCAGTATTTAATTCTCACCACCCTACAATTCTGGCGGGAGACCTCAATAGTAAACATCCACAATGGAATTCCAAAATTCTGAATCGTAAAGAGAAACAACTTAAAAAAATTGTCCACGAAAGAAACCTCACCGTAGACGCACTAACAGAGGATACGCACATTCATGCGCCGACCGGGTTAACGGACGTTCTAGATCTAGTAATCCTAAAGAAAGTCACCGCACCTTACTACCTTGAAACTATAAACGACCTGTCATCTGACCACCTTCCTGTGATTATGACAGTGTCGATTAAGAGTTTTAACATCCAACAAACAATTCGCACCACAAATTGGCAAAAGTTTGAAAAGAGTCTAAAACTAAGACCAACGTATATCAGCACCGGCAACGACATCGACACCGCGGTAAAATAATTCGAAGAGGACATAACATTGGCACTGAACTCAGCTACAACCACAAAATTTAGAACACTAAGGGAAAGAATACCGAATTACATAAAAATAAAAATACATCAGAAGAAATTGCTTGACAAACAGTATAAAAGAACACTTTACCCGAACGCAGACACTTCTGAACAACATCACAAATGAAATTAAAAAAGACCTTGCCGAACACTACAATGATCAATGGGATGCCAAAATCGGAAGTATAAACGATGATGACATCGAACTGTGGAAAATAACTAAAATGCTCAACACAAAAAAGGATACTACCGATACTGGGAATACGCGGTATTATCAACAACAATTCCGACAAAACCGAGGAATTTACTAACTACTTCGAGGGGACTTTCCATTCTAATCCACCAGTGGACAGGGATCACGAAAAATTCACCGACGTCATCAATAAACAAGTACACACGGAATACAGAGACGCCGTAGATATCCAAGAAACGACGACCGAGGAACTCTGGAACATCATAAAAACCGTTGGGAACCGTAAAGCGCCAGGACACGATGGAATTAGTAATACCGCTATCAAACATCTGACCTTAGAAGCCGTAGACACACTGAAAGAAATTATAAATGCTAACATTAGACACCAGTACTATCCGAAGACCTGGAAACATGCTACTATAATAACCACATATAAATCGGGAAAACCCAAAAAACAAGACAGATGGATATCGTACAATCAGTTTGCTACCAGGATTCACAAACAAATTTTGGAGCGAGTAATACAAAAGCGGCTACTATCGGTAGTAGAAAAAATCCATCATCCCGGAATTTCAATTTGGATTTCGCCGGGAGTACTCGACAACATAGCAGCTACTGAGAATGTTTGAACATATCACCTCCAACATGGATAAATCTACACCAACTGCAGCATCGAGAAGGCGCTTGACAAGGTCTGGCATGATGGTCCCATACATAAAATGAGATTACACCGGATTCCAGCCATGCTTACCAATCTCATTCAACGCTATTTCCGCGACAGAACATTTTCTGTTAGAATATGACATTTCCACTTCCAGAACAATCCAAGCAGGAGTTCCCCAGGGCTTGGTGATGGGACCGCTCCTGTTTAACATTTACACTTTCGACATACCGCAGTCAAAAATTTATTACAGCCATAAGCAAATGAAACCGCTGCAAGATAGATTGCAAGTATACATCGACACTCTCTACAAATGGTTTTCAAAATGGCGAATAAAGATAAATACAGGAAAAATCACAGCCGTCTATTTCACGCCACATAAAAGACCCAAAAAGCTCGACGAAATCCAAATTAACAACCACGCCATCGAATGGGCCAAGAAAGCGAAGTACCTAGGGGTTGTTCTAGACGAACTACTCACATACACCTGGCACATCAAGGAAATCAAAAGGAAGATAACAGGAGCCTCGAAGGTCCTGTACCACAATTAAATGAAAAGAGTAAGCTATCACTGGAGAACAAGATCAAGATCATCAAAACAATAGTAATACCGATCGCCACCTATGCTGGTGAACTTTGGCATCAGGCAACCGAAGCGCAAAAGAAGAAGATACAGGGAAAACTCAACAAACTAACGAGGTTTGCATCAAGGGCACCGCGTTACGTTACAAATGCAACACTGTATCAAGAACTTAACCTGGAAACACTTGAGACGATAATATACCGAAGAACACAAAACACACTACACAGAGTGGAGACACATGATAACAGAACAGTCAGAAGAATAATACAACCAACACGACGAATAAGGAAAGAAGACGTTGCACAAGACAAAAAGAAAGAAAATATAAGAAATATACACGCACACTGGACCCACAAATAAAATAAACGCCACCGATCTACCAAACAAGATGAAGGGGAAATCTCTCCGACCCTCGTTCAAAGTCAATAGACCTAGTTCCATTCAGTCCCAGTATTGACAGCAGGGATATTCCAACGGAGAGATAAATAATTGCAGAGTGGTGATATCTAATCCAGTTGTCCGTGTATAAATGCATTGCTTCGGTGAACTATCTAACTCCAGCGCAAATATGTATCAAGCAAACGATAATCCAGTCTTATACTTAATAATATACTTAATAATATACGTTGATTTACGAAATCAAAAGCTTTGGCTAAATCACATGTGATACAACTCATTTTTTGTTTGTGATTTATGTTACGCAGTATGTTGTATTTATTTAGGTTTATATTATGTAGCAAGGATTCTGTAAGTGTTCACCAGGGTGCTTAGAACTTTCTAGAACATCTAGGTTAGAATGTTCCCGTAGTTCGTGGAATTTTTTAGAAAAATATGGAACATTCTCTAAAGATGTAGAATATTGCAGAAAAGTATGGGGTTTACGTGAAGTTTATAGAACTTTCTAGTAAACTTATACAGCATACTGTCGGTCATTGTCGAAGTTTTGCGGACCGGGGCGGTTAGTATAAATACGGCACCACGGCAAACCAGTTCAGTTCCTAAATGACAATCGAAGTATAAACATCTGCCGAGAAGAAAAGTAAACAGTTTTAAAAAGCCCGTTACCAGAGGAGTCCTGAGTGGCCCTGAGAGTGCAGACATTGTCTTCTAAGCTATATACCTATAATTTCTTTGAGTCAGTATCAGCAATAAAATAAGTTAATCTCAAGTCGGTACACGCTGCGATTAACCCACAACGCTAACTCAAAGTCTGCGATTAGAAACCGAGCGGTGACCATTTTATTATGATTTTTGCTTACTCGGAAAAATGCTAACGTTTACGTACTCACATCATTTATGATCGTGACCTTCATAAGTGAGCATAGGCGATGCGGACGCAGGAATGTTTACACATAAAATAATGATAAGATAACGTGCGGAAACACTTACTGTTTTAAAACGTTTCCACGAAATTGCAAACTGAGTGGCATCTATTAAATATTAGAATCATTAAATATGTTACCACACTTGTTTCAGTCAAATGAGCACGGCGTGCAGAATAAATATCTTTTAATGATGAAAACGACCGTTCCATGTCGAGTGATGTTATATTTGTAAATTTAAAGTAATCCTTGTGACAACTTAATGAATCTTTCGACGCACCTTCACAAATTTGTTTTAGTGTGAGAAAATCTGAATCCTTGTCAACAGTTTCAAATTTTCGTATTATACTTTCACTTTTTAATTCCGCTAGTCCATAGTAGTTCTTGTGAATACTTTCCAAATCACATTTTACCTGACTGCCTTGAAACATTTTCTGGCTTTTCTTGATAGATTTGGCGTGTCTCAGATCGAATTGTAAAACAACCTTCTTTATATCATCAAATTTTTTTACAGTAGTAAAACGCAGCCTTTAACCATGTTCCCCAACGCGTAGTAATCGGCTGTGGTGGTTCAGGCACTATGGGATACAGTTCGTGAAATCTTTTTGTACGTTTTGGGGACTTTATCATACGATCGTACCATAACGTTCTTATGGGTCTTTTGCCATAAGCCATAAGCATGGGCCTGCTACCATGGAGCATGGCTTTGCTGCCATGGAGCATGGGTATGCTGCTATGGAGCATGAGTGGGCTGCCATAGTTGATGAACCAGCCGCAGTGCCTTCGAATATCAGAAATACAGGGGAAGATAGAAGCAGTAACTACCTACGCAGGTGTTGCAAATTGCGCCGCTATGTAGCTTCTATCAAGGCAAAAACGGGAAGTGCACAAGAAGGTACCTTCTTCCGAAGAAATAAACGACAAAGCGACGGCAAGTTTCTGTTTTAAGTATATTATTACATTTTGGAAATCCCAATTTAATCTTAAGATTTGTTTCATAATATAACTGTATTTTTATTTCTAACCATATTTGTAATAGCTGCATTTTCTTCAATCATTGATATTTTTTTTTGTAATTAGGAATTTTGTGAAAAGTTGGCCGAATTGAGGGAGTGCTTCGAAATCGAAGAGATGATCAAGGAGACCATCACTGAAATGTAGGGAGAACATCATATATAACACTACCTTGATGAGTTGCTTGTTGTTTGTTATTACACACGTTCTCTGTTTCAAATAAGTAAATATTTTGTATTTCTATATAATAAACACAACTTGTCGGTTATTCTTACCTTTGAATTGCCTATTAATAGCGACAGTCACTAAAGACATTCTAGTAAGGTTGATTGCATATGCATTGCATCTGTCTACATTACTCACTCCAGACGAGAAGGTGAATTGACAACTGCTACAAAGTGAAAGCTAATAATACAGATGGTAATTAAAGCCTTCTCGTGTGATATGAGGTGAGAAAGAAAAGAAGGAAGTTAAAAGAAAACACATCGGGTACACTGGGGTGGGCCATACCTACCTTGCAACAATTGTTGTGCTGGATGTAGCCAGTTTCTTGTCAGGTGTCCAATTACTAGTTTTTTAAAGTTAAATTTGTACATATTTAGACTCATCATGTTCTTGACGAATTTGTTGGTATAGTTTGGTAAGAATTGGAATTCTTTCTGTATATTTACTAACGTAAAATAGCAATTATTAACAACTTTCCTTACGATGTTTTTTAGGTCTTGATTACAAATGTCATCTGCTAGATGTTCAGTATAATTTTTATTACTCAATGCTGTTCAAGCAAACAAATATGTATTCTGCCAAATCGTTTGCAATTCACCTGAAACTCGACATGTGCAATGTTCGCCGACATGCACTGTACGCAAACCATCACGAAAGTTGTTGCTTGAACAAATCTAATGGCTAGTTGCATTGAAAATTCGTCATTTTCCCTACGTCGAAGCTCTTAAAATCGTTGGTGGTTGTCTATCGTTTAGTTCATCTGTATTGTTTTTGACTTTTGGAAATTTGACATTTTAAAGTTCGTGTCTCAAAACAATGGTTTCCGTAATGTCTCTTATTCCAATTTTATTATTCCAAATTTGACGGATGCTAAGGGTGAATATCTTGGCTACGTTCAGACTTACGGTCCGGCGAAAAATCTTCTCCCGCAAGCTGTTCACATTTATGGGGTACTATTAATGAGTCTTAGCCACTAGGTACCTGGGCAATTTCTGTCCGGGTAATCGGTTAACAATTCATTTCAAATCTGAACGTAGCCCTTAAGTCGCTCCACAGGTGCGGAATAAAAACTCATGTCCGGGCAATTGACGTAATCTGGTGGAGAATGCCAAGACATGAATTATTATTAGCTTTGTTCAGACAGAAATCACAAAACTGGTCAGAGCCAACCATATACTGTGAAATCAATCAGAAAACTATTTCCAACTTCCTTTAGCCAATCGAATCCCGTCTAATTAGTTTGTGATTCCTGTTTGCGCAAGCTTTTTATTATTATTATTATATTGTCGGCATAGCAATAGCTTGGTTTCTTACTTACTGCACAAGTGCATCGTTCAACCCTTACTTTTATGCCCGTGCACCTATAAGTGGCAATTTAGCAACAGCGCCTGTCTTCTGGAGCGGTCGCCTATATTACGGGAACTATTTAGTTAAAATTATTTATACTTAGGAGTACTCACTCACACTCATTTGATATTATTACGTAGAAATTGATTAAATCAAAGCTAAAGTTAATTGTATTCTTAATGTTAAATATTTTATTCAGTGTAATATTTTATCCATGTTCAACAGGTTATACATTTGTTACATATATATAATATTTTGGAGCAAAATGGCGGTGTAGGAAGAACATGATGTACGCAGAGGAGCTGAGAGACAAAGTTTTTACCGCTGTACAGGGGAACTCAGCCCTCTACGACAAAATTGCCAAGAGAGAGAAGATGAAGTAAGTTTTCGATTCTGGAAATGCAATTCCATCATTTATTTAAAAAATTGTATTATTTAATCTTCCCATACATCGCAGACTTGTGTTTATTCGTCTAATGAGAAAGGGTGGTTGTTGCCTATTGGCTCCCCCGAGAGTCGACAAAACGCGAGTGTGTCTAGTCACTGTAGAAAAGTAATCACTTCCCCTACCTTTCTCCTCACTGACACATGGTATACATTATACCAACTACAATCATATACAATATGTATCAGGATTGATGTTAAAAGAGGTGCGACTGACTAAACATTTTTAGTCCGTTGCATCTCTTCTAATATTAGGATACGCTGTATTTATTATAGTTTTCCCGTACAATTTAAATATTATTGTAAGGTGTTTAGATTTCTAATTTTGGTTTTCACTTTGTATTAAATGAATGTAGAGATTTAGTTAGGCCTCTGTTCAATACAGAGGCCGCAATAGAGAAAAATGCTCTGCAAGTTTTGCAATTCTTCAGAAATGGAGATAGAAGACAACTGTTTGCGTAAGCTGGATGACTACTTAAAAGTTTCTATTGATTCTAAATTTAATCTTTAATTTTACAGAGTGGTGGACGGCTCGTGTGCCACGTCAGCGGTGCTATGTTGCTATTTCTAACCGTATTTGAAATATTACCATTTTCTGACAGATGACATGCGAACTTTTATAATTGCGAAAGTGTTTAACTTGGAAGATTGAAATTTTACAGAACTATTAACCGCGTAGGATAGTATTATAATACCAATAATTTTTTCAAAAGCATGCAGCGTGATTGACAAATACAATTAAACTTTCAAATATAGAAAAAAGTTAATTTCTTAAAATTCTTTAAAATACAACTATCTACTTTTATTCGTCTTATCAGATTGCTTTTATAAAAATGCAATGAAGATGTCATATATTATGCATCTAAAATTGATACTTTTCGAGATATTTCGAGAAATGTGTATTATTATGGAATAATTTGCTTATAAAAAACCACCTTTACGGGGTAGGAACGTAGGCTACATTCTTACTCCGTACTTATACTATTTTTTGTAGTTATATTGGAAAACACTAAAACTGTTTACTTCAGTCAACATATATTTTAATGACTCTGCATTTAGGGACTTCGTGAAAAGTCGACCGAGTGAGGGAGTGCTTCGGAAACATGATCAAGGAGACCATCACAAAAGCGTACAGAGAATATCATCACGCCCTTAATGATTCATTTATTGTTTGTTATTGTAACGGAAAAATAGCCGATAATAATGAGCTAGCCATCCACGATGATTCCGCAATATTCACAAACTACTAAGTAAGACTAAAGTCGAGACTACCAACCGTCAGAACATCTGAGCACATCACCAATTTCTCAGTGAAGGAGCAGTGGAGACAACAAGTGGTCAAAAATTTCACCATATAGACGACCCAACGGCAAAACTGGCCGGTTTCACTATCAAGCGGAGAGAATGGTGAATAAATCCCTCATGCGATGGGAAGGAGCTAACGACCCTTTCTGCACAAGATGTAATGCTGCCGAGCAGTCAGTCGACTATGTTGTGTTGTAGTCTCCCGACACCCGGTTCGAGGACAGCTTTTTTGTTTTTGTTTTCTTTTTTGCCGTCCTTTGGTTATTACTGATGAATACCATATAAAAGTATTCAAACCACGATTACCTGAAGAACAAGATGTATACGATTATATCGAAACGTTAGGACGTATCCGGGTTTTCTGCGAACCAACGTCGAACTTGGGATGAAACTCAAGAGAACAACATAACGTATATACATACATAGAAATAGCTTATGTAGCTTTTGGTTTCCTCTTTCAAATAAGTAAATATTTTATATTTATTAGTTTTTTATTGAACACAAACATAAACATAAACACATCTTTATGATTATTTTTACCAGTGAGTTGACTCTTGATAGCGACAATCACTAACAACATTTTAGTAAGGTTGGTTGCATATGCATCAGTTGCATCTGTCCACATTCTTTCACTTCAGACGACAAGGCGTTTTTTTTGCGACCTTCTAAAGCAAATGCATTTCAATTCCGACTTACTATTCAAGAAGTTTGATGTTTCGAAGCAATTTTAATTTTGACTTTACTTCATATACTTCACGTTTAGGGTATTATTTCACGTAATTCAAGTCGTTTGAAAGGATTTACTTATAATTTATGTTTTTACGAATGGAAATCAGGGTGGTGAACTAATACGCTTGTATGTTAAAAACCATATTTATTTGTACAATTTAAAACAATTAAGCTGTTGTAAATATTGAGATTATATTATTGCAGATATGTTCTATGAAATATATTTGGTAAAATTGAGTAATACATACAGGTAGCGATTTCATTTGCTATTACATACTTTTACCTTGGTTGTAAATGTTAATTAACCAGAATACTTTTTAAAAATTACAGATATCAAAGAGTGTCATCTAATTATATAACATACTTGTTATACATAAGTACTTATAAATAGTAGAAATGTTTTTCGGGTTTTGTCGTGTATTTACAGTTTCACTTGACGTATCGCTGATCATTCTGTCAGCTTCTTCAGAAGATTTCTAAGAACTGGTGTTGTTGTCTCTTGCTTCTCGTTATATATCCCATTTCTGTTCCGCTTTGCTGATCCATAACCGTTCCGCTTTGCTGATCCGTAACCGTTCCGTTCCGTTGAATCGCGTCGCCCGCTGCACGATGACTCCGCAGTGCTAACTTCCACGTGTTGTTCATCTTGTATCCCTCTTCACGATTGAAGGTGTTGGTATGATTGGTAAGAATGGTAAGTTGTCGGCAACTTACCATTACTAGATGTTCTAGTGGAGCATACCGACAGCAACAAACTAGGCCACAGTGTGTACCGGAAGAAGACTCACATAGTTCGATACCTGCATGCAATATCCCACCACCATCCTCAACAGAAGAGATCTCTCATCAATACATTGTTAAGAAGAGCGGAGAAAATCAGTGACGAACATCACAGGAATAGTGAAATACATCACGTCAAAAACGCCTTGCAGAAGAACGGCTACAGCACAAAAGATATAAGGAAACCACGGAAACAGAAAAAAGACGAAGACCAATAACAACCAGCAGGTTACGCATATTTTCCATACATAGCCGGAGTTACCGATAGGCTAAAAAAGACTTTAGGAGAAAAGAATATACCACACGATACAATACGGTAACCAAAATCGAACAGCTACTCCCTCCCAACAAGGACGTGTTACCAAAACTACGAACAAAAGGCATATACGAACTAAATGCCAATGTGGAAAAAGCTACATCGGTCAAACAGGACGAAGTATTCAGTACAGGGTGAAAGAACACGAGAGAGACGCACGCCTCAGGCATATTGAGATATCCGCAGTAGCAGAATACCTGCATCAACTACTACTACCCGAGGATAATACGCGAATCAATAGAAATAATGAAGAATACCAACAACTTCAATCGCGAAGAGGGATACAAGATGTGCAACACGTGGAAGTTAGCACTGCGGAATCATCATACAACGAACGACGCGATTCAACGGAACGGAACGGTTACAGATCAGCAAAGCGGAACGGTTATGGATCAGCAAAGCGGAACAGAAATGGGATATATAACGAGAAGAGACAACAACACCAGTCCTTAGAAACCTTATGAAGAAGCTGACAGCATGATCAGTGAAACGTCAAGTGAAACTGTAAATACACCACAAAACTCGAAAAACATGTCTACTATGGACGACGGTCGTGAAAGCCTACACTCAACTATAAGTCCTTATAAAATTTGCACAATGTTTAAAAGTACACAGAAAAGAATTTGGATCAAGGTTCTTGAATCAGTATTATGATAAATATACTTGAGAGTTGCCATCCAAATTAGTTGTAATTTTTCGTGTTAATGTTTAAAGAGATTGCGGAAATAGTATAGAACATGGTAGCTACGTGATTCCCTATTACTATATATTTCTCGACTATCTTATTTACTATGTTACTGCTTACTAAATATACATTTTCTTCATGTAATAGGTAACATCTAAGCAATCTTTATATATACACTCCACTCCTGCTTATAAAAGATTAGACACTTGATAAAATTTATAAAATGCACATTTACAATATATAACACTAGTATGCAAATAAACTAGGAATTATACGTATTACCCAACAATATACTATGAAGTATTTATGATGTAGTGAAAACAAACTGGTCAATTACACAAGCGCATCGCGAGTGGTAAAATGTGCTCGGACAGAAATGGGAATTGTCCTGAGTAGGTGAAAGCAAGGAAAATGGTGTTGCACTGATAATCGATACCGCGAAGATAAGGGTGGGCTATTCAGGTTTGAAGTTGTATTACATATGAGGTCTATTGAAAACTGATGAGAATTTAAGAAAGAGCGGTACCGAAACATTCTAGAACAACATACAATTTCACCAGGAATAAGATTATTAGGAGAAAAATCAATATTTATTCACAACAACGACCCAAAGTGCGCAACAGTATTGTGCAAACAATATTTAGAAGTGTACAAAGAAATAATGTGCTAACAATAATGATATAGCCTCCCCAGGGTTCTGATCTGAACCCTACACAGCTTTTATGGGACGAACTCGACAGGTGAATAAGAAGCAATGGTTATAAAATAAATATGAAGTCAGTTACTAGAGTACTATGTATTAGGCAAAGGTGATTAGCCCAACGAGAAGAGAGTTTAATTTTTATTTTATTGTAATATTATCCACATTTTTTTGTTTATTTTGGTCTTCTGGCCTATCCCGGTCACCTTTCGATTAATGTGCGGTTTCAATTAATCGTTCATTACACACCATACTGTGGTCCCACCAGACACAGATCATGGTCTTTTTACCGAAACGATTCGCCCTTGAAGAACCGTTGACGAACCGGCTTCGCCATGTGAAAGCCACAATTTTCCCCGCTTCGGGTTTTCGAAATAAATCCATTTTTCGTCCTCCTTGCCCGTAAATGTCTGCTGATTGTTTCTTGTGACACATGTAATGCTTCTGCTAATTGCCGTTGAGTTTGAGTTGAGCCAACATCCAATAACTCCTGCAATTGCTCGTCTTCGCATTTTTGTGGTCTACCAAAGCGCTTATTGTCTTTCGCATTGAAATCAGCACGATAAAGTAAAGACGCTAGTTTTTGGCGGACTCACTTAAATTAATATGCTGCGTACTTTTCGCTGGAGCCATCGCTTGATTAAACAGGAAAAAACTGGTATACACCTGGTAATTATGCCAATATTACCTCGCTAGATGTCGAATGCTCGTCTATTTCATACAAAAACATTTTCCTAGCGCGGTGAATATCGTTCGCTGCAACAAAATTATAGAAACATACCGAATGTTAAAAATGTATAATCGAGGTCATCCATCTGATGACACTCTTTAAGAGGGTAAGTGTTTCAGAAATTACAACGTATAATCAGGTGTTATTTTATTAATTTGCATTACTTATTTTATTTTATTTGAATTATTATTAGAATTAGGATGTTTTTTTTCGCGGGCCAGGTTCGTGAAGTCAGTGCAAATTATGAACGATGTATACTCACTGCTATGTGCTACAAGTGCTATAAAAAATATCCCTGTTGTAGAAAAGTTCAAAACTGTTAAAAAACAAGATTTAGATGTTACCAGGTTAAGAACTGTTATTTTCTAAATAGAATAACATCCATTCAGCACAGCGTACGTACTTCTCTGAGAGAAATGTGGAAGCTTACGTCATGCTGCAGACTTCTTGTCGGCTTATATATATATAATGTATCCATTGCATGGTTGTCTGTTTATTCGTACGTGTCCTGTTACAATCCCGAGATGCGGGAAAAACATCCTAACTTTAATTATTATGTAGTCTAAAACGCGTACACGGACGCAATTCCCACCTCTATTTATAACCTTAGCAATGCTAATTTTAATATTTTTCAAGTCACTATAGATATGTACATGTTTCTAGTATCATATACGTATAATGTTGTAATATTGCGTAAGTAAAGTATTCTTTGGTAGTTTTTATTCCATAGTATGGCATTTTCAAATAATTACCTTTAGTTTGTAATTTTATTTTACACTAGTTGATAGGATTCGTTGAAAACTAAATTTCCGTTTTTCACTCCTAGCACTATCGCTTCATCCTGTATACGGTGATCGATAAAGGTTAGTATCAAATAAGAGAAATTTTTATGCATGAAACCTTAAAAATAGTTTGTTTGGTTGGTGTTTTTTTATAAATTAAGCAAGCGTATATTTCTTTTTTAATTGATTAAGTTAGTTAGATTTTTGTAAACTTGATGCAAGTCCTATGTTTCTGTGTAGTACCATTCATGTACTACACAGACTACACACACTACATTCATGTACTAGTTTGACATTAGTTTTTACACATAAGTCGTATTTACACATAAGTCGTATGTATTGCTGATGTACTAGATGGCGCCCAATTTGCTAATATTCTTTTGCGAAACAACTGACCAAACGTCATGCGAAACATTCTATTCATGCAGCAGTATAGAATGAAATTAATCGAGCCGTTCAATAGAGCTAGCATATCCATTACATCACCAAAGTCTTGGTAACACTTTAAGAAAAAACATTTGCCTTTCATTCCACTTAATAAACCGAATATACCTTGTGGGAATTCAGTTATTAAGAATAACAGCAAAACTGCTACGAGCATTTTAGTGGTTCGATCAGCTCGTCTCTCAGCTTTAGTTTTACCCTTACTAATGTCTCCGGATTTTAGAGGACAGTTGTCGTAGGCTTTTAAAATTTGCTTACGCTTTTTTGCCTTGTACAACGTTTTTATTAACCATGTACTTATTACTGTCAATGTTAAACAAGGGATTAACTTAATTACCACAGCGTACATCCAAAAATTAAATACCAGGTAATTATCGTTATTCGATATCATACTTAAAGCCGTATGGTAAAGTATGAATACTTTGCCGTTTTCTTCTACTACCGTGGACTTAATTTCAAACGCGAAATACGTGGGGCTGCAAAGAAGGATTGGTAGAATGTAGCTTAGGAAAATCGCCAATATACATCTTCTTTCCGAACATAAGACAGCATTTTTCTCTGGATACCTGCGACAAAGAAATAGAATTTTATTTGTTTTGGTATTAGATGAAACACATTATATTTAACTCTAGAATTAATTACTTATACAGAGTATTAAAAAGTGTAGTGAGAAAAATTTGTTTTCTTTATAATTAACAATATTTTTAATATCGTAAATTAAGAAAAAACAGTTAAATTGTGATGAAAATTCACCAGTTAAAAAAAATAAATAAAATTGGTGTCACCGGTGAATGAGATATGTTAGTGTTCCCGCATTAATTTTTTGTTTTGCTTGCTGTATGTTGAATGAAATCACCATATGAGTATCTGAATAAAGGTTCAGAAGTTTTACAGAAATTACAAAGGAATGAAGTTGGAGGATAGTTATTGATAACACATGGGCTGAAAAGTCCCGGGCCTAACACATAGATGAAACTAGTTTTATTGCAGTCACCTTTCTCTCAGTTAGTATTAACCTTCAAAAGACAGCTGTTAAAATTTCATGATATTCTATTCATTAGTTTGTGAGTTATTGTGCTAAAAGTCACGCTGCTTTTGTTATTTTCAAAACAATGTATCAAAAACAATTTCGTGTTTTAATTTTACACTGCTTCTTGATGGGAAAAAATACCGTTCAAGCGAAGCAATGGCTTGAAAAGTGTTATGGGGACTCCGCTCCATCAGAAACAACAATAAAACGTTGGTTTGCTGACTTCAAACGTGGTCGTAGAGACACCGATGATGCAGAACGCAGTGGACGTAAAATGAGGCGGTAACACCAGAAAACATCAAAAAAATCCACAAAATCGAAAAGTGAAGTTGCGTGAGTTAGCTGATATCGGAAAGATATCAAAAGAACGTATTGGCTTTATATTGCATGAGCATTTGACTATGAGAAAGCTCTGTTCAAAGTGGGTGCCGCGTTTGCTCACTGTTGATCAAAAACAAGAACGTGTTGTTGATTCTGAGCCGTGTTTGGCCATGTTTAAACGTAACAAACCGGAATTTTTGCGTCGATATGTGACAATGGATGAAACATAGATCCATCACTTCACTCCGGAATCAAAACGATCGTCATCTGAGTGGACAGCAACTGGTGAACCTCGTCCAAAGCGCCCGAAAGCACAACAATCGGCTGGAAAGGTTATGGCCTCGGTATTTTGGGATGTGCGTGGTGTAATATTCATCGACTATCTTGAGAAAGGAAATACCATCAACAGTGAATATTATATAGCGTTATTGGAGCGTTTGAAGGCCGAAATTGCAAAGAAACGACCGCATATGGCAAAGAAAAAAAATTTGTTTCATCAAGACAACGCACCGTGTCACAAGTCAATCAAAACAATGGCAAAACTACATGAATTGAACTTCGAATTGCTCCCACATCCACCGTATTCGCTAGATTTGGCTCCCAGCGACTATTGGCTGTTCGCAGATCTCAAAAAAATGCTCGCCGGTAAGAAATTTCGCACGAATGAAGAGGTTATCGCTGAAACTGAGGCCTATTTTGAGGCGAAAGATAAGTCGTTCTACAAAAGTGGTATTGAAATGTTAGAGCGGCGCTGGAATGATTGCGTTCCTCTTGATGGAGATTACGTTGATGAATAAAGCTAATTTTGAACCAAAAAAGAAACGTGTTTTCTTTGTTAGGCCCGGGACTTTTCAGCCCATGTGTTATTTGGATAGTATACTGAACCAACTACAGTTAAATAACTTACAAATAGAGACACAATTACCTATTATACCAATTATTGAAAAATTATTGTAGGGTCAAGAGACTATCGAAACTTGGACCTTCAAGTAGTAAATGCTTTTACCTATGTTCGTGGATAAGAAGAATCGTCTTTCTTCAAGACAGCACAAGAGCTTTTCAGAATAAAACCAGGGTGGTTCACTACAGAGATGATTTTCAATAACGGTAAGATAATTTCTATGGACTAGTGAGATGAGCTTTAGTTTTAATGGCATAATTAAGAAAAATAATTGCTCCTGCTTTTATCTTGATAATATCAACACGTGCATGAAATCCAAACAAGGTCTGAAGTATTTTTGTCACTTTTTCATCCAATAATAAAAAAGCAATAATAACAGAGATATGTGCCACATAAAAGTACTGTCAGTTACGAGGTAAGGGCCATAGATTCTCGGCCTAACAGGCTTATACAGGTTTAAGCGTATTCACACTCCGTTACAGCATGCATGCATATACGCGAGGTCAAAGCTATAAATATGATGGTTCGAACAGTAGTAGTTTTTTATAGCCAGCCAACCAACGTGACTACCGCATGAACATGTCTGAAGTAATGAAAATTAAGTACCGCGTGATCATCAAATTTTTAACGAAAGAAGGGGACACGTTCAATCACATAAAACGACGTTCAGACGGCGTTTACGGTTATTCATCTGGTTATTCATTGCAACAAGAATCCCTGGAAGGTGCTGAACGGTCGGGTTGATCAATTCAAGTGATGACGCCTCAACAAATTTCAATTATTGAAAATTTAGTGCTAGAAGATTGCCGTTTGAAAGTGAAGATATTAGCAGTGATAACAAACATATCCGAAATAAGTATTCGCCGAATTCTTCATGACGTTTTGGGTATGAATAAAATTAGTGCAAGAAGGGCATCGCGACTTCTTTCTGCTCTCCAACGTGAACGTCGAATCAAATGCGCGCGGTCGTTTTTTTGAAAATGTGTGGAGACGGACCAAAACCGATTTTGGAGTCTATTGCCAAGGGGGATGAAGCAATGGTTCTGTGTTACGATTTTTTATCGAAAGGGAGTCCGTAGAATAGCGGCGACCTGATAAACCTCGTCCCAGAAAGACGAAAGTTGTTTAATCAACGAAAAAGGCGATGGCCACAATATTCTGGGATTGTGGGGTCATTTTGCTAATTGAGTTTAAAGAACGTAATACAACTGTGAACGGCACATATGCGTATTTATTGCATAAATTAAGGGACAATATTCGTGTAAAACGTCGTAGAAAATTGACAAAAGGTGTGCGATTATTAAACGACAATGCTCCCGTCTATACTGCCGCCGTTTCAGAAGCTGCCATGTGGCTTTCAAAAATTGGAACATCCACCGTATAGTCCGGATATGGCTCCTTGTGATTTTTATTTGTTTTCTAATCTAAAAAAAAACACTAGGGAACGTCGTTTTAAAGGACAATAGTGAGTTGCAAGCAGCTGTTAAAGAACATCTTCACGGAAAAACATCAGATTATTTTTAGAAGGGTATCGAATTATTAATGAATCGTTATAATAAATGTATAGAAGTTAGGGGAGATTACACTGAAAAATAAAATTTCTTATATTGTTCCAAGTTCTTTTTTCTATATGAGGCTGAGAATTTATGGCTCCTATCTGGTAGATACGTATCTTTTATATTTGGACAACATACTGAATTCTCTCTCAACTATCGATTGATATCGGTATCATGCCATGGCGGATGCTGACGCTGCTGATTTTTTGGTGACTTATATATGTGAACTGATTTGTTGAATACATTATTTAAAATGTCAGAGATAATGTTCTCTTCCACCTCATTTATAGTCTCACTAACTGACCAATCAGTGGTTTGTAACACACTCTATAATGACGAGAAGTTAGCTCAAGATTAAATACATTTACTAGAAACTTCATAGCGAGATGTTGAAGATCCTCGCTTAAACAGGAATTGTTATCTTTCGATAGATTGCATATAAATTTTGATTTTTGATCATCACCCTCATAGTACTGATCTCGCACCTAGTGACTATCATTTCTTCAAACATCTTTGACAAAATTAGCTTGCGCCTAAATCAAGAATTGAAAATTTCAGTGCAAAACTGGTTAATATCCTAAGCGGCGAAATTTTATGCAGAAGGTTTGAAAAAGCTTGTTTCATGATAAAAGACAAATATCATTCTAAACATATTTGATATTATGTAGAAAAATAAAGTAAATAATTATTTTTTTGAAATCAGTAATAAATTTCTATTTTTTTTGGTTATTTTCATTTTATTACTGATGAGCGTCTTGTATAGAAAATATCTATTTACTAGTGATGAAAGGATTACTCACCCTATTGCCAAGTATCTCCACACAGCTAAGGTCAGTGTTAAACATATTGATATTGTATGCAGAACTTGCGTTAGATGCGTATGACATAGCATAAAAACAGCACCCCAAAATGGAAAGTTTAATTTCTCAGGTAGTTCCATATGATAGTAGTAGGCGAATGACATATATTCAATCATCAACAACACATCCGCTACCGCAAGACCAGTCAGGATGCGATTGATTGGCGCACAAGCCATTTCTTTCTTCGTTAATACTACTATATTAAATATGTTTGCTATGGTACCAAAAACACACACGATTATGGAGAGGTGACCATGATATTTGGCGTATAACTTCGTCCAGGCTAAAGCGGCAATCTCGCAGGGTTCGCATATTCCATTATCTATAGTGTAATTATAAGCTTCCATTAAAGTATAATTCTCGTTGTCATATGAAACGATGCTATCGACTTGGAAACTTATGTTGTGAATGTCTAACAATGACAGGTTCTTCAAATATATTTTTCCTAGTTCTGTGTCTACGGCTTTACCATCAATCAGAATTTCCATTTTTGTTGAGTTTGGTCGTTAGTTAGTTCATATGTTACGTTCCCTGACGACTAATGAGCTGAAATTAAAATTTAGTGCAGTAATTTTTCAAACCTTCTATTTTCTATTTAAAATTTCAAATTCTGTGGTATCTATACGTATCTAATACTGACAACAAATGAAGTGACATACTTATTGTAATTTAAAACTCTAATATTAATGCAATATAACGTTAGTAGATGGATTTGTTAATGTTTACTATTCGAATAAAATTAAAATAGATAAATTTATTATGCACGGGTAAAATATTTTAGCTGTTTGTTTTATGCTGATACTAAAAAATTAAATTTTGCCAAAATTGTACAATATCGTTGGATAAGCAATGTAGCATGTGCTTCATAATGTATCCTTAATTGTTTGTTTATTGCAGTAATTCAGTAACACTGATTACATATTTAGATAATCACATCGATTAACATTCTAAGACGTATCAATAAGGATTTAAAAATAATGGAATTGCGCCCTGTTGGAAATGGATAAGAAGCATGTATTTAGTTTCGCATTAATTTTCCTCTGCTCGATAAGCGCTTTATTTCGCATGTTATAAGAAGAATTGCCACTGCAAACCTTCGGTTAGTAACGCCTGCTTCCAAAAAGTGGAACCGGTTTAACAGATGTTATAGTAGGGTACCGTCAGTCAGCTACCGCTCATTGAGTCAAGTATATACGTCATTTATACAAATGTGTCTCTTCTGTTAAGAGTTTTGTACGGTATGGTTTATTAAACTGTAGTTGTAATAATAATGTTGCCGTAATTGTGACATTATTAACGACGTAATTAGGAGTGTGGAAAAAGCGAGCGTAGGTTTATGTATGCTCTGTAGAGATTATGAATATTCTGATATTTTATACATCAACCACTAACAGAATCTAATACGTCAATGGGGGTGAAAATGACCCCGAACCATTGAAAAAATTCTGCGTTTATGCAAGATTCAGTATTAATTTCCTACCCTGCAGCGATTATGGATATTCCGATGTTACATATAGCAATACCAATTCCTTGCTAAACGTCCCCCTGAACCATTAACGAAAATCCGTCGTTTACATACGATCCAGCATCACTTTTTCCTATGGAGGTTATGGATATCCAACCAAATACCTTGCTTATCCGCGAGAGTGTAAATGGCCTCGGAACCATTAAATAAAATCCTGCCTCTACACGATCCAGTGTCAATTTCCAATCCTATAGAGGTTATGGGAATTCCTATAATGTATATGGTAACCACCAACAGAATCCCTAGCTAAGCACCAGCCTAGGTGAAAATGTTTCCCGAACCATGAATTAAAGTCCTGCCTCTACACACGAGCCATTATCAATTTCCTATCCTCTGAGATTATGGATATTCCTTTATTACATACAGCAACCACCAAACGAATTTCGTGTAACATGTCCACGGGGGTGAAAATGCTCCCCGAAATGTTTAAGAAAATCCTGCGTCTACACACGATATAGCATCAATTTCCTACCCTATAGAGATTATGGATATTCCCATACTGCAAACAGCAACCACTAACAGAATCCCTTGCTTATCCGCGAGGATGAAAATGCTTTCGGAACCATTAAATAAAATCCTGCGTCTACACACGATCCAGTGTTAATTTCTTATCCTATAGACATTATGTAAATTCCGATATTGCATACAATATCCATGAACACAATCTCTAGCTAAGCGTCAGCGGGGATAAAATGCCCCCCGAACCATAAATTAAAATCCTGCCTCTACACACGGTCCAGTATCAATTTCCTACCCTGTAGTGATTACGGAGATTCCTTTACCAACAGAATTTCTTGCTAAGCATCTACGTGGCTGACCCCTTCTCGGAACAGTTAAAAGAATTATGGATATCCCGTTATTACATACAGCAGCCACCTATAGAATCCCTGGCTAAGCGATCGCGG
The DNA here is from genome assembly GCA_023509865.1 of Trypoxylus dichotomus. Taxonomy (NCBI): domain Eukaryota; kingdom Metazoa; phylum Arthropoda; class Insecta; order Coleoptera; family Scarabaeidae; genus Trypoxylus; species Trypoxylus dichotomus. Next base: position 47,882,352 of record CM042075.1, read on the forward strand.
GGGTGAAAATGCCTGCCGAACCAGTATAGATCTTTTATGATTTCATTGCACCTATGCCTATGGATGTTTGGGAGTTTCCAAAAAACGAGCTGTTAACTTTGAGCAGCTAAATAGATTCGTAGAACTCCTCTGGTTTCTACTGAATAGAATTTATCAACTTAGAAGTATCGATTTCATTATTGTTTTGGCTTAATTCACTTGCCTTCACTTTCGACGCATACTTAGTTGGCACACTTCTCTCCTGAAAGTTGTGCAACGGTCACACCGACGGCGCGGTAATACCTCAACTGTAATTCTATAGATGCACTAAGAACGATTATCAAACCGAAACGCATACATTCCTTATCACGTTTCCGTCCGTACTCTTTTATTGAAGTGGACGTATTACATTAATCATATAGTGATTAATTGTGAAGGATGTACTGTTTAGATATTTCTTTGAAGTCAGATGAGAAGCAGACGTTTTAGAGGCTCGGTTATTCTACTACGCTTGTATTAGGTCCTATCTGGATTACAGGTGTATTCTTTATGGCAGCGCAAGCCTACAATTCGAGCTTTATCGAATTCCCTCGATTAGCGGTAATTTCCACGTTGCGGCACTTTAGGTATATTGAAACCGTCAAAACACGTTAAATAAAACTATGACAAGAGAAAACGGTGAAATTGACTCAAAGCTCGCAAGAAATATTGCTGGCATTAATGTCAGAAAAGAAGAAGTATCAAATATGCCATGGCCGCTTGATCCATCGCAATAAAATTATAATCATTGAACATTTATACATTTCCGCTAAATTTAGTTAAAAAATTCGCACCCCTTCTTGTTGTTGCATATCATGTACTATAAAATAGTAGTTTACAGCTTAAGTTTCTCGTTGATTGTAATATTACAGTTTGTTATGAAAGATTTTGGTAGGTTTGGTCTATATTGCAATGGTAATTTAACAAGTTCAAATGCATTTACATTAAAATAATTAACAACATTTGCCTAGTTCGATATGGATGTTCTCAAGTACATTACTGAGATCAAAATTATTTTAATATTTGTACTGTTTTGTTTTATGTTCTTTAGAAATGGTTTCTAAATATAGGTCGTTTCTTTGTTTGTGGATATTCAACATAATATACTTTTTGCTTCTCTTTGTATTTTTACGAGAATTCTTTCTTAGTTTTGCTAGTTCTTGTTTACGTCTTATTGGTTAGTGTGTTTCCTATTTTTTGACCTAATACCAGAGACAAGAGGATAAGACTAAGCTGCCAGGCAAAAGGAAGAAGCGGCTTCTGTTTCGTTGAGCACATCAGTAACATTATAACGGATACTATAACAATAAATATACGGGAAAATCTGATGCAAATGAAAGAAATAGTAATTATAATGGAAATTAATTTTGAATTTGTTTTCACATTCATACTGTGGCCTGTATTATTTCTATGTATATATATATATATATATATATATATATATATATATATATATCACACTTTAACAAGCAATTAGAGATTAAAGAGTGTATAAAGAAATTAGTAAAATTAGTTATAAAGAAAGCAGAAAAGATGTTACGAATTTCGTTAATAATCTTAATCTAAAATCTAAGCACTTCCACTTCTATGTGACCAAGCCCTTAACAGAAACCGCGCTGTTATTATATTTCTAAATGCTGCAATCTTTAAAGAAAAATTATTCTTGTTGGTTGAATGCGAAGTCGTTGTAAAAAGTGTTAGTAGGAGAAAATGTTACTAATATTAAATAAGTAAACACAGTTAACACCTTCATTTAAGTTTGTACAATTACTGTGTTATTAGTGATTCTTCTACACTAGGACATTGCGTTATTATTCATTTCTTACATTTTGATAGTATTAAATTTTAGGAAAGTATTTTTTCTTTTGCGATTAATGTAAATATATTAGCAATATAATCTGATAATAAAGAAAAAGACTCTAAATGAACCTTTTTTATTTGTTAGCATTAATACATTTATTTACTTCATTACGACACCTTAACGTGCTTATTTTGTTCTTGAACAAAATGAGCTCAAACTATTATGAACTAAAATTTCATTATGAATTGTTATAGTTGCTCCCTTCAAAATAATTGATATTCTGCGTGTGTAATGCGCAGTAATCGAATTCAACGGATTTAGCAGATTAAGAGTGATGAGCTTAATATCGACTTCGAATTGTACTGTCGTTCATTTACGTCTTTGCCTTTTATACGAGAGACTTGCGCTGACTAAAAATTTAGTATGTAAAGTAAGAAAAGTGCAAAAATTGATTCATTACCTACAACGGCTTATGGGTTAACGATGATTTTGCAATAAATTACATATGTATCTAGTAAATGCCGCACATTTTGTTTTTCAAATTTTTTGAAAACGCTCATATTTATATAGCGTAAAAAGCTTGGCACCGAATGTGTTTTTAACACCTTTATATAAACTGGCATTGCTATGACGAACAAATTTATAGTACGTGGCTGTGCGTACCCTTGAATATTCAATAAGAAAGATTATTAGACTATACTACAGGATGTCTTTGAAATTAAATAAAAAAGTACGGCAAATGAAAATCAATCCAAAAAAATTGAGTTAATTATGACGGTAACATCAGAATTAAAAAAAAAACCGTCTATGGATGCAGATTGTGTACACATAATAGATCCATCCAACCAAACTAGCATACATACACGCAGACTACATATACTGCAATAACACAGCTGTTGATGTTATAAGAACTACAAGATAAACTGTCTACCTTTCAAACGGCATGCTAAAACTTCATTAGCATGCTTACGTACGAATATTTCGGATGTGAATAATTTTGCGGATATTTTATAGATACACTCCGCAAAAAAAGTATCGCATAACTCATTTTTATAGCACAAGAATATCCAAGAAACAATTGTTATGCTTATTTAATAATACAGGGACCAAATGAAAACAGAAACTCATATTTGAAATTTTTATAAAACAGATATGGTAAAAAATTATATTTTTTGAAAGAAAAATTACAGGAAAGTAACTTATTTCTCGGTATTGCCACCCCTGATTCTTATGACAGCTCGCATTCGATTTGGCATGAATTCAGTTAACCTCCGTATATAAGCTTGGTCTAAATTCTCCCACCTCTCACTTAGGGTATATTCCATGAGTCCGTACTATTCTGTGAAGATAGTCCCACACATTCTCAATAGGATTCATATCTGGACTCGCCACCGGCCAATATAAAACTGGAATGTCAACCTCATCAAGGTATTTCCAGTCGATTATCGCTACATGGAGTCATGTATCATCGTGCATTAACAACAATTCGTTGCTTATTACTGGTGTAAATGGTACCATATGATCTTGTAAAATGTCTGTTATACACCCGTGGGAAATCATTGTATCTTAGTTTACTGTTACTAACTTTGTGTAACCTGCTAAAGAGATGCCTCTCCAAACCATGATGACCACCAAAATTAGGCCTAGATCTGATGTTGCTGGGACTGGCGGGGAACGGTCTCATCTGATTGATCTATGAAGAGTATGTTGGCCCAGTCATTCATTTCCCAATTGACATGTTTCTTAACAAATCTTAAGTGGGCCACTCTGGGATTCCCAGTTAGTTGAGGAGCTGTAACGGCTACTCTGGCTCTCATTCCACTCTGACGCAACCTATTGCAAACGGTTTGGGTACTTATTCGAGTATTTCTGACTTTAGCCAAGTAAATCTGTAATTGCCTTGCAGTTACATGAGTCCGACGTAATACTTGTAGTCTTAAATAGCGTTAATTTGGGGAGTAGTACAACTTGGACGACCTGGCACCGGTCATCATATGTAACCTCCTGTTTCTCTATATCCGGCTAGAGCCCTAGAAATACTTGACTGATTAATATTCACCAAATTAGCCACGTATGTTTGAGATTGCCAATCTTCGATTAAAGTAACTATTCCAGCCACTTGTTCTGGAGTTAAATCACTTAACGTTAGTAAAGTACTCTAACAGCTCATTTTACAATTTGTCCGTATAGGAGCACTTTAAATAAACAACTAAATAAACCATGTGCATATGCACTTTTCTAAAATGCCTTTGTAATAACAAAAAAAGAATTTATTCAAAAACTAGTTGCATGATTTTCATTGTGAACTTATAAATAGTATCTCAATCTATAAACGCCTTTTCATAGTCTATGCTATATATCGAATTTAAGTCTAATAAAATTAGATATTTCCATTTTTCATATTTCTTTATTTTATTTCATGGGGATCCTGTATATAAAATGCACGTCAAAATATTGTTTTACCGATTAAAGTAGTCAATAGTTCATTGATTTACGTATGTTGAAATAATAAACTTGCCGAGAATCATTAGCTGTACGCTTTGTTGCTATTGAAATAATATAAGCGAATAGCGTGTGTGGTCATCATTTTGTAACGTCAATGTGAAAGTTAAAGCAAAAAATGCATGTTGGCTTCGAATGGTGCACCAACCAAATATAATCACTATAAAAACAGGTACACATCCCTTTATGGATAGAGGCGAAGGGCAGGGTTTATCCAGTTAAAGCATGAATTGCAAGTTTAGTGTACTTCAATAACCCTTTAAAGGTGCTAAACGTCTATATGTTCCGATAATTTCTATAAAAATCTAATATCAGTTTCACTTTTAAAACGGCAACCAGTATTTTATACAGCCCTACAGGGTCTACAAAGTATTTTCAAATTTAATCATTTTGAATTTCCGGGCTGTATCTTTTTTGTTAATAACGGCCAACATTTTGACCGATTCCCTTAATTGTTTTGGAACCGAAATACGCATTGAGTTATATTTTTGTAGATAATTGCCCAATTTATTTAAAGATTAATATAGATTATCTATAATAAAGACAAATAACGTTGTTTGACAGCTGGTAACACTTTTCGTATACATTCTTTATTCAGAGTGATACATTTTAAATATAGTTAAATAATGTAGAAATAATGCGACTTACTTAATTAGCAGTAATTTTGAAAGCGTACAACAGCCCGATTTCCTTCAGATTAGTAAGTGCAACTTGAGAATTTTTTGTTATAAAAGAAAAGTATGAAATTATTTTATCGGCAATTTTTTCGAATAACTTTTACAACTTTCTGTTCATTCGAGCGCTGCTGTTGTAGAAAACTGTTCGTGATTAACTGAACCAGAATTTACATTTATTTATCGTTTACGTCCTTCGCTGTATAAAAACTTTTCATCATTTGCATATTTCCATATTTTATGGGAGTACTTTGTGGTATGGTATAGTAACTCATTAAGTTTAGAATAATCTGACTAGATGAGATGGTGTTTTCCTCGAATTATGGGCTAACGCACGAGTAAGTTCGGGGTTTCAGACATTTTATTTGTAGTTTCTATTTATTAAGCATAATTCTTTGTATAGATCAAAAAAAAAAATTAGTCTGCGAAAATTTTAACGAAGACATAGACTAAGAGGATCGGTTTATATTTGTTGAATTTATAACACATGACTATACCTCTATTTTCAAATATGTTCAACCCCTATGACATTAGTATAGGTAGATTTACAATTTTTGTAATTGCCAATGAGCAGCCACTCATTTTGTATTAAATCTGTGAATTTTGTTTTTGTTTAACATTTTACTTTGTATTATACTACTAGTGGATATACAAACACGATTCCGATGCTAAGCACTCAATGCTTAACAAAGAATAAGCAAAACTAAAAACTCAACTTCGAGAAGGGTTTTTTTATACTTATTAATACAACATACACAATGCATATATTTGTGTTATTATTTATATGTCAAATACAACAACGTATTCCTTATTTTACATGCCTTAAAATCAATTTTCAGTGTGGGAAATTAATATGAGTTTATAACCACAACGTAGGACTTTGCATCATTTTCTGGGGGTTTCTGTTCCTGAAATTTTTCTGCTCGGATTGATAGTTCACAGGTTTCGCAGTAAATTCCACTCCACACAAATTAATAATCATTCGGAACGCAGCGTTTCGAGACCACGTGGGCTCCCATTGTCAATCATACTATCGACTGAATATAAAAACGTATCGTATACTCAATACTTCCTACGCAGGCTCTAAAAGTTCTCAAAATACATCTTTTATAACCAGGTTGACAATGGAAGTCCACGTACGCTCGAAGTGCTGAGTTTCGAATAATTATTAATTTGTGTGGTGGGGAATTTACTGTGATGCCTATGAATTATACAACCACACGCTCGTTGCAATCGTTGTTGTCACATTGATGGGTTTTACGGACTCCATTTACGCGAGTAACTGGTAAGAAATTATGTTCTTAGATCGTATTTTCGGGAAATATTCTTCTGCTTCTAATTAGTTCTTCCGCGTTGCACAAGATGAAAATTTCTTTTGTAAATTTTTTAACTGCAAGTCCTTACATATTTTCAACTGGATTTAGGACTGGATTTTTAGAGATGTGGCATAATCCTAAAACCACTGCCTAATAACATGGGCAGTATAAGCGGAACAGTGGTCTTGTTAGAACATACAATTACTGTTTTGGAAATATTTATGATACAGATGGTAGCATTACGTGGATGTCTATGTATACAGTCGCAACAAAATGTCTATCGTATTCCAGCATACACCCAAAACCAGCGGAACTCATCCAACTCTAAAGGTTTACCGAATAGCTATTTCTGTGAACAGTAAATGTTCCGATTAAGTTGAAAATGTGGTGGTCCGTATATAGAACAATTAAAAGCATTTTTCATCTGTAAACACTACTCTGTTCCAGTAGTTCTCACTATGATTGATATCTTTTAAAGTGAATAGTAGTTGCGACTGCTTATTTTGGGCGGTTAATAAATGTTTGGAAAGGGAATAAAATTTGTTAAATTTGAAAGAGCTAACATTATTGATCTAGAACCTGGAATATATGTTTCTGCAGCTGCTTTCCTCATTGTAGTAAAAGATCTTCTCCTATGTAGTTTAGCAGGGTAGTCTTTAGCGTTAGTACTGCATCTACGACGTCCAAAACTGATTTTCCTTGCTAAAAACCTTTCCTGCATCCACCGCTTTTTACATTAAAGAAAATTTGCGATGTAGGCGCCATAAATTCTCAGCCTGATATGGAAAAAATAAACTTGGAACAATATAAGAAATTTTATTTTTCAATGTAATCTTCTTCTATACATTTTATTACAACGATTAATTAATAATTCGACACCCTTGTAAAAATAATCTGAAGTTTTTTTTGTCAAAATGCCCTATAACAGCTGCAACTCACTGTCGTCCTTAAAACGACGTCCCCTAATGTCTTTGTTAAATTAGAGGACAAATAAAAGCCATAAGGAGTCATATCCGGACTATACGGTGGATGTTCCAATTCTTGAAAGCCACATTCGCGGATGGTAGCTTCTGAAACGGCGGTAGTATAAACGAGAGGAGTCGTGCATTAATCGCACACTTTTTGTCAATTTTTCACGACGTTTTGCACGAATACTGCCCCTTAATGTATGCAATAAAAACGCATAATATGTGCCGTTCACAGTTGTATTGTGCTCTTTAAAGTCAATTAGCAAAATCTTCTCACAATCCCAGAATATTGTGGCCCTCACCTTTTTCGTTGATTAAACTACTTTCGTCTTTCTGGGACAAGGTTCATCAGGTCGCAACCATTCCATGGACTCCCTTTACGGTAGAGGATCGTAAAATGAAACCATCCCCTGTGACAATGGACTCCAAAATCGGTTTTGGGTCGTCTCCACACGTGTTTAAAAACGACTGCGCACATTCGACTCGACTCGTTCAGGTTCAGGTTGCAGAGCAGCAAGAAGTCGCGGTACCCATCTTACACAAATTTTATTCACACCCAAATGGTCATGGAGAATTCGGCGAATACTTATTTCGGATATGTTTGTTATCACTGCTAATTCCTTCACTTTCAAACGCCGATCTTCTAGTACTAAATCTTCAGTAGTTAGAATTTGTTGAGGCGTTATTACTTGAATTGGTCGACCCGACCGTTCAGCATCGTCCAGGGATTCTTGTCCTAAATGAAAACATTTTGCCTACTTTTTGACAGTGGAATACGAAGGAGATGAATCACCGTAAACGTCGTCTAAACGTTGTTTTATGTGATTAAGCGTATACTCTTCTGTTATTAAAAAATGACCGTTCAATACTCAATTTTTGATTACTTCAAATATAAACGAACTCTGGCCGTGGAAGCCTACGTATTCATTACATCAAACATTTTCATGCGCTAGTCACGTTGGTTGGCTAGCTACTAAAAGCTACTGCTCTTCGAAGCGTCATATTTATAGCGTAGACCTCGCGTATGTGCATGCATGCCGTGACGGAGTTTGAACACGCTTGAACCTGTATAAGCCCGTCAGGCCAAGAATTTATGGGGCCTGTCTCGTAACTGACAGTTCTTCTATATAGTACATGTCTCTATTATTGTTGCTTAATTTAGTTAAGTCACAATAAGCACCATAGTAGTGTAAAAAGTAAAAAAAATATTTCAGGCTTGTTTGGATTTCATAAACGTGTTGATATCAAGATAAATGCAGGAGTAATTAGTTTTCTTAATGATATCATTAAGACAGAGGTTCTATGTTGATTATCGTAATTTGTCTTCTGGAATGGTGTAAGATGCCCTAGTTTGCTAGGATTAAGGTTTCTAGTTGCATATTTTCTAATTAAGAATAATAGTTCGAGGGCAGTAAATGATGCATGACTCATTACTACTGGAAATTTCTGATAATAAGTACATATAAACCGTCTAAATTGTTGTAATATATAACTGAAAAATATACGTATAAAAATAAAAAAATAGACGTATAAAACTACTGCATTGAAACAGAATTAGTAATGTAATAATAAGTAAAAGCGTATATTCTATTTGCCCATATGTATATAGTTTGAAAGGTAAATTGTACAAACCTATTTTATATTAGCAATATATATATATAATAATATATATATAATAATATATATATATAATGTATCGAGTATAACGGATTAGTTAAAACTATGAATAATGTTAAAAATTATTGCATGTTGTTGAGAGACTAACTGGAAGTTTGTGTCGTGTAGAAAAATACCAAAATTTCAGAAATAGTATTTGCGACATAATATATCACTACTGAAAATAATAAGAGTCAATCAAATAATTTAATTTTGATTCTTTTTCTTCTCTTTTGTGTTATTTTTTCATAAACTATACGCTAGAAATTTTGAGTACAAAATTGTAAATACACATAGCAATGTGTATAATGGCCAAAGGTCACGTCACTGAAAATATTATCACAATATTAGTAATTTGATAAATTTACCAAATCAGTCAACAGCGCTCTGATTATTATATTGCTTATTGCACTAGATATACGTAAGTATGAAATGAGGTCCTTTTAATCACAATATTAATTTTCTTAAGTTGGGTTAGTTAAGCTCAGCATCCCTAAGGTGAACCTGTCTTTCCCTGCAGACTACCAGGCAGTCGACAAGGAAGTGCATATGAGTTTCCTCTGCTCTCCCACACTTTTAACATGAAGCAGAGCTTACTAGGCCCATGCGATGCATGTGCTTATTCAGTGCATAGTGTCCAGTTAAGTGTAGTTAGCTGTAAGTACTCTCTTGGTCCTGCTCATAAGGACTACCTTACGCAGTCTTACCTCACTTGGATAGATCCCGAGAGATTTGCAGTGTCTCAAACCGGCTACACCGTTTCAATAGGACCGATGATTGACGGCGAGCTCAGATTTAACAAAAGTCGTAATACTGCTATAGGTACTACCACACGTCGGTTCAGGACCTGAGAATGGTCGTGCACTGGCGTCGCTTGGTAGCAAGTCAGACATTTCGTTTTCTTTGATCCCCGACTGGCTTGGTACCCATCTCGGCGTAACTCTGCGACGTTCCGCCAGTTGTTGCAGCCTTCTATGACATCCCAATACCACTTCGGGATCAAACTTGATAGCTTGTAGCGTCCTGAGAGTGGTATTATTACTATTACTATCATTATTACTAATTATAGTTATTATTATTGTTGGTGATGGCATAATACAGGTAACTTTTTAGTCAATGTAGCCTTTAGCGTTTCTCATCAACTTGTCTATTCGAATGTGACCCTTTTCGATTGTGTGGAAGCAAGTTAGAATACTTCCTGTCTTCTACATCTTGTCTAATCTGCGAACATGTGATATTTTTTTTACTGTCACTGAAAATGGTAAAAGGTGGGTTGATAAGGTGTAAAATATATCAATACTTATCTTATCAACGTGGTTTCATACGTGAAGGTCAACAGTTTATTGACTTGCAAGAAGAAGTGGATATTACAGGTCTTAACAAAGCATCCGATACATTATATGGTAGTGTTTAGAAATGCTTTCTGTTTGGTTTTATGTCGATTTTTATAATCTTATCTGTTTAACAGAAGTAAAGAGTAACTAAATGTCCAATTTAGGTTCATTATTATTTAATATTTACAGAAATAATTTGGTAACTTAAAAATATTTATGCATGCGTCATTGAATACATCATAACTTAAATATAGCAATTGATTTGTATACCAAGCTGTAATGTATGAATTATGGGCCTTTTAAATGCTTTAAGCTGATTTTGTGGAAAGGGACGAACTACTTTTTAATATCAAGTACATAAGAAAATTAAATATTGCATTTCTACAATAATTCGTTACTTTCACTCATTAATTAAATAACTAAACACCTACTGTATTCCACACAAAAAAAATCTCTAAATTTTTGCGCGTTGTAGAGAACCAGGAACAACAGAGATCCTTCTTTTTTTAAAATAGTCATAACTTAACTTTCTTCACAATTAAACTGATCTCATTGCTGTTATCTACGTTATTTACATAATTATACTAGCAGTCGCTCTTTCATCCTATTTTGTTTGTATGCCTGCACTTCATATTATATTAAAAGAAAGAATCATTGAGTTGCTCGCGTAGCTAATAGTCTCGCACTTTAGTACAACACATTCAACAAATCAATCATCAAATTTCATTTACTTTACTTTTGATTTTCGTATACAAATTCATCAATATTGATGTACACCATTAGGTAGGGACTTAAGTTGTAAATAATAAAATTATCAGATTACGTGTATGCTGCCTAATTTTTATAGTATTTTGTTAAGGATTTCAATAATTGAATGTTTAAACATTTAGTTTCATATCATACAATATATGAATAATTGCTTAAAGAAAAGGTATTAATTTATAAAGAGTTACAAACGGAAACAATTGTATAATATCAAAAATTTAATTGACATAATTATATACTCGTAATACTATATTGTACCGCCCCCAAACTCCCAGCGATAGTTTATTCACAATGCGGTAAGTACAGAAGTGTAGCGCAGGAAAGGAAAACAATGATTTATAGTTTTAATTAATTGCAAACAATAAGAATTTCATATTACATTTTTACATGATTTGTAATTATTATACAAAATACTATACAAAAGAAGGTTTTTTTATTATTACAGAAAATTTTACATTTTATTTATGTACTTTTGTGTATATGTTTAAGATATATTTTTACATTTTGGTACAAATTAATAAACTCCCCCAAAAATTTCCCAAATTCCCAAAAATGGATGTTGCTCATGTCGAAGATGAATTAGTGACAAAATTTATCAGAGGATAACCTAATTTAGTGAATCAAGTGGATTTTTTTCTAATGAACCTATATATTTTGGTACTGCTAACAGGTACAATTGTTGTTATTGGTCAACTGAAACTTCTCATTGAACGGAGAAAATCCATATTCAGCATTCTCAAAAAGTGAAAGTGTAGGCTAATTTGATTGAAAATTTTGATTGATAATACGACCCTTTTTTGATGAGAAGAATTTGACGGTTATTTAAATTTATTGAGGAATGAGATTGTGCCAATATTTATATTCTGTTTCCAAATCTCAACCAATCTAATCGTCCAAACGAAAATATATGGTTCCAACGGTTCCAATATCTCCCGCACGTTGAATCAGACGCAGATAAACAATTGAATGGTCAGCCCGTTTTCCAGACTTATCGCCACTAGATTTTTTCTTGAAACGGCAAATATAAAAAAAAAGTGACTGAAGAAATCAAGCGTATTATGCCACAACTGACTAATAGGAATTTTTTTGATCAATTTCATCTCTGCAAAGTTGTGAACAGACTACATTTTGAACAGTTATTGTAATATATTGCAATAATAATGGTAGTCCAAAGCTCACTGTGTTTCTAAATATATCTTCATTTTACGTTATTAGAAAGTTTCCTATATTTTTTAAACTGCGTTTTTAGCAATAAACATGTTGATATTTCTGAATATAGTAATGGAATTCAGTTTTTAATAAAAAAAAGTACTTTCATCTCGTTAAACGGTTGCAAATAAACAACAATAGATAGATTAAGTTGCTGCCCATTATTATCAATATATGGCACTCCATTTATTGATTATAGCTTGAATTGCCATGTTCATGGAATATATTATTTATATTTCGATATAAGTAATACTGATAAACTAGGAAATTTGTTAAGAATAAGTTAATTTTAGTACAAATAATACGCGTAATACAGAATTGCGCAAAATTCTGCTAACACTTTCACGTAGCCTAGTTAGAACACACTCGATAACGGTTAGCCTTATGTCAATGCTAAGCGATGTGTTTACCTTACTCGATGCGAATATCAATTTTTAAAATATGAATTGTACATAAAAATTATGTAATTAATTTTTCTAGAAATGGTAATAGTTCTTACTTGGCGAGTGGAGTCATTAGAATAAGTACCATAAATTTTAGTGATGTGGGGGTGTATATTTTGCATTAATAAAATAACAAAGATAATGGTTGCGCAAATTAAACCCACACTAATATTTTGTATATTTTACTAAGTTAAGCAATACAAATCTAATGAATGAGCGCGATAAGTAAAGTGTGAAGATACTATTGTCTTAGTCTCCTTCTGTTTTTCATTTGATAAAGCCCAGGTGAACACATTTTAGTTATACTACCTTATACAAATTTCACAAGAAATTTTCTGCATTATATTATTATACTGAACTTCGATTTCATCATGACAATTTTTTTATAAATCAAAGAAGTATTTGTTCCTTGGTAGTAACGGATATTGAATTTCATTGTGTGCTCTATAAAAATAAGTCTCTGAAAAAATGTTAATATAACTTTTATAGTTTTCTAAAAACGTAAGCGTGGAATAATATCATAAAGAAAGTATATTGTAAAGGTAGGGATAGTTATTGCCTTTTTTATGCAAGGCAAACTGTATTTAAGGTTTACATAATACTGTGGCGTAAGTAGGAGTGAGCGCCACGAAATATTTAATTAAAATTTAACTTGCAATATAAAGTAATTGCCCTTCTTTAATATTATGCTCTACTGTATGTGTATATATTTTTTAAGAAATATGATCGCAAACATGCGTTAATGGAGGTATCATACACAATGTTAGAACGTATTAGCTTTTGCAACAATGCATCCGGATGAAGAATGATAACATCCGTCAATTTATTTCATGACAATGTACAATCTGTAAAAATATCTAAAGTTGATGGGAAAACATATGGTGTCTTGCACACAGAAAATATTCGAGCTGGAACGGAGTTAATATTTTCAACAAACAATACAAAGCTTATATTATCGTGACATTATCAATAGGAATAATTCATTAAATTGCTTTGAACATTAAATATCCCAGAATGTAGACTAACGTTTCCCTTCGTGATGGATAAGTTATTATCTACCAAGTGAGAAATTCAACAATGGCTTTCGAATAATAATATTCCTGGAGAAACTACTCCATTCAAAATTCAGATATTGGAGTTAGTTCAACAGTGTAGACCAACATCCATATTTGAAGTTGGTGAACTAGCTGATAAGTGTAGTCACACTGTATTTTCCTTCGAACTCAACGAAAACATTGTTCTAATAATGTTGACAAATATGGCAGATCGGTGAAAAGTAATAGAGCGAAGCATTAAATCAAACAACTGCTGAAATTTGGATTAACACGCTAAACATAATAATTCAGAAACGGTGGAACAGAGAAGTGGGCATTGAAAGCGATGCTATTCAACCATTAATACTTATATGTAGTTAATATATCATCGAGTGATTCCAGATACGATTATAAAGTTTCTGTTTGCATCTTTAATTCGTTATACAGATAGTCTTTTGTACATTCATACTACTATTCCGTATTTAATGGCATCAGTGCCTCTTGAATACAATAATTTTGTTATATTTAGAAACTAAAACATGTATAATCCCTATAATATATAAGTTTTTCGTATTTGAGAATTTATTAGATAGGAATATGGCAACATGATTTTGATTGCATAAGGATGTTGGTAATGATGTACCTAGTTTGTTAAAATAAAGGTCCTACAAATCAAAGTTTGTATGGTCAATTGCAATGTGCGCTCTACATTAAGGCTGCAGAAACGAGTGCTTTTGCTGTAGCGTATAATAAAAATAATGAATGTAATTACTTATTTATTACTATTTTAGTTTGAATGTGTTGCTGATATAGAGTGATGCAAAAATTCACTGTGGTATTGTGTTATTAACATGCCTTCCAATGCTGACTCAGTCATACTCTCACGGCGAAATGAAAATATGTTGGTGTATTTGAAAAAGGAGCGTTCTGCGTCTAATGATGTGGTGCTCGCGAATTCAAAAAAGTCGTTTGCATCATATTCGCGATTTTGGTTTCGGTTAAACTCTTGTATATAGTCACTATAGTTTGAAAATCGGGAATCTTATTTATAACTGCACACAATTTATCGATTGTTAATCTTCCTATACTATCTGTAAGATTTCTTAACGAGGTTTTGAAGTAATCTACTATACTTAGTGCTTTATGTAATGGACAGCTTGATGTTCTTTAATATGGACATAGTATCTAAAAGAATTGAATTATTTTCGGAAACTTGCTCTATTTGAGTATGGATCTCAATATCTGATACTAACCGCTTGCTTAATAAAATTGCTTGAACTTCCTGGGGATTTAAATTTAAGATACAAGTGCAAAAATTTCTCCTAATATAAAACAGCTTTAACCTACGTTCCCTACCTCATCGAGTCCTTTCATCTACCGTAGCTATTTTTTGATTTTTTAATTCTGCCTTTATTTGATCCGTAATCGTGTTTGTCACCCGATGGAAATTATGCTGTAATTAACCTCTTGTTGGCAATCTGCATTCCGGAACATATTTCCCTCAAAACTTTCGAAATTCTTTATTGTCTACAATATTTTTTGGAATGTTGCACGCACTTAACATACAAATAAAGTCATATAGAAATTTATAATATCATATATATCACGTTGCGCATTTAACCGCGTTTAAGAAATATCGACAATTATAAAGGATTATTTGATGCGATAGAAAATTTTCGAAATATTAAGTTGTTGTCGGCTGAATCAATGCAACTTATGTACGATATGCATTCACTGTTAAGTACTACAAGTGGCATAAAAAATATAATTTCGGATGTATTATGAACAAAGACTTCTATTTTCTGGATTAAAACAAATTTGTATTGGTGAATGTGTAGAATCGTTATCTATTTCTTCGTAATCTATTTATAAAAATTATTTTAACTGTGTACGTGCTGCTCCGTCGATGTTAAGTGGTCATTTTCCAAATATAAGAACATTTATTCATCACGGCGTACGTTACTCTCCGAGTCAATCTTATTCACTTTACGCTATAAAACAACAGCTGTGAATAAAGTAAGTGTGTTATTATGTTATTATTGTATTATGATGTTAAAGGTAACAGATATGTGTTATAAATAACGTGTGCATCACAAGGTCTCCCGTTTGGGGGTACGTTCGTCTTGTTATGATTCTGCACGCGGGAAAAATATCGCAACTCTAGTGAATATACACCTAAGTTTTTGTGCGTAGTGAATAATATCAAGATTTCAATCTAGTTACAAGGAAATATATATGTCGGCTCCTTTTCCCTGAAAATACCGAAAAATTGATTAACGAAATATGAAAAGCAGCAGCAACTATTGGCGAGGAAAAGTTGAGTAATATAGAATATACGACAGTAGCCTGAACTATCAAATGTGTTGTAGCTGGTGGAAGGTATTTTGTTCAGATATTGAAGTTTATATTACTTTCCAAAGATCCTTTTTAAGATTAAAATATATTGTTAAAAATAAGCTGCAGAGTAAAAAATAGCTGCAAACAAATATTTTATTAACACATCTAACATTCAATTGGTTTTAAAAATGGTTTATTTTTATTTACAAGTAATTGCAAAAGTGTTGCCATGTTTACTTTCCCGATCTGTGAGCGGAAATTAGTCCGGTACATATTTTATTTTTGGGTATTGTATTAAGAAAATCAATTCTATTAAAACTAAATATATATTGCTATTTTCCCTCCATGCTAGATAAAGTTACGAAATGTACGAAAGTAATTGTGTGTGGAAGATTCTAAAGAATATTGCTAACAAGGAAAATACGTGAACAAATGACAGACGCTATTTTCGATTTTATTATACTAAACTAGAAAACATGTTATTGTCATAGTAGAGACGAGGTCCAGAAACCTGCGTTTATAGTTTTCCGCAGTTTCTGTAAAATCAGATAATAAAATTCAATATCATACTCTACGGATTCTCCTTGTGCCGCAGGAATATACGAGAAAATGTCCAATTATGAACGATCATACAAGCGTTGATCGTACAATTGGGCAGTCCCGACAAAAATTCCTTACAAGTACAAAGAATATTAGACTAGTTAAATATTTCACTTATTAAATAAAGGCAGCATATCTTATATATCCATCGAGAGATAAAACTTCACATACCTAAAATTCTATTCTGAAATCTACTTCTGCATCGCGGAACTATATACGTTTCGATCCTTCAGGTTAGGCTCTTTCTTTCTTATAATGTTTTGTTTTATAATATAAAAACGTTATTTTTGCCAATTTTTTTACGGGAATTCGTATGATGCAGAGCTGAATTTAAATGCGGCTAAAATCTGGCAAGCAACGCAGTTAAACAGTACACAATATGGTGCTAGATAACTGTCGAAAAAATATACAAAATAGTAGAGGTCACCAACATCTCATATGAATTAGTGCTTTCAATTTTGTATAATGAATTGAGTATGAAAAGTATGTGCATGATGCATTTGTTGACTATGGACCACAAACTGTTCCACCCCTTAATTAATCTTGGATACCCCATTACAGGCTCGAAATAAAGCAAAAATCGAGACAATAGACTAACGTTGGTACAACTGTTTTAAAGAAGGCAAAGATTGTATACTCGACCAGAAAGGTTATAGCTACTGTCCTTTGGGACTATAACAGGATACTTCTTACCAATTACCTTCAAAGAGGTAAAACGATATTAGGTCAATACTATGCATCCTTTTCAGATCAATTGCACAATGAAATATAACGTAAAAAATCTCACTTAAAGAAGAAACGGGAGGTTTTGTTTTAGGATCATGCATTTGACTGTGTTAATGGTAAACATTCAGAACTATGTTTCGAATTACTTTCGCGTCGAAATTATTCGATAGGTTTAACCCCCTCAGACCTTTTTCTACCTTGAAAACTTGACATAGTGTTAAGGGAGTTGCATCAAACCAGAAAACGATCACTAAAATTAACATGTATTTCGAACAGCTCCTTTTCTGAAGGAATAAAGAGACCTGACTCTCGGTTGAGTAAATGTAACGAGTTACAAGAAGAATACGTTGAAAAATTAAATAATTTTTAGTCAAAAAACTGTTTTCTTTTTCTTTCCCTGGTTGGTGGGAGATGTTCTGTTTCCTAAAAAATATTGAAGAAAATGATTAGTTGAAATCAGTTTTAAATTATGATTTTTGGAAGGAGAATCTGCAAGGTACTAAATTTTAATAGACATTGAGACAAATTGGCACCATTATAACACAGAAAAAATATAATAGTATTGCCATATATGTAGGTTTCATCTCCTTTAACGTATCTAAAAAGGTAGATAGTGTTCAAGTAAAAATGGACCTATAGCAAGCTACGTACTTTTGGGCGTATTCGAAAATAGTTTTGGGATATGGATTGCGTAGTCCTGTAAAATATTTATAGATTTTTGTAATATCTCTAACGATATAGAAAATATTGAGCTCTGTCAGACAATTGAGCACTCTGTAGAATACGTAATTATAGAGATCTATCTCGCTTTTCATTGAATATATTATGGTTATCTGGTGTAATATTGCTGTAAATCAGCACTGAAAATATGCTAAAAAGTACACTCATTACTAAGTGCTGTACGTGACGCTAGAAATGGGAGTGTTATAGCACACCTTAAGAAAGTATTAAAATAACTGTTCCTGCGTTTACAAATCACAATGATTATTATGTCAATATTGCAACACTTAATACCGAACGGTTGTTTTCTTCATATAAGGTCCTGTTTTCGCTAACTGTAGAAATATGCTGTAAATACTTAACCGAGCTAAACCAACAAGTGTTTTACGGTAAAATATGACGCATAATTCATTATTTTCTCACCTAGCATTACATATTTTATTTTGTTTGAATTATAATGAGCCACAAAGGTGATGTCTTTAGTACGCCGACGAAACGAGCAGTTCTAGAATTTAGCAGTATAGTTAAGTAACTATAGAAGCAATATACATGCTACGTGACAACTAGCTTAATACAATAAGTTTTTAATGTAATGCCTTTCTCTATTACATTTCAAGCTCAATTGCAAGCTACATACATAGTAAATGATAAATTTTAATTTTGAGCGAATTTGACATGCTCTCGAGACTCCATTTACTATTGCAAAGTAATTAGCGACGTTTTACCCTTTATAGCGAGTGGGTAAAGTAACAAGGTCATGGAAAATTTCGCACATATTATTCCTACACTTTAAAACGCCTGCGGTTATCATAATCTGAGGTAGCTTATAACCCCACAAATAAAAAATGATTATATTTAGCCTGTTATCGAAAGAAAAGAAATATTTCTTATTGCAATAGTTAGTTTAAAATTTGGATACAACTGTAATGCACGTATTTATTTACCTGTTATCTTTCCCTAAACGGATAAATGTTTGATAGAGTAACGTAGGTTGAACATAGAAATTTATTGGCTTCGTCTCCGTGTGAGGTAAGATTTTTGATATATCAACTCTAATCACATGCGCTCTACTTCATATATTGCACAAATGTACATCGTGATGATAAGATTTTACTGATAACTAATGTCATTTCTAGAATCCTTGGTATTTAATTAAATTAGACGTATAATGTGTTAATCTCTTTTTTATTTAGGTACCTAAATCTCGGCAACGCGTCTCTAAAAGAGAAAGAAGTAGGCTTACTGCTAGTACGTCGAGATCACAATCTCGAGGAAACTTCGTCCCAAACATAAGCCTAAAGAATGGTGTTTCCTTTACCGCAAGAAAATGCTTTCGTCTACATTTTAATTATGGTGGATGCGCCAGAACTTACAGTGTAAGAATAGTCTAATAAAGAGTATGGTGGCATAATTTTGTCAGAGAGCAATTATTTATGAAAATTTAAAAGGGTCTAGCTGATTAAGCAAGTGAAAAACGTTTCAGCGTATGCTTACGAACTTTACCATTTTTACGGAAAGCTGTGAGAGATATTAGAATAAAACAAAAATAAAATATTACCTACGCACTAGTTTAGCAGATATTGGTTGTGTCTCGACGTTTCAATGTAATCGCATACATTGTGTTCTACCACAGAACGAAAGCCGAGAAAGAACAGCCTATATATATATATATATATACATTTATTATATATAGATCGTTGTATTACATCGCATGATATTATAATCGTCATCATATTGAAGTTGTATCATTGAATTTAATTATATTATTTATAATCACATTCAATTACTTCTATTACCAGATTCACAAAGAATTGTTCATACAATGCGTACAATTTACCACAGGTTGGCACAGTGAATGATTTAAATTATTATTGAAGAAATATGCTACTAAATGTAGTTTGTTGCTAATAATTATTAGTTATTTACGAAAGAATAATTTCACTCACACAGCACTGACAAAATTACATGTAATATTATACACAGTACACAGTGGATGTTTTATAATATGCGGAAATCTATAGCAATTTGAAAATATGAAATATAAACAACGTAAAGGTTATAATACAAAAACATGGATGGTATTGGATTGGTAACACTGCCGATTCGTTGAAAACAAAATAGATAACGTAAACAAGAATTGGGCATTTGACACGTACCTCCGGTACGAAGCTACAATTTTAAATAATCTAAATATTATAAAATTACGTCCAATTATAAAGCAAAATCAAAATTGGCTTAACAAAACGGGAAATTTGCAATGACAAACTAAAATTTAAACACCAACACATACGAATAAAAGAAGATACTTTTAAACTGTAAACTATTAGGTTTTTTGTGTAATGTTTGTTCAATTTACTTTTTTTCTAGGTAGACTTAATGTGCGAAAGTTATAATTCTCTTAATTAGTGATTTATAATATGGCAATATATATACAAACGCTGTTAGGGTAAGTCCTGGAAAGGCTGAATAACTTTATTGTTTGAAGAGTATTTTTTTTATATCAGGTGGCCCAAAAGTTGCTAGACCATTTAAAATTCGAATAACTTTCTACACTTAGTTAATTTTATTTTTTCTTATTTCACATCATTAAAGTGCAATTCTTAGTAATTAAATATGGTGAAATTCACGAATAATTAAATTTTATTTCATCTTTTTTGATCAGAAAACTAACTGAACAGGTAACTTGTAATGATTGTCACAAAAAAACGTATATCGGCTAAATAGGTAGAAGTTTTGATGAAATTGTACATAAGCACTTCATGAACTATCTACATAAAAATAAAGATTCTAATTATGCACTCCATTTACTGGAGAATAACCCTAATTTCAACAATAATTTCGAAATTCTACATTCTGAAACTAAAGATTTAACATTAAACTTACTCGAGTCCCTAGAGATAAACTTAAATATTCAGATGTATTGCTAGATGATCAAATAGACCTTAATAATTCACCATTGTTGAATTTGTTTGTGAAATCTAGTACCAAGAATTTAGAGACTAAAGAGACCATTATGTAATTACAATATCTACACATTATCCTTAATTACTGTAAGAGAGGGGAATCTCGGGTTTGTTCAATAGTAAGTAGAACATCTATTGAAGCTATAGTGATATCGAAACAAGTCATATTAAGCTCTGTTAAATATATTGAAAATATTTGTAAAATTGTGTTTTACTTCTTCGCCCATCTTTAATTATATGGATTTGTAACAAGCATCGCCGGATTCAATTAAAATAATTTAACACGTACTGGAAGACTATGTTCAGGAAAATTACATTCAGCGTGTATGCCGAAGCAGCAACTGGATACGCCTCGAACCATCCAGATGATTCAAAGAATACTGAATGTCTTTCCGTATGAGGTACAGCAATGCTAGCAGATTATCGGATACGATTAGTGTATGTTATCAAGAAGCAAGAATTGGCTAGGCAAGAAGCTGATTTTATTCACAACCTAATTATGGGGAACGAGGCACACTTCTACTTAAACAGATTTGTTAATAAATAACATATGCCATTTCGGGGAAAAGAAAATCCAACAATAGTCCTCAATGTAGTCTGCACGTTGTAAAAGTAACTGTTTGATGCAGTATAAATGAGGAAAGAATTCTTAGACCATACTTCTTTGAAGCAGAAAACGCACTATGGCGAAAGGCATCGAGAAATGCTAGAAATTTTCGTCGAGACCACAGCAGATTGATGATGGCATTTTTTTACTTCGCGAAATTGCGTGGTAGTTTTGAATTGTTCGATACGCCGTATTCTTATTGATTTCGCTATCTGAATTAAAAATATAAATAAGATGCGAACTTCTTCAAAAGAACATTGGTGGTCACCATATCCACGTATGATGAAGATATCAATTTTCCCAGATTAAATTGTGCATGTGATAGCATGCTCGGTCCCTTATTTCTAATATATGCTACAATATTTCTCGCGCATTAGAGATTTAATGCACTTGACCCGATACACTTGACTCCTTCGTCAGCTAATAGCTGCTTTCTACCATGTTCTTCACTCGGCATTACCAGGCTACGTAAAATAACCGTGGGCGAGATACTATAGCTTGCGTCTAAGTGATGATTATTGTTTGCGCTTTCTCTACTATACCGCCCTGTATTTCTGACAAAATGGGCGACTCTAAGTTATAATATAATCGATATATGAGGGGAGTTATAATATAATCGATATATGAGGGGAGTTATAATATAATCGATATATGAGGGGAGTTATAATATAATCGATATATGATAATATAATCGATATATAATTTTAATTATATGGATTATAATCGATATAATTAAAATTTTTGCTCTGTTTCTCGTACCTCTTATTTTAACCAAAAGTAAACCGTAGTTCAGTACCGCAAGTCCAAATCTATATTAACACCGGTAATTCTCTACCAATGCAATGAAACTAATATACATATTATACATGGGTTAAATGTTGGGTTTGGTTATGTTTATTTGTTGAAGTGGCGTTTGATTTTTTACAACATAAATATTATAGATATTTTGCTACTTTGACGAAAATTTGGGATTACATCTATATTCGAAGAAGGTTTTCTTTTTATGATGAAGAAAGTAGTACAAGTATAAAATTAAGATTATTAACATAGCTAAACGGTAAGTATAATCACAATAGTGAAAGGTACGACACAAGATGCTAATTACTCTAAAATACATTGTCTTCACGTCTGTTTTAAATATGTTTATTCCATCTAATATGGATATTAAGTCCTCGTAAATTATAAGTTTCACACTGTTTATTACTTCAGACCCGTATTGACGGTGCTTTAAACTACACCCTCTATGTATGTATATGCAGAGTTAGTGCTTTTTCTAATGTAGGTACCATAAAATATAGAAAACTATATTAATTAAGATTTTAATGCTCGAGTAGTGATATTCAATGCATAATTTGTCACTCTGTTTATCACTGTTTTTCGAATATTACAATGTTACCGACTATCTAGATCCAGCTAATTCCAAATTTATAACGAACACTTTCTGAAACATGAAAATCGATAATTGATGGACACTTGTTACATTTTATATCCTACTCGGATTTGTTGGCAGATTTAGTTACATGTGATTTTTTAAATAACTCATTTAGAAAAAAATCCATAGGTGACAAATCAGATGTTCTACCACTCAATAAATCCTCTCATTCCCATCCATCTTTGAGGAAAGGAAATACATAAAGATTCTCGAATTGCTTAAATACATCTTGTAAAAAATAACCACCACCCGCAAATAAATTTAGAAATGCGCAAATAAAATTTTTGTTGCGGTAGATTTTTTCTTCTGCTCAATGGCTGCCTGTTCGGACCAATTAAAGAATTATAAGCAATGCCAACCCATACATTAATTTTTTGATGGATACTGGCACTTCAGACGAGTGTGGTCTGTCCAGTATCTGCAGTTACGTCTATTGACAGGATTCTTTTCGATTTCACGGGTATTTTTTTCAAAGAATTGAAGCCTTTAAGTATACACCTTACATGTGCGGTATTTATGCTTTTGTTCGCAAATATTCCTGAAAAGTTTAAATTTATTACAATTTGTGGTTGACTGCATCAGGGCATCACAAGATATTTTGCCAACTGTAGCTTTGTTAATCCGTAGATATTAAACATGCGAGTCGTTAAATAAATTCCGACGAAACGTTGAGTTCCCAACTTTCTCTTTCTTCTTTTTTCTTTCTCTCAGATCAGAAACCACCGTCTTATAGATATGTACTACAAAACCGGCATTAAAAAGTGTAATTGTAAAACCAGTAAACAATCTTCAGTTGATACATATAAGGAGTTAAAATGTGTTATTGATCCTGCTGCAACTTTGTTGATTGAAATAAAGTTGTGACGCGAAGAAACGGAAGCATTTTAATAAATTATGTATAATATTATCATGCTGAAGAAGCTGAATCCTAAACTTATTATATACATACAATGTGAGTGCCACTGATCTAGTGGACCAAAGGAAATTCTGCAACAATGTATTGATTCAGAATAAATTTAATAGATCCGACTCGAAGGGATGTAAGGGAAAATTAGACGTGAATGTTATTGTAGAAGTAGGCCCGTCGTATAACTCCATTGTTTGGAATTCATTTTTATATATATATAATTCCAAATTTAAAGCGAATTACGATATAAAACATATACTTATAATTGATCATAGTTGTTGTACTTATAAGGACCTAATTGAACAAGCTAAATTCACTACGACGTTTATATCCTCTGTATAGCAAATAAAGCAGAAGAGGGGATCATCTCATGATAAAGTTTTAATTTTACTTAACATGCGTAGCTTAAATAAGAAAATTAACGGTATATTTTAATGTCAGACTATTTCTCTTTCTTTATTTATTTAACTAAAGTTTGCTTAAAGAACATGGAATTAGAAAATGTTTCATTGATAAATCACAAGTTAGTTAGCCATGCTACTAGAATTTTGTCTACTGGAGGAGAGCGCTGTATATTTACTCGACCAGATCTACAACTGCGCTTGACTTAGCTAATTACAATACTTATTTGATAAAACTTTTGATGTATATGGTGCAATATGCACTATTAATGGGAGGATCCCCATTCTTGTAAACTTGTATAAACCTCCCCACCCTGCTGGAATATTTAGGCAACTTATTACATGATCTTAAAACATATTACATGGATTATGCAACTTTTCATTACCAGCAACTTCAAAATTAATTTTAAAAATACTTCTACTGAATAACAAATAACAAATATGATGGGTATGTACGACCTAATTATGACGGTATTTAACTATACATTTGTACAAAATGCGACCACACCTATCGATAATATTCTCACATATATTTCGTCCGACGTACATACATACACACTACAACTTTCGACCTACTGATCAGAAATGTGTTCTACTGAATATCCAACGTGAGCATTTTATTAAAGCTTGAAATATTTCAGTTATTAAAAAAAAACAGAATATTCAATAACAGCAATAGGAAGAAATTCGCGTTATTGTTGGGGAATATGGGAAGACGCCTATCACGACGAGGCTGTGAAGTAGAAGTTTCTGGCGTTTTATTTTGTATTTTCGTTATAATAATGTTTCTTCGTATAAGCAGGTTTCGATATTCAACGCCTTGGATCAATGATGATGAAGTTAAGGCCTTTAGTGCAGCGCTAAATGATTTAGTTACTTTATAGGAGTCTTTTTAGGGCAGGCAACTAGTAAACGAGACCCGCATTGCTTATAACTGTTACATTAATTACCAGAATAACACCTATAGTGTGTGGAAAATTTTAACACAATCAATACGCACTGCGAAGGATGTCTTTTAAGTTTTGTATGCTGAAACATAGAGGGCATCACTAATCAAATGTCAGTACTAAAAATTGACCTATTTTAAATTACAAGTGAATTCAATACCTTCTTTAAGGACAGTATTAATATGTTTAATTAAACTAGAGTTATCTTTTACAATAGGAGTAGCGTCAAAAATCTTAAATATTTTTTATCTATAGGACTAAGATGCAACCTGAATTACATAGAATAATAGGGCAAATGTATATTATTTTGCTTTCTTATATTTATAACATTTTTAAAACACAAATCATCGCACACACCTTTCATCGAGTATGATTTTTCCATTTCGATAAGGACACCGATAATTTATTACTAACTAATAACTTGCTTTAAGATTAAAAAAATTGCTAAAGCAAGTTATTAGTTAGTAATAAATTATCGGTGTCCTTATCGAAATAGAAAAACCATACTCGATGAAAGGTATGTGCGATGATTTGTGTTTTAAAAATGTTATAAATATAAGAAAGCAAAATAATATACATTTGCCTCCCCCCTTTAAGTTATTAATGTTTCAAGTTTAACAGTTAAAATAATATCATTACTTTGTATGATGCTGTTGTAAGACTAGAATTGTAGAAGAAATTTTTACGCATAAGATATTATGACACTTAGAACAATGTACGATCTTTCCTTCGCGTACAATTTAAATCCGGCTTTATATTATCATTCATCAAACTGTAACAATGATTTCTTTTTAAGTGTTCTTATTATTCAGAAAGAAGTATAAAATACACCATTTACCCATTATAATAGACAACAATACCGTTTAGTGTATATATAATTCACTAAATTATTATACTAGCTAGTCGAGATTATCTGCATTGGTGATTTATCACGAAAATTAGTGGGTAATTATTGTTAATAGACGTGTACCGTTATTAAACTGTTGGTTCAATATAGAAATGTGATTATGCGATAGCGATATTATTGTTCATAATTATTGTACTTATTCCAATTCTTAATAATAGACTTATATAAAATACGGTGGTGTTCAATTATCCATGCATGGCAGGATATATATATATATGTATATGTATATATATATGTATATGTATATATATATGTATATGTATATGTATATATATATGTATATGTATATATATATATGTATATATAGAGTAAACGCTCGCTCATGTAAATATCCGGTAGTGGAAACGTCGCGGTCATGCAAATCAATAATATATATATAATATAAATAAAGGGTCAAGTACAACGCCCGGTAATGTAAACAAACTCGCACCACGTTCAATTCGATAATGTAAACAGTTTAGGGTACCGGTTATTTTCATATGACAATGGTTGAATACTACACCACAATAGAGGACCTATTCCGCATAAAGATTTTAGAAAGATAGATGGGAAAGAGTTACAAGATTTCTAAAAAGTATCGAATTTACTCTCAAAATTTCATTGAAACTTTTCTCTTTATGTATTTAGCTATTTCCTATTGAGAAAAGTAAATAAATTACAAGTATTTAAACTTTATGAATATCCGAAACGGAAAAAAACCTAATTTTTAGAACTGTTATTAATTACGGAGTGTTGCAGTTACACATCCTGAACGGCTTAGTTACGTATCAGAAATTGTTTAGGCACATTTATAGATAATCGGACCAAAACGTGATGTAACAACTAAATCTGAAAACGTGCAATATTATAGATGGAAATCTTGAATAAAATCATTTTTTTGGCATTTCTAAAGCATCTACGAATTTGTCACACTGGTTTCCGTCGAACTTTGATTGTGTGCACAAGCGTATAACAAAATTATGGCTGTAATTACCTCCTCGAGTAATCCAACATTTCTAGCAATTCACTTGTCATTCAATTGTGGTAATCGCAATAAAAAGAAAATTCAATCAAGACAATGTATTATTCTGTGATAAATTAAAACAGAAAAGATTTTTAATTTATATTACTGTACTAAATAAACAAGTAACGATTTTTATTTTTATTTCTGTATATAAATAATACAAAATATACGGGGTGATATATTCAGTATGATTACGTCACTACTCCTTTTAAAAAGATAATCCCTCAGTATTATTTGATATTTTGATGCTTCTTTTAGTTACCAAATGGCAATGTAAATATTTTGTCAAGTAGCATAAGGAAATTATTAAGAAAAATATTATTGAAGATTACAATTTCTACTATCATTGCAGGATGTACCAGCATTAAGGTACAAGCTTTTAAGGCTATTATTTGTCATTATCGTAACGGTTTTCGGATCCCGCCATGTCGCTATGTTAATGTTAGTCAGAACAGTATACACTTTGAGAATGTAAACCGCAATTGTTCGCAAAACGTTAAGGAATAAAACATAACGATATGGCGAGACCTGGAAACCGTAACGACAATGATATTGAGGTACATGTTCACAGCCAAATCTTAAAAATGGAATAGTTTCTTTTATTAGTTGATAATATTACAATAAAAAGTACGTAATTCGTTGTAATATATTTCTTCACATTATCTTATACTGTTTGTTGGAGACAGAAATAGTAATAAAAGCATTGCCGTAAACAAGTTGAAAGGTAGGTCTGTATTATTTATTTGACAGGTTTGTTAGCGAAATATATTGTATTTTAAGAATAGCTAAATTAAGTGAAAGAGAACGAATTAAAATTTCAATAATGATTAGATGTAGTGATCATGTAGAAATACAACAGGTGGTCTATCAACTTTTAATAATGAATACCTAGAAAGGATTTCGATAACTTAGTCCACTGTAAGTAAAATACGAAGAAAGTTTCCTGGATATATTTATCACACCAGGGATCTATCGAAGAAATGGGCGTTTCGCTGTAATACTGTAACGCTTGTGCACACAATCAAAGTTCTACGGAAACCAGTGTGACAAATTGGTAGAAGCTTTAGAAATGCCAAAAAAATGATTTTATTCAAGATTTCCATCTATTCACGTTTTCAGATTTAGTTGTTACATCACGTTTTGGTCCGATTATCTATAAATGTGCCTAAACAATTTCTGATACGTAACTAAGCCGTTCAGGATGTGTAACTGCAACACTCCGTAATTAATAATTTAGGTCTTTTCCGTTTCGAATATTCATAAAATTTAAATACTTGTAATTTATTTACTTTTCTCAATGGGAAATAGCTAAATATATACAGAGAAAAGTTTCAATGAAATTTTGAGAGTAAATATGATACTTTTTAGAAATCTTGTAACTCTTTCCCATCTATCTTTCTAAAATCTTTATGCGGAATAGGCTGTAGATGAAGATACTCGTTTAAATATTTTAGATCTATAAGAAAATAAAGTCAATAATATAATTATTGCTGCTGGTCGTGTTTGCCAACAGACTGTAATAAACCAAGTGAAAAAGCAAAAATGGCATCTTTACAAATTGAAATGAATTCGTAGGCTACCAAAGCCAGAGTCAGTAATAAACGAACAAAAACAAAGGAATAATTGAGGAATTAAAAGAATATATATATATGGCGTTACTGAATCCATGATTTCTAAAATAAACATTAAAAAAGAAGTAATATTACCTGCGGTTATTTATAGTTATGCAGGACCAGGACAAAGAAGAACTTTAAAGAGATCTAAACATCCTGAAATGGAGAAAAACTTATAGAAATGGTTCTTAAACCAAAGAAATAAAATCATTATGGTCAGTGGTGATATAATCAAAGAAAAGGCAAAAGCATTGAATTCGCAGATGAAAGAAAATTCTGTTGAAGAATTTACTACTTCAACAACTTTCTTGCAAAACAAGATTCGGAATTCGGTATTTAAAAGTTGCTGTTGCAAAATTATCGGCCAGAACTAATTGATCAATTTCAAGTCGAGTTAATAAATAATATAGAGCAACTGGAAATTACGCCTAATCAATTATATAATGCTGATGAACCAGTAGACTGCTTTAGGTACAAAACATGAAAAACAACGACTAACATTTTTGGCATGTACTAATACCAGTGGAACTCATAAAGTTAAGCAATTTGTTATTGATAAAGCGAAAAGTGCTGGAGCTTTCAAACGTTTTTCTCTTCCTGTGGACTACAACTACTCCAAATCAACTTGGATGATAAAGTCGAATTTGGTTCCAATAATTCTTTTGTTTTCAAATTTATGAAATAAGTAATTTAACAAACATGTATCCCACAAAATTATTGACATGTCGTTGCTTGTTCTGATGGAAGGTTACACGTTTCCATAAAGCAAGTGGACACCCCATAAAAGCTGTTCTTATTTTAGATAATGTTCCATCACATCCCCGAATAGAAGAATTACAGGGTAAAGATGGGAAAATTACAACAATGTACTTCCCGCCAAATGTGACACCCCTTATCCTACGAATGGATCAGAATGTGATCAGAGTAACAAAGTTATATTACAGAAGAAGCCTTCTTCGGAATATCATTGCAAATGGGTTCAATTTAGAAACATTAAAAAATTTGACAATAAAAGACATTGTTACAAATTTGATGTATGTATGGAACCAATCCAGATTCAACAATGATTGCTAAATGCTGAGGAAACATTTTAGATTTCAATAATCAAGAAGAGGAGGATCATTTGCCACTTGCAATGTATTGTAGCAAAAAATGGAAACAGAAGTCAGTCAGACAGAAGCTCTAGCTAAAACACGTGATATTTTAAATATATTACTGCCATATGTATGTACTTGCACGTTTATGTATTTACACAACTTTCATTACTATAGGTATGCATGTATGTACATATATAATACATCTATTTCTAGATTGAACTGGATGAGAGAGACGCAATTGCATGGAATGAAATGGACACACAATTAGAAATATATTCAAATATTAAAAGAAATAGAAGAAAAAGCTGTAACACAAAAAGTTGAAAAACATAAAAAATAAACAAAATTGCACAATATTTTTATAAATATTTTTATCTTTTTCAAATTAAAAAAATGTGCATTTATAAATGAGCAAGCAATTATTGATGCAACAATACCTATTAAACATAAAATCAGTCACTCCCTTTAATATGAATGAATTGTTAGGGGAAACAGTCTGCGTTTCATTTTGTTCACACTATTGAGCGTCTGCTGTATTTCTTATAGAAGTACGTAAAAAGGGCAATGTACAAAGAGAAATCAGTTAATGTACAAATGTTAAAGGACAGAATAAAAGCTATCATTGCAACTACGGAACCAGAAACAGTTCAAAAAGTATTACAAGTGTCTCAAAATAGGTTAGTTTATTGTCAAGGAAGATGGATACTTTGAGTATATATTAAGGTGCTGCTCTTTT
This sequence comes from Trypoxylus dichotomus, assembly GCA_023509865.1. Lineage (NCBI taxonomy): Eukaryota > Metazoa > Arthropoda > Insecta > Coleoptera > Scarabaeidae > Trypoxylus > Trypoxylus dichotomus. The sequence continues at coordinate 47,913,068 of CM042075.1, forward strand.
TGTTATGTTATTACAATCTATTATTTACAATGAGTATAAAAATTACGATTTTTGGCGTCTAATACTATATTTATCAATAATTTCCTTATGCAACTTGACAAAACATATTAACCATTTGTTTATTAAACAAGGTATCAAAGCATCAAATAAAATTTAGGGATCTATTCAGATACTACATAGAAAAATGTAGAAATGAAGGCAAAAATTGACATACTTCCAAAATTATATTCGTTAAACTTTTAGGTATTGACCTGAATTTTTCTCTCAAAGTTGAATTTTTGTTTGGGTATTAGTTCGTTTACAGAAAGGAAAAACTTTTATTTTTCCTGTTTCATTTATTGTTAATAGCAACGTCTCGGTGGCGTGATCCCCAATATTTTCAAGCTTGTCTTGTTCCATCTTCCTCCCGTTTATCAGCCAAACCATACCATTTCCCCCCTCTAAAACCTTTATTATTGCATCTTTCTTGTTTCTTTAATTCTTATAAAAATAAAAATGTTCTCTTTCTACAAACGACCCAAGACTCAATCCCCAAACAAAAAATATACTCTACTATCACGACGCGTAGCACAAATACAACACGGCATCAATATGTACTTAGTAAATATTTAATTGATGTACAGACGCTATAAAACCTATCTAAGTATAAGACCGTAATAGAATATATGAATATGTTTTAATAATTATATATATCTTGAATTTTTTTATATTATACATATAGCTATGTAGTCGTTCCAGCAATCTTCAATAATACTAAAATTAAACTGCACATTTAAACCAAAAATTATATATATTTACACTTAAAAATATGATGACTTGAGATCCATTCTTTCTATTAACCATACTTTATAGATTTACGATAATAACTAACAAATTTTGGTGTTTGCAAACCAACTCTCTTCCAATTTTCAACAGTACAATCATAAAATAGAGGAGTAACCTTCGAATTTTCGAAATTTATCGTGAAAAAATAAAGTACATATTTTTCATGCAGTAAATTAACACTACACTATTATCAGGTACGCATATTATACATTATTATTCAAATTATTTCTTTTTAATATACAAACGCGCACATCTAATATAGTTTCTGTTAATCTTTGAAATCATAAAACTAAAACTATCAACTTATATAAACCATACTTACGTACTTTTGCTCTTATAGTGGGTGGGCACTTTATGAAAAGAGTAAAAACAATTAAAAGAATTATAAACGGTGGAGTATTTTTGACTATATCCACATCGTATCAACAGGTGTAAATATTTTGCACGCCGAGACGCGAATGTAGGCTTAACATTTGTGCTGAGGGTACACTAACTTTCGGCGCAACTTCTATGTCTGAGTTAGCACGGAATTATCTGCTAGCGCATGCTTCCAAAGCGCTATTCAAAAAATCGGTGAGTAATTTCTTGCAAAACATTTAGTATAGCAGAGATTTTCTAGGTTCCGTTACACGTCATTACTGACGTCATATGAATTTAAATCTGTTGCCATTTCATTAAAATTAAAATTCGTTTAATTTGCCAATAAATAATATGCTATATATAATTACATAGCTTATTATTTATTATATATATTATATTATTATACTATATATAATTTATTTTTCGAATTACATTCAAGGTGTATTTTCATCAAAAGTAAAGGAAAATAGATATTTCTGTTGTGCAATAACTAATAAAAGGTTTAGTATATTGCTAGTGCGAGAAAATACCAGACGTTGCCACGTTCCACTTTAGCGTTAGTTTGGTTGGATTATAGATTAGTGTATCAATAATTATAAGCAAATTTGCAGCGCCAAACAAGCAGACGTCATAATTTCGTCCTGAATTTTTAATGACGTGCAACGGAACTTAGAAAATCTCTATTATACAGCCTTGGCCAAAAGTATTTACCACCATCTGGTTTTATGAAAACAGAGAAACAAAATAAAAATACAGATGCAAAATTATTTTTAAATGGAATTTAGTAGTAAAATTTAATATTTTGTTGCACCACCTTTAGCTTTTATTACAGCTTGTAGCCTTTTTGGCATACTAGCCACAAAATTGTAGCAAACGTCAGAGGAAATCTTTTCCTATTCTTCAAAAATTTTAGATTTCAAAACGGGTTTGAATATGCAATTCGTAACTTTAATATGCGCCACAAATGTCCGATATGTGATAGATCCGGCGATTGTGGTGGCCATTCCAACACTTTAACGCGTTTTGCATCAAACCAGCGTGTTGCGTCACGTGATTTGTGGCAAGGCGCATTGTCCTGTTGAAATAAATAATGTGGAGTATCGCCTTCAAATAATTTTAACGTAGAAGCTTCCAGAATCTCTTCTAACACTTTAATGTCCCGGCGAGTATTCATACCTCCGTCGCATACGTACAGTTCACCAACTCCCGAGGAGGACATGCAGCCCCAAATCGTTTAATTACCACCACAATGCTTTATTGTGGGTATTATGCAATCGGGCTGAAAAACTTTTCCTGGCCTACACCTTACAACCAGATTGAGCAAAAGGCTGCATCAAAAATCAGTAAATGGCACCAACATTTCAAAATAAAAAATACTTTACAATAAAGTAAATCAAATATTTGTGTTTACAGTTTATGATAAATATTATTTCTAGCTTACCTCTATGTTAGATTCATTAGACCAAAGAATTTTACTCACTTGTCGATGACCGCTTTTGTTTGTGTACCTCGGTTAAAAGTGGTTTATACCGAGCTTTTCGGGCACGTAGACCTGCTAATACGAGTCGCCTTCCTAATGTACATATGTGTCGAAACTGCGACTCCACGGCACCCTAACAATTCACTAGAGAGATTTTTAGACGATTTTGTCCGACGTCGCAGCGCTGAACTTTCCAATATTCGATCTTCTCTTGCGAATGTTACACGTTTTCGTCCACTTCTTCGTTTAGTTCTGTAGGAGTCTCGATAACGTTGCATTGTATTTAGTACTGTCCCTCGCGAACATTTCATTATTTTCGCGATGTTAGAAGCACTCATCTTTTGCGAACTTAGCGAACTTTGCAATTTGGTCATTCTTTGATATTGTTAATTATTTTTAACAATTAATAAAGATTCACAAAGTATAATCAATCACAAATAACATTTTACTTACTAAATTCGCAAAATATACTAAGCTCTAAATTTAAGAAACACCATTCTATAGTTGAATACCCTTCTTGAAGAACCTGAATAGTAATAAAACTTCATGAATAAAGCTTTGTTGCTATAATCCTCAATTATACATAATTCCGAAAAATTGAATAGAAATAATAAAATCTGGTTTTACCTGGGGTAGCCAATACTTGTAGCCAAGGTCGAACCATTTCATGAAATGTTTAACTGGTGGCACGTTCAAGCGTTTTATACAACTATATGTAAATCCATGTCTGATGCGTTTTCTTCCTAGAAATAATTTTTTAAGGAAGATTTCATAAATATATGAACGTTCTTGATGCAAATGACAAGACTAGTTTATTTCCTACATTTGTGAAAGAAAACAGCAAAATAAAAAGCCTTTGAAAAGTCAATAGAAAGATTTGTCGCAACTGGAAGCTCAAGAAACAAAAGAGACCAAGGAAAACGAAAATTGGTGAGTTTGGAAGAACTGCTACCATAAAATAATTGACATATTTAATTATCTTTTTTCAAGGCATACATAAAAATAAACTTATATACACTGATCGCCATAAAGTTCGTACCAAATGGTAGTTTTTCTTTTTTTAAATATAATTATGCTATTAGTTTTATTACCTGAAAATCAAATAAGCTACTTCTATGGGCTACTACTTGTTTTTGAATAAATTGTAGATTTAGATAATCGTGGAAATAACAATAGTAACCCGTTTAACATGGATTACCTTATATGTAGTCGTAGATAATTCAAATCTATTACATGCAGATACACGTGATGTCAAGGATATTCACACTAGAAAAGATCCAAAATTCAAATCCATGAATCACATTCCTACTCATGTTCGGAGCAAGTATTTCAATTAAAACTTTTATAACTAAACGACTTTCGTAACTCTTAACAACATAATGTTACAGTGAAATCTAGATTATTAAAGAGAAACGTTAAAATTTTAAATAAAATTACACAATTTAAATATTTGAAGTGTTAATGAGTTTAATTGAGGAAATATATAAGAGCTAAACGAAGATACTCCTATTGCATTGCTTGTAATCTACTAACCTTTACGTGGAGATAAAATAAGGAATATATAACTAGAGATCTCCTAAAATGTTGGATTTCGTTAAAAGAAAAGTAAACAGACAGATGAAAATATAAATGAAAATGTACCGAATACACTAAGAATATAATCTAAACCCACAACATTAGAGTTCCAAAATTACAAGATCCATGTAAATTAACCGATTAACAACAATACAAATGCAATACTAACTAAAAGGAATAAAAGAAAAAGTAAGTTCGAAACAAGAAAGTTAGCTATTGCAAGACCAGTTAGTTGCTCTAGGCTTTAGTTCAGGAATTTGAAATGTGGGAAGATCGAGACACTCTAAATTAAACAAATAAGGCAAATAATAAAAAAAAACTCTCAGATAATATTCAACTCAGGAAACGCAAACACAATTCTTGTGTATATGAGGATTGTTTAATGTTTAAGCTGCGTAATCTTGACGGATTTCACATATTTATATTGTTTGATAACTACTGGCCTGTGAAAAATATTTTCTGTCAACTTTTTATAAACGTTGCAATTAATTTATAGAATAGAAAATCCGTCCAGAAATAATCTGGATGTAGCTATTCAAACTTTACCCTTAAAAGGCGCTATATAATAAAAATCTATACGTGTTAAAAACTAAATGTGAAGACGATGTACTTATTCTGATACGGCAAAATGATATAATAAATTTCGACAAAGAAGGAAATCCACTAGAGACCTTCCCATGGAATAAAAATTGCCTTCTAGTTGGAACGTGTTTTATTAATCTTCGTGTTACAGTCGTTGCGTCTTTTCAACAGAAAATAAAAAGAAAGACAAACTTATCGTTAGTTATGAAGTGCTCAAAATTATCATATCTTTAAGTTTGAGTTTATAAATTAACTTAATAGCGTCTTCTCTTGTAAGATTTGAAAATCATTGGATTTTTAAGAATATCACTTTTTTATTTCATAATTTTACAAGTTTAACTTTGGAATATATTTTCATTCTTCTCCGGAAACCGAAGCTCTTAAACGCAATTCATTACAAATTAAACCGACTCCTTGAAGTTTTATAGACCATTTCGTCTTCAGAAGGAAGTCATGGATAACGCACACAACGTTGCCAAAGCAACATGGGTACTAATTTTTTGTCGATTGTCGCTCTGAACATGTCAGTAAGTTACACATCCGTGGCGCGCAAATGTCAATTTGTAGTGGAAAAATGTCTAGTAGTTATTTACTGTACAAAAATAAAAGAACAACACTATAATTTAGAAGTATTCCAGCAGATTTATAATAAATTAATATATCTTCTTTTTATATAATGCATAATTAATTTTTCTTATTATACCTACAATAATAATGATATCGATAGTATGACAGTTTAAAAAAAATAATTAGTAGTAAAATGCGTAATATGAGAAAATTAAAACTAAGACTAATACAAACAAACAAATAAGGGTAAAACGTCATCAAACAACCTGGCATCAATCCCAGTAACAGAAAAGGATGGTAATATACAAATATGTATCAAATAACTATGGTTATAAAATATATTCTACTGAAAGTGGAATGGCATCATATAATGTTTAAGTAGGATTATTGTTTTCTCTTCTTTTCTCTTCTTTTATTTCCTTCTCTTTTCTCCTCTTTTCTCTTCTTTTATCTTCCTTTCTCCTCTTTTCTCTTCTCTTCTTTTCTTTTCTTCTCTTTCCTTTCCTTTTCTTTTCTTTTCTTTCCTTTCCTTTTCCTTTCTTTTATGCGTTAACAAAAATGGTAGATTAATTTAAACATAACATATTGTACCTCAGAATTGTTGCTATGAGACAATGTTGATATTGATGGCGGTTAACTCCAAGAAAATTAATGTACTCAACATGCGAATAGAGAAGATTACATGAAATCTAATATATTCTCATTATATTTAATTAAACTTTCTAAGGATCAAGTTGGTAATCTCGATGACAAATTCAATCAGCTGTTTGAAATGAAATAACAAGTATAATCGCTTTTGTTTATTTCAAAATATCTCATCCTTTCGAAACATGCGAACCAGAAAAGCAATATTCAGTGATAAGGTTTCTGTTATCCGAAAGTGTGAACCACCGAAATTTTAGTGAGAATATTGGAACAGTATGGTGAAAAGTGTTTACGCCACAGAAACATGTATAAATGGATAAAATAAATTAAATCAAGCAAGACAAATGGTACTGATATTCATGGTTCCGAATGACCAGTTGAACTTCCGATTGACGCGCTGCAAAATTGCATAAATGACCTTATTCGTGATTACAAATGTATAAAAATCGTGATAAATACTGACTTGTGCAATGTTAGTTTTGGCGTTTGATGACGATCAAAATTATCGCAAAACGTATTTGAAATGGGTTGTTTCGCCTTATATTCTGATCTTAAACAACGGTTTTTATGGAAGACAATAATTTTTTTTAATGCGTAAACTGCGATAAATTCACCACAATGAACCTGAATCAAAATGCCTTAAAAGAAGACATATTTCACCTACGAAGATAAAAATTAAAGTTCACATCTTTGCCGATAAAATGGTGGTCTTCTCGGACTCTCAAAACCTAACTCTTTGTAATTAGTTAAAATAAAAACGTATTGTAAACAATGAATACTATTTTAACATACTTCAACATAAAGTGAAGCCCGCGATAAGGAGAAAATGACAGAATGCTATCTCCAAAGATATGATTCTGCTGCAAATAGTATTCGCTCCCATACCGCTCAGAAAACATGCGAGATCATTGATAATTTGGGTTAGTTCCCATCTTATTCCGTTTCATTTTGATCTGTTCGATCCACTCAAGGAGTTTCTACGCGGTACCAAGTTCTAAGATAGCGGTCAGGAAACCTATACACAAATGGCTCTATTAATAAGGTTAAGAATTTTTTACCACGGGAACTAGAAAGTTTCCGAGGTGAAGGCATTGGTACCTAAATGTTAGTTTAAATTACGTTTAATAGTAGTGTAAGTTTCATTGTTATTGAATAAACCGTTCTTTATCATTTGTCTCATTAATTATTGAATTACTTTTTGCTTTTCTTACTACACGAATTAATCTGCATTTTTATCCATCGCTCACTTTAATAAACGTTTCCTATTTGTGTACTTCAAATACTTCTCTTAATTTTGCATAGTGCAGACTGCATTGTTATTATTCATCAGAATAAATAAAATAAAAATTCATCAGTTTCAATAAGATTCCTGAAGGATATTATTCGGTTTCATTTTTATTATTTTTTACCTCAGCATCGGGTATGATCTCAAATTTTCACTGCAAAATAGAAATTTACAAGACACGATAAAACAACAGCAGCAAAAATCGAAATTGTCAATGTAATCATAATATTTATATAAACAATTGCTAAAGTATAGAGTAAAAGTCTAACAACATCATCCCCCGCAGTATCTAACTTTTCTAGTCAAACTTGTAAACCTTTTTCAGGCAAAAATAAGTAACGAAAAATGTATCACGTGCGGGAATGTCGTTCACAAGAGACAGTTGCGTGATAAAGATAAAACACCTCAATCAGGCTCAGTAGTAAGTGGAAAGGCAGAAAACTTTCCTTTCGCATACAAGAAAATTTGTACGTGCAATCATTTAAATCTCGAAGGAGATGACACTTCTCTAGGGCCTACAGAATGATCGATTAAGTATAAACAAAATGCAAACTGATGTTCTTCAGGAAAACATGCAAGTTTATTAACATTACTTTATCTGAAAGCGATACCATTATGTGTCATATTGTATTGCTGAGAAATATATTAAATTGCTGAATTACCTAATAAAAACAAAGTGTAATACTACTTATAAGGATATACGAGAACCTAAAAATGATAATAAAACGCAACTTATTAAAACTATCATCGCAAAATATCGGTGGAATATATAAATGTATATTTACAACGAAATTTAACGCAAAGTACTATAAGGTAATACGTTATTATTTCAATCAAAATCCGGGCACGTGCCACATTTTTTCATTGTTGCATATGAATTTTCTTTGGCTTTGCATAAAATACATTTGCCTAAAAACTAACAGGAATAAAGTTAGTAGATAGCATTACATCATGTACTACCTCCACTTTCTGCTTCTATGTTGCTTAATTAACAGGAGAGGAGGAGTAATAAAGTAATAAATAAAATGATGTAAAGGTTATATTATAAAAAATATTCATTATTAATGTAGAAACGGCAATTAATAAAATCCAAATTCACGATCATCTCAATCTAAATACACTACCGTCCATATTAGTTCGGATCCCCAGTAAAATGTTGTAAACACTACTAAAAGATAATATACAGTAGAACCCGGTTATAACGACAGTCACGGGACTGCGAATTTTTTGACGCTATAACAAGGTGACGCTATAGGCGGAGTTTTTACAAGTTCCATGTTTACATACAAAAATTGGTGGGAAACAATGTTACGAGTGGTAAACAGATACATATGTGAATTTAATTAATTTAATGTGCTTAACCATATAACCTTACACATGTAGGTACGTACTAACTTGTTTATCTAATGAAAGAAATCTATAATTTTCCGTTGCACAGTTTTCGCACGCCAAAACTGTTTTTCTACATCCATTTCTAATTCTCTCACTCAATAATTTGGGGTGACGTTTCTCGCTGTCCATAATAAGTTTTTAAAAGTGTTATGGCACTTAGGGCTTCTTCGTTTGTCGGTACGTGCTCTGCTTCGTCGCATGAATCTTCTTCCTCTTCGATTTCATTATCGTTTTCGTTATCCTACCTTTTTATGTCCTCCACGATATCAGAATCTGAACGCATTCCCGACGTAATAAGGCAACTGTCCACGAATGCAAAGTCGTCGAAACAAAACTGGTTTTCGTCACTCTGATTTTGCTGCCACTTTTTAACAAGTTCACATAACGGAACGTCATCTTCGTTTAAGTTGTCACAAACTGGATTATGCCTTAATCTAGAATGACTAAAGCAGTTTGCTATAGGCTCAGAGGTTATACTACGCCAAGCCTTCTCTAAAAAGTCTAACGCGTCGAGAAGTGAAACTGCACATGGTGCGTTCTTGTACATATCCGTAATTTTCTGCAGAAGAAATTTTCTGTAAAAACATTTTAAGCTTCTTATTACGCCTTGGTCCATTGGTTGAAGGATGCTAGTGCAATTTGGTGGCAGAAACACCAAATTAATATTTTTTAAGTGGGCTAATAATGGATGCGCTGGGCAGTTATCGACTAAAAGCAAGATTTTTTACCTTTAACCGCAAATTCTCTATCCCATTTTCGAATTTCATTTTCAAAGACTTCTGAAGACATCCATGTTCTTCTATTTGCGCAGTAATTTGTTGGGAGTGTTTTTATGTTTTTCAAGCAGCGTGGCTTTTTTGACTTTCCTATGACAGGAATTTTACGTTACTCCGTACCGGTCATATTAGCACACACAAATGCAGTTAACCGTTCTTTGGCTAGTTTACCGCCTACAAATTGTTCGCCTTTAAACCTCAGAGTCTTATCTGGAAGAAGTTTATAAAAAATTCCCGTTTGGTCGCCATTGTAAATTTCATTGTCTTCGTAATCTTGTCTTAATTTAGGCCACACTTCATTTAGCCACGTCTGTGCTTCTGCCATATTAATACTTTTCGCTTCACCGCTCACTTTTCCGAATGTTATTGAATGTCTCCGTTTGAAACGCTCCAGCCACCCATTGCTGCACTTAAAATCTGTCTCTCCAAATAAACTTCCAAATTCTTCGGCCTTTTGCATAAGCAGTGGTCCATTAACAGGCAAATTTGTACTTCTACATTGCTTAAACCACGTAATAAGCGGTTCGTCGATTTCAACCTTTTCGCACGATCGAATTTTTTTTGACTTTTCTTTCCCTTTTACAAAGGTATTCATGATTTTATTCTTATTTTTCACAATTGTACAAATCGTAGAATTAACTAACCCAAATTCGCGACACACGTCCGCTTTCTTCCTTCCACTTTCGACTGCTTTGATTATCGCGACTTTGTCGTTCGCGCTTAAACTTTTTCGTTTTAAACCTGACATTTTCGACAAAGAAATCTCGATGTTTCACTCACACGATTCAAATGCCGACTGAGGAAATTTCTTACGAACTTTGCCTGGTGCATTGCAAGAGACGGTAATATTCTTGGAATCCCCGAACGGTCGAACGTTGCAGGCTAGGCAAATTGCAAGAAATCTTAATTCAACGAAAGGTAATATTCTTGGAATCCACGAACGGTCGGTTGCAGGCTAGGCAAGTACCGAGAATTGAGCCATAAATGATATAAATACATACCTCAAGTGGTAAATATTTGTTGTTATATCAGGGGTTATTGAAGCTAAAACCTGGTTTTTCCCTGTACGTTTGAATAGTAAAGTACGGGACCGCTTAGAATTTGACGCTAAAAAAGGAGTGTCGTTACAGCCGAAGTTGTTATAACCGGGTTCTACTGTAATTGCTTTTATATATAAATGGTATTTATTTTAGGTTCTTTATGAAATTTATTGTTTATTAATTGTACGGGCAAACTTCCAAAAAATATTGATTAGAGAATGATTAAAAACCTATTATATTTTATCATCCAATACAGTCATTTTCAGAATAATCTTCATCGCCACAAACAGGATTATTTTTGGGACAATATTGCAGGTAACAAATTTACAATATTCTTTGGGGCGGGAGTAGGCCTCCCGAAAGAGTATTGTGTATTGATATATGCTTCATTTTCTAAATAAACCTGCTTGTGGGTGCATTAGTGTTAAGAGCGAACCTTTTTGTGTGAACTTGATTAAAGTTATTAAAATGCCGGGAGAACCGATAAGTTTAGAAAAGTGCTCTATAGTTGTTGCTTTTAATCAAGAAGGTTATTCAGTGCGTTAAATGTCCGAAAAAATACATATTAAGAAATCTCAGACTTTCACGGCTGTTATAGTCGTAACCGTTGTCGGGTTCCGCCGTGTTTCTAGGTTTTTTGTCCCTGACGTTTCGCGAACAACTGTGGTTATCAGTACCTTTGAAAAAGTTGTTCGCGAAACGTCAGGGACAAGAAACCCTAGTGACACGGCGGAACCCGACAACCGTTACGACTATGTTAGTGATATCATTCGGACACATCAACGCACGGACAGTTTAAGAGACCGGGCACGTTCAGGTTGTATAAGAATAACAAGTCACGCCGACTATGAGCGTATAAAATTGTTGGGCAAGCGAAATAGGAGACTGGTAGCGTCAGAAATCGCTGCCGAAACGAATCGCGACCGTGCAAAGAAAATTTCTGTTACTACAGTGAAAAGAAGATTAAAAGCTGCATATTTTCACGCGCGCATTGCAACAAAAAAACTCTTACTTCGACGGGGAAACAGGCTAAAACGGCTACAGTGGGCAGAAACACTCAGAAATTGGACAGTGGATGATTGGAAAAGTGTGTTATGGACTGATGAGTCAAAGTTTGAGGTGTTCATACAATCAAGGTGCGTTTTTGTAAGAAGAGCGAAAGGGCCAAAGCATGTTGCAAGATTGTGTAGTGCCAACTGTCAAGCATATTAGATTATCTAACAACCAGGTGAATAAAAGAGACTTAAGCTTGGGTTATTCATATGACGAAACAACATTTTGAAAAGACAATTTGAAACAGTTCTAATTTATTAAAAATTTAAAATGGAATTTTACTTGAAGATCTATAATGGGTGATGGTGACTCAGTGCCTTGCGGGCTTGGCTACTAATTTTCAGTCGCGGGTTCCAACCCCCGGGCACCCTGTAATTTGCGATAGCTGTTGGGGGATGCGAAGGAATGAATTATTATTGTTATATATATTAAGATCATCGTTTTTACTGATAATCAGTATAATATTGTGGAATTGAGAAGAATATTACTCATCTTTCGGAAGAACACCCAACCATGTGCTGGAACATATAATCGGCATATATTTGGAGTTTGAAGGACCGTAGCGAATCTACAAAAATTATAAAATTGTGTACTTGAATAAATCAAATAGACGTTGTCAGAGAGAGACAATATCGATATTGGTGGTAATTGACTGCAAGAAAACATGTACTCAACATGCGACTAGAAAACATTACGTGCAATGCAATAAAATATAAAGAGGATAATATTTGAGTAAACTTTTTAAAAATCAAGTTGGTAATCTCGATGACAAATTCGATGAGATGTTTGAAATGAAATAACAAACATAATCTCTTTTGTTTATTTCATAATCTCTGATCCTTTCGGAAAATGTGAACCACTGGGATTTTCGTAAGAATATGGAGAAAAGTGTTTAAGCCACAAAAACATGTATAAATGGATAAAATGGATTAAATCGAGCAATACAAATAATGCTCATATCTATCCATGTTCAGTTTAAATCTAGCAAGACGAATGACCAGTTGAAGTCCTGATTAAAGCTCTACAATATTGCATAAATGACCTTATTCACGATGACAGACGTATAGAAATCGTAACAAATGGTGATTTGTGTAATGTTAGTGTTGGCATTTGATGATAAGCAAAGTTATTGCAAAACGTATTCGAAATAGGTTCATTTGCCTTATGTTCTGATCTTAAATAACGGTTTTTAACGGGGGGTAACGACATTTTAAAGCGTGGTGTAACTTAAATAAAACAAATAGATTTTGTCAGAACCCGCTTACTTGTAAATTCAAAACTATTAGCTAGAGTAGTTGGATAATTGTGAAAATTATTGCATTGTAAGTAGTTTTTTTGTATTCATATATTGTTTAGGCTTGAAAATGTATTATTTTCCCTATAAAAAATGTAATATTATAAAAAGAAATTTTAAATACAAAAACCGGGAAGAAGGAACGTTTATAAAATTCCAAGAAATTTTAGGGACCAAAATCTATAGCGAAATTTAAAAAATATATAGTAGGAGCACAAAAACAAAAGAAATGGTTATATATATATGTAATATATATATATATATATACATATATATATATATATATATATATATATATATATACATATATATATATACATGTAGCAAATTTATTAAAGAATTTATGAATGTTGATGGCACTAAACAAGAGCAATAAAAATTGATGCCTGGAATAGCAGATTTGTGCGAGCCGTAAGGACTAAGATTAACAACAAATCACAATGATAAACAAAGCAGAAAGCGATACGTTGTACGCAGAATACAGTTTACCGCAAGGAGGAAATCTATCGCCAATTCTATGCATTATACACACAAACAATCTAATAGAACTAAACCTTAACAATACAAGTATAGTGTACCACAGTAAAACCGAAACAGTAATTCAATCACACGTAGACGAAATGCAAATAAAAATAAGATCACAAATAATAAAGGAAATAAACAAAGTAACTTTTTTGGGACTAAGAATACAAAACTATCTAAAATAGCTGCTGCACCTAAAATTGAACGTATGCTATCAAACCACTACTGACCATCTAGTAATAATTACTTGATGACCATCTGGGGAGATACCTCTAAATCAAACCTAAATAAGATACGAAAGCAAAAAAACAAAGTCAATACAATAAATTACCCGATGTAGTAAAACAACTTACATACGACAGCGGCATGGCATGGTAATTCATACTTGGACAAGGGACAATTGGAACCATCGATACTGTTACATCGGGATGGACCATCGGCCCACACATCCTGAATTGAAGGAAGAGGGATGTACAAAACTCAGAAGACAATATACTTGTGTGCGCATACACAATTATGTGTATATAGTACGTAATACAGCTTTTGTAAATTAATATATAAATAAATATATCAGTTCTTTTTAGTTCCATTGTCGTATATGTCATATAACTCAAACAATATTCTTTGAATTTTCAAAGTATATAGAAATGTTAAATTATCTAATTGTTTAGTTCTAGTCATTGGATTCCTTCCCATTATATGAAATAAAACAATTCTAAAGGCTAAGAAAGTATGCTACCACAATTATTAGAGCGTTTAAATTTTATACAAAACGATTTATTATAGATGTAAATAGGAAAAGCGCGCATTGTATTTTCCATAAAAGCGCCGTCAATCAACGTATTCGCTTTAACACCATAACTAGCTAACATCTTATAAAAACACGACATTTATTTTGATTCGATGTAAAATTATACGTACATAATCACCGAGCATTATTGCACTGTTCACGTTATTGACACAATAAATCATGAGAAAATAATAAATGAATAGTTTATGTATATATAACTGCCTGCTTTGGTTTATTCGCATCAATATCTATTCCAATGAAGGGACGTACAGGTGAATTTCTAATTTTCATCTCGATTATTTTCTTATCCACTCTAACAAGAAATTGTAATGGCTTAGAAGATGTCTGCGCGAAAAATCAATTTTTTTGGGAAATATTTTCAAAATTTATTTCCGAAATATGTAAGTATATAGCAAATTATTATAAAGCCAAGCTTTTTTGATTATTTATTTTGCTAGTGTTATTAGTATTTACTTTCTTAAAAAGCTAATAGATTTGTTCAAAAAACTTCAGTCAAGTCAAATATCATAAAGTTATTTTCAAATAGTTTGTGATTTTGCTCAACCAATGGAATACACGCTGGCTGAATTTTTCTTCAAATAAACCTATTTATGTAACCATATATGAATTTAAAGGAATGCCTATACTATGCTAACGAGTAACTTGGTAAATCTGCAACCAAAATGATTTAATTCGTTTTAACATACCAATAAATAAATTTTGCAATTACATTTATTACACGTAGCATGGATTAATTATTATTTTTAATAATGTTTGTTTATCGCAAAGTTTTTATTATTAATATATACAAAGACGGACGAAACGTTATTTATCCAATAAAAACTAAAAAACAACATAAATCTTTATCGTTACGCTGTATTTTCAAGTATACAAATTATATTTCACATTTGTAAAATAATTTAAACATGATGTCTGTTTTACTATGATGCATTTTAAATTAGTTTCCACGTTTCCCATCACTGTTTTTGAACTTTTAACCTTAAAAATGTAACTTACAGGATAACAAGCGAGACATTGGTCAGTATACGAATGAATTGGAAATAATGGCTGTAGGTTCATCAATTTTGCAACTGTATAAGCAGCACAAACAGGAATATAAAAGGTCGCTGAAAATTGCAAGCACCAATGCTGCGCTGAGTTAATGTAGAATACGTAAATATGTAATACAATTAAAACATCGTGGAGAATTATTAACGACTCTATTAGGTTGTGCAAATTTCGCATTTCACCTAAACATATAATTTAGCTGCACAATACCAACGGCAAAATAGTGTCCAAAAGCACAGTTATGTTTTTTGCAGATCATCTTATCGAAATATATTCTGGGCTTTCCAATAATCGTAACACCTCCAAGAGCAACGAATCAGCGGTTCTTGCCAGTTTTTATTTAGCACCTATAGACGTCTATGGGATGCGTAGCTTATCAATATCTTTGTGGCTAAGCCATGACGTTCTCTGTTGTACTTGTTTATGTGACGGTTTTTTTCTGTACGAGTTGAGACATACGTAAACAGTTTTTATTTATAAAAAAGACAACCCTACCAAAATAAATAGTTATCGCCTTATTGGTTTACCTTCCATTTTCGTTATAACATTCGCAAAAGTCATCAACAATAAACTAATGAATTACTTGAATAGTTACAATTTTATTCACCTACAAAATTCATTTTTTCAGCCGGAGTTCTATACTCTGTTAACAAAAAATTAACTGTTTGTTCTTTGATATGTCTAAGGCATTTGATGTCAGCTCTCTTTTCGTTATGTTCCATAAGCTAAGCTGTATTGGTATGCTTAAACATCGAAATTACTAATATCATTCACGCTACCCTTTTTCTCAACGATTGTCGATGTCACGGGCGGAGTTCCTCAAAGTTCGATATTAGATCTAACAATATTTTTGATTGATGTCAACGACTTGAAAGTTGGTGTGCGACCCAACGTTTTGTCCCAATTTCCGAATTACACGTGTTGGATAGCGCTTAGTCCCTTCGTTTAGCGGCTCTCCCTTTCATTAGACGCATTCGTCTTTGACGTGGTACTGTAGTCATACCTACCTAACCTTCAGCAATATCAAAACCGGTAGCGGCAATTCTGGAATTATCAAGCTGCAAATTTCTTGCCTTAATTGTCGATTTGCATTTTAAATATAGAACACGTTGCCTATACTTAGTAACTAAGCCCTCTTCGGTGATATATAGTGTCCACGTTCTGTGGAATTGCGTAGGTCCTCGAAGGCATTCTATTTTGCATACCTCGAATCGCGTTTGTATTACAGCCTGATCTTTGAAGTTCATCTTTCTAAGGCAAGAGTCTACTTTTGCAACAAAAGAAAGTTATCAGATGTATGGTTCGCACAAATGCAAGAACTTATTTAAGCAACTCGCCATACTACCTCTTCCGTCTCTTTATGGGTACAGGGTGTTAATGTTAGAGGAAGAATAATCATTTATTCATTAGAAATAGCGACATCTTTAACGGTATGCGGAAAATAAATTGCAGCAATATTTCTGTAATTAAGCATTGCACCCAATTGTACGAAACCAGTCCCAGACAAAACAATAACATTTTATACCAAATTATCATCAAATACCAAACACCCTTTTAAATTTTAAAATTGACCTAACAAGACAACATCTTAAAACTTAATCATTTTATATGCTGAATGAGTTTTTAAATAGCTAGACTTTGGTTTATTTTCATACGTTTTTTTGTGTTTTAGTATTCATTTTTTGTATGTATTGAACTTTGTATGATAGTTATTTTGTTTTATAATATTGTCACTACATGACCATATCCATATCCTTTAGAATTCGTTTCAGATATATTGTTAATATTATCAAAATTTTGTATTATTCGTAACTGCGATTGATAACGGCTTCTATTTCTATGGATAGCGAGCAGCAAAGATATCGCATGTAAAAACAGACCTCATTTTTACAGAAAGATAAACGGCAAGAAACGTAAAATTTATTTCAACAAATGTCCTAGGTACTTTTCGGATCTCCGAATTAATTCTTCATGAGTAGCGTGTCTTTGATATCACTTTATTGCATTCTCCGTAACTAATAAACATATTTAAACAATCTTAGTTCGTATAATTTAAATATACCGGCATTGTTTATAATCGAAAGCTAAGTGACATTTTATCAATGCTAAGTTGTTTCGTTATAGGCATGACTAACTTAGATATACCACAGTTGGATGACATTTTAAAAGACAACGTATGATAGATTCTTGCACCATACATATATTACTGGATACTTTCTTATAAGGAAATTGTATTACAATACATTCTTCCCCCTTGACGTGATATTGTTGACGATGGATTCTCATAATAACTAGAGTTGTTTTTGGGCTATTTCCATCGTTCGTTGAACTTGTATAGTCCGACGTTTCGACAGTCTGATCAAAGCATGACTACTAATCCTACCCTATATGGTCAACAGTTCTATCGAATTTCAAATTTCCAATTTAAACACAAGGCGTGATCAACAAAAGATCGGATTGAGCGGTTGCGACACTGATGAACGGTAACCTGTGGTAACACAACACTTCTTACCGCATCGAGTTATAACTGCCAGTAAGCGATCTACATCTAGTAAACGGGTGCAGTGACCGACTTGCGATTCTTGTCGGCAATGAAAATGGCGAGTGTATGGGCCAAATACAGTGTTTTGAGTGGCACACTTGCTTGAAAACACACAGAACGTCAATTGATGAAGGTCACATCAATACAATTCGTGATTTGTTGCTCCAAAGTCGTCATTTAACTATTAGAGAGACTGCTGAAGACGTAGGCATCAACTATGGATCATGCCAAAGAATTCTTACAGAAAATCAGAAATTATACATATATAGAACATACATTTCAAAAAAACTTTTATCAAAGAAATTAAACAGAACTTTAAACGGAATATATGTTTCTCGATGTTTGGATTCTACCTAAATGTCTAATTTGAAAAATATGCCAGGCTTATGGTGTAAGGGTAATGAAAGATATTTTTTTCGTACATTAACCCAACGTTTTTATCATCTTTGGATATCTTAACAATTCTGAGTCCACTACGTACATAAATAACAATGTTTGGAATCTGGACATGATTTATAGAGGTACTGCTAACGGATAGAAATTATTAAGCAAACAGCTTATATATAAACGAATGCTCAATTAACAAAAGTATAAAAGCATGTTGTCATAAACTCTGATATATGTAGCTGTATGTTAGAAATTCCAATTTATAGTTTCATTACTTCAGAAACATATATGTTAAGTATAATAAAGAACACCAGATTTGTAGAATGTCAATATATATCTATATTGATTGATGAAAGTAAAATAGAATCGATAATGTTCAACGCGAGAAGAATTCTTATTGGAAACGCATATTTCTAATTTAGCTAAATGAGAATAATTTTGAGTTCTATTATGAATTAATAAGCAAAATAATTCAATTATCTAAGAGTACTCATCAGATGATACTCGAGTTCAAGTAAAAAGAAAGAATGGAATCTTTTCTTAACTTTTTAAATCGCGATTGATTTATATACATTCGTAAGCAAGCCCAATAGAATGCTTATTACTCAATTTAAAATACATACGTATGTACGAGGGCGACGTGAAATGTTTCCGGAATCTTCTAGAGATAGCGCACGAAGGTTCAAGTGGATTCATTGGTCGGCAAGGGCAACCTTTTTTATGGCAACTGCCAAAATTTCAGACGTCTACTGTTAATAGTTGTTCTTTAAGAGTGTTCTGTGTAGCAAGTCAGGCGGTTTTGCAAAAATGGATAAAATCGAATACCGCGCAGTGATAGAACACTTGTGGATAGCTGGGAAAACGGCCACGAAAATTCGAAATATTTTGCTAGCGGTCCATGGCAGATGTGCTCCATCATTTTCGATCATCAGATTCTGGGTAGGCGAGTTCAAACATCGCCGCACAAGCGTAAGTGCAAAAACCGCTACCAATGATGAAATTGTCGACAAGATTTATGATCGTGTTAGCCGATCGCCGATTGAAGCTGAAAACGATGGCAGAGACAACAGGCATCTCAGAAGAAAGCGTTGGCCATATCCCATACGAAATATTGGGTATGAAAAGGCTTTCGGCGTGATGGGTATCGAGTCTGTTTCGGAGGAGGGTCTGGCCAAGATCCAACGGAATCTAAGCGATTTCTTCATGCGTTTCGTAACCGTCGACGAGACTTGGAACCACCACTACATATCGGAGACCAAGGAACAGTCGAAGCAGTGGACTTTTCCGGACGAATCGGCTCCGAAGAAAGCAAATACCGTTCCATGGACGGATAGGTCATGGCGACCATCTTTTGGGATTCCCAAGGTGTGATCCTCATCGACTATCAGAAGGGAAGGATGATCACGGAGCAATACTACAGCGATTCGATGCAGTATTGAAGGAGAAACTAATTTATTTTTTTCCCGCTAATTTGCAGCAGAAAGACGTGTTTTTCAACCACGACAATGCACCCGCATCGTCGTGTCCAAATTGAAGGAGTTACGCTACGAATTAGTCTCTCATACTTCATATTCACCAGAGCTAGTCCCAAGCGACCTTTTCCTATTCCCAAACGTGAAAAAACCACTAAGTGGAAAGAAATTTGCCTCAAATGAGGAGGGCATCGCAGCTACAGATAACTATTTTGCAGACCTCAAAACATCCTACTTTTTCGACAGCTTGAAGAGACTGGAGCACCGTTTGAAAAAGTGTATTAATCTTCGAGGAGACTCTATCGAAAAATAAAAATAAGAAGCCACAGCATTACCGTGATTTTCTTGTCGATTCCGGAAACATTTCAGGTCGCCCTAGTATGTACGCATAAATCAATTTGCCATATTTGGTAACAAGGCAAACGATGGTACATACATATATCGAACATTTTTGGCTACATTTCATCAGTTTATCACATGTTGGTTTAGTAAGCCTTAATCTGTGTTAAGTATTGGTTGTCGCATCATTCTCTCAGATACGTTAATTGCGTGCAAGCCTTATTTGAATAACCCTAGTGAAATATTTTACAGAAATGGATATCTATGAAACAACGAATGATTTTGTACAGGTGGTACATACACAGAAATTTGTTTCTTAATGCGTTTCTTGATCAGCACATACCATCCCATTGCATTAAAATAAATTTTAAAACTCAGTTGTCTATCCCCACATTACGAACAAGAATTCCCATTCTATCCCCACGAACAAGAATTACTAGAAATAGGAGCATGTTCTTCTGTAGAACAAGATCCTACTCACTCTATTTATTTTATAACCGAACAGAGACAAATATCGCAGAAACAAGTTCTCAAAATTTTACTCAACAAAACTAATGAACTATTTCCATGAGACAAATTTGGACATTACATTAAGTACATTCGTAAAACATTTCAAAATGGGTTCTTTCATTTAAAGTCGTTCATTCAAAAATATAGACCCTTTACGTTAAGCCAATGTACTACCATGAACAATTTAAAAAAGTACATATTTAACTCGTGTAGCAGCAATAAGGCGATTAAAAAGGATGTTAGTGGATATATTCCCAATTTATTTAAACAAATCTATTTGTAAAAATCGTATTTATTAAATATATAAAATACATACATATATATATATATATATACTAGTTTAGATACAATAAAAGATTTTTATTTTTTATTATTTTGTTAATTTTATTCTTTGCAGATTTATCTACCATAAGCATCAACATCTTAGATTCGCAAGAGTATATTATTGACGAATATGTTAGTGGACTATTAAGTGAAACATTTCAAAAAATTGAAAAACCGATAACTATTACGCATTACAATTTGGAAAATAATCACTATACACAACTAAGGCACACAACCGATGTTTATTTGTTTTTCGTATGGGGCGAAGAGAAATTTAGATACCTCTTCGAAAATAATTTGTTATCCAATAAAAGAAAATTTAATTTTATTTTCTATTTAAACAATTTAGAGAAAAAATGCAATGATTTACAACGTGAAATTAAAACTAAATTGATACGATCCTGGAAATATAATCGTACACGTAATGTTTTAATTAATACGCCATGCAGTTGTTTCCAAAATGAATTTTATTCCTACGACTCTTTTTATTTTGATAATGGTCGTGGTAAAGTGTTGAAGATTCCTATCCATACATTTGAACAGGAAAGAATGTATTTATTTCCAGTTCTACAAGACTTCAAAGGATATCGCATAAGAACGTCAATGTTTCCAAGCGTTCCTACTTCTATAAAATACGCACATTCTCCATGGTATGTCACAGAAAATTTATCTCTTGCCAGTAATTATGGAGGTTTTGATGGATTGATGCTAGCGAATATGGCGTATTACTTAAATTTTACGCCATTCATTACAGAAACTTCAAACGGATATGGTTGGAAAGAAGAAAATGGTACATACGTTGGATCATTGGGAGAAGTTATTTATGGTAGAGTTGATATATCTGCGAATAGCAGATTTTTCGAAAGTTTTGAATCTGATAAAATAGCCACTACAGATTTTATAACAAATGTACACCTTTGTTTTATAGTACCTAAGTCGGATAGAATACCTCAATGGATGGAAATATTTACTTGTTTCTCTTACAGCACTTGGGCATTGTTCTTCCTCACTATGTTCCTGCTGTCGCTGGCGTGGTTTCTAATACAAAAAACTGAAAATAATTTGTATAGGCGCACTCAACCGAAGGCACCTAATTTATGCCTATCACTTCATTCAATAGTATTTTTAGCTCAAAACAATTTTCCCTCATCATTCTCTGGACGAATTCTTCTATCAGGTGGTCTGTGTTTGCACATTATACTAACGGCAATTTTTCAAGGCAATTTAGCTACCTCATTTAGTATAGTCTCCTTTTATCCTGATATTAGCAACCTTGAAGAATTATTAAAATCTAATTTATTGATTTCTACTAACTTAGACGTATTAACCAACGCAACATCGCCAATACTAAAAGCTCTGCATGAGAAAAAGACCCGGCAAATATATAATAGTTCATTAGATCGCGCGGCTTATTACAAGGATGTTTGCGCTGTTGAACGCCAGATTGATGCCGAGCTTCTGATCAAAACCCAATATGTTGATAACGATGGCTTTCCCCTTTTACATATTATTAATGAATGTCCCGTTTATAAACCTTTAATTTACATTGTTCCGAAAGAATCGCCCTTCTTGTCGGCATTTAATACAGTTTTGCGAAGATTCCGCGAAGCTGGCCTAATAGACAAGTGGTACAAAGATTTTATCAATATCCACTTAATAGAAAATCATTACAAAAAGGAAAGGAACTTTACGAAATCTGATCTCACGTACATGCCTGTAAACTATTATGATATTGAAGCCGCATTTTATTTTCTGATGATCGGTAACATCGTTGCATTTCTTACATTCCTTGGTGAAATACTTATTTATTATAATTACGGCATAAGGCAAACAAGAATAATGAAATTATGATTTCAAAGTATCACATACAGAATTAGAATTTTATTATATTGAATAATTGGCAATTACATATTTAATTGAACATTAATAACTAAATTAATAACGAATAAAAACATGCTTGATGCTTTTGTGAAAGTAAAGTATAGAACACTAGGGCACATTATCGCAGATTATTAATCTAAATGAAAAAAAGAAAAGAAAAGCAGGAAAAAGAACAAAATTTATAAAAAAGATAGATCGATATCCACTTTCCCCACCAGACCAAGTTTCTATTGCTTTCATTCATAGATCTACATTATTAATACAAACTGCAACTAAAAATCGACATCTGCGAATAATTTCATCTGTATGTATATTTTCAACGTTGACACATCCTGGATTCAAATCAAATACTTTTCATTAACTACTTGGTTGTTACACTTACCTACACATATTTTTAAACGTTATTTTATTTATCGCGTAACAGATCAACATATGAATTAGTTTTGCTTTTATTATTTTTTCATTGACTACAACGCTTTTTGTCATGGTTACCCTTTCTTCATTGCAATAATACTGTTGGTAATCTTAAAAACGTCGTTTTACAAATGCATAGGAAACAATTTTTTACAAAATCCACATAGTGCTTTTGCCAAAACTTCATAACTTATTTGAAAAATGTTACATAACAGTCATAATACGTTAAAACTATATTAAAGCTATTCCGCAAACTGGTTAATATAGCAAACATTAGTTTTGCTGGTATGTGTTTGTCAACACTTTTGTACTAGAACAAAAAGAATTATATTAAAGGTAGATGTTTCTTTTCCCTCACAAACCGCAATGAAAATAATGTAAAACTATATAAACAATATGTATTTCCATATATTTTTTATAAAGGCAATTTGTTTATTTACCTGCTCTGGATTCTGTAACCCACCTATCTGCACCAACTTCGAATATCTTAATGATCCACCTTAATCATCACTGAAAATAAAGATTTTAGGACTATAACATCATTAAAGGATAATAATACTATAGGTACCGATGTAATATAAAAGACTGTGGTCAAGTATTGTCCTGCACATTCATTTAATTTATCCATATATTTAGCTACTTATCCTGATCTCTAAAAAATTGCAAAACTTGTGCCGGTGTACAAGAAGGATGATTCTAAAGAAAAATGAATTATACTTGTTTATTTGATTCGTTCGATTTTTAAATAAAGTATGTTTTAAGCACATGTATTGCATTTATGTTAGTTTTAATGCCACCTTTATTTGTGATTGACTTTTTGCAGTAGCGGGAAGTTCTCAAATATATAAACGCAATAATCTTTAATTAGTTCACGTTATCGAGTCTGCACTGTACTTGAAAATTATAGACCAATTGATATGGTAACTAACATTATAAAGATTGTTGACAGGTGTTTATATTGCTGCATTTATCTGCCTCTTGCCACGGATTCTTCAGTAATTGTGCAGAGGAATAACAACTAATAAGTTTTGTTTATCGCATTAAATAATCAAAAGTCTTGCCGCTATCCTCAAGTCATTTTTGAGCTTGTCTGACAACATTTCTTAGCGCTTTGTAGATAGTTCTGCCATAAATATTATTCAAAGTATTTTAAAAATTAAATTTAAAAATCCTGGTCTGAAGCTCCGGCGCCTTTCGTTACCGATGAATACTGTCTTTCATAAATCCTGTAGACAAAACTTTAAAGCGGTAAGTCGGCGGATTGCACGAACCAACGAATTGGTGCGTTAGTTCCTATCCATCTATGTGAACCTATTAAACCGTACCAAAAATTCAAACCAAAGGAATCCTGGGACTGTGTATGTCCACTATTTAAGGATTTTTTCTACTCCAATAATGTTCATTCGTTTTGTTGTACGTATGTACATACTTGAATTAGAAAAACGATTCGTTGGACTATATTAATGAACTTAAAATTATTCATGTATTACGGAAGTTCAGTAGCCATTTACAAAACGTTATTCTACTCTTAGCACATAAAGTATGCGCTCTTTTTTCTTGTACAGAAGGAATTTTAAAATTTAAATTGTACTTCTCTTTACGTCTTATTTAGTTTGCTCATTCATTATGACAGCTTTCCTTTCTCCAATTTTCTTAGCAATTTTATTGTTTTTTTTTTTATTGAATAAACGGAAAAGTGTTGCTTATCTGGTGCATGATATTCCCGACATTTATTTTAATAATATTTGTTACAATAGATACATATTTAGCATGTTGTATTTTTCTAAATGAGTAAAACGGTATTAATCTATTAAATGTCCAGCTATCGCAGTAAACTTCACACCACAGAAATTAATTATTCATTCGGAACGCTGCGTTTCAAGAACACGTAGGTAACTCGGTTGATAAGAAGGGTCCACGTATTCTTGAAACTTTACGTTTCGTAGTAATTAATTTGTGTAGTGTAGTTTATTGCGATGCCTATGCATCACACAACCACACAGTCCTTGCAATCGTTGTAATCTACTAATGATTAACAATAAATTATGTTATATTTATAAACAATTTATTTATATTTATAAACAATTAAAAACTGAAAACTGGCATATAAACCATTATTCTCCTATAGTCACTGCCTACTTGCCCAAGTATTATCAGAAAATACAAGTGCATTCTAGTTGTTTATTGTAAGGTTTGGGGTAGTAATGTATTAACCATCTTGTTCGAAAAGAGCGAATATTGGGGTTATTTCAAAAATTAAACGTTTAACTGTGTTTCTATTTTTACTATCTCAATCGAAACAAACAGTGTTACCAATTTGCTAAACTAACTTTATTGCCTCAATAATAAAGAAGTTAGGACGTTAGCAGCCATTAGCAGCACTTAACTTTGCCACAGTATGCAGCAGCCTGTAAGATACAAATCAAAGGACAGACATAAAAAGAAATAAATTATTACAACACATATGTATACATATCTTTAATTTTGTGGATAATAATATATTTACATTATGTTACAAATATATACAGTAGTTATACAAAAGTATTTCAAATATAATTAACAAGGATAAAAATACGTAATAACAATTATAATTTTCATAAGTAAAATGCTTTATAAATATTCTGTGTTGTGCTAATAAAATAAATACGACGGGACTAATAATTAAGAATAGCAAATTTCTTTTAAATAAAAGAATATCTATTGTCAAATATAAAACCATTGTATTGTATGTACGGAATACTCCCATGCTAGAGCAAGCGTAAACAAATTAAAAAAAATCATTTCAATATGCCAATAGCCCCCTCTCCCTCCTCCCACTGGCTATTTCCCAAGAATGCTAAATGTTTCTATATTAAAGCAAAAATGTAAAACAAAAAGTATAAGGTACTTATCTATATAAAATTTGCCATTTTTCGAAGAAAGTTTTCGTTTCAAAACAACAATATATGACGATTCAATTGAAATATATGTTCATATTTTACAATATTCGCATTGAACATAATAAATAAAATAAAATAGTACTGAACAATTGTTGTAAGTATACAAAAAAATAATAATAAACTTCCATTTTGAATAGCCGTACTAACTATTCTTACTTGCCACGTTGCCCACGGAAAATTTCGTTATTGTCCACTATGATAAACTTTCAGTAATCAAAGGCCAAGTAAACTAGCCAGCTAGTATACTTTGACAGCGATTCATTTGTTTCTACAAATTTGTACAATTCATGATCTATTAAAACATTTAGTAAAACGAAAATTGAAAGGCGTCGTTTCATTTACAGAAACAGCATAGAAGTTATGCCGAGTCACAATTAAAAATTGATCAATATATGCTGTTTAACTTAGAAGAAAGTACTTAATGACGTTTTACAACATAGCAATGATTAACGTACATTTGTGGGGGTTTCCTAAAAACTAGCATCGGTATCGAAGTTACAGAATAATATTCAGACTGTTTTTAAAATTCACTACAATTTAGTTGTTATAATGGTTATAAAAATTGTTGAAGTAGTTAAATATGTAGTATTTTCTGTAATTGATATAGCAAATTTTAAACACATACAAGAACTGAATATCAACTGTAACTGCGACAACGATTTCAGAAGCCGTAATCGAATAAGTATTTTGTTTTTTTT
Source organism: Trypoxylus dichotomus (assembly GCA_023509865.1). Taxonomy (NCBI): domain Eukaryota; kingdom Metazoa; phylum Arthropoda; class Insecta; order Coleoptera; family Scarabaeidae; genus Trypoxylus; species Trypoxylus dichotomus. Next base: position 47,939,828 of record CM042075.1, read on the forward strand.
TTTCAAAACCAAGCGGAAGCTTCCATATCCAATTACAAATAACATAATCGAATTAGTCTAGTGAACTTTTCATCCTACCTTTTAATCCTCGTTTCGGTTATAACCCATTTTCAGTTAAGCTGACCAGCCTCGAAAACAACTTTGCTTTGTGTATGTACAGGTAAGTAATAACTGCGCATAACATAATAGATAGATGAAATACAAATGGACTTCGTTAAGAAAATGATTTTAATCACAAAATTGCATCTTTTTTGAATATAAACATTTTCATTTGTACCTTAAAGCGCAATTCCAAATACAATCAGAATTGCAGATAATATCATGCTAGAATTAGAAATAATTTTATCGCCATAAAATAGCAACAAAACATAATTAAGAATGTTGGTAAGTTCTAGATATCTTTAGGCTTTAGGTGTGATTTTTTCGTACGTTACACCTCGTATGAATGGAGCGAAATGGTAGCAGAACGAATGGGTGGCACATACTATATGATATTCATCAAAACTAGAAGTAATCTCGAACTAAGAAAACACGTTTTAAATACAATTACGAAACGTGACCCAACATGAACATTTCTGCGAATTGTTCAAATTGAACACATAGGTACATGTAGGGTATTGTATATATAGTGGTGAATTGAACATTAATCACCACTAATAATAATGATAAATCGAAATTAACTTATAGCACTTAGCGAAGTGCTCTTATCAAAGGAAGTAGTCTGTTAAACAACGCCTTTCAGATGCGACACATTTAAGTAATCTACTAGAACGCATCTCGCCCAATAATAATATGGTGAAAGCTTAATTACTGGTGAGTTTTTCTATTAAAGAATATAAATAACCTAAACAATGAAGAAAAAAGAGTTGCAAGAAACGTTTGCTTTGTTTCTTCTATCTTAACTCAGAGTTCTCGTTTAATGTAGTATGTAAGTAGTAGGTATGAATAATAAAATCTTTCAAGTTAGGAATGAACGCAATCATATATAGTTTCCCTAGCGACAATCTATTATTTCTATTACTCTCTACTCAAAATTTGCAAAAATATTACTTAGCGTCCTTAAGTAAGAGTTAGAATAACTATTCAGTTGCTTTTTGTTAACTTACGATAATTTTTCAATTAATTGCTATCCTGTGAGCTTACATTCGTGCATTCTGCAAACTAATAATATAAAAGATACTAAATAAAAATATTTAACAATAGATACATATGTATATTATAAGAACGAACGTAATAAACTTATATATATGTAGGAGAATTTTGAAGGGTTGAATAGCAAGCTTCGCATACTTTGTTATTTTTGGGATTCACAAGCGTACATTTCGAACATTCGGATCCGCCTATTTCCATTTCTTGATTAACGACTATTTTACTTTTGCTGCAGATATCGCAAATTTTTTTCGAATTACTGTTTAAGTATGTACAAGAACTGCATTGCCATTTGTCTGGTTCTACGGGTTTTGAACTTTCGTCACCTCTAGATGTTTCGACATTTTTTGGAGCTTGCTTTATTTCAAACGGTTTACTTTTGTTCTGATTACTTTTTAATTTCTTCAGATCAAGCGTTTTACTTATTTGTCGTCCTTGAAACTCAGCTTCTTCAACATTTAACCCCGCAGTAGTAAACTTATTTTTAACACTAGTTGTTGCTCTCCTAGCTAGTTCGCGAGTGGATAAATTATCATAAGAACTGCTTAAGGTATCGGTTGAAGCTTTTCGTTCCGTATTATCTACTTTTTTTGTTTTGTCCTGAACTTTCAATTTTTCTAGTGCTTCATTGATTTTCATCGGTCTATCATTTACTTTTAATTCGTGTTCTTTTTGTTTACTTTCTTTGCGATTTAAACCTAGCACATCGCCTCTCTCACCTAAATCCTTTGAATAACCTTGGCTTTCTAAGTTTCTATAGACATAATCCCAACTCTCGAAAGTACCAGTTACTTCATCTTTGTCGTAAATTTTTGGTGGACTACTGATTTTTGTGTCTAGCGTATCTTTGCTATGGATTTCATCTGAACTATAATTTATTTTTTGAGGTTTACTAATGTTATCAGTTAAGTCATAATTCGATCTAGATGAAGGCTCAATTTCAATTAACTGGGCTGTTGGCACGGGCATAACGCATGATTGAGGAATATAGCCATTGCAATAGTAATTATTAGTGTAAGGTTGTTTTGTGATATGTCCATAAATGTTTGGGTTCGGAAAATTATAAACAGGAGGGACAACCCCGTAAGTTGTGTAATTATTAGGGTAATACCCATTATTGTGAATACATTGAGATGGTGATACTAGCGCCGGTGGAATAGGCATGGGTAAATGTGCGTGACTCGTCAGAGGCGGAAATGAATGATTTGATGGTAAAGTAGGAGACGTTACGTGTTGATGCAAATGAGTAGAAAATCTACTGTTACTGGTAGAGTAATCGTTGTTGGCTTGACAGTAAGGCCTTTGCTGATCTTGAAATTGGCGCTGCTGGATTTGATATTTCAAAGCTTCGATTGATTTTTTGGGACTGCATAGGTGAGATTCGCGAAATTCTAGGACATCCAACCAACTGATTTTGTATGAAGCAGATACGTCTTCCCAAATTTCTTTCAAGACCTGTGAAAATTAAAACTATCTTTTATCTTAGAAAATTGCAAGATAAAATAAGAAGTTACGAACGTAATATTTAATTTTGATTTCAGTTTCCATAATTTTAGTTGCATTCGTTGAAAAAGAAAAATATGAATTTATTTAAACGTGATAAAAGTTAATTCAATTTTATAAAATTATTTATTGAATTTAATTTATAAAAAAATATTCGTCTATAACTGCAACATAAGTTCCATTTTCAATATCAAATTCAGTGGTACAATAATTTCTAGAAATCCATATTGCATGTCATCTGGGTTATTGATTATATTTAGATGGATAATGGCTAGATCGTTCTATATGATCAAATAAAAGGTTAAAAAAACACTATTACTAACCCTTAGAAACAACACGGTTTTCCTATTAGACTCGCACAGTTACGCAGTTTCTATAAGCAATATCGCTATCATACAACATATATATATATATATATATATATATATATATATATATATATATATATATATATATATATATATATATATTGTGTACACCAGGGGATTACTGAAATACTTGGTTTTATTGAATCCATGGAAGAATCATATAATTTTCTTGGTGTATTTACGTGTTATTAGTTTTGTAAAATCTTTCAAACCGCACGGTAAATGTAGTAAAATTTAGTTAGTCTTCGAGCGATCGAAATATATTCAATTGTCATATCCAAGCAGAGATACCTATTAGACAGTTGTCAGTAGGATGTGATCGCTTGTAGTTTGTACTGATACAGTATACAAATGAGATTTCAGGAATATGTTCATCTTTATTTAACGCCATTTGGTTGAGAATATCTGTCCATTCTCAGTCACTCTAATAAAAATTATCCAATTGCTAAACTTACAATATAAGAATATGCAACAATAACGATTTTGGCAATATAATCTAGTTTTTATGCAAAGTTGGCTAGAAAGCTACGTCAAAATGTTTCCCGCGACATCACGCAAAGCGCTCGTTACTGGGCATTGTAATCACAGTCGTCTATCTGCGAATAGTATTCAATCTCAATTCTATTGCTATTTATTGCTCACAACTGCATTTTTGTCTTTCATTATTTACTCCTGTTTTGTTAATTGCTATTATTTACTTTTATTATTGAAATTAATTTTTTATAAATAGAATTTTGATTTCTTACAACATTTGTTACCTTCTATTAAAGCAGGTCGCTCTGTAGACTTTATCCTATCTACTAACTGTCAGAACGTGGGTGTAAAGTTATCTTAAATATAACCGATTAAGATAATAATCGTTAAATGATCTTTCAGTCTTGCGGTAATTTCTGCCAGATTCACCGAACATTAATATTGCCTCAAGTTTATCTTGTATGGTTTGTACGTGGGCCACGGCATCGTAAAAGCAACAGCTGAAAAATAAGCGTATTAATTAAAACAAACTTCGACATAGTAAGCAAATACTATCAACAAAACAGGAACGAATATGGAAATAAAACAATGAACGTTACCCTAATACACCTATAAGCCTATAATTTTTAAGATACCTTCGCATTGAATTTATGACAAGAGATATAGGTAATGTAGATACAAAATCTAGAGAGTCACTTAATTTGACAAAAGACAAAATACTAATTGAATAACTTGTAGCGATACAGCGTCTTCTGCCAATAACAGAAATAATATAAAAAAGAAATCAAGATTCCATTCATACAAAATTAAAATTCAATAGAGTAAACAAATGATAAAAAAAGAAGAACAAATAAGGAAACGAGAAAGAAAAATAAAAATATAAAAAAGAGGCATTAAAAACCGTAGAATTTTCGCTTTAACAATTGAGGTTTGGATGTCATTGGCAAATTAACAATTGTTCTGATTACGTTACTTAGCAACAAAACCTGATATTAAAGAATATGAATTATTTCTAACCAACTTTGTGTAAAAAATATCATTACCAAAACCGTTATTACCGCATTTTTTTAGATATAAAATATCTTTGAATTCACTTTTCAATTAGCTTAAAAAAATACACAGAGTGCGTTGTTTAAAATAGAACTGGCATCAATTCCTGTGACAACTGCCGATTATACTTAAAGTTAATTTACATATAATAAAAATCGACATATTTGCAATAACACTAACTATTGTCATACAAAAGTTATCAGGGTGGTATTTATTCATGGATCTTATTTGATTTTTAAAATGCAGACATCCATCATCAAATTTGGGTACAAATAATACGAGAACAAGGCTTGATCACCAAATACTTGTTCTTGTTAAGTATTGTTCTGACGGAACAACAATCCTGCTTCGAGTTTAAATATATACATATTTTTTATCTGTTACAAATTAAAAGTATAAAAACTTTTAAGATTGCAGTGATGCAGTGCCTGATGCGGATTAAATGTTAACTTCATAAAAATTAATCAAATTTTTATACATGTGGTTTATGGACGTTTCCAAACTTTGTCAGTGACATTTCATTTTGTTCAACACAAATTTCATATCCAAAGAAACAACCTGTTCGTCGTATGTAAACCTACCTTACCAATAATAAACGTAGTAAACATGCAAGCCTATCCTTACCTAAACTTCAACCTTAAGGTGAATAAACTGCAGAATCAAATGATGTTAGCACTATCAATAAAGCTATTTATTTATAATATCCATTTTGTTTATTATTATTTGCTTCGTTTTTATTTAAAATCTGTTCTTTTGTAATCCATATTTTATCAACCATACAAAATCTATTTCATACGGTACTGGCAAGAAGTTTAAAACCAAATCGCCAACTTGACAAAAATGCAACAAGGCGAAAAATTCAAACTATGGTCAGTCGTTTAAAAACACTATATTTTGACTAAACACAGTTAATTGATAGTGTAAATAGTTAGTTATTCTTATATGTTCAACGTCTCATTTGACAAGCTTATTGTAAACTTCCTTAATTGACATGGACAATACTAAGTCCAAAAAAGTAATTTTGTACTACATTATATATATATGCACCAAAAACTACTATTTTGTTAGCACACTCTGGCTAGCTTTTACCTAGTTTTCTTCTTATAGAATAGTAACATGCATTTTCACGATAGTGAGATGTAAGCACATACTTTAGAGAAAATTTCATAAACAGTAATATTATGCAGTCTATGGTTGCGCTTCACCAAAAGTTACAATTCATATAAGTGTAACATAAATTTTAGTCAAGTAGCATATCTTGCGGAAAAATCTTTCTCCAATTCTAAGTTCTAAAATTATTATGAAAAGAAATATAATCACTTATACCAGCTACATGCCAAAGAATGGTGGTTTAATAAATAGTTTATATATTCCTTTGCTTTAATAATTTTATGATTTTAACAACATACCTGACACTCAACATAGGCAACTAATGAATCCTGAGAAACATATTTTACTGTATCTGGACAAACAGGCCCCTCTAACACTAAAATACCATTTCCCGCATGTTTGTAACCCATTGCTTCAAACATAATCTCGGCACCTACCAAATGAGCTTCTATTTGATGTTTGTAGAATCCCGAATACATCTAAAATATATATAAGTAATAAATGTTTTCATTGAAGTAAACAATAGGCCCAACCTTAATTTCTCGGTATTCCTGTCTCCATGGTTGTGAAATCAAATTCCCTGCATACATTCCTATCGCATTCCATCCTAAAGCTGCTCTATATCCACTAAAGTCTTTTTTACTACTAGCTGACCTGTGTAATACTTCTGCAGTCTCTTTAAAACAAAATTTCTGATTATGAGGAGCAATACACAGAAACTTTTTTATACAGTCGTCAAGCTTATTCTTATGTTCAAGTTTTTGGGGACTTTCTTCCATTTCCAAATAACTTAGATGTAAAGAGTTTATTTTTGCCCATAATTCGGGCTTCTGATCATGAAAATAGTAGCCATCCATTACCATATTAGAAGTGCAACAATTGGTTCGAAAGGAACTGTTATTTCCGTTTTTGTATCTATAAAAATGTTTACTATTTAGCTCACTAATTTTGACAATATATCCTAAATACTAACTTAACCTAAATATCCAATCTGACTAGTCTAATTTGCAGTACGTTATTTATAGAATTGGCATATCTAATTATAATAGTTTCGTAAAAGAAATGTAGTACCTACTAAATAGAAAGACTTTGTTATAAAACGTAAAACTAATGCTGTCATAAAACATTAAAATTACCGACCTGCATATCTACTGTATCATTGTAATTTATTCACATATTTTAGATAACTATTGTATGCTTCATTATTTACATGACACAATTGCTCAATTTGTTTTGATACAATGTGATACGACTGCGACGTATTCGTAATTCCCATACGTATTTCATTACAGCTGAGTAAACAGAAAAAAATGCACTAATCAAAGTATTGCCGCGAATTATAAATCGTGGCCGAAAAAACTTACGTAAATTGTCAGTGTCAGTTTATAACTATCAAAATTATCGGTAACAGTACAGTATTATTTAGAATTACCCAAAAATTGTTAGTAGTTTTTACTTGCGAATAAGTTACAATGGGAGACATCAGATTATCAGACATGAAGGCGACTTATTTTCCGCCTTCGTTACAACCCACGTTTATGGGTGCTAGTCCGCCGATCAAGAGTGGTTACGGATCATTATACGAGTCTGGAAGTATAACGCACTTTCAGAATTATAGAAATGAAAATCTATCCAAATTTACGGTACTTGATTCTATTTTAAATGAACGTTAACTTTTATTTGTAATAGATGTACTAGACATGCATTCTAATTTTTTCTGAATTAATAACTTTTCAAATAGCGCCAACTTTTACATTTTTAGTTATCTTTTTTCAGTTAGAAACAAAGATCTTTGTAGACTAGATATTTAAAAAAACAGTCCTAAATGCTTTTTAAGATCATAAACTTACTTAACCCAAGTCCAGATCCATAACTGATCATTAAGTCCGCACACTCAAAGCGGACGTTTTATGGACGTCCACGAACAGGTACCCACTGTATATCCAGAACTGAACGTTCATTAGACGTCCACTAGTATACATCTGTTTTAAGTACAAATATTCAACAGAAATAAATTTATTAAATACTTCACACTGCACATATAAACTATTCCTAAAATTATGATTTATAAATTAACGTATGCACCATCTTGAGCGAATGCAGTTTTAGAAATATTATTTGCTATATTATCATCAGTACGATGTATATTTTTTTTGTATTTCGGAAGAAATATTCCTTATTCTTCTTGCCCAATGGACATGGGCCATGTTCCAAGCAGACATTTCGCGGACAATTTGAGTTGATAGTTAAGGCAATGAAGACTATACATGTATTAGTTTGAAAAATTAGCAAATATGACCTTCATCGTAGGAAACACCAACTTAAATCGCCCGTAAGATTTAAAATTGTTTATTTGGGCAATGATCGACGAACATGGAAAACTCCGTTGGACGTACATTATTGGGGCGTCCATTGAACGTGCATGGTGAATGCACGTCCATCGGACGCAGGTTCATATTGGGCGTTCATTGTACGAATATTGGTTACTTGGAAAATTAATCTAAGCGATATTTTTATCATAAATTTTTATATTGATTTTATGAAAAAAGTATAATATTTCAGTTGTTATAAAAAAACTAAATTATTTGTGTTGGTTTCTTTCTTTATAATATACCCCACTCTACGGATATGCTTATTTTTTTGTGGGAAGTGGTTATTGATCTCCACTATTTTTTGATAAGAATTAGATGAAGAACTCAACTAAGCCTACCCACATCCAAGAACTTTGTGGAAGTTATATCCGCAAAAAAGAAAGTCTTGCATTTTATTATTGTAGCTACATAACGTATAAACTTTTTGGACATTGCACTGGATATGTATAGACCAAATCAAATATAAAGTGGATACCTAGTCTTTTAGTTCTGAATTACATAGGATTACCACAGTTCTTATTCAAAATCTACTTATAAAACGTTTACATTATAGATGCCCCCTTATGAGTGGGGTTTTATGAACACTCCATATACTCCACGGCCAGACATTTCAATAAGTGGAAAGTTAACGAATTGGAATAAAATGTTGAAAATGCCAAGACCTAACTTTTCAATGTTAGATGCCGGAAGACAGCAAGAAGTTGACGATTTTTACAAAGTAACCATTCTGATTTTATCTAAAAAATATATAAGCATTAACATCACTTAAATTTTAGGCATCTCAAATGCATAGAGATCAATACAAGGATCACACTGGACAACAGCATCCACTAAACTACTTCAAAAGTGGTGAATATAAATTCCAATGTCCTCCAGATCCCACAAGGTACACTTGCAATTTAATAGCTTTAGTCTTTTATAACGTACATATGTTCTTTTGTAGCACATATATCAAATTTCCCCAATACTATACTAAATATAAGACTCCTCCTGTTTTACCATTAACTCTACGTAGAACTAATCGCATGCCTTCTTTACCAGAACGAGCACTTACAGGTCGTTTTTCGCCGTACAGCGATATTTCGTATAAAAGATAGAGGTAATGTCTTCGTGCTGCATATAAAATGTTGTATCTAAGTGTTAAAATGTGTTAACATATATATATATATATATATATATATACTAATCCATTCTTTGTAGGTTTTGTAAATAAAATTCGTTTCCCTGTTCACAATTATTATTTTTTAAATATCTAATTTATAGGAAGTAGTCATTTGTTAAATATAAAAAATATCAAGTAATTTATTTATACTATTATAAATTAGGTTCTGCAATAGTAATAATATACAGCTTTGTAAAATCTAAATTTTAGGACAGTTTAATTGAAACTATATAGTGAATGTTAAAGCACTACCAAAGTCATCCATTTTTCCTATAGCGTGGGTAAACTCTAACTGACCAATGTTACCATTGTTTTCAATATCCATTGATGCTAATAACTGTAAAAAAAAACTTAAGGTTATAAGAATATTTACTTTTGCTTATATAATAGCACTCCTGCACAACTTCATGTGTTTTACAACGAGAGAGATTCGGAAAACTTCTTAATAGACAACCTCTAACGAATTATAATAAAGATACCACGGAGACCAGACTTTGAACGAGATTTTGTCAGGGTATTGATAGTATACGGTACTGCAAGAATTTACAAGATTCTTGCTAGAGATCCGATACGACCGTTGGCAGCTTTAAAATGACTTGACGGCGCCTTTATAGACTCTGGTATGACAACCTTAAACTTTGTTGCAAAGATAACCGAATCCTTAGGACTATGGAGATCACAGTTAGTACGCTTCTAAATACAGAAGACGCGTTTAATAACGCTCAAGCTGTATGTCTGTCAAGAGTACTACTGGACAGAGACATCGGACTTACTTCGTAGTATTACTTACTATTTTAATAATGTAATTTTTCTCTTCGTATAGAAAATCTCCAGCTTTACCATCGTCTACCAATCTGTTAATTATCTCCATGAGATCATCTCTATCTATAGAGGAGTCATTGTTAAAATCTGAAAATCAACTATGTATATGTTGCTGTAAATAGATGCATTGTAAATATAGTATGCACACACACATACTGAAAAATTAACGAATTCTTAAAACGTTTAAAATTATAGCCTTTTAACAAATTATTGCACGCAACTCGTAAATACGTGAAATACGACAATCAAGAGTAAAATGTTAGACCGCGCTGATTTAAATCTTTCCATACCAAAACAAATAATAAAATAAGTATTCAAAGTATATAACTTACCGAAAATTCTAAAGGCCCAGAGGGCTTTAACATGATTAGGACATTTTTCAGACATTACGGAACAGAAATCTAATATGTCCTCAAAAGAAAAGCATGCATCCTTTAATGAAGAAAATACATCGCAGATTCTATCAGAGAAAGGATTGTACTAAGCAGATATGTAAAAGAAAATTAATATAACTTAACAAACCATATTTTATTATTTTACCTTAATTTGAGGGAATGCATCCATTACTAATTCTACAGGAATTCTATGCATAATATTCTCTTTCAAATTGCTTGGTTCTATTGCAGAGAATTTTTCGTATAAACTAAAATAAAGGTTTAATTATTCACTATATCAAAGCATATGAGAATCGTTTACGATAATCAGTACGTAAATCTATAGTTTATGACTTCAGTGTTTTGCATAAAAATATAAATATGAATAATAAATAAAAATCGTTTACCTTAGAATTTCTGTTTTCGTCAGAAATGTTAACTGAAGGTATTCTTCTAGTCTTTCTTCCGTTATCTGACTTTCGCTGTTACCCATATTAGTTTCCTTTTTCTAAACGTTAACTATATTTTTATTGTTATGAACTGGAAAAGGAAACATATGAACCTCTCGTACACCTACTTATTTCTGATAAACTGAGGTAATCTTATCGTTTGATATATGAACAAAATGCAAACAAGAGTATGCAAAGGTGATGCGTGGATCAAAGTAATGATTTACGAGTAAGTATGTATATATTATTGTTAAGTACGAGTAGTATTGAAATTTTACTCTATAAATAACCGCAAGTGTTCACAGAAATCTGTTGTAAATCTAAATGTAATGTGAAATCTATAACGTAATACTTCCGTTGCATGCATTAAGCATATTCTCTGATAACGATGATAGGTACCAACTAATAATAAAAGTAGAATATATAATGCAGTTATAAAAGTAATAAACTTTAAGCAGCACTTCCAATATGTTTAGTGCAAATATGTGCAGGAACATTGTTTCCATTCTGCATGTATGTGTATATAAATCCTAAGGCTTTAAATAAGTAATTAGTATATTTGTGTACACCTAAATTTACATTCTACAAAATAAAAGTGATTTCGATTAAACTAACTTATGTCAAGCAAAGTGTCTGGTTACGGAATATATCTCGCACTTGTAGTTATTCATTACTACGAACATTAGCCAACCCTATTAGATCTTTTGTTGTATGTACATTAGTAAAATACAAGGCAACTTACTTTAATTGTGTATTTTGTTACTGACTAATCCTATGACTTTCTTCCCGTCAGGTGTAAAACAGGATAAGCTGTCTCAGACTTTCACGGCCGTTTATCATAGTCGTAACGATTGTTGGATTCCGCCGTGTCACGTTTTTGTCCCTGACGTTTCGCGAACAACTGCGGTTCGCATTTTCAAAGGTACTGGCTTCGTGCACGTTGTTGCTGGCATAAGTATGCTCTTCAGCCCCGCTCGCCATAGCGCGCGTGTGATTTGTCTATTTGTTTCAACCGTACATTCATACCGGTCCAATCTACCTGTTCCCCAAACCGTAGGTTTGCCCACCGTTGTTTCGATAGCTAAGCTCTCGAAGCGCTCCATGAAGAAATTAGCTACCACGGGACTGAAGGGCTCCCCATCGCTATTCCGTCCGTTTGTTCGTAGAAGCTGCTATCCCATATAAAGTAGCTGGTCGTGAGGCAATGTTTAAAAAGCTGCGTTATATCCGGTGGGAATAAATCGGCAATGTATCTATCAGCAGTACTTTTGTGAACATCAAAACTAACTAGAATATCACTTGGGTTGAATTGTATCTTTCGGAGTTTTTCCACGAAGTGCATTGAAATATACAAAAACCCTAGCAACATGAACGGAGACGACGGGCTGAGACTGAACCGAATATGGACAACGGCACTGCGCGCATCCGGTCACGCTATTAGCGCTCGCCCCGCATATGCGCAACGGTTCAGCGGAGCTGAGGAGTATTTTTAAGGCAGCAACAATATGCACGAAGCCACTGCTAGAATCCTGAAGACCGTCAGAACATACCTCCAAAATAAGAGTTTCTATACTGTCGTGAACGGCACCGGCTCCTTCGCGAGACGCATGAAGTCAGGAGCCCCGCAGGGCTCCGCATTGAGCCCCGTACTATTTACGATTTATATCAGAGACATTCCAAAACACCAGGACCACCACGTGTCCAATGCTATCTACGCAGATGACACTGCGATTGTGGCAACTTCTAGACACTCTAAGATCGCAGCCGAACTTCCGCATGCACATTCGGCCAAAATTGAAGTTCTTCTGCATCTAGGAGGAAAACGCAAGCGATTGCGTTCACTCGAACGCATCAAGAGCTGCAACAGAAGATCACCATTATGAGAAAGGAGGTCGAATGGAGCGGCCAGATTGAGTATCTTGGAATGATCCTTAATAAACGACTCACCTGCGAACATCTGAAAAGAGCAAGGACAAGGGCAATCGGCAGAATATCCCAGCTGTACCATCTTATCCAACCCAGCCCTTAATCCTAAAACGGGCATAATATTGTATAAGTTACACATTCTACTACCTCTCTACACATACTCCACTACATCCAATCCCTCGTGAAAGTACAAAACCGCTGTCTACGGTCTCCATGTCTTTCGTAGAACGACGCTAGCTGCGCTGAAATCCCTAGTCGACGGAGAAGATATGCAGGAGTTCCTAGACAAGCTGAAGAGGGGATTCTTTAAGAAAACCCTAGCCAGCGAGAATCCGGCACTAAAGACGGCGACCACACAGAAGACTTACGAAGGAACTAAACACAGAACAGTAGCTGAGTCTGTCAGGAAACTGTAACCTGTCACTCAACTCTAGGTTAGCTGTTTAATTTGCGTCCACTCTATTCTCTTATTCTGCGCTACTTCCCTTATTGTATGTACATACTTTACAATCTGCTACGATATCTTTTTTCTTTCTTCCAGATAGTCGCGCTTCACACATTTTTTGTTACTCTATTGTTCGGCATACAGCACGCACGACCAAACCATCTTATTTGACTTTCCCTTATTTTATCCGTAATTATATGCTTTGTCTATACGTGCCATTCTTGATTTTATCTCTTTTAGTTTTGTTTTCCGTGCTTCTTAAAAAGCGCATATCTGTAGTATTTGAATGCATCTTATGTCTTTCTGCTAAGGTCCAAGTTTTGCTATTATACATTACCGTAGATCTAACCATCTTTTTAACTATTTTTGTTTCGATTTCCTTCAATATTTTTCCCCAAGTGTTCTTAACAATATTAAACATTTTCCCTGTTGTTCCTGTCCTGCGTTCATTTCTTTATCTATTTTCCAATATTTACCCAACTAAAAGGAGCTTTAAACAAATGGTTTAGGCCCAGGCTTTCCCGTTCTACTATACGAGTGATTAAGGAAAAGGTTGTAATGCGCAAGACATGGGAATCTTTCCATTATAATTTTATCTTTTAAAATTATTAGAACTCATTCCAAACAACTTATAAAGGTAGATAACAATTTATAAATGTTTTGCCCTCTTAACAGCGTGAGATTTAGTAGTGAAGCAGTTAGCAGGCAAGATACTTGCTATTTATTTTATCGCAATTTTTCAATTTTTTATCATAGTCATACAGCACATAATGATTGTTCAATAATTCACTTTTAAGCACTTCCTATATTGACGAAGCTTATGTAAAAGCTAAAATACATGTGATATATTGTAGGTAACAAATAATTATTAATTAAATAGCGGTCACGCAGATATTTGTTTATTGTTGGCTGGTAGTACAGGTACTGCCCAGCATACCTAAGTATAAAATCCAACTTACTTAACTATATGTATAGACTAACACACAGCAATAATACATACAGCACATAAACTTGATACTTGATAGGAAGAGTGCGTGATCCGAATGGTGTTTCGGCCTTTTTTTATTAAATAATGCATTAAAGTTTAGCTTATCGTTTGAGTATATTATTTAACAAAATCTATTTCGCGTTTTACGTTTCCCCTAGAATGAGAAACATCCCATACAATTCCTATTTTAACGGTTATGTGATTTGCTTTTGAATACATCTATGATTTAATATTCAATTAGGACCACGTAAAATTTGTTTAACGATTTCGGGACCGTTAAGCAATATAGATCGTATCGCACCACTCTAATTTTGATTTAAAAATTACGTCACACACCCTATTAAGGCGGTTTCTAATTTATGAACGTATTTCATCCATAAACACGTTATGTAATAAGGTAATACTAAATAATATAGGTTTTTGTTTTTGCATAAATCAGAAACCACTCAAAATCAACTAGATGCTATGAGAGGAGTTCCCAAATGATTTGTATTGATATGCCCTAATTGGTTTGTAACACATAAAACCTAGAAGTATGCGGGATGCCAATGTAAAAAATCGGAAACTTCGGTAAGAATTTAAAAAAATACATTTGATTAGTGCTTGCATATTACAGTATCATTAAGTCTCATGGATTTTGTGAATAATATTTGCCTATGTCTTCATAGAAATTATTGAAATATTATTATATATAATTTACTTTTTTGTGGTGAGCCGCCCAACGGGGTTATAAGCTATTTTAGCCTTGTCAGTTCATTGTTCTTTGTCATCGTAAAACAGTATTAAAATGAGCATGGTAATAGCAAATTCCATCAGTTATGAAATTCGACCAGTGATTAGATTTCTAAACGCCAGAGGCAGTGGTGCTTAAATTCATTGTCACCTATATAAAATATATGGGCCCACTGTAATTAATGAAGAAAAAATGGGACAATGGTGCCATGAGTTTAAGACCGATCAAATATTCACAATGAACGGAGAAGTATGCGGACTGCCGATCTCATCGACGAAGTAAATCTAAGAGTACAAATCGTCGCTTTACGCTAAGGAAAAATTCTCGAGGAAATCAGTGGAAAATTAAATTTTATACAGAGCGTTGAAGAAATTCTCATATGAAGTGTTTGGAACGATACGATGATGTAGAAATTTAAAATGTGTAAACTTTCGAAATTGTCAATAAACTTCTCATTTTGTTTAGTTGTTTTCATTTCATTGTTAATCGGGCCTTAAATTTGAAACACACCTCATATATTCTAAGGGTAGAAACGTTAAATTAAACATATTAGAAATTCAGAGTGTATTTAGGAAATAACTAGCTTAAGAATTCGAATCGTTTATCAAACCCAACATAAGCTGGACGACTTTAATCGCGCATAAGTAATGTAACTGCCTATTAGTCGTATGTTAAAATCATGTAGATTTATGTGTGCAAGATATAAATCCTGTCTTCAAGTCAAGTGCCCGTTCTCATCATTCTTTTTTTTCCTAAAAGCTACGAAGTAAGTCTCAACACTTTTATTGCAACTTTTGTTTAAATTTAGAAATATATTAATGAACTACAAAATGAAAGCCATAGGACTTTTATCACTATCAACCTTGTACAAAACATGTGAAAAATATTCTTTTTCTTTACAAATTGGGGTTAACAAATAAACATAAATGTTATTAATACACAGAAAGAATATTCCTATCGGGTACTTAGTGGCAATAAAAGCTAATATTTATTTATACAAATAATTATATTTTAAAAATATTACATTAACAAAAAGGAGAAATAAAAAACAAATTCGCAAAATACTTATACATATTTCAGAAAAACTCTGATGTTCCACTCTATTAACCCAATATGAATATAGAATGAAATATACAATTAAATGTAAAGGACACTAATTAATTACAATATAAAAGAAAAGCAGGTAGGTCAGAAACATTTATATATGTGAATCTATTGGTCATCTGATGTCGCTATTGTTTTCATTATCAAATTTAATCATACGACGTACTCGATCCGCACGATTTTCTCCCTTTGATAATGTAGTCTTTATCAACTCGTCACGATTGAGACCCATTTTTATTTTTTCGTTGGACATGGTGTTTAGTCGGTCCCGAAAAACATTCTCTTTATTTTTCGCAGTAGCTATATCATTCTGCGTATTTTCTAAACCAACATATCCAATTGGTTTCATGTTTTTCAACCGATTCATTTCATATTCCTGTATAATTTCATCTACAGATTTTCCTTGCATAACAGCATGTATATGCTGCCTTGCAATGCGTAGCATCCGCTCACTGGTTCCACCTTCTGGTCTGGGAACATTAGCTGCTAAATTTGGAAGAAATCTTCTTGTAACTCGCGCCAATACAGAAGCGAATTGCTTAAATTTGGGATGATTAATTCCGATATTTTGCCCTCTTAACGCTTCATAGACAGCCCATTGCAGTTTCTGTAAATAAAAACATGAATGTTTATAAAGGAATAAAATTGTTATTACCTTCTTATGATGGGCACTCAATTCACCAGCATGTTGCGATGATATGTTCATCTCACTCCTAACTTTCAATATTTCGCGTTTATTATTGGAAATATTCGATCCTGTTTCTTGCAAAGAAATGCTTCTGAACAATTTCGGCGGATTAAAATCGTCCGAATCAGTTCGTTTTCTTTTATTGTCATTTCTTGAAACTGATTTTTTTGAAGGAGAAGAAAATAATGCGCATTTTGCCGTCGTTCTTTTCTTAAAAGGAGATAAATTAGACATCCCCGAAGTGCCTAAAACGAAAATTCCAATATTAGAACTTACATTGTTAGCTGAAACTATTTTGTATATGCAACGAGATTGTTTCACTTCTGCATTAGCTGAATGTCGTACGAAAAGAATAATGTTTGAACTCCTCCTGATTTGAAGAAGTTATCTTTTCTTTTGTAGCACGTTCTTAATAAAACCCGTAAATACAATATGTATACTATATTTATAGTTAAATGAATGACGAGATAACCCGCTCAATTACGAATTGAAACTCACTAGTTACTGTTAATAAATGAACACAAAAAGTTAATTTGCTCTACTACATCGAAAAATAAAAAACTACATCAATACTGTATTTTTCTTGTCGATTCCGGAAACATTTTAGGTCGCCCTCGTAATAGTAGATACATTAAAATATAAATGACTGTGAAATACGATTAACTAGAAATACAATAATTGTTCGATTGCGTCCGAACAAATACGTTACCAATTTATTGAGATAACAACGATAATTAGATGATTGATTCTCTTTTCCTTAGAGATGTAGATACCTTTCCATTTATTTACGTAAGAGAACTTGTGTCTTCGGATAGTTATATCATATTTATGTACTTTTTTCAAAATATAAAAAAAACTCAAAATAATTTTGTTAAGAGATTTTTTTAAGGCGAGTTTGCAAACATGTAAACTCTTCCATATTTCCTATACAGGAGATTGGCTGGTTGAATATGTATTCGAAAGTATCACCTAATCAAAATATAAACGTAAAAATACGTTTGATAAATTTTATACTTCAACGGATAGGCAAATAAACGTGATGAGATAAAAACCGATAACTTTTGATTGTGTTCAACAATGTAGATAGCAAAGTAAACATTAATACAAAAGTAAATATTTTAATTTTACATTCAAAATGTAAATGTAAATGTAATGTTTCCACTTACTTGAAAATAAAGATTTCGACAAATTGCTACCGAGTTTTTTATCCGGGCTTTGAAATAAAGCTCTTTTTGTTGCACTTGCTCTTGAGGAGGTTGGAATAATTGACGTATTTTGGCTGGACATAGCTTGAAGCTGTTGCGATAATCGTTTCTTAGTTGAACTAGACGGAGTTCGTATTTTCTTCCTTGGACTTTTTCTAGGGCTCTTGTTCGGCGTCTTTCTCGGACTCTTTTTAAAGGGACTGCGTCTCCTCGATAATAATTGAAAACGCCTGTAAAGGAACATTATAATCAAATACTAGACATTCATTTTCGTATTATTATTTATTGATTGAAATCTCCCAGATTTCCCGAACAAAAAATTATTGGAATAATAAACTTTGGTTACTTGTATGATAATATAATGTTTCGAGTACCATGTTCTTTATTTTTTTTTTATTCAGTTCCGATTTTCCGAATATGTAACATCACTCTAAACGTATGTAAATCAATAGTATTTATTCTGAGCAATTTAACTAAAAGACAGGAAACAAAGTTAATGCATTACTACATGAGAAAAATATGCATATATTACAAATGTACGTTCTTCTCTGTACGTTCTAGTCAGTTAAATAGCAAAGCTGTATCCACTTTCAGATATTCTATGTTCTACTGTTAAATAATAACGTAAAAAAGTCAACTTACTTGGAATCCATAACCACTTGTCGAGTATGAGCATTTAACGTATTATTTGTGGAGGCTTGAAGATTTGCACTGGAAAATGTTATTCTTCTTCTAGCTAAATGACTAAGACGCCTTCCCGGAGATTTAACGGCCCATCTGAGTCTATTAGCCTTTCGTTTTGATGGACTAGATGGTAAAGATTGTTGAAAAACTGTGCATGTAGATTGAGTTTCACAACCGATATATCTGGCCGCATATTTCATACACAACATCTCGAACTCTTCAGAAAATTTGTTTCGGTTAAATCTGCAAAAAAGCATGTTTCTGCTTACAACATTAAATTTATTTTAAGTAAAAAATCTTTGTCTTGTAAATTAGTGATCTCCGAACACATTTCCATTTGCAACCTAAATATGTTCCTTCATATGGACTATGCAATTTTTATCAAAGAATAAAATATTAACGGTAAGACTATTGACTTTATATTTTGTTCACTAGCTACTTTACATTGTTCCACTGCCGTCGGGCAGCCAACGTCTGGGTCATTATTGTGGGTTATGGTATTGCATAAATCCTTTAGTAATTACTTTTCAAACGGGAATTCGATTTACGTTTTTGATGATTGAGACCCTACTATTTTCTAGATCTTTTATTAACTTTCACAATCTACCACCGTCATATCTACTTTTGCC
Organism: Trypoxylus dichotomus; assembly: GCA_023509865.1. NCBI lineage: Eukaryota > Metazoa > Arthropoda > Insecta > Coleoptera > Scarabaeidae > Trypoxylus > Trypoxylus dichotomus. Next base: position 47,959,063 of record CM042075.1, read on the forward strand.
AATTTACTTCTGTTAGTCATTGGTAAAGCGCCCAGATCGTTACTGCCGCAATAAACTTAAAAAAATCAATTTAGCACATTCAAATTTGAATTTATTCGCGCTTTATGGTAGTCGATGACCGTCCAGGTACGCTACCCCGAATGCAACCATTGTGCCATATCGCAAGATTAAGTTAATTTGTGATTATCTTTGTTAGCAAATTGAGAAGCAGGTTGTTTTTATAACTATTACAGTTCTTTGTATAAGTACAAAATAAAGGTATATTTTATAATTAGCTTTTGACTTGTTTTTCTAATATTTTAAGGGTGGGTAACCACGATTATGGCCAGTAGTATAAGCAACATTTCATAAATACTGTTAAATGTTAAATTGGTCATTAGCAAAAAAATTGTAATTTTCAGTTAATTTATTTTTAACTACTTAGATGCTTAACGGTAATATGTTTCGTTCTAGGTAAATATTTAACAACTATTAGGTGTTTCATTATATTCTAATTTATCCTTGTTTACTTTCACATTCTTTAATTTGTAGGTACAATAATTAACAAAAACATACTTAGGAAGTAGTCATAACGGTTGTCAGGTTCCGCCGTGTCATTAGATTTTCTGTCCTTGATGTTTCGCGAACAGCTGCGATTCGCGAAATGTCAGGGACAGAAAACAGTGACACGGCGGAACGCAACAACTGTTACGACCATGACAAACATCCGTGAAAGTCTGAGAAACTATATTCAGGAAATGTACAAACGTATTATATTTGGTATTTAGGTGATAATCAAATAAACCTATATTACAGATTTGACTTCCTTTTTTGCTTAACTTTAACCAATATATTCTGCAAAAACAAAGGATATTAGGTACAATTGTTATTATGCTGGAATCTTAGAAACACTGATTGTGCATTTTATTCAAAGCCTTACCCTAGCCCAAATTTTATCTGTAACAATGGCTTACTCTCTCAAAGAAATTGTATTCTACACAGGTGCTATCTAATATTCTGAAGATATTTAAGTTTTAAAAATTGTTAAAATATTTTTTAGCAGCAGAACTGTACATTCACTAAAAGAGCACCCACATTTCAATAGACATTCTATTATTTTCTAGGCTATAAATAAAACCAGGCCCATTTTTAATGCAAAATAAAAATACATCACTAATATTCTTAACTGCATAGAGTGCAAGTGGTAGATCATACATTCATTTCATTTTTTCAAATGTAAGTACTGAGAAAAAATGACTTACAATAATCCATGATATCTCTCCTCCATAATTTTTGGCCAAGGTTTCTGCAAGCATAGAGAATCTCTGGAAGTAAGCAACAATGATCCTTCATACGTCTTAGATTCATTCTCTTCAGAATTATCTGTACCATAACATTTTTGATTAGTATTTTGCAATGCTAAATGATCTAGTGTAAATAAATGCTTATTTTCTTCAATCCTGTTTAAAATTTCATCAACAGTAAGATGAATTGTAGTTAAACTAGGGGGTGGTAATACACCAGATAATGTGCGTTGTACATTTTTTATTAACTTCTTATCCTGTTTTAGTACGTATTTTTCTTCACATACAAAGTTTTTATTACATATATCTAATTGTTTCTCCTCAGCTGTTTCTTCATCAGAAAACAATTCTGGACTTAATGGTCGAGAGATATTAGTATAGTCATCAATTTGTTTGTGCGATTCATTGAAATTAGTAAAAGAATATGACGTATTCATTTTTTCTTCAAACTTAGAAATATTGCAACTGCTATTGTTTGATGTTGTTTCTGAGGTATTTGATGTGTTTAAAACATTGATATTGTTTTCTACATTTGAATCCACACTTATATCACAGTCTTCGTCAGGATTAAAATATTTTTCACGTACTATTATCGGACTGATTTTAGGAATATCATTGCTAGCTGCCGACTCATTTGATATGTCAGATACACTACCACGCAGTTCATTAAACCTCTCACTTTCTGTACTCACTGATGGCCCTATTTCTTCACTGTCTCCTACAGAAGTTAATATATCCAAATCTGGTTTTTCTAATAAAGTATCTTCACTTATATATATTGTGTTAATGTGCGACATTATTTGCCCGTTCCCAAAACCACTTGCCAATAATTCAGAATTTGATTCCTGATTATGTGATATATACCCACTATCGTTATCTATTTGTACAGCTATGTTTTGATATTTGGTAAACGATATGTCCATAGTTAATTCTAGTTTTTTGTTGTTTGGGGTACTTGTACATCTACTAAAGGCACTTTCTATTTGGCTTAATGCTAGTAATGCCAGATTGTTTTGTTTTACACTTAATTCAATTTCTTTAGGATTAAATCCCAAATGTGGCGGGTCTTTGACCTTATTTTTACTCATTATTACAGACACAATTTAACACTTCCATATTTACTGAAATTTCATTAAGCTATCGTCTGACTATTATTCTCACTATGTTTACTAGAAGTACTTGGAAAATACAATTTTTCACATTTACAATCAAAACCATATGATCTTACTGTCTTATTCCAACAATTCACCTACCACTTACCATCTGAATACTTCGCTATTTTACGCACGCGCAAATCAGTGTTGCACTACATCGTTTATGTACGAGGCACAGTTCAAAATTACGGCTGATCAGTAATCAAATGAAAGCAATTGAAAAACTGACAAATTTATTAACGATTTCAATAATTTTCATATTAGTACTTTATTTTCCCACATAATCACCGTGTCATTCCAAACATTCTTGATACCGAAAAGCAAACTTCAAACCTTTTGCATAAAATTTCTATGTCCATCTTCAAGAAAAATAATGAAGAACAAAACTACAGACCTATTTCGTTACTCTCATCATTAAACAAAATTTTTGGATTATCTCTTAAAAACAATGTAGTGCATCAACAACAATATGCATTCCAAAAAAAATTAAAAAGAACATCTATAACATATGATCTGATTAACCAGATATAGACAAAACTGAATGATCAGAATAGCGTATTGAACCTAATAAAAATCTTGTTGAAATACAAAAAACAAATTATGAAGATAAACAAAGAGTAAAGCGATCCGTTACATGTAGAATACGGTTTATCGCAAAGAGGAAACACCCCCAATTTTATACACAAACGATATCATAGAACTAAACCTTAAATAAAAACTATATGCATATGTTTACGATACAAGTATAGTGCGCCACGGTAAAAAGGAAACCGAAATCCATTCACACGCAGATGAAGATATGGAAAAAAATTAAGAATTATGCTATAATAATCTACTAACAATAATTGAAAGTAAAAATGAATATATGATCTGTACTAGAAGGAAGAAGGAACCGAAAGTGCCGAGTCGACTAAGAAAACCAATGTGTAACGTGCTACACACATGTAGCAATAATTATTTGATTACCATCTGGGTAGATACCTCTAAATCTAACCTAAATAAGTCATAAAAGCAATAGATCAAAATCGTAAGAATGCTATACTCTCTGTAGACAAATGAATACTGAGACAGATGTTGTATAAAAAACATCCATTGATTATTTTAATAAACATTGATTAGTTCCACTCAATTTTGGTCGCAACAGCATTAATAATGCAATGATCATATGGAAGTAAGAATAACATACCGGTACGGAATCAAATTTTCAATATAGATTCTTTGTAAGTGAACGGTATAGTAGTTTGATTGGATATTTTGTATTACTGAAGCAACAGTTAAGTATTTATTGGGAGTTCTTGTAGAATGAATTTTCAATTTTGTTAGAAGACATTCTTTTAATCACAAATATCCTATGATCTTTCAATATAATGATGCTACCACTCACTATAACAATCGGGTGACATAATATTTAAATATATTTTTTTAAGAACGGTGGAAAGAGCCTGACAGTGGATTATGGATATGGAGTAAATCTGATGTCTATTGAAATCATATTTGACAATATTGCTGAAACTTTGACCCCTTCCCATTGTGTTATGAACAGAATACAGCATATTGACGATTGCTATTTTTTCCCTAACTGTAGGAAATAACCGTGAGAAAATAAAACATGATTGTGTGGAGACAGTATCATCGTTTCTCAACCGTCAATTAATAAGGAAAACGACGAGAGTCAAACTACAAGTGACTATAGTACTACTTCGCCTCTGCAAGCATTGAATATTTAAGAGATTCTGATTTATTCCATATGCATCACGCATGCCATATTTAATTAGTTTGAATTAGATGACAAGCAGAACTTAGGTAACGACTACGGCGCTGGAATTTCATAGCGAAAGAAATGCGAATTAGTACTTTCTGCAACAAATACGACATTCTTGTTCATCTCTATAACATGGACGGTAATTTCGTCTACTGCAGCGATAACCATAAACTGTTCAGTTTTCAGAATGCATTATGATCCCAGTTCCGAGATTATTTATACATGCGTCAAAAATGGGCTTGAAAAATTTTGTTACGTAATGTAAACCTGTACTTCCATTTCAATATGTTATGGTGTGTCTACAAAAGAAATATAAAAATCGAGTTTTTTGTGAAAATAAGTACAAAGACGCTTCTTGGAATGTTTGTGTGCACTACAAAAATATTGCACTTATTTTGAGCATGCAATTAGGTTGTAACAGGGAAAACCATTAAGCAGAGATGGCTACAACAGGACGTTCTATGAGGACAATGTATATCAACCTTTAGTGGAATAAGTAAAGATCATATCATTTTTACACATAAACTGGGGCTCCTAAAAAAATTGTTAAGGCATTCAATCGCAAAGTTAACGGTTTTCGATGCCTTCGAAAAAAGCGGCTAATAACAGCAGAAAAAAATAAAAGGTATTATTGTCGGACTTCAAATACGCGAAATAGTGTTAGAATATTCGAAACTAAATTAATAATGCAGGAAAAAGCAATGTGATTTCCATTGTACAAACCTTTTACGTTTCTTGGAAAACAAAAAAACAGCTAACATACTGCTAACTACGACATCTCGATGCTTTAAAATGCATTCTCACTTGAACTTTTGTCCTGTAAAAATGGGTGACGCTAGTAATAAACACCGTAAACGTCTGCGTCAGAATACTTTTGGAATGGAAGAGTGGTACCAAAGCAAATGAAATCCTATTATGTTACCAGATTATTGTTGAAGGATAAAAAGGAAGGTTATGGATGCTATTTTTACAAGACAATGTAATATATTGTAATTTAATCATTAAGGAACTAAAATTCATGTTATTAAAAAGTGCATGGTTGAACCTGAATTTTGTAGCTATTTCCAACGTAGGCATATTGCACATAGGTAAGGTAGTCTAAGAACACATGATTCCGGAAAATAGTTTATTAGTGACAATGCACTTGTAAGAATATGTAACAAGAAAACAAGTAACTTTCTTTAACTTAAAAAAAAGATAGCAATGGTTATAGTTTATTTACTCAACTACGAAATTGTACATTATGTAAATATTAATTGTGAAAATGTCAATTCTATTCTTAATATAAAGAGAACAATACAAATTTTGGTATTACACCTTTTTATAAATATTGAATAATCTCTTACCCAATAAGCATTAAAGTTTTCAAATAGGTAGTTCAACTATTAAAATTTATGACAACTAAACACTATTTTTAACATACAGATAGAGATTAATAATCAATACATAAGATTTTAAATTATTAGAAACCCTAGTTTTAAATTACAAATTTGTAAAATATACTAAGATACACACTATCTATTAATACGTCATAATGATTAAAATTTAAAATACAAGTATATATTTTATTAATATGTTCTTAAGCTAATCCCGCTAATATTTATACAATAGAATTCCAGTCGTATCGATATTATTAACATAACATCGAAGATATCGATCACAATCCAGTGGAAACTAATTACATTTCATGTGGGTATTGAATAACATATAATGTCTAAAACAACACATTTTAACATCATAAAAGCTATTCATGGCAAAGCTTCTAACTCTAAGCAACGGAAGACGTGATTCTGTAGAGCTTGGTATGTGAAAAATCTGAACGAACATTTTGGACAAGGAAATGCCTGAAAAAATATCGTTTATATGAAGTACAAATACGAAGATATTTCTAAGTGCTACACAAAACATAGTTCAACTAAGCTATAAACATATTCCGTTAAAAAGCCTAAATACATGTATTTTCTTATAGAATATACAAGAAATAATGATTTCAAGAATGAAACTACTACTACTAAACAATATGTCCTCTGAAGGCGGGTTCGAGAATTACGAAACTTTAAGGTTAAGGCCCAGTTACCGTACTAGATGTATTCTCAGCGTGCGCATTATAAAACTATATTTATTACATTGGAGAAAAAAAAATAATTAAACATAATTTAACATTTAATTTCATAACTAAAAAATTAAAAAAAATAAAAATTAAAAAATAGTAATGCAGTGTGTGTATTTTTTTAATAAACATTATAAAGTATCCATAATTTCAAAAATATATGCTATCACAAGAAAACTTCATCTTGGTATAATGAAACATGATTTCCTCATGCATTTCTTTACTACATATCCCGATACCAGGACTTTGTTCAGCAAGAATTCGAAAATATTGAAGGTTCTTAATAGGTTTACAAATACAGGCTGGGTCAATTATATAGTTTTACAGATAGTGGTGTGGGAATACTTTCAAGAGATTTGTTAGGTTCAAAATTATCCCGCACTAGAGGCCATTAAAGTGAGTCAATTTTGGCTAACTGGTTATTTGATCTAAGTATCCAGTATTAATCTAAGCTTAGTAAAGATGTTTTCGCAAATATAGACATACCCGATTTGTAAAGAACATAATTAATAACAAGGTACAACACATGGTGCCAGTAGACACTATAACACAATTGATATTAATAGAAAATTCAAAATCTTAATTTGGGGAATATGTCTTTTGTAATACGTTTTGAATAGTTTTTCTAATTCTAAAGTGCTCATGACTTTCTCAAAAAATAGGAAAATAATACTACACATACATTCTTTGCAATATTGCATTTTTCTTAATTTTAAGCAACATAGTTATAAAAAAATGAAATAGTAAAATTTTGAAGACTTTACTACTTCCCGTCAGTTAGGTAGCGATATTAAGCGAGCTCTATACCATCGATATATTCATCATATACAGGGAAAGATATTCAATATATTAAGAAGTGTCCAATGGTATTACAACCTTTTCATATGTTCCAACACTCCTATAAGATTTTGCTTGTGCCATCAAAATTGATAAATAATAATCTGAATACCTACGAAATGAAATCTGGAGTAGTGGGTGAAATTGCTGACTATTCAAGAGTCTAATTTGATAACATATTAAGCCAGTATTATTGTAGAATAATATTTACAGGTGCGACGCTTACTTTACATGCAGATTTGTAAATTATTTTGTTTTCTTGCTTACAGACATCTTTTTGAATTGATTTATTGTATCTACAGATGGCAGAATCAGTCAAATATATATATAGATAGATGATACAAACACGATAATTAATTTGAACGTAATATTAGTAATGAGCAATATGGAACGAATTCATGCAATTACTATTATATTAGTTTAACCAATTTTGTTAAGACAGTTTTATAAGCTGTACACTTTTTAACAAAATAGAATCCAATATCTTTATTTATGGATTATTACAACTTTTTGAAAGGATGTCAGTATAATTATCAAGTGAGTTATTCAATAAAATAATGACTAAAATGTTTTAACATGTAGCAGACAGAGCCCAACTATAATATAATTAGAATAAAATTTGTAATTTATTGAAAATTTAAAGATCGAACACTTCTCCAAGATATCCACAATACAATATGACCGTAGATATACAGTACCGAAATTTTAACTTAAATCTGAGTTGCTATGGAAGTGGCACTAACGCCGAACTTGTTTTAAACAAACATTAACACCTTATTTTCCTGACTGTCAATGTATGAGATGGTTACAGTTGAAGAAAAAGTTTTTATATGTGAAGCATATAATCGCCCAAACTAGTTCAGTAGAGCAAACGGATTCAATATTAAGTGATCGCAATTTGAGCAGAAGCTTCAAAAGACTGTATCATCAAACACTGATACTCTGTACGTTGTTAGAAAATTGAACATTACAACAATGTTGGTACACAATGAAAATACAAGTTAGGAAGAAGAAAGTGTTCAAGTAAACAAAAATTCAGAACGGGTAATGCTGCAAATCGTGGTCGCCGACGAGAAACGTGCAAAAAATTGCGGTAAAATTGGGCATGAAACGAGAATCTATGCCTTTAATGACCAACACGATATTGTTATGATTTCTCTAAAATTCAAATGTGCCATAAACTAAACCAAAATGAGAAGAATATGCAACGTTTACTTTACTGTGCTCGAATACTAATTTACATTTATGAAGATGACAAGTTTTGACTATTATCTGTTTTTGAGATAAATACCATTTCTGGCCACTTTAATCTTTTAAATTTATTGGGTTTGCGTCTTCCAAGAAACTGACTAAAACACATCTTCATGATAAAAATGTAATTATATGGTGTGCTGTTTCTGGACATGAAATTATAGACCCTTATTTCATTTTTGTTGATGCAGGCCGCACTATTACTATTAATAGTGAAAGACATCAACAGCAAGTTTGTTGCGTAGACAGTGGTTTGAGCAAGGTGGTGCTATGAATCACACCGCTGGTCAAAGGTTGACAATGATTAGGGATAAGCTTGATAATAGTTTCCTGAAGAACAAAGTTTAATTATATCCTACACATAGCTCGGATCTCACTTACTCCGATGCGTGCATTTGCAGTATGATGAAAACGTCAGTTTTTTATTACAATTCCGGAATTGAAAATGCAAATTATTTGCTACCTCTAAACTCTACAATCACTGAGACCACCTTGGGTTAAGCCTTTAGCAGAACGGTGAGCATGTGGAGCATAATTTGTGTTAAGTTTATCTGTAATGAAGTTTTTCTTACTTCGGTACTATACATTTACGACCATACGGTACTTATCCTGAAATTTGAAGAAGTTTTAGATACTTTTCCATTAGTAAAAAAATCAGTATGTATTATCATAGTAGTATCTATTAAAGAATTTCACTCCCTAAGAATAGGCTAGTCCAATGCGTGGTAAACAGCTATTTTACGACCGCCAAGCCAATTATTTCATCGTGCATGTATATTTCACTTGGGTGTGATCCAATATATAGTTGTAATAAAAAAAATAATTCGTGGAAGATGCCAACACGAACAAAAATTACTAGTTAAAAGCTACAGTCTGGTATTACTGTCAAGAATGTCTATTAAAAGCAAAAGACAAAACAAACAAAAACAGGGGTGATACATTGGCACATTATATATATTTTAGCGGTAATTTGGTATTCTTTATTTAATTCTTTCTAAAAATCTCATATAAATAAAAAATTCCACAATAACCTACATTAAAAAGTCATATTAATACATTAAGAGCACCATATTTCCTCAAAAATTTTATAATGACAACACACTAATCAAATAAAATATTTTACATATATCTCCTACCATTTAAGTGTTTGTATTTGCCAAACAATATTCTATATGGTCTTGAAGTAAACGAATTGATCCAAACTTTGAACTACAAATTGGACAAATATGTCTGTGTTGTGGAGGTGACTGTAAAGCAACAGAAGAAATACATTTAAACCAAATACCCAATAGTAGATATTACCGCGTAGTTAGCTTGTAAATAGGCAGCAGTGCATAATGCTAGCCAACATTATTTTAAGATACTATTTGTTATAAGGAAATTTACAAAACAATGTCCAGTGATAATACTTTTTAGAGGGCTTCGATTTAAAAGCACTACTTCGTATCATAAACGTATTCAATACATTTTTGTGCAAAAAAAAAATAAATTTTATCAATAATTATAATCATATCTTCCTTTTTGAATATGTGCATAACTGTTATTTTAAGTGGAATCGCTAAATATGGTGAATAAATATATAATCACATAATCCCGGGTAGTAGTCGTGTCAAGTATTTGTTGAATATTAGAAATAGCTTCAAGCAATTTAAAAATTTCACGAGGAATTTAGTATAGAATGAATTAAGCTAATAGATACTGCAAATTTAACATTACGGTTATATGTTACCACATCTACAAGATATCCATGCGGTAAAATCAGTATAGTCGTTGTTTAAATGTAAGACAATTGACTTATCTGCATATACATAATTCATTAAAGAAATTACGCACAATGAAAAATATAGTAGAAATAAAAACAAATATTTTAAATTTTACAGTTCAATAATGTAATAAGAACTAACTAATGAACTCAATGCAGAATATCATTTTAAGCAGGTTCAAATACGATAGACAGTTAAGAAGACTAATAAATGGCAGTTGCTTTGAATATAGCATCTGAATATTTCTGCAGCTCCTTACAATAAGTGTTATACAGTTGCATGCATGGCCCGCACTACTTTCACAAATTGGATTACCTCGTGATAGGAGTATAAAAAGTATAACAGTGACGTAACTTTATCTATACTATTATTAAGAAAATGAGTGCAAGTCATATATTTAAAATAGTGAAAAATCATGCATTGATTCCAAATTACAATGACAGCAGAAAGACAAGCGGGTTAGAATGTAAATGTCGTTTCGCGTTGTTAAAACTATATTGGGTGTTATACTAACAGGTAAGCCAACCATTGCGACGGAATGTACCCTATGTTTCTTTTCCATTTAGTATCACTAAACCAATGCTTTATTGTGCTACTAACGAAAATGTTGCTCTAAAATATCGTATATTAAATAATTGAATTGAGTATACTTTGGGGGAAATTTATTTACTGGATTGATAATGATACATTATACCAAAGTCACTTATTACGTGTCTGCAATCTTTAAGTAATTAAAATATACATTTATTTTGAATACCAAACAAACTAAGTGAATTTCACTGCGGAGTAACAAATGACTTATTGCGAAGGAGTCTGCATGATGCCAAACAAAGTTATTATTGAACAGAATTACATCGGAATAACTAACTCAAATAAAACCATACAAGATGAGATGGGTACTCTCTAAAGTACAAATATTTGCTACCATGTATTGAGCTGTTGCCGCATGTATACTGTGATAAGACAAAGAAATGATTGAAAAGGGACATGATACGAATACAAAAAAAATGTATTTGAGCAAAGACTTAAAAGTTTTTTTTATGGGCCTCTTTTATACAAGGTGTTGAACTGTGACTTGTTATCTTACAGATCTGAGTGTTCTCATTTTGTTTTGTTACTATGCACAGTAAACTTAGCGTTAAAATAATACATTGAGTACGAAGATGTACTAAGTTTCGTCAATTAACAGAATTAAAAAAGAAGCTGGAGCTGGAGTATCAATTATAGAAACCACAAAAAAATCCAATAAGGACTTAGATATAGCACTCGCATATGAAGAGCACAGGGTCGCCAAGAAACGGGAGCTCGTGCAAAAAGTACAGAACATAAAGATCGACTATTATAGCTTTTCGCTTAAAGATCGACTTACCAAGGCCAGAAAAATAGCCGAAGTAAGACATGTTGCAATGACTAGACAAATTCTCAACTGTACATTAAAGAATTAGATCATTCTAACATCTGCCACGACTCGCTCCAGTAGGAGATGAAAAGAGACTTCATCGAAACGTTAAGCTACTTCAGCTTCTTCAGAGAGCCAGCTATCTACATTGGTCAAAACCCGGAAGAATTATGTTTTATTTGTATATGCAATTCATCATCAAATTCTAGAAACTTAAGGAAAATCACATATAACTTATTTGAAAGATTCTTTATATACTTTAGAAAAACAAAATTCTATCACTATTTTTAAACTGATAAGATAAACCTTAACCGATTCTGCGAATCGCGTATTTTTGTTGTCGTTTGAAGTACATTTACCTGCTATTTACACAAAATTTAGTTTACACATATTTGATGAAATTAATAAGCTTTTAATGAGTAACCCATTCTAAATGTAATAAGAGTGATGACATGTTTAGGCTCTCTACTATTTGACAAAGTATACCGTCTGAATATCGAAAAAATGTTCTTACGCATAACATGCGCATGCATACAAAAATAAAGAAATTGTAAAAGCAGACCTACCTAGTAAACTCAAATGTTTAATTTGATTGAAGTATGTGGTAGGTATTTGAAAACAGAAGTAATCGACATCACTTTGCATAAAACAGTTTATATCCTAGTAACACGCTGCATGTTGTAATTGTGTATTTAACACGTTCAGTGTGGCGAAAATCACACAATATTTATCAAAAGACAATATGTACTCTATACCTAACTATAACGATAAAGACGGTGTGTCAAAAAAAGGATTAATTTCTTTGCCTATTTAGCGAACTACGTGATGATATCATAATCAACATTTCAAAGAGAAAATGTATAACATAACTTACATCAGCTGGGCTAGTTGGGGCTTCTTCTTTCTTAACGTGTACAAAACCAGATCGCATTTGATCGATTTCTTCGTGTAACTGATTATTACGCCTTTGCAATTGTTGCAAATCGTTAGCAATCTTATTTTTCTCGGTAAAAAGTTCCTTTCTTTGCGCTCTTTCTAGCTCAAAATCATTTTTGTATAGTTCGAGCTGTAAACGAAATAAAGGATAAAAGTTCATTTTTGGGTTTGGTGAAGTACTTACTTGAGCTCTAAGAGCCGTGTTTTCATCAACGTTCAGTTGCACCCCTTCAAGTTTCAATCGCAAAGATTCAATTTCTTTATCTTGATCGGCGGTTATTTGCGCATGTGTTTCTTTCAATTCGGTGATATGCATTTGAGATACCATTAGCTGTTGTTTTGTTTTAGATAATTCTTGATCAAACGTCTGCAACGAATTGCGGGTGATATTCAGTTGCTCCTCTCTTTCGATTATTTCGGCTTTTAATTTCTCACCCTGTATCTGCAATCTTGAAACTTGATCATTTAGCTATAAATGTGTAATTTTAATTTCCTAATTTTCATTGCGCAAAGTAAATTCTTACGTTATTATTGCCATCTCGCAATTCAACAATCTCTTCTTTAAGTGCTTGTACTTCGTTAGCAGTTGTGATTTGTTTCTTCTCTTTCTGTTTCAGTAAATCCAACTCATACAGTAACTGCAAAATAAAAAGTAGTATCAATAAAACTGAACCAATTGAAAGAAAAGGTATGAAATAAGACATACTAGTTTCTTATCTGCAATTGCGTTGCTTAACTCTTGTTCTTTCTCAGAAATTTGTTCAGTAAGATCTTTATTTTCCAAACTCAATATATCTAATCCTTTTTCCAATTCTTTAACCTTTTTCTGGGAAGCTTCTAATTCAAACTGCCTAATATTATCCGTTTGTTTCACAAGTACTTCCTTTGCTTTTTTATGGCCTTCTTCGGCTGAACCTTCAGACGTCTTTATAATATCTTTCAATTTTTCATTTTCAGTTTTTAACTATGTAATTACATGAAGATTAAATAAATTACATGACACCACAAAAAGTACTACTTACTATAGTTATATATGTTTTCATGTCGTTAAATTTTTCTTTATGTGATTCTTGTACTCTCTGAACTTCGGTTTGCCATTGTGTTATGGTTTCCACTTGTTTTTTCATAGCTATATTATTTTGGGCCAGAGTCTCTATGAAATAAAATGAAGAAATATTAGATATTATTAATATATATAGTAAATATAATTCGGATATTTTTCCTAAAAACCTTAAAAATATGTTGAATACAAAAACACGTATTTACACGTTCGTTGGCATGATCAAAAAAAAAATCATTTAGGTATGTAATAAATAGTAGTAATACATGAGGTATGTATACTAATTACTTTTGCAAGAAAACATCCTGCCGTCATCTCCAATATACATCACTCGAATTTGAATAATGAGTATTGCTTCTAATAGTTTGTAGTTCGAATTGTTATTGATCTAGAAAAATAATCTCCAAAACATGTCATCTCTAGATACGTGTGAGTTAAGTTTATATATTTCAATCACAGAACAGATCATTTTTGTGTAATTGGTTTTAATTAGGAGACCTTTTTGGCTTCAGCGGAAAGCGTTACAACAATGATGAATCCCGATCAGTTACTGATGGAAATATTTCCAATCTAGATTTGTTCAACTTGATGAATATCTAGATTTCATAGATAATAATACGCAAAAAGGGGTTTCCTATTCGGTCCAAGAACGCATTGGAAAGGATTGCACATGTCCTTGGAAATGGCTGTTTTGTGTTTCAAAAATTACACTTTAACTATTAACAGAAAAAATTATTAAAATAGCAGCTATGATCAAATACGCATGACATTAATTAGTGTCTGCTTCAAAAAATAGTCTTTCATGGCTACATGGTGGGTGATCTTTTCTTTTGTGCTTAAAATATTCCTTTTGTTGTGCCATTTAAAACGAATATATGGTCTAATATCCTGCAATTATCTGTAAACGAACCGCTTTAAATAAATTGTTTTTTTCGAGTTCACACTACAATTTAGAAACCAAGCTCTATCAAAATTTCTCAAAAAAAAATAATTTAGTAACGTGCAAACAGTAAACTTGAATCTACGCTAATAGCGAATATATTGCGCAACAGTGAAAATAGATTACACTGTACAGTAACTGATGGAAGACCAGGTTATCATTACATATTTTTTAATCACCTAAATCTATTATGATGGTAGCATATTGATAGAGAAGCGCTTAACGCAGAAATTTATTGAATTTTGAACTTCCTCCATAGCGGAAGTAAAAGTAGGTAATTTCAGAAAAATTTTCAAATATAGATTTTATCCCATTAAATATGTGTTTAGCCCGAATAGAATTCAGCATTTTATATATCACTATAAGTGTTCAACAAATTTCATTAAATCGGTAAGTCTACTTTAGGCATGCTCACTAGTTAGTAAAATTTTGCAATAACGGGTATCAAGTTCATAAATTTGCCTATTTTGTATTATCCAGTTTTACCTGAAATTGCAGACTGATACAAAAAATAAGTAATTCGCTATAATAAGTTTGTAGCAAATGAAATTTTTTATATCAGTCTGGAATTTTCAGGTCGTTTTGTTTGTGTAAAATCTAGTGATATCCATTTTTCTTTTTTTTTTATTATTAAAAACAACTTTTCCTTTTTGACTTTAATATATCAGGTAGCCAAATAAGTTCGCGCGACTTTTTATGGTAAGATATACAATTTATTAAGAAATAATAATACACTATTATTCATCGCCTCATCATTCGCCTTTGTATAACTTTATGGATTTTAAATCAAAAAATTGACAGACTACATTTACTATATCAACTCGAATTTTGAAATGTCTATGCCTCAAGAGACAAAAGAAAGGTAGTAATCACTTGGCGAAATGTTGGGAGAATATGGAGAGCGTGGTAACACCTCCCAGCAAATTTAGAAATATTTCCTGGGTCAATCTTGCAGTATGTGATCTGGCGCTGTCCTGTAAGAATACGACTTCTTTCGATCGCGGAAAAATGGCTGTTCGCTGTGATGGTTTGACTCGTTTCCAATGAACTATTCCGGTTGCTGTCCACTAAATACCCAATAAAATCTGGTTTGGGTGCAAGGAAGACTTAAGAGTAATCAGTAGGCAACAACTAATGATAGGAACGCTTGGAATTTGTAGTACAATATCCATCTTTCGTTGCAGGTTAGAAGCCGATCAAGAAATTTTTCATTGTCGTTGCGTGAAATGTTTGCTGAACAAATGGTAAGATGACTTAATTTGATATCATCTGACAATTCATCTGGGGCCCATTTGCTTAACTTCCACGTCTTTCCTAGTTGATGAAGGTGCAGACAAATGGTTTCATCCCTTATACTGAACCTTTGCTGGAATTTGCCTCCACAATCTGTTTGAGATCCTCATTGTTAATGATCTTCCGTCTCGCAGAGTGTGCTCCATTGGTCAAACTGAGATCTCCCAAAGAAAATGTCTTGAACCGCTTCCGCACTATTCGATCACGGCATCATCTCCAAAAGCGGTACACATTTTCGCGCCGTCATTGCTTCTTTGGTATCAAGTTTATACTCATTAAGTAAACAACATCGAATTGAAGTTGTATTCGTTGCCATTTTAATCTATTCAAATTAGGAATTAAACAAATGTCACCAAATGTGCATATATATGAAAGAAGGATTCATATTAAAGTAGATAACAGATAACAAACAAGTGCTATCGATCAACCACTTAAAAAAATTCATGGCATTCCACTGTGTGGGAAAACTCCACGAATTTATTTTGATACTTATCGTGATGCATTGTAAGAAGTAAATTGTGAAGTGCGTAAATCACTTGAATACGGTTTTAGATCAAAATTCCAACACTTCTTACGCTTTCCGTTGTTGGATCAGAAATATCGCGAAATTTATTATAATTTCATAAAAATAATAGCTTCATCAAATTTTATTTTGGGGTTAAAGATAGACTCCATTTCAAAAAAAAAAACCTTTTGCACAACAAAGCTAGAAAAGGTGGCTTAATTAAAAATAATTTAATGCGATGGTTATTTTCTTTAATTTTTCAATGAGTATCTATGATCATTCCAATTTTCTGTTAATAGTGACATATGCGTGGGTTGTTCTCTTTCCACTAAGCCTAGTAAAGTAGCACACAATTTATTCACAAAACTCATTTATTTATAATTTTTCAAAGTATTTCGTTCCTAAGTCAATGCATTTTTAATTTGTGAAAACCAATTATAAATCCACTTTCTCCAATCTTCCGGCATTTATTTATTTCACTTTTAAATCCATCAACAGCTCCTTCTGCCGGGGTAAAATGTAAAGCCCGCAACTTAGTCTTTACTTGAGGAAATAAAAATTATTAGGGGCTACGTTTGGACCATAGGGCAGATGATCCATTATTTCAATATTTTGGGCTATCAAATAGACAAATAACAGTGTGCGTCCAAGCTTTATCTTGATCCATGATGATGCTTACTCTTTGAAGTTTTTCAGTAACATTTCAGCATTAATAATACAATGATTCTCCAATGATACAGTGATAACGCATCTAGTAATTTCAAACATTGTGATGACCATCCCCTTTTCATGGCTTTGCTCACAAACAATTTTTGTTGAAGTCAATACAATCCAAACTGGCGATTTCTGCTTTCTTTTAGAATCATAAATATAATTATATTTTGTTAACTGTTTTTTTTTAAAGCTGCACTCAAATTGTGGGGGATGCAAGAAGCGCAGACTTTAGATATCAATTGTTTGTGTAAATATCATCAATTGCTTTCATACGAATCTTTAAAGTTGCTTGAATACTAATGGGAGTGACATGGCGATCTCCTTCAATCAGGTTTCATGTAAGACAAGTGTTCAATAACTGCCATTTTTGTCTTAGAAGCTCAAAAGTTGTAATTTAAAGAAAACTGGCCTCGTAAAAATTTATTCTATCTCAGTTTTATGGCAGCTAAAGAACACAATTTATCACCAAGTGCAAATTGACTTCTTCGAAACAGTTTTTACAGCTTAAGTCAGCCTTAAGATTATGATCACAGCCCAATAATATTCTTTATTCCAGGATTTTC
This sequence comes from Trypoxylus dichotomus, assembly GCA_023509865.1. Classification (NCBI taxonomy): domain Eukaryota; kingdom Metazoa; phylum Arthropoda; class Insecta; order Coleoptera; family Scarabaeidae; genus Trypoxylus; species Trypoxylus dichotomus. The sequence goes on from CM042075.1 coordinate 47,976,633, forward strand.
ATGATTTATTGGGGAAAGAATTACTATAATATAGCATATTTTAAAAACTATATTTGGCAACATTCATTATAATTAAACTTATAGATAACTTGGTTAAAATGTCGAGAAACTTGTTTCAAAATATTGTGGTCTGCTTAGGCTCAAGGGAGAGAATGGCCTACGTACTATGAACTAAAGCTGATAAATTTTGCATTAAACCTTTATCTACCGCAATCTACAAGATTCTAGGTTATATATAATTCTTATAAGTATTGTAGAAGTAATAATTTACAAATTACATACTAATATTTCTTAACAGTTCAATATTTGAATTTATTTTTAATAACTATAGAAATTATTAAAAAAATATACCTTTTTGAATAAATTAGTAAATATAGGTATACTGCTAAAATGTTCATTGAATACTACTGTCCATTCATCCATCATATTACTATAGAATGATCAAAGAAATAAAGGAGTTCAAATAAGCATTTTGGTAAAATGTAGACTTTTTAGGTAAATATATAGTGTTTGATATAAATTTACATATTTCAATCAAATACTTACCTTTTAATTTTAAATTTTCTGCAATTAAATTATCAACTTTTCTTTGTATTTCATCTGGACTAATTTCTGTAGATTGATAACCAATCTGAGCTGAATCAACCGCAATTGCCGACTGCTCTGTTTCTTTACTACATGATGATTGGATTGATTGTTTTGCCAAAATATCAGCAATACTATCCAAAGATGCTTGAATAGTATCTGTTGAAATTGGTTCAGTATTTAAGAGTACTCTATCTGTATATACATCGGGCCCAAGAGAATTATTAAGAACAACAAATGAGTCTTCATCATCTGATTCTGAAGGCGGATAACAGCTTGATGGTAATTGGTGAATCCCTGAATTTGGATTGAATGTAGTTGCCATGATCCTAAAAATACTTACGTTGAGATTTATTTATATTATAGAGTACATAAACAAAATATATTATTATACAGTTTCAAATAATAATTTCCAATATTAAATACTGTTAATTAAGCAACTTCTAATTATGAACGCTATGAACTACGAACCTAAAACCGTAGATAAGATACCATACTATGATTGACATACAACGCACGTGAAACGACAAAATTCACTAAATATAAAACCAGAAAATTGCGCATGTTTCTTCACGCACTCACATGTGCTAACGTATTGAAAGCAATTGAAACGTTGACAAATTAAGAAATTAATTATACTTTACATTCTGGTTTATATTTACCAAGGACATATAAATAATAGAATAAAAAGAGCTAAAAATAGATGTTGGATAATAGTATTTTTGTAACAAATATTACATCGCGTGGCCTAATACCAACCAAATCCATAAAAATTACGTAAATAGGGGAATTCCCTTATTTTTGAAAAGAATATGGTAATTGTAGCTGGTTTTGGTAACCCTTTATTAGACATAACAGTCAAAACAAACTGTAAGCAGATTTTACAAAAATATAACCTTAAAGATGACGATCAAAGAGAGGTGGATAGTAGTACAATGAAATCCTTACTGGAAGATATAAAAGAGTTTGTTAAATGAGGTTAAGAAAATGACTTGTTGTAAGTAAAATGTGCTTTAGTTTACCGAAAGAATATAATCCAGGGGGATGTGTTCAGAATACTCTTAGAATCTTTCAGTGGTTATGTAGAAAATCGGAAACTGCATACATGATAGGAGGAGTTGGAAAGGATAAGAATGGGGAGATTCTAAAGAGATTAGTAGAAAATGCAGGCGTTGAAACAAGGTATATACAGAAGCTAGATAAGAAAGCATTAACTAGGATTAACTTAAAAATATTTTAGATATGTATTCAATAATCACATGTCTACAGGAATAACAGTTGCAATTGTTAATCAGGAAAATCGATCCTTGGTAGCATCAATTGGTGCAGCTAAAGAAGTTACTCCTAATTTACTTGAGAAAATTACCAACAATTTTAAATTATTATGTCAAGCAGACTTGTTTTATATGGAAGGCTTTTTTATTCCTAATCGTGGAGAATGTGCTAAATATATTTTGGATCTTTCAAAGCAAAAAGATAAGCTATTTGCTTTTAATATAAGTGCACCATATATTTGTCAAGAATATAAAAATGATGTGGAATATTTTGCCGAAAACTGTGATATATTATTTGGAAATATGAAAGAATATGAAGCATTAATACAAGCTATAGACTTTCAAGGAGATGTCCTAGACTATGCAGTACATTTGAATAATAAGAACATAAATGAAAATTGGAAATATCGAAAAATGGTAATTATAACCAATGGATCAAAAAAAGTTACATGTATTCATAGTGAAGGAGAAATAAGTAATTTTGAAGTACCAAAAATTTCAACTGAGGAAATAGTAGATACAACAGGAGCAGGTGATTCCTTTGTAGCTGGCTTTGTTTTTGGTTTATTTAAAAATCAAATTCCACATATATGTTTAAAATATGGATGTTGGACAGCACAACAAATTATAAAGCACATAGGATGTAAAGTACCTGATTACTTACCTGAAATTGATATAATTGCAGAAAAAATGTAATGTATTAATATCAACAATTGTATCTTTTAATAAATATTATCTAAAATGATATAGGTATTAATGGTTTTATGTTCATGACTCATGCAATTTATTAGTGAATATGAAACATTAGCACATATACATCTATAAAATTTTTATATACTTACACAAGTTTTCTGGGAATTTCAAAGGATAAAATATAACGATAGTTATGACACACGAATCATAGGAATATTTGACATATTTACCTATTTTTCTACCAGAAAGTTTTAAGAAGTGCAAACCAAAGAAACTAAATATAACCAAGTACTAAACTGGGTAAAATTTTAATGGAATGATTTAAAAATATATAGTTGCTTTCGATGCAATAGATGTTTTAGAATTTTTTTAATAATGTAAAAACAAATGTTAGACAGCTACATCCATCACTTTGGGTATGTGCTGATTTTCACATTGGTGTATGATTGACATTTATCATCTGCTGGTCTTGGTGTTTTAGAAGTTGATAATTGTAAATTGGATTTATTGCATTAATTTATTAAATATGGTATGTGTAATTAATTCGTAAGTTATGCATACACCTAGTAAAATGTTCGTATTAATAGTCGGTTGCAGAATTTCTCAAAGGTCTACCTTCCTACAATGAAAACAATTTTACTAAGTTTCATGTAGACAATAATAATAGACCTCCTTTAAAGAGACCATCTGTTTATGTGCCAACCAAAGATTATCCATCAGAACAAGGTATCTTTCACTGACTAATTTTATACCAATTTACTAATTTTTGTCGTAACTGCTTTGTAGTAATAGTAACAGAAAAAACAAGTATTTTACTGAGGTATTTACATCAACATTGGGAGAAAAAAGTATAAAGGTAATACACATTTTGATGACTATAGTTATAGTTGCATAATTTTAGAATACCCAAAAGAAACGGGAACATAGTTCAACTGATAATGGAGAAGATCAATGTCAATCTCGAAAGCGACCCCGGACTGATTATATTTTAGTCCCTTAAGTCTACATTCATTGTATATTTAGGTTTTTAAGTTTGTCATATTTGTTCTGATTCAGTATAATATGATATTTTCTCATTAGGTGTAAATTATTATTAGGATTTATATATTGTATTTGACGTAACATTTATTCATTACCTCATAAGATATTTCCTACTAATAGATACTAACCTATAGCTTCAAATTTGGTTCCTTTTTTGAATACACTTGTAAAAGCTATAAAGATTTCAAATATATTGTTGCATTTAAATTTTACATTAAGAAATTAGAATTAGCTTGTGATTCATATATAATAAAACAGATAGTACAATAATTTAATTATTTGCCGTGGTAATTAGCATGGAAAACAGTAAAAATTGTTAATTTGAAATTTATATTTGAGAATACCTGCTCAAAAATTATTGGAGTTTAAGGATTGAAGAAAGTAAGCGATAAATAATGTGACAAGTATATAAATGATTATGGTACTTGTATGGGCACTTTCAAAAATGGTTTGATGTTACATTTGTTCTTAAATGTACATAAAATTGGAAATCTGTAAACATAGCTTTCATTTTTATGTAAAAATCAGTTCTATCATTTAGCACTTCAAGAAAAATAAGTTTACATTATGATGTCTCCCTAAATCAAGAGTGAATCTACCTCCACAATTGTTTGCTTGTATGCTTGCAGTCAATGAAGTTTTAAGGACCCACTTATAAGTTCGGTTGGGAGATATATTACAAACAGTTCTATAACTAGTGTGCTTATTATTAAATTGCAAACACTTTTGGTTAAAATTGCGTATGCGTTAGTTTTAGAATTAATTAGAACTGCGGATTCGAACAAACGTTTTTTGAAAGTAAGCTTTTTTATGTAGTACTTAATTGAATTGTATATCTGTTGACTTTTATATTTGATTATGTTCATTATTCATTATAACATTAATACACATTTAGCTTTGGAATAAATTGAGAGGAAAAGGTATTGAAAACAATAAATATTGTTTGTGCGTGATATGGAAAACAATGCGGTAAAAATTAATTACTGGAAAACCTTATGTCCAAAAGTTTTAGAGTCATTAATTAGTTCAATATTATAATTAATTACTATTTCACTAAAAAATTGAGTATTAAAAAGAATTTTATTTACCTACCCCGTTTCCAATGCAATTGGTGTCAGTATGTGAATTTTGAATATAAAGTGTGACAAAAAAAGTTAAGAAAGTAATACAGTTGAACAATGCAAAAAATTTAAGTAAAAAGAGAACTATATACAATGAAATTATAGTTAATGAAGACGTACAGGTGTGGTTATGTATTATAGACATCCTAGTAAATTACAGGTATCAAAATATTACTAAGAGAAAGACCGGACTAAGGTGTAGTTTATACATAATATTACAATTTTAAAACAAAAATTCATGATGAAAGTAGGAAGTAGACCTTATTTTAATTATCATATATTAGCGGTGATAGTACAGCGAGAGTGGTAACGTCTACTTGCAATTTGCAAGGGTATTCAATATTCACCTCTGTATTTGTGTGAAGATAATGCCAAAGAAACCTCAGATTTCTGAAGTTTTAAGTGCTCACATTATTTTATTGGATAAATAAGGACTATCTCAAGTGAACATTGCAAAGGCAATGGTGTTGTACGATCCAAAATATAATTAAACTGTACCGGATAAATAAGGGTGTATAGAAATTAACTAAAAGGTGGCAGAAAACGAACTTTCCAAAATGATTGCTTAATAGAGCGTATTATCCTTGGTGATACACACAAATCGACCGAAGCAATTTTTGTCGAATTCCGAGCTTACCAAAGGACATTCACTTCTGTGCGTACGGTTACAAGAAGATCTAATAATTTATATGTCTAAAAACCGCAATACAAACCGCTGTTGACTGAGAAATACCAAAAACAGCAAATTGCGTGGTGTAATGTACAAAGAATGGACAGCGGATGATATAGACAAATCAAACATAGACGTAACTAAGTTATACTTGTACCCTTCATAATGTACATAACTAACTGCATTCTCCCTTTCGGTAATAATAAAAACAGGGACATTCACAATTCTTTATTGGCAAATTACAGGTATGTAGCCTATCTGGAGCTAAGATACGTTCATCGATCAGGAGGCATTTTTACTAGAATATGTTATGCCTCCTGTAAAACACGGCAGTGATAAAGTTCACTAACATAATCACAGAACAAAATAAGTACAGTAAAGAATAATGCAAGAAAAAAAGGAGAAAACATATCTCACAATAGCTCAAATAGTTTAATTAAGCAATGGCTAGCGATTTCCTGCACATTTGCACATCATCAGGCCAATACATTCCAGAAAAGGACTACCAAATCAAAATAAATACGTAAAACAACACCAGTAGCACAACGACAGTAAAACTAATTTTTACAAAAAGTAAATTTAACCGTGTACGTCCTTATACAATTTTAAATTTGTTTTTTTAAACTAGTTTTACTGCCATGATGCTGCTGATATTGTTTTTTAAATCTAGTTTGATTCTGTAGCCCTTTTCTGTGGGATCGTCTTGGTCTGCTGATATGCCAATATACACGAAACCGGTAGCCATTATTTAAATAAATTATTTGAGTTACCCTAGGATTGGTGCCATTTTGTTTCTTTTTTCTTATATTTTGATGTGAACTCACACCGAGTTAACAAGCTACTTGCTCTTTTTGAATGCTGAAAACAATTTAAGTTAGTAGTTCTGTTAGTAAAGGCTACGTTTGTCTGTATCGCGCCAGGAAAATCCATCGTTGCATGTTAGGGATATACAAAGCTGTATGAAGTCAAATGATAATGGGAAAGTAAAATTTACCTCGAAAGAATTACTTTGCGCAGTTGCTGGATAATGTTAACCATTCTATTACAAACATTGTCGCTCTGGAGGGAGCTTGTATTTTAGAACATGTACAGTTGCAGTTGTATCAATATAAATCTCTGTCATTTTGGGTACACATTTCTAAAAGATGCATTTCTCATAAATATCTTTCTAGTGCTGTAAGATATTAGTGAATATAACTTTTACTGTCGGAGACATCAACTTCAGTCGCAAGCAAATTTTTAAAAATTTTTTTAATGGATTGCTAGATAAATTGATACCATGCCTTTTTACACAAGTTCGAAAAATGGCGTAAGAGGCGATTGTAGACACGTGTTTTTAGCTGGTTGGTGCTCGTTCGCGCGATAATTGAGGATTAAGAGGAAAGGCAACTTCAAGATGAAAACACACATTTTTATGTCTATACATACATTTTTATATCTGTGACAAAATGAATACAATTTGTTGTATAATTGTTTGCCTCAACACTCAGTCTAAATTTAGGATTTAGAGTCCATGCTATATGCCAACTGAAGCATTTTTTTTAATGCGCAGGTACTGAACAGTATGTTTACAGTTTTCTGAATTTGCTATATACACACATCATGTTTTAAAGGCAGAAATTCCCTAAATATGAATATAAGATATATAAGTAAATAATGGATGGATATAGAAACAAATAAACTTTTGATACATTTAATAGCGTATGTTAATTCAAAAACTATTTTCGATAAGAAAAGGTCCTTTTAGGTTATAGAAGGAGTTCCAGGAGATCCAACAACATCTATAATTTCAGGTCCTAGGTGTTTACTTCCATCTTGATCATTAGATAAAAGTTGTGAAGGTATTGTTAACGTCTGAAATGTACAATTTAGTTCAGTCAAACATTTATCATTTGCTTACCTTTCCGGGATTCACGGCTTCATACTGATGCCGTAACGATTGTAATTCATAGTCACATGTTCCTAAAGCTGATTTTAGTTCCATGAGTAAAACCATGTCGCTACGTAATTCGTTAAAATTCTGGCAAATCTCTTCTGTAGGAGTTGGATTTAGTTCTAACAAAAAAAAAACATATGAGGAATATGCTTGCAAAATGCGAAAAATATTTGTTACACGTAAGTTATCTTATAGTTTATTTATCACCGATGACAACGAAACAAGCACGTCACTTTGACGACGATTTTTTTGCGAACCTTGTATCCTACCGACGTCAGATATACGATTAATTGCAACATTAAGCTAACGGCACAATATCTACCTGCCTAATTTAAGTAAAAAAGTGACGCTGAAATACGTCTTATTAGGAGTTGACATGTTAACCAAAAAAAGTTAGAAAGAAAACCTTTTGTTATTTTCTATAGCACGTTTATAAAAATCATATGTTCAATGCAAACAAGTTAATGTTGACAAACAGAAATATTGCAAGGTACCATACTGACTATTTTAAAGCCGTCAATTAAACTTCTACATTTATAATACAAACAATTACAAATAATGTTTGTACGCGATTTAAAATAAAAAGAAATCAATAAAAGCAACTGATAGGCAAGCTAAGAGATTGTACACTGTGTTTAACTATAAATGAAAGATATTTGAATCACCCGCGCTTTTTTGTGTGGGAATGTTGGCGCTTCTATAAGACATAGTAATAATAATCAGTAGCGTCTATCTTATTGTTATTTTGCTTTTCTGTATTTTAGTCTTCATCCACTTATTCAATAGTCATAATACAATAATAATACACAATAAAAAAAATGGTTCCTTTCTCATATTTTTGTTACGCCTATGATATATAGTGTTCACAGCTTCAGAGGCTTTGACTAGTTCTTACCACTAATTTAAAGCAAAAAATAGGAAGCGGGAAATTCAAACGCTTTTCAATCATTTATATACACCCATTACAGATGTCACAAAACTATGGTAAAAAATACTTCAACGTTAATAATGTGATAAAAAAACGGCAGAATGACATCACAACAATTGTCTTCCCACGAGTAATAAAAAATCGACATCAATATGATGGCACTAATAACGACATCCACATCTACCAACAATGGCAAAATACTAACGTCCGAATGACATGACTGCGATAGCTGCGAATATACGTAAATGGTTGTTTGAAGTCTCATAAGAAAGAATATATTTTTCTCCAAAATAAGCAGTAATCACGCAATAATAAATGATATAATGAAAAGGACTGTTGTTTGAAAGATAGTCTTGTTACATGATCAACGTCTTTTTAAGATTACAAATATATTTTAGATACAAATATATTATGAATTGGTTCCATATTAGGATAGTATTGTAAGAATGAATAAATACTACAAGTAATCATTTCTAATTTTTAAATACAAATTAGTATTCGAAATAAAGTAATAAATAAATAAACAGTGCTGTTGTGTACGAATTTAAAAGAATAGTAGCACTTATAAATAAATTGTTGTACAGCTAAATATTTAAAGGTGAATTTAGTTTTAATCTATTCTAGACTTACCTAAACCCATATCCTGCAACATTTGCTCAATGCCTTTGGATTTTTTCTGTCCAACATTTGCAGGTAACTTCATTCTTTGTGATCGTAATGATACACCACTATTTTTATAATCAGGGAATTTAATACCTGCAGTTTCAGCAGCCTGTAAAATGTACTGGTCAACACAAAGCAAAATATAAATAACTTCGCTCGAACTCTAACATAATAATAGAAATATATTTTTCCAATATATACTGGAGATAAAAATATGTTCTAGAAACTTACAGTTGTATCTATTTTGGAGGGTCTTGAAGGATTTGTAATCTTTTTCTTAGGTATTTTTTTGTCAGTCTTTCTAGGAGTGTCATTTTGGTTATCGGCTTGGCTAATTAGTTTTTGCAGATCTTGAGTCTTTCGCTCTCTTTCCTTTTTTCTTGCTTCAATTTTTTTCAATTCCCCTAATAGGTATTGCTCTTCTTCAATCTATAATATTCAATGCAAAATTAGAAAAATTTAAAATCCTAACCACAGCTATATTATTTTATTTGTACCTGTTCTGTTGTTCTCTCATATAACTTCTTAAGTTGTTCTTTCCTACGTCTTTCATGATCTGCATCATAAGTATAAATTTTCTTTTCTCCATTTAACTACAAAATTTGTAAATAACACTTCATGGTGTTTTTGCATACTTATCAATTTGTTATAAAATACGTTTTAATATTTTAAAATAATCTGATGGCTAATTTAACCTTTGACATTATTTCTAAAATCAATTTTATTTAATAATTAGAGAGACACCGGTTTCTCCTTTGCACAAAAGTCGCCACCTTCGCCACTGCGCAGCAATTCTAATGAAACAAGTAACGCTAACTAATAAACCAATAATAAGTAGCTGCTTAAAAGTTGTCATTTAAACAGACTTCCTTAAACATGTTCATTATGGCACAATTAAACCAGACAATAAACAACCAATGCGTTGTACGTATACATACACGTGTATATACCGTAACCGAATTGATTTAGTTTGTAAGCGATCTCTATACTGTCTGTTTCAAGATATAGTGCGAAACGCAAGCTTTTACAGTAGCACAAGTAGAGCAGATAGTATATAATAGCACTTAAACTTCAGAATATTCTTAATCTGTACAGAAACGTTGAAGGTTTGTGTTTACCATCAAGGGTCGATGAGAAAATTATCGCAGTAAATCAGTAATGGGTTTGTTTATAATTGCACACTATAAATTTAAACGGACAGTATATATATCTTTCTTCTGGCGCTCCGGCTTGTAATTAAAATCTTTCGATTGCTGTATATACAGCACATATCGCTCAATGCGATAATGGGCTATTTATAAAACATTTACTGTAAACGCCAAATTAGATGCCGCGCGATGAGGATGCGCCGTAGTCGTTTTTCACTTACTGAAACAATAGCCGGAGTATATTTGTTCCCCTATTTCTAATGCTGCGCGAACTTACTCTCACCGGTCGCCATCTAATTTGGTGTTTGCAGTATCCTTTTAAACGATTGTATCAGCTGAATTTAGTTGGTTAAACACTAGCAGTATTAAATATATTTCTACCGTTGTATCGCGAAGTTTGTTCGCAGCGAAATAAGAATGTTTTTGTATGTGGAAAAAGTTGGTTCGCCATTTGTTGACGTAATGTTGGCATAATTGCCAGTAATCTTTGAAATGACTTAAGGAACCTGTACACACACCATCACAAATTTGCCTTCATATGGTCAAATCTAAATAATAACGCTCTCGATCATTTTTGGTGTCATTTACAGCGCAAAACAGTGAATGAACATGCTCCACTTTTTTTCAACAACTCCATTAGTGGGCGAAGAATTTAGTAACTTGTCTATTGTCCCAACTAGTCCTTCAAAATTGTTCTGAAGAGTTTGTAAATCCGTTTCAGCCAGACTATCTTGAAGACTATTCTTGATAGTTGCAACTTCTTTCCAATGGCATTTTAAAACCACCACAAAACTGGTTGTAACCATGTTCCCTAACATGTAAAACTCAGGTAAGATGGTTCGGGGGTACCAGAACACTGTGAAATTCTCCAGTTCAAGAGGACTTGCAAGACTTTCTTTGTACTTGCTATATATGCACAGGCGCTTAAATAACTTTATCGAATAGTTTCTACAAGACGTAACGCAAGAATTTTACTTGCAACATGCAATAAATTACACCAGTTTTTTTGAAAAAACAGCTTGCATAACACAAAATATAGCGCCAATACTAAAAATTATTGAATTTGTATGTTGAAAGTTGAAATTCTTTTAATGTACCTATCACTAGCTTCTTAATTACTTCGCCCGAACAACTTTCTAATCTTTTATCAGCTAATAACAATGATAAAGTTGCTTTAAAGAGGTCCAGTGTGCGCATTATAATGTTAACAACGGATTTTTTTTATATTTGTTGCCTCATCTACACGTAACCGCAGGTGTTTATTCTCCAAGTCTGGTTTAATCTCTTTAATATCTTCGTGTAAAGATGGTACATACGTCTGCAACGTACTCTGACTTACTAACTCACACTTAATATTATTGTATCATATACCAGGGCTGTTTCTTTTTCAACCTCCGTTCGTGCCTTAGCACGCGAGCGATGAGGGACGGGGATGCCCAGAAGGTAGCTGCGCATCTCCCCTACTATAATATCTGCCACTTGCACATCATTATATCACTTTTAGCCGAGTTGCAAGCACGTGCATATGGCTGTTACAGTTGATTTTCCCGCCAAGCTACGTCGATTCCTTCAAGCAGAAGGGAATAGTACAGATTAAATTTAAACACAACCGAGCCGATATTCAGGGTGAACATTGTTCAATGAGTTGCCAAGATGCTTCGAGAAAAACGGAGGTTTACCATTAGTGATTTGAGTGTGAAATTTCCTGAACTGGCTAGGAGGGCAGAGTTTCCAGAATACGAAGGAACTTCAAAACAGCATCACGGACCATCTCAACTTACTGACTGCAACAGCAACTTGTCCTGTTTTATGTGCTATCGGAGGTTGAAAAAAACAGCTCTCGTATATTACAGAAGTGGCATTCCATTGTTGTTGACTAACAAGAGGAAATAGCCAATTAGCCACTTTCAGCATAAAAATTCGAAATAAAATTCTTTCTACGGTAATAGGCCACTCTTTTATATTGGTACTGTGCACTGTTTACATGTCACCTGGAGTCTCTTTGCCCCAGTACAAGAGCGGTTTATCGCGAACTAAACATATTATTTTTGTACCATTGTATTTTTGAAGTCTGTCAATTCATGGATGAACTTATGTAATTGACCTCTAAATAATCGGCTTTTAATCTAAAAAACGTTCAAAACAATTAATTAGCAACACTAAAACACTGGTATCTAACAGTACAGTACACCACTAACAGATATTTAACAACAATTATGAACAAAGACTCTTGATTCACTATTTGTCATGCGCATGTGCTCGCACATATTTGGAGACTGTAGAAAAGAGAAATCCGGCATGCTTAATAATAGCATTAATTTAATCGCAATGAATAGCTGATAATTGCCTCAAAACGTCTTGCCAACTGAACAACGGGAATTACTTGGAAATTTATACAGAATTCATAAAATTGTAAAAGTTTCAAGCAAAACGAGTATAATTGTTACTTTAGTTTCAGCATACCAGAATTTTACAAACACGTACTTATAGGTATGCAACTACTTCACAAAGTTATTATTTAGATAAAATCTTTGTTCTTTAAGTACCTTTGCCAGAATACCACATATTCTATAGTATCGTTCCTTCAAATCTTCTACTGATCGTTTAATAAATTTTTCCGTATCATACCTATCTGCCATTATAATAAAACGTATATCAAATCGTTTAGCTAGATCCATTAAATGATCCGTCTCTTCTTTGGACCAACCTTCCGCTTTTAAGTGTTGGTTATATTCATTTTCAGTATACGATGGTATATCTAACTTCTGTAATAATATAAATGTCATGTTTTTGCATACATACTTACTAATTTTAATTTAGATATTAGCAGTCATTTTACTCAATGTCCTATATTACCTTGTTAAATTTTGCAAAGGGATATTCTTTTGGCTCATCTGATGGTCTTCGCCAATGGTAAAATACAGCACTATCAGCTCTGGCTGGGTTAGTAAATGGCATCCATTCCCATTTCCTTGGACGTCGCATGCCAAGTTTAATTTTTGTTTGTTTGTAGCCATTGCTTGTATCCGATGGAAATAAAGGTGGTGCATCCTTATTGTCATTATAAAGTAATGCAAAAACTTCTCTGTGCATACCTTCTGGTCGTTTAGGCATTTTTTGTGTCGTAGAAGTGCGCTTCTTTTGTCCTATTATTGTCTCCCGTGATACTTCTGGAGCTGCAGGTTGTTCTAACTCCATAATATCGCGTACATCGGCCATCGTGCGTGAGCTAGATCTAAAATTATTATTTCACTACCTATACTTACAATTATCTAATATATATGATACATACTTAACAAACAGCAGGTTAAAATTAACTTATTCTTCCTTTTTTACAGCAACTAGTATTGCTTTTTGTGGCACCCACCAGTAAACAATATTCTATTCACTTCACACAATTAGAAATATTAGTGACACCGTTCATACACCAATATTGATATTATTTTATACAGGTTATCTACAAGCTGCAGGTTATGTATAGTGTCTGTACAACTAAAAATTCTTTTTTAGAAATAAGGCTTTGCTTGATAGAAATACAAAATGGGTAGCCTCTTTATTTATATTGACATATGTCAATTATTACACACATTTATTATATATTTGATCTCATATACATAACCACAGTACCACACAACAAAAACAGTATATAACAAAAAATAAAATATTAATGTATTGTAAGTTAATGTAATAGGAATATAGTAAGCAACCAGTTATACATCAGTACCTTTGCTATAACATAGTTGTTGCTATAGAGAGCAAAAGTATTTTTTATAGCAAATATTCTTTCATAATTTATTCTGAATTTTTATTCGTACATCAATTCCAAATTAAATATATTTTATTGAAAAGTAGATAAGCGAGCTATTCTTGCAATAATTTCGAAAAAGATCTTCGGTCATTTGCAAATATAACCGGTTATGTTAATAGAATTCTAGTGCTACCTTTTACGTACAAATCTAAATTATTTCTATACATAATAACAATAATGCAACACATCTTTAACGGAAATTAATTGGTTACATAATTCACTTGATATTTTTTATTTTTTTATTTCTCTCTTCTGTATCTTTCTAATTTTTAAATTATCACATTTTTTCTGAAGTGTTTCATCATTTAAATCGTAATTTCTTTACTATACGGAAATTCTAAATAATTATTGTGCGATTGTCTGTTTCTTCTAATACACTAATTGTAGTATGTAAAAGTACATCGTAAAAAAATATCTTAAATAAATCTCCTGCGTTTTATGTTTCGACTTCATGTTCATAATGGAATTGTCGCCTTGGTCCTTGTTGTCTTTCCCACACTTGATTTAACGGTGCAAATTCGGTATGCACATACTTCTTCATTTGCGAAATTTGTAGAAATTTCTAATAATTTTATAAAACTTTCATCTGAACAATGATTTTAACGAATGTAATTACATTATTAATAGCTGTTACGACAATTTCAATATTTGCTAACAATATTTATTCCGTTAAATAAATCATGTCAAAGTACCAAAGAATCAAGAAATGGAAATTTTAATTTTGTTGTATAATATTCTAGCCTAATGTTTACTGGTTCAAATAAGCCTTTACATTCTATAGTGTCCTCTATGTTATTTGTTTTACTTATACTACACACTAGTGTTTCTCCCTAGCTTCCACATTTCTTATATTTTCCTAGATTTGAATTTGTACAAGTTCCTTGCCATTCCTGTCTCGTTAATTAATATTTCCTTTAGTTTTTTTTTTATTTTAGTTTTATTTTGTTATAACAAAAATCTGCTTTTCTGGTGTATTTTGGTTTTCGTTATTTGACTATGTTTGTTGTATTTTATACACTTCCGAATTAATTTTTTCTAACTCCACTCATACAAAACATACTTTTATCCAAGGCAACCCCAAATATTTAGAGTAAATGCTTTAGGGCAGTTGAATTCCACTAATTCTCAACAGATGTGGTATTGTAATAACACGAAATGTATTTTATTTCATAGTAAACTTAAATACAAATGGCGTTGTTTTAAATGGAATTTAACTTATGAACACATATTAGGAATTATTGGGTGGTTTTAATGATTAGGTTGGCAAACTTTGGTTGTAGGTGAGCCAATTTTGTTACGGACAGTGTAATTTGAAAATTTAGTTTCTCTAATTTTTCCTCTACATAGTATTAGAACCTATAAGGAGTATTTGTTCAGAATATTGACTTTAAGAAACTTATGTATACATCTAAAATTCTTCAGATTGCCTTCAAACGTATATTTGAGTTTTTTGCTAACATTTGTCTGTTCATTTTACTAGAAATAATAATCATCACCAGTGTAATGCAGAACATCTTTCTTTCAGGAGATCCTAAATTTTATTCTCAAGTGCCCAAGCAGGTTTAGAGTGCATGAAGTTAAACTGTATTTACTAGAATTTAATTGTTATTTCCTGGAGAATTATTTCGTAATATAGTTTTCCCTTGGTTTGAAAAGATAATGATGACAAAAATTGATGCACTGATACGTGCAATTACAATCATTATGCAGTCAGAAGAAGACAAAACAGGCGGTAGTCATAAAACCTAGACCCAAGCGATTGTTCGATTCTTCTTTATTTATTCTTGCAGATAGGAATAGTAATAAATTTGAGGATGAGAGAATAAGCGGGAATTAACAGTTTTTTCTTATTCCTTTCTGTAGGCAATTACAACAATACTATATGTTATTGGTAGTGTATAAAGAAATATGTTTCGAATCGTTTGAAAAGCACTTTATTGATCAATTTTTTGTTTATTATAGACGAATATGAGAATTACCCAATAGCAAAATGTTTAGAATACAATTTATGTGTCATGTGCTTTATGTCTATGTATACTTACCATGCGTATCAGACGCCGCTTCAACGGAAACCAACGAATGAATGAACTCTTTACATGAGCAGTAGAACAGGTGAAGGTAACTCAAAGACGTGGTAAATCGAAAGGTTGGTTCTCGCGACGTTTAAACGTCAACATGGCCACGGCACCAGTTCGCTAACGGCCGTGGTATAACGCGTGTGTTAATTATCGCTCGCTGCTGCAACACTTCGTGGTATACAATACAAAGAAGTAAATTCAATATCAATTTCAGTTTATCAACGTATTATCAATTTTTAGCCATAGTTTATTATATTTTAATCTTTAACACATACTTATGCATGTAACTATAGGTGTTACTGTGCGCGTTTGTAAGTATAATATCAATTGCGATGTCTTACAACGCATTACATCATTAGATATGCGCTAGAGGTACAGTGGATTATAATAACACCATAGACGCAGTTATCTAATATGTAAAGAAATGTTTGTATATAATTGTTCTGGGTAATTATTGCAGAGGAACTAAGATTTATTTTTAGCATAGTTACTGCCAATGCTGTTCATTTTTAAAATGCCTAAAATTATCATTCCATCAGGTAACTCAATAGTGCGTAATAGTGCGTATACGTATCTAAAATTTTCAATATTTTAGATTTTGTGCGTAAAAAATTAACCGTTCTAATGTTACGCTGCAGTTGTTCGATTCAATGAGTCATATTACTTGACCGTAACGTGCGTTTTAAAGCGAATTATTTCGTATAAATATCTAGGATGAAGTATTTACAAACACGAATACAGTACGATGTGTACAGTTAAGAAATTGTGTTAAATGTTGCGCTAATTTACGCTTAGATACGTGTTATCTCCAGGAGATTTCAACGTTAGGTAAAGCTACGCGTCCAAAAATATTTATTTCTTTCAGATGCGACTATTATCCTATTGTGCTAGAAAACAGGAGTTAGGTGCGGTATTGTAGGATGACATAGTTAAACTCATAAATTTTTAAGAAGTATATATCTGGACTAAAGGAAGAAAAACCTTGAAATAATAAGATCAATTTTGTTATATAGCAGAAATGATGTTGCTGTAACAAACTTCTTAATTAAATTAACCATTCTCTACCCTTCATATAGCAGTTTGGCTTGTACAAACAGATTTTGTTCGAGGAACGCATTTGTTTGGTTAAGACGTAAATTACAAAAATTTTTCACTAATACCTGGGTGTTATGATAACGGAATATGATAATGGTTAAAGAGAAATAAAAATAGAATAAGATGGAAAATAAAAAATGTTCTATTCGATTAAAAAGTTGAACGAAATTAACTATAAAATGACTGTTGATATATAGCATCTACCAAGTACACAGTTTAAAAGTTTTGTCAGATTAACTACAATATTTAGTTTCAAGAAATCCACAAGTAATTTCAGTTGATCAAACTTATTGGGCATGTATCTAATGAATAAATTTTAAGTTATGCGAGGGTGATTTGATAACAGAGTAACTTTCCAAAAGTTGCCCACAATTTTGTTATGAAGAGCGCTGCCTTCAGACAAGTTTTACAAGTTTACTATCAAAATTTCACTCAAACCTGTCGCATATAGTTTTACAATCGTTTAAATTATTTGTTATGTTTAAGTTAATATGGATAAAAAAGAATTCCATGTGTTGTAGTATATATATAATTGTTTATTTCTGAAGTGTTAAATTGCAGTTGTTACTAGTGCATCTATTTAATCTTAATGTATTGCAATGTTGCTGTTACAAAACAATTAAATTAGAACAGACAATATACAACTCAATATACAACTCAATATACAACACCCAACTATTGCAAGAGTTTCGGAAATGGACAATAAAAGACAGGATTTCCAAAAACAAAACACTTACTAACTAAAATACAATTGTTTGTCATGAATTTTCAGACAGTTCCAAATTTGTGTAAAAAACAGTAACATTTATGGCGCAACTACAAAAGGATATGACAAAATTTCTAGAAGTTCGTCAACGTGCTTGCCCGTATATGCTCAAAATTGTAAAGAATTACACGTTGCATGTAGAATACTAGAATTTTTCAGATACATTCATGAAATTTCACAACTACGTTTTACTGTGAAGTCCGATTTCATACTTTAAGAATTATATTTCAGATTATAGATATTATGTATATGGGTTTAATATCTAAACAAGAAATTACTTGTACACATACGCGACAATAAAAATTATTTTTACTGTTGTTATCAATATCTAATTAATTCGTTGTTTACAGCTTTTAGTTTATCTGATAGCTTTTCATTTTGCACTAAAATTTTCAATTTAAAAATTAATGTACTTTCTAGATGTTTCTTCTACAATTCAACTAAGAAAGCAAAGTTCCTTTTTTAAATGTATATGTTTTAGTTTTAACCTTCGGAAAAAGCTTTTTTTTATTTGGAAAAAGTATTGCTGACTAAAATTAATTAAAAAAATTGCTATAATCCCCAATTAGAAATATAAAAAAGAGTAGATACATATACGCACAAATGAGATCAATAACATTAACTTTCCATTAAACAAAACTTGTACGTCTTAGATTAGAATTGCTTATTCTGACTTTCACTGTTTGAATTCTTTGAATTTAAGTACGCTGCAATATCATTGAGATAATGTTATAAGCAGTCTTCAATATGCAGTAATTACGATTTAAAAAAAATATTCAGATTTGTTCCTTAATAACCGTATCTTTGCATTTGACCTGTTCTAATTTTTCGTAAATGAAGAGATTTACTTAATATAAATAAGATTTATGTATTAAAATTTATTAATTTGAATTGTATTAACTTTCCTAATATACTTTATTCTTGTAGATGATTGTTCTTTTATACGAACAAATACACCCATAGCAGTGTTACCGATGTGAATATGTGTAATTATACGAATTAAACGAAATTTATCATAAAGTGTGCTAGTCGGACATTGTGCTATTGTGTAGAACAAGAAATTAATAATAGTAGAAGGTAACAACTCGCGAAACCAGAACGACAACAAAAGAAGAAGCGCTCTGCGGAGAAAATTCGTGCGGAAAAAATGTTGCAAAATTCATACAAATCGATGTACCGACCTAATTTTTACGAGAGTACGTGCCTGCGGTGCAACGACACCGTTTATCAAGTGGACCGCGTTGGACCGTTAAAAGATTTCACATTCTTTCACAGTGGCTGTTTTAAGTGCGCCACCTGCGGTACTAAACTTACCCTTAAAACTTATTACAATAATCAGCATCGGCAAGAAGACAAAGAGGTGTACTGTAGCAGTCATGTACCGAAAATAGGGCCTGGTCATCTAGATGGTAGCTCCGTTGGCATTAGATCCGCACTGAATGTACCTAAATCTTCGAATTTTGTTAATGAGCAGATAAGAGGTCCCGGACGAGGTTCCTTTGATGTAGAAGGTAATTATAGTGTACATAAACAAAAATTAACTGTTCAAACAGTTAGGAGCACTTATTTGTATATTCAAAACTTTTTATATGAGCATTATAGATTGATTGATTACTGAATTTCTGAAAAATTGGTTTTAACAAATTCATGTAAATAAAAAGATCTTTATCCATTTTTCTTAAATATACATTGCGCGTAGATACACAGTAAAAACTTACAGCAACATTTCAAATAATCTCTACGCCAGGATGTTATTGTAAATTTGCAAATACCTAGAAAGTGATGCTATAAAATTACATTTTGAAAATCACAGCATTTTGATGTAAATGTCCAGAAACATCATTAATGCTTTTCATCGATTAATATTCCTGTATAATTATCACACGGCTGTAGACGCAATACTGCGTAAAATAGCTGATCAGCATTCCATAAAATGTATACTTAGCAACAGAAATATTTTCTAGTTACAGCCGTGTGGTTGTGTTTGTACAGGACGTTTTGCTGTTTATACCGTGAACTTTTCTGTGAAAGTTTAATACAGGCAGCAAACGTCATTGTGAAATACATCCCATATATTGTCAAAAGATATCTCTGCAACAAACAACAGCAAACTCGTCACTTAATATATTGTTTGATAATAATCACGCTACTTCAAAAATTAGCTGACGTACAGATCATGCCTTCAATTAAATTTTCATTTAGAGTGATGAGATCTATGATCTTTATTTATATTTGGAAACACTGTGGAATTTACATGGTGTAGATCTGGCTTTACATGAGATTTTATGTTAGCAGTTGATGAAATATATACCAATCTCTATCAACGTATACGACCATGCTTTAGTACATTTTCAAATTATCGTATGATACTAGACTATACTAAGAACAAATCCGATAAGCCTGTTTTACTTGATTAGTAAAAATTAACATATACTTTGTATAAATGTATGAATACTGTCAATGTAGTAGCGTATATTAACCACTGGTACTCTAACATCAGATAAAGAAAGTTCTTTATCAGCTAATATTAGGTTACCAAGCACCATATTTTTCAATACACCACAATCTTCAAGACTTTCTTTATCTGATGAAATAAAGTATCGGTGTTTAATTTATGTTTCTATACCATTTAGAGTTGCGTTAACAAACTCTTAACCGTATTCATATATTTATACGAAATGCATATATTTCATCAACTGGTAACATAAACTCTCATACACAACCACATTCCCAGGATGTAAGTTCAACTGAAATTCTATTTCATTAATGTAATTAACAGTTGATTTTCTTTAGGTATATTTACTACGGTTCTACCTAGATATGTTTTAAAGTTAAGCAAATGAGTAGGGATTCTAATAATAATTGTAATGAATTTCATAATTTTACGTAACGGACAACATAATGCTGCTTACGGTCGCAAAGCAGCACAGTAAAGAAGAAGAATTTACAGAAATAAGCTAGCTTCAACACGTGTCTTTGTTTTGTTTAGAAACTTTTCCAGTGTTTCCATAATATTTACTGAGGTCATCACTTTTCTTATCCATTGAGGGCATGGTGGTTTAAAATTTTAAACATTATGATATAATATACACAGGTTTTTAGTCATCAGTTCCCTGGTTTTGTAGTTACGCATGAACAGCTGATTACGCAAATTCATGGCTGTATTAACAGATTTCGTCTAACGGAGACAATACTTCATAAACCCGGAGGCAAGGCATCTAAAGAAAGTAAATGTATTGAATGAATGGGAATGAACGGGCGGAATGTATTGAAGATGTTCGACATTGAATGGAAAACTCACCAAAGAAATCAGGGAGACAGATATTAATTGGGATAGAGATTCTAATGTAGGAACATTGAAGTTAATTTTACTTAATAAGTAAGAGCGGTCGATGTTGTTATTTCCAATCCATACAGAAATTTGACATTTAACATATCACGTCTCTTATGCAATGACACGAAGCTAAATCTTGATAGCATACAATTGCAGTTTGATCCTTTACTTGGGTGAATACCATAAGTCTTCAAAATTAGAAACTTTAAAAAGCATTTTTGAATGATTTCAATACTGTTTACATATGTGATAAATATTCCACTTTGGACCTTATAAATGTGAAGTATAATAGACTCAAGCAATTGATGCTCTAGAAATCACGACAGTTACTATATAAAATCCATTCAGTTTTTATGCAATTGCCACAGTTGAATTTATGTGATCGGTGAAAGTAACTCTATTATCAAAGAGAACACTTAGATCTTTAACACTTTGAACCTGCAGTGTATGAAACCACTCTACACTTATCAACATTCACTTTGAGATCTAGGGCAGTCTCCTCTGGACGTTATGGAAAGCTTGCAAAAATAAAATGTTCACTGCTGATTATACTGGTGGTATCATTGATAAAAAGCAGGAACAAAACTGCACAAAAATTTGAGCCCTACTGCAATCCAGAAATTGCTTCCTTGCAAACAAACAGGTTCTGAAAGGTGCTAATAATGTTGATGATCTACTTTATCAAAGGCATTTGGAAGTCAGTGCACAGAGTATCCACTTGCCCCCGGTTATCTAAACACTCAGATACGTACTACGTAAGTAAGTAAGTAAGGTGACTAGGTCGTTCAGTCATGAAGCCACGTTGACCTGGAGAGATATAGGGTCTGATGACGTACATGTAATCCATACTGTGGATTGGATTGGCTGAATTGCATAAAATAGAAATTGGTCTATAGTTTCTAACCCCCTCCGGGTTTGCTCCTTTCAAAACTGGGCACACACAGTTTTCCATACCATTGGTGCTGCAAACCTTTTTTTAAAATTTGGTTAAAGAAGTGGTTATTTGACGCCACGCTTAATCATGTAAAAATTCATTAAAGATGTAAAAACTCTTTGAAAATACAAATCAATAATAACATGTAAAAATATTTTCTAAGTGTGAAGCTGATACTTAATGAATGCATTATTACAATATTGAAATGTTCAGTCGCAAAATTATGCAGGAAGAAACTAGATTGCCATGTAAATATTATAATACTGTCTGTAGTGTTTACTATACACATTGCGAAGATGGCAATTATTTCTGCACGTTCGTGTATGTATATAAACTAGATGGAAATATATTTACATGAGGACCTAATTCTTTTTGCACGTCATGTCGTTTGAAACTGTCACATTTAAATTTACAAATATGGACAAAGCATATTGTTTGAATTTTTGTTGTAATATCGATATACTTTCCAGTGAAAATTAATTGAAAAATTGTATGTTTATATGTTATTTGTTAGTTAATAGTAATACGACATTGAAACCACATTTCTATTATAATACAAACAACACACAATACTTTACACAACTAATTTCTTGGAATGTCGACGTGAAAGATAATTTCACGCGACTTTTAATGATTTTGGTACAAATCACCTTTAGTGACTGTTGTATCATTACACTTTAGAACTCTTGTGTATTATATTTCTCAAAGATTCAACTTATTCCTATCTTACCAAATGGTAAGTTTTCCATATACATTAAAATCAACTCAGTACGCAGTAATGTTTGGATTGTCGATTATCCAACCTGTCAAAGTACTTATCAAACCTGCCAATTTCTTAGATATTGCTTATTTTTAGGTGTTATTTGAAATGTCGGTAAATTTAATGAAAAAATACAGAATAGAAATTATGTTAATTGTTCGTGAAAATTATAAAATACATAGAGCAGAGGTTGCCATTTTTAATCAACGGTATCTAAATAAAAATGTAATGCATACGATAATGAAGAGAGTTTAATATAAATTTAATACTTCAGGCTCTGTAGAAAATGAAGCCGTACGTTAATTGGCTTACTTCGGAAGACAATCAAAACTAGGTAATACAGACTGTCGTCATAACTCCGCAAATTAGCATCTGAGAAATAACACAAGCTAATGAGATTTGTCGTACATCAACCTGGAGAATATTAACGAAAGATAATTTAAAGCCGTACAAGTCAAAATTTGTGCACACTCTAAAAGATGAAGATTTTAAAAATCGCCTAGATTACAGTTTCTAATTTTAAATGCAATTAGGAAGAGGCTGATCATTTGCTAAATATATTTTCGTTAGGGATAGAGCAATATTCGCATACAACGGAATAACAAGGTCTTAAAATTGTAGAATTCGTACTTCGTTGCTGAAACTCATGGTTAATATTACTTTAAAACCAATGTCTGGTGTGGAATATTTTACAGTTAAACTATTGACCCTTATTTTCTAGAGGGTGGTTAAATTCCGAAAAATATTTAATTTGTTTTTCAAAATTAGTTACTTAATCAAATTGAGTTATGTTGTATCTATGGGTGTATTGTAATAAAACTATTGATCTTTATTTAATACGTGTACTCCAACTTGGATAGTCTATATGTATAACAAACAGCGTAATTGTACAATATAAGTGTAACGTACGTAAAAGAGGGATGTGATGCAATGTCTAGGATATATATATCTAACGTATTCTAGAACTCATTGTTCCATTATTACCAACTTAACTCTAGATATGACTATTACAAGTTGTCATATCAACATGAATATAACAAGTTGCACAGGAAAATATTGCTTCAATCTGACCCCGTGTGACATTTTGCTACGGGAATATCCTAAAAATTAAGTTTACAAACACCGACCATTTAGAAATATTGATAATTTGAAAGGTACTTGTAGTCAACAAGAAGACAATGCATTTCGAAATATAATAGCACTAGGTCCAATTTAAACCTTTTGTTTGGTATATTTTGTACATATATAGTTTAATATATCTAATTGCGTTATTATCTAGATTTATTTAAAATTTGGGCCAAATTTTTCTTTCTTTTCGGAAAAAAAAAACTGTTATTTTGATTTTTATTGTTTCTATGCCATTTATTCTAAACAAATAGTGTCCGTCAGATTTGATTTGAGCTTGTTCAGTTTTCAGCACAAAGTAATATAATCATATTTTTAAACGGAAATCAAAATCCATTCGGTGTGAATTGTAGTGGCCGCTCTATTTTAGAATTATATCTATGTTAGATATATTACCTTATTTACTTGAAAGCACTGTACATTTCAGCGTTCATATAAAAAAGCATAAAAATATGTAAAGAAAATAATCATGTAAAAATAATTTCATGATATAAAAATGTATTTGTAGTTTTATTATTAATGCTAAGACTTTTTATTATTGATTCTGTAAAAGTTCATTTCAGTATGTAGTAACACATAAATTATGAATTTTCGCATTTGTTAATATGTAGTTTTTCCATTACATGATCAATTAATTAACATTACAGTGCTGATCATGTAAATCGAGGGTGAATTTACAGCGATATATTTTAGTACACACACTACGTACACTTCTACTGCATTTTCAATAAGTTTTATATTTTGTTTTGATATGTGATGATAAATGCTAACAAAATCATTAATTTGGTTGACCACAAAGGACAAAAAACATAAAAAAGCCAAATGCCGTGTTCAAAATAATTAGTAAATTAATTTTTTTATAATAAAGAAAGATAACTTAAATATATATAAATCTGATTTTTATATGAAATTAGAAACTCAATATGGACAGTTGAACGGTCCCAATAATGATAAAAAAGCTAAGAGTTAAGGAAATTTTGCTGCCTACGAAATCTGAAGTTTTAGGTATTGCGATATTAGACGTTTCTGTTGTTTAATAGTGTAGTTATTACGTCACGGTAACTCGTATCGTTTGGCGCTTACTCTATTAGGTTAAAGAATTTTGTTTTGTCGACTATGTAATAAATGTTTAGTTTATTGGATAGATCGAAATTTGTATGGGCGCTTAATACGTGGGTATGTTTTCCAACTTGATTACGACATATTCGTTTGCCGGTGGGTGATTCTCACCTAGCGATGTTTTGTCAGCAAAACGATCCTTTATATTGACCTTGTGACTATTTCTGAGTGGAAGCACAAAAGAAACGCGTGAAAAAGTATGAATAGTGAGGTGAGGATATTTTTCCTCAAGTATATCGTAATAGAAGAATACATTCATATCTATATAGTTGCTTTTTCTGTAGCTGGCTTATTGGGCTTCTTTGGACAAATCTCCTCGCTTTTAAAGAAAGTTTAATGATGATAAATTGTAGATAGATAATATAATATAATATGAGCAATCCGCAAACTAACCTCCGTTTGGCTATTAATCCAGCGCTGATACAGACAAATGTGCACATTTACGTGTATGTTGAAGTTACAACCATCTTAAACACTGTACTCCCAACCATTTCCTCGAGTGTATGCTGGGTAATATTCAAAGGAACTGTATTTCACGAAAATGATTTTATTATTGACATAATGCAGCCCATCAGAAGTTCTTTGCGATCGAAAACAAAACGCCGGTGAGGCAACCTCAAACCGAAAATCAAGTACTTCTGTAGAATTATATCACTCCTTTTTGGTACTACGTTTATCCGCAACTCTTAAAAAAACAGTGAATTTCATCTTAAAATATGAAACCGCTACAATTTAGCTAAAGCTGGTTATAAAAATGATCAAAACATTTTCCATTCTGGTCGAAACAAAGGTAAATACGTCTAATATCAGCTAATATCGGAAATAGGAAAACACCGTGTCTTACGCAAACTACAACTCTCCAGTTATTTTAGCTTGGTTGTTGCACCTCATTATGCAAAGCGCTGGAATTGGAAAATGTAAACGAAAATACTTTTTTCTCAAAAACAAATGAAGTTAAGTTGGATGTTTCTTTTTTCTTTCAAATTTCTGACAAAAATAAGATTTACATTATATGTTCATTTCATATAGTTCTTGACATTATAATATAGTTAAATTTTTAACCCCAAAAAACGATGAAATAACGTCATAAGTTAGCAGGTTTCGTTTTGGAGATGCATATTCAATCAAGGTTCCTTAGAGATGACACCACAGTTTAAGAACTTCTTATGTTGTCCAAAATCAAATTTATACCACCTTATTAGAATCCACTCACAGTACAATAACATTTAACATACCTAAAATTTGGAATTTTAGTAGTAAAGTCCATTTCAGAAAAGCGACAACTGATAAAATTTTTCTGAATAATTTCGCAACGTTGTGTGGCCGGTGTTTGGTGATTTTTTATAGAATTATTAGTGTGTTTATTTTAACGCCCAACAACGAAGAATGTATGTATTTAGATTAATAGTGGTTTCACATTGCAAACCTCCTATATTATGTATTTTCCAACAAAGCAAGGCAAATTTTTCTTTAAATAGCTCCGCAAGTTGCCATAACCTACATGTTGATTGATTAACAATCTTCGCATGTTGCGTGAAGTGCATACTAAACTCCCACAAAAATATGGACTGGAATAACAAGAAATAGCATTATTGGACCATTTTTTTTTATAGATGATACATTAACTAGGGCGAAGCATTTAGATCTTTTAAACCAAGAAGTTACTTGTGTTCTCCCAGAAAATGAAGAACTTCCTCAAAATCTCTTATTCCAACAAGATAGAGCACCGCCACACTATGATGGATGGATATAAGATCTTTTGAATGTAACTTTTACAAATTAATGGATTGAACGTCGGGAGTTTATTTCTGAATCTATTTCTGCGGAGACACTTAAAATCAATTGTTGATGTACGGCATCCAAATAAGAAAAAAAAAAAGAATTGAGGCAAAAAATAATAGATTAATATATTATAATTTAATAAATATGGAAATTTGGGCAAATACAGCTTAGGAAATCGTACGTTGATTAGCAAACTGTTAAGAAGTAAACTTTCAAAATCTGAAATATGGAATACTTGTTTTGTTCTAAAACATATTAATGATGCATACATTTATGTATTTTTTGAATTGTTTACAACTCTACGTACATGAATCGCATCATTTTTATCCCACTTTTGGTATTCCCCAAGGAACGAAATTAGGACGCCTCCTGTGTACTATTTAATTGAACGATGTATAAGATGTGCTCAGATGTCATAAATTGCTATTTGCTGATGATTTCTTTGCAAAATCAATTAAACATATTAGAATCAATTATGGCGTATGAAAAATAAGCTAAACTTGAATGCATGTAAATGCACTGCTGCAAGCTACACACGTAAGGGTCGTGCTGCACACCACAGTTGTTATATTGACAGTAACATTTTACTCAGGCAATCAACAGTTAAGGATCTTGGAATTATTTTCGATTTAAAACTATCCATTGACGAAGGTATCTCCAGAATAATCGGAGCTTAAAGCATTGGGATATATGGTTCGTATTCTTCACCATTGAGCCTATTATTATTCTGCTTTCATTCGTTCAAAATTGGAATATGCTTCTGTAATCTGGTTTCGTTTTTACAAACACAATTCGTATTCATTAGAAAAAGTGCAAAGATACCTTCGATTCGCTTCAAGCTCCCGTACCGGCGTAGGAAAAAAACCCAAATAAGCACAGAACTTCTTCCTTGCGTAACAGTTGCAACATTCTTTGGCCTCTCGCTCTTCTTACAAAAACGCGCCTTGATTGTCCGAACACCACAAACTTACGTTATCATTATCATCAACTCTAGGAAAATAAAATGGTAATGAATGCAATTGCCAATTATAAGAAAAATATTTTTTAAAACAAAAACTAGGTGTTTCCCTTTAAATATTAGAAAACAATAAAAACGTTCCAAATACGACATTGATGGTTGCATAAGAAAGAGGGCCTTCAAAATATGTAAAAATATGTTTCATTTAAAATAAAAAAAAATGTGTTTTCGGTTTAACCGAAAGGTTAATTGTTCATCATATGTTCCGCATGCTTTTAAACCTATGCGCGGAACTTCATTATTTTCGTTTCAGAAATTTTCCATAGTCCCATACTTTATTACAACTCTGTGTAATATATATAACAATATTTTTCATAATTTAATGACTGATTTTAATATAGTATTTATTAAAGGTTAACATTTCGAAAAATGCGTTAGCACTACACTCTTGCTCATCTAACATAAGGTATCTTTTCCAGCCTTCAACATAAAATCTCAATTGAACGGCAATTCCAATCTGCAAGCTTCGCCGCCCGGGGATCGCAATACTTCGTCACATTATAGTCCCAATTCATATCCACAAAACAATCATAGCGACTCTCCTGGGTATCAGTATGGAAGGTTCGATGCTAGTGCCTTGCACATAGCACACGCTCTACGCCAAACAGAAATTCAAAAAGCTTATCGAACGCATCGGGAAAAACCTATAGACTGCTATTTGGTAAGTAAACATGAAGTATAAGAGTAATTATTGTACATACCTATATACATATACTAGTTGTCCATATATTTATGGATATACAGGTATATTTATTGGGATCATTGTATAATCTATAAAATGCTTGGATAAATATGAATACATACGACGGCGGCCTGAGTGTTTCCGGAATCGACAAGAAGAACACGGTATAGGTGTAGATTTTTATTTTTCGATGTTGTCTCCTCGAAGATTAATACACTTTTCCAAACGGTGTTCCTGTCTCTTGAAGCCGACGGAAAAGTAGGATGTTTCGGGGTCTGCAAAATAGCCATCTGTAGCGGCGATGACCTCTTCATTTGAGGCAAATCTCTTTTCAGTGATTTTTGCAGGTTTGGAAATAGGAAAAAGTCGTTGAGAGCTAGGTCCAGTGAACATGGAGGATGAGAGGCTAATTCATAGTGCAACTCATTCAATTTGGACACAACGATGCGAGATGAATGAGTCGGTGTAAACGAGGCCGTTTCTCCTTCAATACTGCATCGAACCGGGTCAATAAATTGCTGTAGTATTGCCCCGTGATCGTCCTTCCCTTCTGCAGATAGTCGATGAGGATCAAACCTTGGGAATCCCCTGATAGCCATGACTTCTCCAGCCGATGGAACAGTCATTGCTTTCTTCGGAGTAGATTCGCCCGGAAAATTCCACTGCTTTGACTGTTACTTGGTCTCACAAGTCTCATCCACGGTTACGAAACGCATGAAGAAATCTCTTGGATCGCGTTGGATCCTGGCCAGACACTGACGGTGTGAGCATCGCGCCGAAAGCTTTTTCATGCCCAAAATTTCGTGTAGGATATAGCCACCGCGTTCTTCTGAGACACTTGTTGTCTTTGCTATCTCTTTCAGGTTCAATCGGCGATAGGCTAACACGACATTATGAATCTTGTTGACCATTTGGTAGCAGTTTTTGGGCATCCACTGCGTGGTTCGTCACTTGTGCTTGTGCGGTCACGTTTGAGCTCGCTCACCCAGAAGCTGATGGTCGAAAATGATGAAGCACATCCGCCATGAATCTCTAGCAAAATATTTCGAATTTCCTTGGCCGTTTCCCCAGCCATCAGGAATTTATCACTGAATGAAATTCGATTTTATCCATTTTTGCGAAACCGCCTAACATTCTACACAAAACACACCCTTAAACAGCAACTATTGACAATAGACTTCTGAAATTTTGGCATTTACTATAAAAAAGGTTGCCGACCAATGAATCCACTTCAACCTTCATGCACTATCTCTTGCTGATTCCGGAAACATTTCAGGTCGCGCTCGTACACATATCTAAGCCTGATAACGGCAGTTATTCGTAAAGTTTTTATGTGAAGTAAATACGAAATCAAAGCAAATATTTCGCATTGTAAATACATTAGTTATATTTCTAAATAACTAATATCTTAAAACCAAAAAATTGTTCCTTTACACTCACCATTTAGAAATGTACTTGTATTCAAACTTAACCATGCACTACACTGATTTTGTTTGAAATTTAAAGCAATATAAATATATTTTTTCAAGATACCTAATAGATATTACCAAAGGTATATATCTAGCACACACCGTTGATTTTTCATCTTTGTAACCATAAAACAGATATTTTTTTGAACGCTGTGATCCACAAGGAAATTACCAAGATCCTACACCAATATCATTGTAGTTCTTTTGTGTTTTATTACAAGAGCATTTCTTTTAAGACATCAAAAGTATGCTAGCTATTGCTCGCCAAAATTAACAGAAACCACAAAAACGGAAATTACCGTTTGATTTCACAGCATACAATTTACAGGTTAACAAAAACAATAAAACGCATATTTTACTTAATCGTGTTAATTAAACATTACATAACACAAATAGTTACAACACCGATTTGTCGTTGTAACGGATGCGTAAATTATATACGTTTACCTCATTTTATTTCTATGTGCGTTTGCTTAATCATAATTTATGTAAATAGAAGCCACATGTACAGAAGTATCAATTACAATAAATCCATTCAACTATTAAATTTTCTATTCTGGTTATTCTAGCAGTATGTCAGGCGTGTCGTCCTACTGCAGGATTAAACAGTCTTGTTAGCTTGCTGCGAATAAAACGGCATATAGCATACCATTTTTTATGACGTTATGTTAACAAAAGTATTAGCACCAATTAGTTGCTTAGAAATGTACATATGTTGAATGTAGTCCTTTCTACAAATTTTCGAGAGACACATAGCAAGGAATTTTGCAAGTGCAATTGCAAAATATGTATGTAAAAAGTTACGCGTTTGCTTAATCACCTGCAGAATCACCACGTGCTAAATAAAAGTGAGCATTCAGTTTATGATACGTTATAATATTCAATCAAAAAGATTTCTAAAAATATACTGTTATAGTTAAATGCCGGTGCCAACATTAGGGCAGCTTTTATTTCTATATTTTAACCCTTAAATTACAAATTGACTTATTAAGTAATATTGTATATAAGTGCAGCCAGCACGATACGAATTACTTAAGTCACAAATCAGCACAAAATGAGCGCAGGACGTTATCAAATATTGACAAATCGTGAAATTGATGCGATGATTACGAAATAAGAATCCCCACCATTCCCTAGTCTTAGAAATGAGACAAGCACAAAACGGTTGTTTTACGTCACAAAGCGTTCGCATAGTTAAATTTTCAAAAATCTAATATGCGGAGGTCACGTGAAATTTGCCTCCATACATTAAGCTCCAATATCTCGAGGATGAAATGAGCGCAAACTAAAAATGATCTGAAAGGGTTTAATACGCAGTGTTTAAAAGTGCTGACTGAGCCTTGTTTTTCTGTAACAAGAATCCGCAAATCTAGGAAAAAATAGTAAATAATGCTTAAGATAAAATATTTTTCTTATTATGCATAATTCCATATTATTAGTATTTAAGACCACAAATACTACTAATTTGTAGTAAAAGAGTAACTGTTTCAGTAATGCAACAGCTATATATTTATTACAAGGAATGCTGAAGTGCAAAATAAAAAATAGAATTTATTTTACCAAGAAATTTAGCAATTATTTCTGTGAGCATGGACATATATATATATATGCTTATTTCCTCTTTAATTAAAATGGCCTGTATCTTCAACTGTAACCGCTTCAATTCAGTCGACGTTTACAAAAAGAATATACTACCGTATTTCTTCTTTGTTAAATTAATTTATAATGAACAGCTGCTTAAACCTTGAATATGTATATATATATATATATATATATATATATATATGTACAACTACATTAAGTAGGTCATCAGAACGTTATAATCTCTTTTTTCCTGAGAAACTGTTTAATTTCGTAATGCATTTTTAGCGTGGGAGTAGAGGAACATGGGAGGTGCATTCAACATAAATGTAAACACAACAAGAGTGATTGTAATTTTCGTTCTAAACCTACAATGTGCAATTAAAGTAATAGAATATTAGTACTCTTTCTGTTAACAGCTACTTACAACAAAGTATTGTCGTAATAAATTATATTTAACCGAATTGGTGTCCTTGAAAGAAGATTAGCACTTGCTAAGAAATATTATAAAGTCACAAATTAAACATTCTTTTGGTGGGTTACTTTGAACAGTAGCGAGTTTTGAAATCTTAATGGAATACATAGCAAACGTGTCTATTGTTCGATAGAAAACAAATGCTAGTTAAAATTATGACATTTTCATTAATAACTTCTTTCAAAGGTCCTGAAATATTGCAATTCCAATTAACTTCTAAATATTAGTATACAAAAAGTATTCGTAAATAATTTAACGGTAACGTTACATTTTTTTTTGTATATTTAAGAACGTGAATTTATTCAATTGTTAATTTATAAAAGTTTATATTTCCATATTAGTAGTAATGATAAACTTATTTCAAGTATAAATTACTGTAAAAGAGGAAAAGTGTACCATCTTACTAAGTAAAGAGGAAATCCCCGCAACACGATGGCCATGTTATTCTGACTCTTAGCTGGCTCTAAATTCTAGTTCAACTAAATAACAGATTACACTCATCAATTTTATTCTGTTGTTTTGCAGTACGAACCTCCTATCACATCGTTAAAGCATTTATAAAAAGGGTAGCAAAAAGTGAATTTTTATTTAAAAACTAAGAATGGTACACACATGTAATGACAAATAACAAAATAAAGAAGAATGATGTTGTATAATAATGTATTCATATTCACAGTTTAAATATTTATCTGTTACCCGAAACCTCGGATCTGTTATCCGATAATTCGGATCCGAATTTGTTATTCGGCTCCTCGGATCCAGATCAGTTGTCCAAAGCTTCTGATCCGGATCCGCTATTCGAGATTTCGGATGTGAATTTATTATGTGATAACGCGGATACAGCCAAGTTCTCCGATAATCTTTTCAAGCAAGTAGTAGGCACCGTATGGTTTTGTGATAAACTGTGCTGCAATAATCAAATTATTGGGCTTTTTCCATACAACATAAATTCGATGTTCTTTTTTATTAAACATTTTCTATATTTAATAAATAATAAGACTCCTTATTGTTGTGTATTTTTGTAGATGTGAATATATACCAAATATGTGTACTACCGATAGTTATACGCATACAGCATTTCTGAAAATTTCACCATATAGCACACAGTTATAATTTTTCATAGGATTTGATATAATGAAGATACATAATACAAATGGTTGCTATATTAAGTATAGGCAATAAGGGGGAGACCTCTATTGTGCTAGAATAAATATGACTCTAAGGGACACATGAATACTGCACAACACAAATATGAAAAAAACTGACGTACAACCGAATAGGCAATTTCTATTCGACTCAAGTTTAATAATGATTGCATATAATCTAACCGCTTCATCTATTAGATCATGAACCACTTGGAGCGGTCGTTCTATTGAACTAAGAATATTTTTTCCACACGGCAGTCTCGATTAGCAGAAACAACTATGTTGGAAGCATTTAATCGATCTTAACTAGATCGCGATAACATTAAAAGCAATATTTAAAAGGGTAAGCGTTTCACAACTTTTTATAAAGTTTAATAACCTACCATTTATTTTACTTTGCTTTGGAAAAAAAAACAATATTTCTCTGTGTTATCAGTTATCAGGGAGATTATAAGTCTCATAATGTCTCATTGCCTTTCAATATTGTCTCCTAAAGGATTTGTACCTATATATTTGGTAAATCGATCTTCGAAGCCTTGACAAGATGTTGTTTTATTACCCACTATCTCGCAGTAGCGGTAACATTTTGGTCATCGTAAAATGCGTTTCCTATAAATATCTTTTTAGCTTACGGAATGAATAATAATTACAGGGGATCATATTTATAAAATAATTAAATCGTCTAAGAATTTCGAAATCAGCATTGGAAATAGCAGCCATCATAAAATACAATTTTTCTAATACGACTGTTGCTCTGATCTTTTCGGCTCTGATTCGAAGAGTGAAGTGACGAACTCAAATTTCATCCAGATATTTTACAAAGAAAACGCGTAGACTGTTTACGCAAATATTTTTTTCAACGCTATTTACTCAAAGATTCTGTTATGAATGTTATCGAAAATATTCACTTATTAAATTACTATAAGTCCAGTGGTCTCTTCTAGATTCACATATTTTACTTATTTGATGTAAGGAAGCAATATCACCTAATAACGCTGTGTTATTATATATTTTTTGTAGTGATAAATTTGGTTATTATTAATAGATGAAGTAGAGAAGCTTAAACTAATATATAGCAGTTTTCTATTACACTCAACACGTTGACAATGCAGGTATTGTAAGAATATTTTTTTGGTCTTGCATTTATGAATCGCTAACTAGGTCTAAATACCTCAGTTTCCACATCTAGTGACGTACGATTACGTGTACTACATCAGGTGAAAGATAGCGATCGTTTCCATTGCGGGCTATTCTTAAACGACAAGGTGCTAAAAAAGGGAGTCTGTGGGACGAACATGAGAACATGATGATCGTAACAACGCACCAATTTATTACTAGCACGTTAATACCTAAGAAACATATTTCCTATTTAATCAAGGAAAAATCATCCTTTTTAAATATAAACGATTGAAAAGTGAAAATGTTAGAAACAACTAACAAATAACTTTAGGTAGGAAATATTTTCTACAAAAATATTCATTACTACGAATGTACATATCCTATAATCGACTTAAAAAAGAAAAATATGAGTTCCTTTGAATCATCATGTAGGTGCACAGCCGCTTTGAACTCGGTAATATTAAGCAGATTCTCTTTATTTGCTTGATTATTCATTTACTTACGTTTACTTCCTCCACATCTGTACATTTATAGTAAAGTGACGACACTTCGTGGGTTATTTATCTCTAGCTTATATTTTCCAAGAAAAAATCAACACTAAATTAAGTTATTAGTGCGTTTTGCTATATAGGAACAGCGTACCCAACACAACGAAATCGTTGTCATACCAAAAAGTGGCTTTTATCTGAGAAGAGAACTTTTCTCCAATCTTCAACAGTCCAGTTAGTATCGGGTCCAAAGACATCTTTTTCATGGTAGCAGTGGCCAATAATTGTTTTCTCTGAAATCCGAGTGTCCTTCCTCTACCTTCTATAGGTCTCTTTCGTACTGTACAATCATAAATAATAACACCAGCGTGTGCTAGGTCTTGTAGAAGTCTCGGCTTATATTTTAGGATTTAATTTATTTTCCCCTATTAAGTAGAGCTTAATCTCCCGCAGTTGTACTTCCCTCTTTTTCATATTTTCCCTTCCTCTTTACTTCAATCGTCTGTTTCGGTTTCTTTTTTATCTCTTTATTTTCATTGCTTTAGCATATTGCATCCGTCTTAATAATTAATACAATTTGTATTTTTCTATTCTCAATTTTTATCCACCAATAAAAGTATCATTATGGTGCAAGATGGATATCCGTTCTGTCAAGTCGACTATAAATCTAGTCGACCGGACATTTATCAGTGTATGACTTCCACACCCCTGTAATGATAGTGAGAAAATTCGACTATTGTGACACGTTATAATTTTAGCATGTTCTAATTAATGCAATAAGGTACAATAGAAGAAACAACTGCACCGACATTGTATATAAAACTCTATAATTGCTACTTTCTCCATATAGCTTCTTTTCCCACCCCATTTCATATTTTCAAGTTGTGCTATACTCTTTCTTCCAAGCTTTAGGCAGCTAGCCATAATATTTAATAATTTGATATGTATTTCCAAACATTATCTCTTAAAAATTGTTTTTGCTTTTCGATTTAGTATTATATTCTTTTGTTCAAATAATGTGTTCAGAATATCCACCATTTTCCATTTGGCGATATATGAAGAACCTCTGTTGTTCCACTATTTTTATTGTATCTAAATAATATTCGAGGATGCTCGATGAATTTTGCTTTTGAAGGATAATGCATAAACAATATTCTTTAAATATAGATATGAACATTATCTGGCGGACATTTTGACACATTATTTGAAAAAGAATAAAATATTGAATTCTCATAACGTAAGCTAACTCATAATATAAATAAATTTTTTTACGACAATTTTTCGGAATACTTCAAAATAATTACATGTGGCCATATTTATAGGATTATAGACCATCTAGCCTAGGCTTTAAGTGTTGCTCTTATGGAGATAGCACTAAACATTGCCAGATATTTACCACCGGAATTGAAGGGATGAACTGATTTTGTATAAATTATGTTTAAATAAAATCTACGAGAGACAAATATAAAGAACGAAGATACATCAGTTTAATTTTTTATTATTTTTATTCATACATTATTTTAGGAGATATAAATGTATTTAGAGGTTTTCCATAGTCAAACAGTATCAAAACAATATTTACATCACATTACAAATTAATTTAACATATCAATTTGAGCGAATAATATCTTTTGTATCATGATGAATCGCATTACATCTGTCTTCGACTAAAACAAACAAATTTTAAGAAAAGTAGTGAAATAAAATACAACATATTACACTTTTAATTACATGATTAACATTATTTTCAGTAGAAACATGGTTCTACCCTATGTGATAAGGTAGGCTAGGAATTTCGTTTACTTTAAAATTTTCTTTTCGAATGGAATATGCAATTCCCTTATCATACCCCAATGTTTCGATAGTTTTTGCAATTGCTTTAGAAACCCTCATGTTTTCCACAAAATATGTTGAAAATTACCTGCTTTTCTCTCACAGCATAGTTTTGACACTGGCACCTTCTTTTAAGAGTTTCCATTTAGGAAACCTGTAATTTTACAAGTGTCACTTATTAATTAATGATTAATCTTGTTTCACTTACAGTGAGACACTATTAAAAGTTAACAAAACAAATGTATTACTTTAGATACAAAGTACGCCAAATAACTTGACAACATTTCTAGTTCCAAAAAAGGTACTTACATGTGAATCCAAGAAGTGATATATCGTAGAACTAAATAACAAGATAATACATGTTTTTGGAATTGAGATTAAATGCTATTGACGGATAGACATGAAAATGACGTTGTCGAGCAATATAAACTTTACATGAACCTGACGTCACGGAAGACAATTTCTCAACCCAACATTACATAAAATGGAGTAATGCTTCCAAAATTTTTATTGCGGTATAATTTCATACATTTTAATTTATATGACCTCGTCGTATTTGTTCTTCTATTATCTCACAACGTAAAATATATAGGCTATCCCTTGTAAAAAACAAGTTGGAATGATATCGTAAATAAAATTAAATTATTGATAACATTAAACGCAAGTAGGACAAAAATAAAAATCAACGTATTTTTTTAATAGCGCTAGCAGTTGTTATTCAAACATTGAAAAAAGGGGAGGAAAAGAGGATATATTTTAAGATTTTGCTGTATAATATTGTTTTTGGACATATGTATATAATTGTTATTTTTTTTGCACGAATAAGGTATTCTATTCTATACAACAATAAAAAAAGAGAAAGGTGATAACTGCGGTAATCCTCTAATAAGAGTAATAAATAACGTACGCTGACATTGCGACCGCCTTAGCAGAAAGAAAATTCTAAACGTTCCTGTTTGTAAATCCGTCAACGTAGGTCGGAAGGTCGGATTCGGAATTTTCGCCTACTGATTTTTTGAAACCATGTACAATTACGTAAGTGACAGCTGAACTTAAAGAAAACTAAGCTCTTAAATGATAAGAAGAAAAAAAAACTCCTAAGTAATTTATGTACAGGATGTTTTCTTATATTTTCATCAATATCGTATCTCTTTTAATATTAGTTATAGTAATATAGTAATATAAATAAATAGCAGCGAGATAGTTTAAATTACTAAAATGAAAGAAAAGAGTAGCACACGAAAATGCAAGAATTTCTTAAGCAAGAGAAAATTGCTCAAACAAATATTGCCTCAAACAATGTTGCGCGGGAAACAGTTTAGCAATAACGTGCGAATAAATATATTTACATGACATAATTTCAAATACTTTAGAAAAGTTACATAATATATATATAACCTATATTATGTAATCGCTCGATATCCATCGGGCGATAATCCCGAATGTTATTCCTCGACTCGGACTTGAAAACAAGGGTAACACGACACACTTTCCAACAACTTGGAAAAATCCCCGGTTTCAATATTAGATTGTAAATGTGATGGAGCGACCTACAAAAAACAAATCTGCAATCCCTAACAACAAAATCTGGAACGTTATCAGGACCAGCTGTCATTTTTCCCATTCAATTGACACAGAGCTTGTAAAACATCCTCTTCGCTAAATTCTTTAAGGAAAAATGAATCGAACGCGAAGGTATCGTTATTGAAATGGTTAGTAATAACGTTTGCGTCAGCCGAGATATGCGAAGCAAAGGCGTTAGTAATCTGTTCAAGAGACGAAAAGGTATTATTGTTATCTATCATAATACCTGGTATACGTGTGGAATTCACTTTAGAATTAATGTAAGGCCAGAGTCTGTTGGGGTTCGCCTGAATGGATAGGTCAATATCCCTTATATGATTATCGGAATCTCGTTTAACAGGTAATTGAACATATTTTCTGTATTCCTTAAATTTATTGTTATATAATTGTACACCCGTGTTTTTATACATTTTGAGATAATAGCGCTTAATTTTAATGTTTCTATGTGTTTCATTAGAGAACCATGGTGGAAATACATTCTTTCTTCGTACTATCTTTGGAACAGTTTTATTAAATTAATCAAGTAACAGTAGTACAGTTCATTGCAAGCACCATCAACAGAACCACAACTGATCACTGAATCCCATTGTATGTTTAGTAACAGTTCATAAAGATATATCAGATCGGCTAGGCACTTTAAAACGTTTTCCTACTACCGAGGCACAAGTAACATCAAATGCAAGAGAGGATGATGAATGTGACTGTAATAAAACACATCTAAAAGAATGCCTAGAAAATAACACCAAAATAAGAAAACGTTGTAAATACAGCTTTCTCATGGTATTAGTGAAATCAACTCACGAGAAAGACATGTGAGATATAAAACGCTAATACACGGACACGTTTCTGCCTTCCCGGGGTCATCAGCGTGGTTTCGAGCAGTTTTATGCTAACACATGTAATTCTCTCGCTTCTTCTATCGCGATACTTAACCATACGAAACAAATAAATCTTCCTGGTGCTAACTAGTACCAAAGAAAGAAACATTTGTCCGCAAAGTTAGACAGCGAAAAGAAGCGGGTACAGTTTCCCACCCTTTTCTCGAGGAACACTTAAGGATTGCTAGCCACAAGAGGGCGTTTTTGCACCAAGGCGGTGCATAGTTAGTGCCAGGAAGATTCATTTGTATCATAGGCTTAAGTATGGCGATAGAAGCAGCGAGAGAATTACATGCGTTAGCATAAAACTGCTCGAAACTAGACTGATGACGCCTTGAAGCTAGAAACATGTCCACATGTCGGTGTGTTAGCGTTTTATGTTTTTCTCATGAATTGATTTCACTAATACCATGAGAAAGCTGTATTTACAGCGTTTTCTTATCTTGGTGTGACTGTAATACTCTGGTATCACTTTAAGCTAGAGGTATCAAAACCGTAATTACTAGATACTGATTAATGTTATTGTTCTTAGATGAGATTATTTATGATAGGAGGACAAAACATAGGAAACAATTGAAGACTAAAATTTATAATCCAAATTTAATCACATTATGAAAATGTTAGATAGATTAGTTACTTACTACTAGATATGTAGCTTTTTTAACATAGAATATTTTATATGTAGTTCTTTTAGTTTGATACAATGATTGATCAGAAAAGTTCATGGAAATTTAAAGTTATGTTTGATTTAGAGTGGGATAGAGTGATTTATTGAACCCAGTTTTATATTTATGAATTTAAACCTCATTAAGATGCTTTATTAATTAACAGAAATTAATCAAAATAATGATTTTAGAAAGCAAAAGTAATTAATTTACAAATTTTCATAAAACTGGCCGAGTACCGAGTACTACGAGTCAGCTCTTGATCTCCGATCGTAATACGTCAACAAGCTTCTGTCCAAGATAATCAAGAAACTCGGAGAATCCGAGAAAAAGGGAACAACGCATGCTACACCCACGGGAACCTCAAATAAAACAAATATATATATATATATCTAAACAACTAGCAATAGATATTCAAATTTCTTAAAATCTTTATCTTAATTACGCAATCATTGAATAATTTTGTTCTTTATATATTAGGTGTCTTAGGACACTATAATTAACTTCTTTCGCTCAATAATTACTCTGCTGTCATAATCTTAAAGCAATTAAATCCGATTTCAACAATAAAACTTTTACGTATTAACTGCACTTCGTTATATAAAAGAAACCTAAGCGAATTCTAATTACTTCCTTATTTATACTTGCAACATATTTTATGTAACATACCAACGAGAAGTATGTAACGATTAGAATGAGGGGTATAGTTCTTTTAACGAACACGCTATATCCTGTCTCACAGACCTAGTAGGAATTAATAATGTGAATTTCTTGAAATTCTTCCTGTAATTTAAATGAGTAAAAATACATGCTTGTATTTATCGTAACAATGTTTTCCGGGGCCCCTTTTCAATCATTTGACGCAGACATGTTGATGAAAGTTGAGAACTACAATGCGTTGTATTACATTACATGCAATTCTACAAACAGTCTTAGTTATATCTCTAGGATAGATTGCCATTGTAATGAGCAGTCGTAGCGATTGTGTCAAGAAATGCATTTGCGTTCTGTTTCATCAGGTACTGTAGAACAGAATGTGGTAGTTTTATTTCAAGTAGAGTGAAACTCATATAAAGCGGAATTGCTTAATTCTAAAGAACGTTTCCGTCTTTTACAGTATCGTATGATTTCTCCATAGGAAAGATTTTTTCCCGTTATTGCTACACTGATAAGAGGTATAGGAATTTCATTTTGGCACAAAACTTTATATAATGGTGGATTACTCTTACAGCATTCATGTACTGAAGAACTAACATCCACTTACAAGCCATTTCTAGCAAAATAGAATTACAAATTTCCAGAAAAATCGAATTGAAGATTCAAAGCGTCTTATACGCTATAATTATTCCAATATGAAAGAAGACATTTCAGTCAATCAAATTCGTTAGTTAAATAAAAGACGGCTCGCGTGATATCTGACTAACAGTAATAGGTATACGGGTTCCGCCCATATTGATATAGTGGTAGTATAATTTCTCGAGGGTTCGGTATGTTGCCGTGTCACCATTCTCCGTTGGTAAAATGATCAATAGCGCTTCCCCTTATAATAATAATATTAATAATAATCCAGCGGTATCAACTGGCCACGAGTATTACTCATGCGCCCGTGGAGCGGCTTAAAATATTCGCCCTCTGCATTTGCCATGGAGTGAGGAAAAGTACATAAAACCTCAACTATGAGAAGCAACAGCCCCGGACTTGAAACCGGAGATCTCAAAACTGATAACGCCAAACATTAAACCATCAAGCCTATGAGGTGAGAGAGTAGAGTAGCATAAAACACTTTACACACACTATCTGTACTCTGCGGTAATGACAAGCTAAATAGTTTATAGTACCGTTAAGGCCATTTACCGCGCACAATAAGAAGTCATACTCAATATACCATACGGTTTAAGACAATACTGTACGATTAGTTGAACTTTTTTAATGATACAATTTTAAAGATGGCATAAGGAAAGATTACTGCATCTAAATTCAATCAATTGCAACAAATTGTATAGCAGTTGTGTTGTAAAAATATTTCGATATTTGCAACACTGTAAAACTGAAACACTTCGTTGTTATCCTTACCACAACATTTCACTAATATTGGACGCATGTTTCGGTTATATCATCTTCAGCGGTAAAATTGATCCAGAACTACAGTATATATTATTAAAACTACAGTGGACTGGCCGTGGTCAGGCTAGATTTAATAAAGAGTAAAGGCTAAATTTAGGAGACCTAAATCTGGATTTATTAAAATATGTTTCTTTTTATAGATGTGAACATTATGATTCTTTTCAAGTATATTTAAGAAATTTGTCAGACCTTCTGAATTTAAGATGAGCAAATGCTCATTCTATTCTTCTTATTACTAATGCCAATACTTTATAGTGTGCTTACATTTCTAATTCTTATTATATTCTATTTCCTACTGGTATTATAGACAACAGCCACGGAGAATCCGTCTAAGTTTGCAATTTTGTTCATTTCTTTGAGCTCACTTTCATGCTTGTCTAGTAAAAGAGAAATTAACGATGTTCCCTTAGTAAGATAATACATATATTACATATTATTTACGTATACATGCCTGTGTGTACTCCCTTGGTTTCAAACCAAAACTAATCTTATTTATAAATATTGTGCAAAAATATCTCGCATCTGTTAAAATATTACATAAAATCATCCACTACAATAAAACGAAATACTAATTCGAGAAAATAAGTACATTTGATATTTCTATAAAGTGTTCAGGAATTATTGTAAATTGCCATTTTTAATATAAACAATATAATAATTTGCATAAGGTTGGCATAACCAAAATATGGATCTGTTAACCGGATAAAACTTCATGGTTGTGTTTCTCAATATGGACATAGTGCACAAATGCTTTTCTTAAAATAATATTCACGCACATAGTCTACTTGGCTTTATATCTTCCCAATGAGAAATAGAATATTATATAAAGTTATTCAAAAATAAGTTCCTAGCTTGAAATGGCTATAACTTTACGAAATTTTTGGTTTTTGCAG
The DNA here is from genome assembly GCA_023509865.1 of Trypoxylus dichotomus. Lineage (NCBI taxonomy): Eukaryota > Metazoa > Arthropoda > Insecta > Coleoptera > Scarabaeidae > Trypoxylus > Trypoxylus dichotomus. The sequence continues at coordinate 48,019,447 of CM042075.1, forward strand.
AAATAAAAATGTTTGTTAGTAACAAAATGGGATTTTAGTCGTAATCGGGTTCCGCCGCATCATTAGTTTTTTTTCCCTGACGTTTTGCGAACAACTGCGATATTCAAAATTTTCAAATGTACCTTTGAAAATGCGAACCGCAGTTGTTCGCGAAACGTCAGGCACAAAAAACCTAGTGACAGGGCGGAACCCGACAACCGTTATGACTATGACAAACAGCCGTGAAGGTCTGATATACGAAATGGGATTTTGTTCTTAAAAGGAGAAACATCACCACCGTGATGTTCAATTAAAATACTCATTCTTCTAAATTATGAACGGTATTGACAAGTGATATCGATTGATTCAGTTCCTCACGAGTAGCATACCTACTACAAAATACCCTTTTTTTGAGATAACCTCATAACCAACAGCTATTCGCATTCATATCTGGTAACCTAGAAGACCAACTCTTCGGAAAATGGTTTATAATTAAACGATCGCCAAATATGTAGAGTGGAGCATTGTCTTGCATAAAAACAATATTGTCAAAATCATGATTTTGTAATACTGGTAGATACAAAGTTTAAAAATATCGCTCCTCATTTCTATTGCTTTGTTAGAAAATTTGTCGCAAACCCATTATGTGTGTTAAGACTCCATTTCATTTAAAAAGTCCCTCGTCTGTTCATTTGTCTAGATATTTATTCTGTATTTCCGCTAACATATGTAAAGCGAAAGTGATGTGAATCTGCTTATGTTGTTCTTTACATTCAAGGCGAACTTCTTAAAATTGTTGTAAAACCAGCGTTGCGCTGACTTCGTTTTCTACTAACATTGGTCTATCCGGTTGCTTTTTATAGCTAACTGTACCAATTTTCCCACATTTATGTACGAGCTTACGAAATCATTTTACTGAAGAAGAAAAGAAAATCATCATACCAACAAAAATTTTATGTATAAAAAATTTCCAATCCCTCTGAACCATAACGACATTTGTATGGAACCGAACTATTAATATGTACAAAAGAGCCCTTTCAAATTAGGAACTTACTTTTGAATAACTTCGAGGTTACAGATTCCATTGTTAAAAGGTATAGTCAAGAATAAAAATATAATTTACAAAAATATCCGTTCCCTACGTTGTTCATTTTGTGCACATTTCACTGTATTTTACTAGCGCTTGTTTATTTCTTAAAACTGCAATTAAATGTTGATCATTTCCTTTATGTATCGCGCTTCAAAGTGTACTATCTTCTAAATAAATTTGTTGCCTATATTTTGTTACTTATGGACTCATTAAACACAGACTAAACAAATGTTTTCTTAGTATAATAGTTTTCAATAGGATGGAGTATTATAAAACATTTTTATTGAAATGGTATGCTCCAAAATTCAAATATTCCAACATTCGAATGTATGCATGTTGAGTTGCTAATGTAGGTAATTATACTTTTAAGATTACAGTGCGGAATGACCATGTATGCGTATGTAGATACGAAAATATTTTCTATTAGTGGATGCATCTATAACATGACATGTTTTTCACCTCCTTGCTGATGATTACATAGTTCAAATTCTGAGCGATGAATTTTGCTTAAAGAAAGATAAAGTATAAATTTAACTACTAAATTTGTCAAAGCTACTAACTCTAGCTCTGTGAAATATTTAAGCAAAAAAATTGAGTTTGAGATTTTGGGAGAATCGAATTTGAATTGTATTTATGCCAACTTTATTTCGTTATCGCATTATACCTTTTGTGCCAACTAGAAGGCTTTTTATTTTAATACTTTGAAAATTACTTAAATAAACGCTTCCTTTGTTTACTGATTATATATGTTAGCATATTTTTAAACTTGATTGAAATAGTAGATACATCATTTATATCTACAAGCAAGTGTGAATATAGTTACTGTTAATTGACTTCCAATGTCAGTTTTAAATATGTATCTAGGTATGAATTATACAACCACGTCGTTAGTTATAAACTTTAAAAGCACTTTATTTGATATTTGTTGACTTTAAGTAATTTTGGTTGTTTACAATTTTATTACAACATGGTGTATAATTTTGAATTACAATTTCCTTTCTACTACATTTAGTTAATAATTTCTGCTAGTAGAAATCCCCTAAATTTTGTAATACATCTGTTATAACCATCTATACGTTGTAGTGTGAGAACACCCGTTATTCAATTTTGTAAGAAAATTTTGATTTGTTTTTAAACGTAGGAATAACGACTTTTTAATATAACCATGCAACATTTGCTTGTTAACTTTAAGAACTAATCTTTTTATGACCTTCTCAAGCGCAACGGAAATCTGTTGTATTAATTACGACAACTCTTTGTTTCTCATGCAGTGGCCTCTATAATGTTCGCATCAAATGGCACACATGAACACCTGAGTAAATATTTATGATGAATATGGTAGTGGTAATTATTAGTGTTATGCACAAAGTTGTCATGTAACTATGTTATTTACTAAATTTTACCTTCTCTTAAGGAAGAAGTTTTTTTTACTGAAGATATAGAAATCAAGGGAAGTTGCTAAAAACTTTACCGTAAAGGGGGAAAAAAATAGAATTGGAAGTAATTCAAAATTTGGAATATTTTTGACAGATATTTCGAAACTTCGAATGGACTTAAGAAAAATAATAAGGATTAACGAAGTGTATACAGCAGTAGCAATTTCGTTAAAATTTCAAATATGTGCGCTGTCTAAATGAGGTTGGCCCAACCATTCAAAATATGAACTTATTAGAATATTTTTAAAACACTTTAAAATATGGATTTCCAAGTATCGGCCGATTCAATCGAAATATTATTAAACTCTACACTCTATTTTGGTGCAAATTTAAGGACTTTGATAGGAATTATCATGCAAAATTATCGGGCTAATTGTATGGAATCAGGCAAGCGTAAAAGTTTTTCAAGAGCAACTTGTCATAAAGTTGTCTGAAAGCAAGAGTTCAAAATTGACAGGGTAATCTCAAACTGTTTCCATTTCTTTTTGCTTTACAAATTTACGATTCGCAAACAAGAGTTCTTAATAACAAAAGTACAGAGGAAATATAGACTTATAGCGCACAGAACTTGATTTGAAATTGGCGTTGATGATAGTAGAAGCAGAGTAATAAGAACCAAAGACCAAGCCTTTCAGACTGACTGCTTTAAAAAAGAAAAAAGTTAAATTTCCAACCATTATGATTTTATGATCCATGACAGCTAAAGGGGTGGGCAATTTACACTTTGCAGACGGCAACGTGAACGATAAAGATAGATTAATTCATCCGCATAGTAGTTCTTCTAAACAAACTAGCTTGACACAAATGTTTTTTTACCGTGGTAATGCTAACCGCTTTTGGGCGCAAAATATTCATTTCGGGAGCAATTCTGCTGGTGCTGTTATTTTTGGCCATCCAAGTCGCTCTTTATTGGATACATTGCCACTTCTTTGATACTTTTTAACATTAAAATCCACGGCTATACGGCTTAATTTCAGTAATTTAGTAATTTCTTGGTTACATTTATCGATATTGTGGTATGCCACTATTTGAGCAGCCGTTTGCGTAGATAATTCTGAACTTGCCGACATTATTTTAACGTTATTCGGAGTTTTAGAACGCTTTGCATAAATTCTTCATTATTCGCCTCTTGCAATACGAAAGCTGAATGCAGACTAAATGTTTCATTATATTAAAATGCCCCTGTAGTCCGTTTTCATATTTCATGACGGTCGTCATAAAATATATACAAAAACCTACTCTTTATCCAATCCGTCTACCTGAACGAGTCTGCTCCGCAAAAGGTGTCATTTTTGATATCTTAATGCCAGGCAGTTCATGACTTATTACGTACACACAGAATATTACAGAGGAATTATAATCTATCTCGTACTTGCAGTTTAATAATATAGATATTTAGGTATGGATAAAATAATAGTTTATTTGAAGAATTTAAAATTATGCAGGTGGGTAAACACTTATGGCCGGTAGTGTATATAGACTAATAATTTTTACATTAAATTACATTATTATTATTCTAATGCCACAACTTTCGTATTTTGACAGCATAAATCAATTAGAAAATTAATCTATAATTCTATAAATTTTATCAAAATCATAGTAATAAATCGCACTTGCCAGTAGAGATTTCCATTTATATCGATTTCTAAATGCGATATATTCTTAACATCAGTTGGATCTAGCTTGTGAGAATATTACCTAGCAAAACTTCGATTTCTATCATATACATACGCATGTGTGTGACGTTTGCACACATCAGCAATCGTTTTGTTAGATTAGATTTATTTAATTACAGATAACGTGAAAAGAAAGTGTTGGTTTGGATTTGGAAGAGTCAATGAACTTTTTTTTGTATCCAACTGCGAACATAAAATAGTGTAGAAATATGCAGATAAACAATCTTACCGTTAATTTTTTCATTTTTATTTTCATCTTATATTAACATCCAGCATTTTTAATTGATGGAAACCAAGCACTTAATTTATTTTATAATTAATAACAGAATTAATTATTTTGCGTACTAATACAAAGGATTCGCATATATAATAACTGTTAATTAATGTATACGATGCCACATAGACATATGTAATGTACATACTTCATGACAATTATGTGGTTAGTTCATAAATGAGCAAACAAATATTATATTGAACGAAAGATATCAATTTCTTGCATTTAAAACGTAGGAGGATATTGACGTTCACAAGGAATAAGCTACAACTGCTTGCTTCAAAAAATACAAAGAAATTATGGATAAATTGATTCTAAGTAGAACCACAGTTTTGATACAGGTGTCGATAAGTGTCGTGATAAGTAATGCAGTATAATTAACCTTAACACAGAACTGTTAATTAAGGGTGAGCTTGTAGTAGATCCTGAATCTATTGGTAACCATTTTAAGAATTACTTTGTTAATGCTGTTTTAGATATCACTCACATTTTTTCAACACCATTAGAGACTGTGAATTTTTTGCTTTTCAACGTTCTTTCTAACACACTGACCTTTTCTGCAAGTCCAAATTACATTCCCGCTTTCACTATCAAATCCGTTCTTGTATCTATTACATCTATTTTGTTTTTCTTTTATAGTTAATGTCTTTTGAACTCTATATTTAGGAAAGCTATTAGAAAATTACCAACCTATAAGAACGTGCAACACCTGCTTTCTATAGAATATTTGAATATTATTTTTTCAAACAGATTAATTGGTTTTATAAATCAAAACAAAATTCTAACATAATTTTAGAGAAAATCATTTTACTACATCAACATTTAATGTCTTTTATAATAACTAGAGACCGGATTATATGCAAAGTGTATATATTTTACTTTATTTATTTATATTATATTTTATCTATATGTAGATGTATTATACTTTACTTACATTAGTTAATCGACGCTAGTTAACTTTAATCAGTGTAAGACATATACAAATGGATGTAAAATATAATAAATAAATAAAATAAAATATATGCACTTTGCATATAATCCGGTCTCTAATAATAACATTATTACTTCCAAGAAAAATGTACAAAAGATCAGTCTTAGGTCCAGTGCTATTTTTTACTTTTCATCGACTTTCCACTTTTCATTAGGAATGGCTTTGCTGTTTGCGCTGACGGACATCACTATCGTTATATTTGTTATATTTCACTAGATGCCTATGGAAGCGTTTGCGCGTTCTAGCTATTAAGTGTATATTGCTGATGTGGCTTTAGTCAAATTTTGCAGCATATCCAATGCAACCTTATTTTGTTTTTAATAAAACAAATTAGATGATATACATGTTCGTCATATTATCTAGTAAATACATGTAAAGAACATTGTACCCAATACAAAAGTATGTTTACTTATTACAAAATGCCGGACTATAACAAGTTATAGAGCTTCTAGTATGCACTTTGGCCCATACACTAAAAATAAATTATCTTTGCATTCGTACTATGGGAAAGTCATGGCGCTTCATGAGGAATCAATTCTCATCATTCATTCTTACTGTTTTTCAACTCAAGGTACAATTAGGATTTAGAAATTATTATAAATAAAGGCTACTTATTATAAATCATATTACATTTACATTGTTTATTGAAAAGGAGATGACTTTCGCAATATGTCGTACTTTCTTCGATTTTTATGTTTCCGTTCGAATTGTTAATACGTCGATTCTATTTTCTCTAATGTTACCATAAACAGAGCTGACTTTTACAAACGTTTATCCACTAAGAGTTATGTGCATTTAAACTTTCTACTACTTATTAATTCGTAGATATTAAAACAACAACCGGTGTGTATAGAATCATTTACTATAACTGCTTACAAATCATTTGTTCTTGACATTCACGCAAATTCTGTGGAATTCTTTAATAACATCCATTCTCTACAGTAGTTATTAATTAATTAGTTTTCTATAGGGTTTAACTTTTCTTTAACGTTCAGTGACTTTTAAGATCGCGTAACGATGTTTATCTGAACAACCGATTTACTCTCAACATCTACTCACGAACGATAGCTTTTACCAAATATCCAACTTTTTGCAAAGGAATGAGAGCATCGAGCGCCGAATAAGGGATTTTTAGAGGTAGTTTACTATTATTTTATAGCTTCGATATAATTGAACTTCCTATTACCTAATTTTCTTCTGGGTAAAGTACAGTAGATATGTAACTACGACTGCGAGGACTGTGGGGTCATACAATAAACATAAAAATCTCAATACCACACAAATTAATTGTACGTTCGGAACACAGTGTTTCAAGAGCGCGTAGGCGCTTATTGTGTTAATTAATGACGAATGAGATGCAAAAATGAGAAACGCAGACAATACTTCAAAAATTCTTAACTTACTCTTGACAAACTATTGAGTGCTCCAAAAACTTCTGTCGACCAGATATGAACTCGCTTTCGTATTGCATATGATAATTGTGAGATATTGAAAATTCAAGGAAGGCTATCGAAACGAAGTTTAAAGAACATATAATGAACCGTTATTTTGATAAATCACAATTTTATAGTGTAGCAGAGCACATGGTGAAATCCAACCATTACAAAACCTTAAGATATTTAAAAATGTAAACTCTTTTAAAAACTAGATGTGTCCAAAATATTCGTGAAAAAGAATACAAATTTACTCCAATTGTACACATCTAGTTTGATGGACTTATTGCGGTACCTACCACAAAACACGAATTTCTAGGACCATTAAATATTTTGTAAAAAGTAGGTAATTTGAGAAATTTTAGGAGATGCGTGAGAAACATCACGTTTGTAATTTGTGTGCCTTATTTGGTGATTCAGTTGACGATGAGAAGATAAATTAACTGAATACTATAAACATTCTGCTTTGTATTAATTTTGTTAACGCTTTAGCATTTTTTAAAAATATAATTAAGTAAAGACGGAGGAAAAGTTTTAAAGCTATATCTGCATGTATGTATGTAGGTATGTCTACACTGTTATAGGAGTTCCGGAACTTTTAAAAATGACTGTATTATTGTTGTAATTACTTTTTCGAATTGTTATTGATGATAGGGTTACCATCAATATTTCTTTCTCTTGACGTGATGTTGTTGACGATGAATTTTTATTATAATTAGAGTTGTTGTTTGGGCTATTTCCATCGTTTGTAGAACTTATGTAGTCCGACGTTTCGGCAGTTCGTCTACTGTAGTCTTCAGGGCAGCACTGAGAAGGGCTGTTACTTGTCAGATTAATCATACGTTCGATGATTTTATGTGAGACAAAAAAAACATCGAACGTAGGAATATTTTCGTCAGAAATGCTATGACTGGAAAATAAAAACAATGTAAGTAATGCACATCTAACTACTGATGTTCATATCTTATTTTTTATACGTTACGTAAAATTTGAGTATTATAAGTTTATAGAAAAGGCAACTTTCACATAACTGCTAAATAGCAAATACATATCTTAGATTTTAGGTAACAGTTATTATCATAGCCAAATATGTTGCATGGTATAATTAAGTGTTTACCATGTTAGGAATTTTTCTTGTACATATCTCACTATCCAAACACGTTTCTAAAAACAGGCGTGTGAAAAAGTATTATCTAGTTTTGATGCCTTAGGCGTCTCTTTTTTGTTAACCATCTATTATGAAACATATCTAGATAGCGAAAGGAATAAGGAAAGTTTTTTGCATTTTATTGCTATCTTTCGAATATAAGATACACACAAAAATATAATGAAAATGTAAAAATAATTTCTATAGCAGTCCGACAACTTATTGCTTTATTCTTTCAATTAGATTCGCCGTGGAACAGTGTTCTTTAAAAGTTCATGTTGATATTGTGGAAGCTTATAAATTCACTGAAAATTTATAATTTTAAATTAATAATATAAATGGAAATAAATTATATTGTTTTAGGAAACGTGTGCAGAATACAGTTATAGAATTGTCTGATATATATATATACATTATTCCAGTTGTAGATTTATAACAGAAAATTAATGAACGCTAACAAATTTAGTTTTGCTAGTATTTTTATAATTGTAACCATTCAATTAACTATTTTAAAAGAAGCTACATAATTTCTATAAATTATTGGCATCCTTTGTTGGTTTTCTTTTTAGGACGTTAAGCCATTTAATTTTGTTACGCCAGCTGTTTTTTTAGCTCTGAAAAATGATCATTGCCAGTACTGTAAAATATAATATTTTTTTGTTTTATTTCTGTAAGATTAGTAAACATTGCCGGAACGATCAAATAGCTTTGTTGTTTGAGAAATACTTTCTTTTGATATTGGTTTGATGTAGTTAAAAATTTCGTTTTCGCCTTAGATTTGGGAGAAAATACTTCTTACTTATTTTTTTTTTAATGGAACAATCAGTGCATTCTTGTATTTTCGGACGCAGACTAAAAAGCTACTATTGGAAATATTAATAATTTAATTTTTATTAATAAAAGTGCCGTACAGAAAACAAAGAAAGACTACTTAATATTATAAAATTAGAATTAAGAAACACAATAATTTAGCACTGATGTGAATTAATATTAATATCAAACTACTGTTAATATTAGTAATGATAAAATTACGATTTCGTTGCATTTAAGCAACGTTTCTAAATTCCTGAAAAAAATCAGTGGCATTGATGTATCGATTAATAAAATACCTCATTGAATTCTATATTGCTAGTGATATAATACGATTGATGTTATTTGTTCTTTTAACTGTTTAAAATTATTTGTTAGTCTTTTACACAGTTCAGATATTTCAAGAGATTCCAAAGCAAACAGTCGAGAGAATGGACTGGCCTTTCTATTTCTTCGCTGTGTCCGAACTAGTGTGCGGGAAATATTTTGTTGAAATAATCACGAATATTACGAGCAAAATGTGGTGGAGCTTCATCGTGTTGAAACCAAAAATTTTCAGTTGGATGAAGTCTATTTATATTTGAAAAGCACCAGTGCAATCTCCCTCTTCAAAAAAATTTAAATAGCCATTATCGTATAAATGTTCTCTTGTGAAAACTGGTCCTATTGTGCTGTTTCCATACCTTTTGAATGTGTTTTATATGAACATCTAATAAGGGTTTTTGGTCAATCACTACCAAAGATTGTACCTGTTAACAGTACTTGCTTCGTTAGAAAAATTATTTGATTCACCAAATTCATCTATTTTCCAATAAATTTTGTCATTAATTCTCAAAAGTCTAGTCTGCGACCGAGATCATCTACAATCAACTGAAAAACAGTATGTATTTTGAAGTATTTCAGTAACGCAGATTTTAGAATTTTGTGGGCATATTTTTGGGATGCCAAATGAATTTGTTTCTATTCCTGAACTTTTAGTCAAACATTCACACTGGTGCTTTAGTGTTACTGTTTTTAGAAGTCAACTTCTTCGTACATTTTTCATTTGGCGAAATGTCTCGTATTTTTGAATTGTCCCATATACCGTACTTTTACTGATTTGATGATCTGGACATAATAATTAATTACCAAAACATAATGACCTCAATCTGACAAGTTGTAGTAAAATACTTGTGTTGTCAATGAACTGCATAGAAAACCAAGCAAACGTAGTATAATAAGAATAAAAAAAGAAACGTTAAACAACATTGAAGAGCATTAAATATCCCGCAGTTCTAAAAAACAAAAAATAAACATAAAAATATGCTATATATCGTTATAAAGAAGAGAAAAAGGCTTTCAATTATTTCAAATCCTATTTGACGTTTTATAATAAAAACTGAATGAAGGTGTTAGAACCTACAAACGGAAAGTAAAAGAAAAAATTCAAGTATCCAAATTTTGTAAAAAAATAGTACGAAAAAAGAAATTTAACATTTTTCTCTCCTTTTTCTTGAAGTAGATGTAGTTTTAAAAATTCAATAATGCTGGAGAACAATTATTTTTATTTAACCGAACTTGTATCTCTTTTAAATAAATGTACTTGTAAGTTTGCATTTGTAGCAGATACAGAATGCCTTCTTATTAGTATTACAACTGTATGTATTTAACAAAGCAAGTACATGATTTCACTCAACAATTGTGTTACTTCCGGCAGCATTCCAGGCAGCACGTTGCATTGTTACTACACACACAATACGTACTTTAAATTCTAATTGCGTTCTTAAATCTGTCGCAGCACATATGACTGATTTTGCCGACTTTTTTTCTGAGAAAAAAATGACTGTTCGCTTCGTTTTAAATGGAAACAGTTCGTTATTGTTTTCTAATTAAAGAGAACATCGTTTCCAGGCCAAATGTGTACACTCTAGAACGAACCTTCTCACCAGAAACCGACTTAATTATAAAACATTTATGCGCAACATTCCAAATGTCGGTAAGTTCATACGTCTCTTGCATAACTATTGCAGCTTTTTAATTATTTATAAATACCGTTTGAAAAAATGTTGAATTAAATTTAGGAATAGTAATGGTGGAGTCGCACAGTAATACACTTATCACGTGTTGTAGTTAATGAATAATGTAATCTATTATAATTTCAAATACTTTAACAAATTCAAATTTGGACATTCCTGAATTTCATCCCATTTTTTTGGAAAATAAAAAACAATAAAGTTGTAAATGTAACACGATTTCAATTGATGTCATTATTTGATCTTTACAGATATAAAGAAGGATACATTTGAGAAAGTACTTCTTGAGGAAATTTACTTAACTCTAGTAGTGATTAAAAGAAATTATACTAACTATACGTTAATAGGATATATTGCAGTTAGTAAATAATTTTCTTAAAATTCGATTAGGTTTAAGAAAGTGCTAGTGCACCTGGTACCGTAGTTTTCATGTATAAAACATACATAGGCATACATACATGAATACGTAGGCTTCCACGGCCTGAGTTAGTAATAAATGAACTACTTCATACATAATGTTGGATTATGTTAAGTATGAACATAGAATATAGAAAATCTGTGGATATAAGTGATGGGTATAATTTCATTTCCTAAACCAAAGGAGAGATAGACTCGATTTAACAGTCGAAAATTCTCTTTCGACCAATAAAGGTATTGCTACCCTCTTTGTTACATATACATACATATGTTTATTTCACGCTATTACCAATACCGGCGAGATGTCTAGAGAAGCGTCTACTTCTTCCATAATAATATGCCTATCGCATAAAATATTAATTCATCCCGATTGACGGCAATTAATGCGCTCACTATGAACATATTTTAAAGCATGTGCAAATCTACTCTTATAAAGAATGATACATATCTATTTTTGAGCCATGCATGGATCAGAGACCCCACTATACTTCAATTTTCATCTCAAAAATGTTAAAATAACGTCGTTTTGGTTTTAATATCTAAGTCAGCTGTATTTGTTTAAGAAATGTCGGTAGTATATAAGGCGATATCTACAGGTTGGCTACACAGACACTTAAACTTTCATTACAGATGGTATTCCGGTTTAAAAGTTAGTAATAGTCCATTTAAATTTCAGTAAGGAAATCTGACTTCACATTTATAATTTTAGTGAAATCTATTTTGGCAAAAAATACGTCGCGGAACGGATAAAATTCTACTATAATTTTACGACGTCCTATGTCCTTTGTTTGTCAAATTTTGCGAAGATATTCCTTCGTGTGTTTTGAAAATATTTAATTTATCACGTTGACGATTCTAAACGATTTTGCAACGTTGTGCGAGATGTTGCTTTCCAAGTACACGTATTTCAGTAACAATTGATACTTGGTTATATACGAGGGCGAATTACATGGTATAATTACTCTCACTTAAACACAGTATTTTGTTGTCTTTGTGTAGGACACTTCACCGCAATGTAAATATACTATTATAAACTTATAATATGATGCCTTGTGCAAGTGGTAAAAACCCGTACTAACAAAGTTTTAACGTATTCTGACACTGCTAACATATTCATAAAAACACCTATCACAAGAATAAATACACATACACAAGCCAAATAAATTACATTAGAAATGTCGCTTTTATTTATCAACTATATATTTTATAATTATATAGAATATTTGAAGACAGCATTGACCACATAACCTTAATGGAATAAATACCGTACCTATAAAAACTAGCAACTAATGTACAAGAAAATTCAATCTTATACATATAACATTTAATATCCTAGATTATTTAACAACATGTTGTATTAACGTTCTTAAATGTCATCCCAATTTTATAAATATCTTCCGCATGGAGACGATATATAGGATTAGCAGAAACTCTGTGCGCGATGGTATAACGTGCAAGAGACTCAACACATGGTCTTAAAAATTTCGTATAGGATTAGAATGTTTTCCAATTATTTTAAAGTAAATAAGTATTCGCTTTAATAAACACCTGCTGGTTCCAGTCACCATTTTGAACTGTTTTATGTATATACGTATTCGATAGGCTTATTGCATCCTTTTTACGATTACAGTAAATTTGTTTGGATTTGCGAAATTTTCAAAAAGAAAAGTAAATTTAACTTTTGAGAAGAAAGAGCAAAGCATTTACTTTTAAAAGTTATAGAAAAAAAATATGTTAAAAATAACGCTAAATAAATTTTCATAACGCAAAATAAAAATTAAGCCATATTTTTTATGTATAATTAATATAATATATAATTAAATTTTCACCTCCTGAGGGTAATAAATTGTTTAGTCAAAACTTCTAAAGGAGTAATTTACATGTTCGACGGGTACTTTCATATCGCGTTACATTTTGCAAATCTTTTAGAATTGTTGGTTGATTTTAAAACATAATATTTTTTAAATAACTCTATAAGAATAAGTTCATCTGCGACAAATCATAATAAATCCTCTTCTCCCGATCCATCTTTGGGGAAAAAAATATTTAAAGGTTCTCGGACTACTTAAGCATAATGTGACACAACACATCTTGCTGACGATAGCAACCACCCGGAAATAAATTTTGATTTACGGAATATCTTGTTGGAGCAAGTCTAAGTAATTCTAACTAGTCAATGAACCTTTAATGAAAAGCGGGCCAATTTAACGATTACAAACAATACCAGCTCATATATTATTTTTATATATAGTGGCAGTAAGATTCTTGACTCCGGAATCAGAACGCTATTTACAATTATGTTTATCGGTGGTACCATTTAAATAGAAACTGGCATCATTAAGAGGTAATTTCTCAATGCACTCTTTATGTGCGGTTTTTTTGTTTTCGCAAAGTACTATGTACATGTGTTCCAAAAACGTTTAAATTGTTAGCCAGCTGAACAGTAGACGTTTTCCCGGTTCTTCCGAACTCAGTAGACGCTCTAAAATCTTATTGTCTTTTGCGGTCGCCATTTTCAATCATAGTTGATATTTCCATATATTCCGTATCGGTTAAATTTGCCATTACTTATAATAATTGCGCACGGAAATATTCAAAAATAATTTGTCAGATACATATTAACTGACATGAATACGTAGGCTACCACGGCCAGAATCATTGATAAAGGAATTATTTCCGGAATTGAACCGTGTAATAATAGTATATAAAAGGGAAAAAATAAATAGTAGGGGAAGACAAGGAAATAGAAAAGAGATGTAGAGGACAGGAAATGAGAAAAAAGAGAAACAAGTAAATAAAAAAGGGAAATAAGAGAGAAAAAACGATGAAAAGAAATGAAAGAAAAAAATTAAGAAAAAGAGAAAAGAGAAGGAGGACAGAAACAAAGGAAAGAAAAAAGCGAGATCTCGACGTTTCACCTCCGTCGTAGGAGGCTTCTTTAGGAGAAAGAAACAGGTGATCATAGTGGCACAATAACTCGACGTGTAAACCACTTTGGAAGAAGATCACGGTAACTCGATGTGTTAACCACGCTAGTGGTGAAAACTTTCTGAAAGTAAGGTTTTTTCCTTCGTTTCTGTCCCTCTTCTCTTTTCTGTTTTTCTTTCCTTTTTCTTTCATTTCTTTCCACCGTTTTTCCCCCGTTTGCGCTTTTTTATGTATTATTTATTTATAATGACACGGTCCAATTCCGGAAACAATTCATTTGTTATTAACAAACATGAACGATGAATGATATTTATTACAGTCACGTCTGTCACGGCTTTTGTTTGTGATGTTCATTTGCACGGCAAACTGTTTCGATATTTTTAAAGCAAATATTTATTTACTTCAAATAATCAAAAACTATTCTAATTCTACTATACAACACTTTAAGGCAATGCGTTAAGTCTATATATGTTTGCATTGATCAAAGATACAATTGACTTTATTGATGCTATTGATAACGGTTCTATTTACTAACATCTTCTTCATCTTTCTTATAATGTGTCATTTGAAACTTACTGCATTTGAACAGAGCAAAGATGCTAGGCGGTGATGCCTTTTTCCAAAAGTTTCAATTGATCTATTATTTGTTAAAATCAAATCATTATTGAAATTTTTCAAGACTTTTACTATATGCATAATTTTTTTTCTGTGCACTGAAACAATGTAGTTATTATATCCAAGCAGTGTCTACAATATTTAACATGATCAAAAGCTTATTGCTTAATTTCTAATTTCAGGACAGAGATGAACAAAGACGACTAGAAATGAAACATCGGAAAGAAGAAGACGATCTATATCGGAAATTTGCTCGACAACGAGAAGAAGAAGAACGACGTATAAGAGAAGAAATAAGGGTAAGTGCCTTTATTTAACGTCAAAACGTAAAACTATAGTAAGAAAACATGTTACGAAATGTAGCATATAAATACAGCAAACTGTTGTTTTATGTATTTCTAATAATTAACGTTGATTTTCTAAGATGATCATAACTAAGTCAGTAATGTTTTAGAAAGCAGTAGTACACACTTTAAACAAGCCACAAGTCGTTGATATCAGTAACAAGATTTCACAAAATTTAACGTGTCCTAATTTCTTTTTTGTTAATGGAGTACACTATACGTCGTTAAATGTTGTAACTATTTTCTCAGATTAAATTCTCATTATATTTTTAAAAAGATGGCCATGGTACACTCGGGCACTTGAACGTTCTTCTACAATCATCCTATTAATTCGTATATATGCATATGAATTTCCCTAGGGGAGATAACAAGAGTTTATTTGTCATCAGAATTGAGAAAGGAATTCATAGAAAAGACATCTAAATATTTCCCAAAATATGTTAACGACTATAAGGCGTATGTAACAATCTGTATAGGAAAGATATAATTTTAATTAACGGTGTATATATACAATTAAACCCATTTTATTCTATGAATAAAGTTTATGCTTTCTAAAAAATGGTATTTACCTATTCCAGGTGACAAAAAACTAAAACAACAAACGAAGCCAGCAGAACGACATGGTGTTTTTCAAATAAAAAAAGTCTGTAGAACTTGTTCAAAAATGTTCGCTAATATGTGTTGACATGATTACAAGGGAGTTTCAAAAGAACTGCTAATTCCTTCTAGCATGTGTATCTTTGATGATGTTTACAATTACTGCAAACTGGTTTTCTTGGTTTTTATATTTCAAGGATGAGCAGTTAATATCCTCTGTTATAACTTTCTGTGATATTCAGCAAGTAGTTAGTAGAGATACTTCCTGTGCATTGCTTCGATTTGAATACTGCGTGTAATCATATAAACTTACGCTCACTTAAAAGGAAATTGATAGCACTACGTATTCCTGCTCCAATCGTTGACATAGTCATCTTTACACAAATCACTTACTGTATATACGATCTAATGCAAATGCCTTAATAGCTTTTGGATTCACATCAAATGATTTGGCACAGGGATCCGGATTAAGTCTGCGCTTTGTCAATATTTACACTAACAATTTCCAAATTGCTGTAGATACAAAACACAGTAAGAGGTACAGCAGAATGTATGAATGCTGTAGTAAAATCGTACCACCAAAAAGAATTTTGTATTTCCATCGAAAAGTGCAGCTCTTCAATATACAATGCATTTCCTTCAACACATTCTTAAATGCAATGCATGATAATGTACCTTTCGTAATGCAATGAAATACATATTAGGGAATTTTGGATAATACAGAATAATTATAATCCATTTATTTCACCTTGCTTTTTTAAATTACATGTATAAATACTCTAAGTGTGTGTACTTTATACCACAGATAAAAACTCAGAGCGTAGTTTAGCTTAAGAAAGGTTCTTGCCGTTCTTCCACCAAGCTTTCTAAATACGAGCAAATGCTATGTTTACTATCTTAACCTAAAATTCTGATTGCAATTACCGAAACGTACACACATCAAACGGATTTTAGATGTGTAAATTTAGTTAAATTTTCTGTAGTTGTTCTGCGAGCAGCAAGTGATACGGTTTATATTTAATATTATTTAGAAGCAGGCACTTCATCTATACAGGTAAACCATTATGACCATTATTTGAAAAGCAAAGCTGACACTCTCATTTCTGATATTTTGATTATGAATATTAGTTTGAAACTGAATTTTGTTGTAAAGATATGTGGGGATTTTAAAATTGATGCATGCAACAAGAATCGATACTTCACTTATAACCAATTAATTACACAACCCGAAAATATTCAAAATTCTTTGACACACGCGAATACCGAATATTAACCGGAGGCAACACTTTGAACTCGATTTTTTGGAATTTCGTCGAAACGAGGTCAATAAGCGCTGAAGCAGAATGAAAAGTATGTACGAAACTACGGAATTGCATAGCATAGTCTTCGTATAGCATGATAAGCAAGAGTGGTTCGGATACATTACACTCATAAACGTATTCAATGCAGATGTTTCTGCTTTCTTTAAAAATATAATTATGGTATTAGTTTGTGGTTATTTGAAAACTATATAACCCTAAATCAGCTCTAGCGCGCTATTTGTTTCTGAATAAATTGCATTTTTCCAAATAGTCAAAATAGAAATAATTTTTCAAAAAGAATCAAAAACTTTAGCTGGATTTCACTTCCTTAACCTTTTGATTTTTCTTTAAATTTAGTAAGCAAATTTGAAATTTAAGATTCTAGGTTTTTTACAGGTTAGAATATGTTTGTTATAATTCAAATGGCCCACGATAATTTGTACAATTAAATTCTTGAAATATCGAAGTGAAATATAATTTGACGTGATTTTTAATGTTTTTAGAACAAATATAGTATTACACTTTGGATTTTTGTATGTTCTAGTTCTCAAAATTTCAGCTTACACTCAACTTAATAAAAACTATGAAATACCGAGTTTTCCGCATTAAAAGAACAAAAAGTCATATCTATTTCCCATTTAATCGAGTGTCATGCAATTGAAAATACTTTTGTGGAAAAGATCGCTATCTATAATATCGTTCCCCAAAATTTCAAAACAATTCTCAGATACACTTAATAGGTTGGTGCTGTCAGTTTCCTATTTGCTCTTATTTCGCTTGCTCAGCAATTTTATACGCTGATCATCGGCGTGCTCTTAGGACCTGAGCGTGCCCGATCTCTTAAACTGCCCGTGCGTTGATGTTTCCGAATGATATTACTAACAGTCGATTTATTAACATATATTTTTTCGGATATTTGACACACTGAGTAACCTTCTTGATGAAAACCAACAATTACAGAGTGCTTTTCTAAACTTGTCGATTTTCCTCTCGGCATTTTAATAACTTTAGTCAGATTCACACAAAACAATACGCTAACACTAAAGTACGCACAAAATTACTATGTTGGGTCATAAAAGATAATAGGTTTTAACCATTTTCTAATCGATATTCTTGGAAGTTTGCCTGTACAATTAATAAACAACAAACTTCAAGGACCTAATATAAATGTCATTTATACATAAAAGCAATATACTATGTTTTAGGAGAGTTTACATTTTACTGGGTGCGAGAACTAATATAGACGGTAGTGTACATATCTTTTAAAATAGAAATTTCACACGAGTCTGCAGTGGTATGATAAATACGCGAATGCACTGTACAAAAATTTATTATAGAATATTTCTACTTTCGCACAGTCGTACAGGTACTTTGTTTACACTTAATGCCAATGTCACAAGTTTGCCGTGAGAGCAATTTCTTAATAAATTGATGCAGTCTGTGTTAGTATGTCAGCATTTGAAAAAGTCGTTTTCCATGAACCATTGCTGAATCATTCGTATTTTTATTTGCGAAAACTTTATGATATAGCAATGACAGTAAAAGGTTATATAGCAGATGGATTAAAATAGCCCGATGATGTATTCGATTATATATTTTGTACCGTCTAAAAATCATCCTTTCATTTTTAATGTCCAACTTACGATTGATATTACGCATTATACGATTATGCAATTAACTACTCTTAAACTAACGTAGAGAACTACTTAATACTGCTCTTAAATATTTTAAATTATACAATAAATTGGATTAATGCATAAGCTTTTGGTATTTAGTTTGTAGCGCAATAGTCTTTGAATTTGTAAATTTGTCCAAAAATTATGTAAATTATTAGCAATGGAGTTCAATAAAAGAATTAAGGTGTCTGAAACCGCAAGAATCATATGTACTAGAACCGTTTATATCAACATCCACCGTTTTTACTCCACATTATTACTAGTGACGAAGGTTGTGCCTTCACGTTAACTTCAAAAATAGAAACAATTGACTAGCTCTAACAAAAAGACAATTTCCCACCACAAAAGGTTGCTACTCGTCCACGTGAGCTGACGTGCATCTGATGAAACATAAACTGTGTCATGTACTATGAATAGCTGATGAATATAAACATCACTGCTAAGATTTAGTATAACAACTTCCTCATCTAAAGTCCACGGTTAGAAGATCTTAGCTTACACACCTTATATCCTGATCTCACGCCACCAGATTTCCATCATTTTCGCTCTCTATCGAATAAGCCATCAGCGACATTTGTAACCAATATAAAACATGGAGATTTCAACATTATATGTCTCTTTGTTTACTTCAACAAACCTGGCAAAGCTGGCAATAGAGGCCAATTACTAAGTCATTGGCTTTTTGAATGCTTTCATAATTAACAAATTCCTCTACCTCTCGGATCGTGAACTAACACCAATAATTTAAAATAGGTCTTGACACCGACTGGATCTTCACTTGTTCATTCTAACTACACGATTATCTTATCATTGTGTTTACAATTTTTAAGCAATGTAAATTTTTGTAAACATGTGCGTTATGGGTGTTTCATTAATTCGATTTAAAAGGCAAAGCTTTCCATAAACACAATTTTTTAAAGCAATAGTACTTCCAAACATCTCGCTTAAAGGTATTTCAAAATCTAATACATATATGGAAGTCAGTTAAATTATCTTTCAGACAGTCTATTTGGTGCAGTTAACACATAATCTAGCCTAGTACGAGGGCAACTTTGTTTCCGGAATCGATAAGAAAAACACGGTATTGGTGTGGTTTTTTTATTTTTCGATGTAGTCTCCTCGAAGGTCAATACACTTTTTCAAACAGCGCTCCACTCTCTTCAAACTGTCGGAAAAGTAGAATGTTGCGAGGTCTGCAAAATAGCCATTTGTAGCGGCGATAACCTCCTAATTTGAGGCAACTCCTTTTCCTCCCAGTGATTTGTTCTAGGACTAATTCGTAACGCAACTCATTCAATTTGGACACGACGATGCGGGATGAATGAGTTGTGATGTTACTTGATGAAATTGAAGATATCGCACAACGAAACGTTCCTTCAACATGACGTTGCTCCAGGCCATACATACACTAGGGTGACAGAATAAAATAGACACCTACTAATTAAAAAAAGATTCTATTCTCGTTATATATACAAAATATTTTAAAATTTTTAAATTAGATTAATATTTTGTCGATCCACTTTTACTTGCGTGAAATGCTGCGAGTCGTCGTGGCATAGAATCTATTAAATGATTAATGGTGTCTTCTGGAATATTTAACCACTCTTCTGTAACAGCTGCTACGAGTTCTTCCTTATTGCTGGGTTTTCGGGGTCGTTTCGCCATATTTGTCTGGATTATATGCCAAACATTCTCTATCGGATTCATGTCTGGTGATTGGCATGGCCATGGTAAAATCCGAATCCCCTGTTCCTCTTTCCATGTGGTTGTTGTTCTTGCTTTGTGGCAGGGTGTTCCATCCTCCATAAAAGTGATGTCTTCTTTAGATAAAATGGCGTTGTCGAATATCGGTAGTAGTTCTTCTGTTAATATTTGGATATATTTTGCCGCATTTATATTTCCGTCGCAGATTACTAATTGCCATCGTCCACCATACCATATCGCGCCCCACACCATGATGTTCACAGCGCCGTATTTCACCGTCTGATGCAAAAATTTGTCGTCTAGTTGCTGTGACGAACGTCTCCATACCCACGTACGACCACTATCACTAAATTGGCAGTATCTGCTTTCGTCTGAAAAAATGACAGACCGCCAAAACTCTTTGGGCTTCGTTCGCATTTAGATTGCGCATTCGGCGACGTTTTTGAAAAGCTGTAAGGAGAGGTTTTTTCTTTGCCACCCTTTTATACATCCCCACACGGTGCGCTGACTTTTCTGTGAAGTTGGCGCAAGCTTAGCTGTACTTTTTCGCGGTTCTCTTAACACTTCGCGCACAAACACCCTTTTACTTCTTTCAGAAAGTTCGGCACGACCTGGTCTCGGCTCCACTGTTGTTTTTTCCTTGCGTTTAAATTGTGTAATCACACGGTTAACTGTGGACAACGGAATATTTACAAATTTACTTATTTCACGTTGCGAAGCGCCGCGTTCACTCTGGCCAACGATGCGACCCCGGGTGCTAATATCACTTGAACCTTGTAAGCGAGGCATAGTTGTAACGATACTAAGCTATGACGAATTCCTTCCGATACATCTACCCCTACCCTAATGACAAGAGAAAGTTCTTAGAATTTAGCTGTATTTATTTATACCGCTTTACCTGGTGTCTATTTTATTCTGTCACTCTAGTGTATGTAGTACAAGAGATATTAGTAATTTGTTAGATGAACCATTTCTAAGCAAGTGGATCAGTCGATACCCTGAATATTCAAGACCCTTGCGTTCGGTAGATTTAAACCTGTGCGATTTGTTCATGGCATTATCTGAATATCACCCACCTTTCTACACGTCCATGGTCTAGCATCAGCTTTCCAAACCTTAGTTATAAGCGGTATTATGCTCATAACCAGATTTCTTTGTTTTTTTTTGTTTTCTTTCACGAACAGTTTGAATTGTATTTAATTTTCAGATAAGCACAAACTGATAGTGTAATCATATGTTAACAAAATGGAAATAAAAAATATTCATCACATTTCGTACGAACATTATGGTGGTCACTGTATAGTATTAGAATTAGAGAATGTTTAAATTTTTACTACTAAACTGTAAAAAAAAAATAAACCTTGATGAACTTGGTTAAGCAAAATTTTAACTATTATTTTTTTGTGATTGCAATAAATACTTGTATTTGAGTTCATTGGCAATAGAATTCAAATTATCTCCTCCGAACATTGATTAATTAATTAATTTCTCTACATTTTAGGATGAATGGGAAAAAGAATTAGAGCGATTAACGAACCGATTTGAAAGAGAGATGCAAATCAAGAGAAAACGGGACGAACAAAACATTCTCACACTCAGACATCAACAGGAAAGAGAAGATTTAGAGAAGAATATGACGTTACGCAGGGACAAAAAGAAGGAATCTCTTACAAGAAAAATGTTAGAGCACGAAAGGTATAAAACTATTTGGATTTATTTTCACGAACTACGCACATATTTACCAACATTATTGAACTGAGTTTCCATAGTTACAGTTTCACATAGATTAAACACAGTGGGAAAAGGTTTTATGTAAAATGACATTTATCAAATTAAAAAGTCTCATGTATGTGAGTATAACACGTCTGAGTTGTAGTTTTTTTAAGAGATATATGATAATTTTTCCACATGCAAAGGGTATTTGTACTGTCTTTAGAAAAAGTACATATTTTCACCTTAATATTCATGTAACCTTAAAAATGAAATTACATTCTATGATACATACATGTATTTATAATTATGTAGATATACGTAAATAGCTTATTATTGAACACACTTTTTAATCGAAGCTCTCAATCTATCTATATATATATATTTAATTAGTTACTGCACACTGCTTAAACCTAAACCTACTCCACATAACGAGTACCTTTTGATATTAGCTACTGTTTGACGTTGCATTTAATTATATACTATTAATGTTCTCTTAATCTTTTATTATACTTTACATTAATCAGTAATGTGTCAGAGACACAACACGAGCTTTTTAGTTATTGGCGCACCAATACAACTTCGTTAAGAAATACGTTATGAACTTTATATGAATATTTAATGTGTGGTAATTAGAGCAGTATAATTGAGAAAATACCTAGGCATCCTACAGATATCATCAGTTTTCTTGTTTTATATAGGCCGAAAAAAGTTGGTATCAACATGTGTGTACAACATGAACCTTTTAAACATTCTCAACAAAATAAAACGTCTTCTCTTTTCATTTGCTCTGTATTAACATTCTTAAATCCATATATTATAATTTACAATGTTGCCTTTTTCCATTTTTGTTTACATAACAACAGGTTAGATGAAACTAAAACACTAATCTTCGTTAAACAAATTAGAGAAGGTGTAAAATAAATTACCATTATGTTACAAACAGAGATGCGCTTTTCTAATATTAGATATTAACTCATTTCCAAACATTTCTGAGGTAACGCTAGCACCTTGTATAATAATTTCTTTTTGCGTTCGTTCCAAGTTCCAAAATTTTCATTGTAACTATTCTTTTCTGCATCCAGGGATTTCCTAAGTCTGGAAATCATGTCACTAAAAATCCGCTTATGAAATCAACAGTCTTGAACTACTGCGAGAGGCAGATAAGCTGACGCTTAGCCAGTATCATTTTATAGTAAATTACTTAACTGATAAGTCAGATAGCCGATGTTTATGTTTATGAATATCAAACAACATGTCTTAATTGCAGAACTTACGTTCCATTTAACTGAATTGGTAGCTCTTATTGCATCTACATCTACATACTGTACATTTTTATATGTGAAAATCATTACAGGAGGTACATGTAGGAAACAAAATCGAAATGTTACTTAATCTTTGTTGTTATCTACAACCTACTTTCTAATTAATGAAAAAATATTCCCCTTGTAACATTGATCGATTTCATACCTTGTTTTATAATAAATTTTCAGCAAATCCTGTACCAAATCCATCAGAACCTTCTTGTTTTTCATTTTGGAAAAATAATAAAAATTTTGTATGGAGAATTTTGGTTTCTATTGATTGTTGTTTAAACATGTAGGATAACTCTTTGAAAAAAGTAAATTAACTCGAATGCATGTTTTTTTTATTCACACAATTGTAATCGGTGGAAGAAATATTACATCTTCGGTAACTTAATCAATATTGTATCAACAATAATAACAAAGTTCATACTGTATCAGTAACTTTGAACAATCAGTATGTTTGGAATTGAAACATGATTAGAAGTACCAAGTTGATCGAGATACTTTAGTCGTCAGCATCATGGTAAATATTCAATAAGTAACATACTGTACGTAATAATATATAAAATAACACAACTTATCATTCTGCAAAACATTATAAATGAACGAGTTGTATAGTCATACAGCTGACAACAATTGAACTGTATGGTTGGTACCAATAAAAAGAAACCTTACCGACCGTAAATGTTTAATGTAATGATTTTTTGTGGTATAACGATTTAATTAATTGCACAGTTGGTACTATTAATTGCTGTTTAACATGATTAACAAAGGACGGTTTCGATTATTAGGAATAAGCAATACTTGGAAATGACGTACCGTTTGTTTTAAATCCGCTAAAACTAAAATTTCATTAATTTGTTTTATTTTCGGTGGGAGAAGCATCTAGCATTTTTGCGCACTACAAAAAGAACATAAAATATCTAAGCAGTATAAATGGAAAGCGCAATATGTCAAAAATTTAAGAAAAAAAATGTGTTATAGATATCCACAATGAATTCGAGATAAAGAGTACCAGAAATTCACTTTCAAATGCAAAGTGCCACATTTCCGGGAAACTAACCGAACCAAATTTGCAAACTTAATGTACTGGGTGTACCAAAAGTCCTTTTAAATTTGTTTTGTTCACTACGCGAACACAACCGTTGAGTGGAGAGTGGGGCTATATCAAAATCCAACACAGAAGCATGGGAAACCACTTCACTCACCAAAAGTTACTGTTTAGGCTGAGATGCAGAGATTGTACAGTAAGAGATGATTAACAACTTTTTTACACCAGCCATGCAAGATTTTAATGGTGTTAATCAGAGCATTTGGTTCCAACAAGATGGAGCGACATCTCACATGTCTAACGTACTTTTGCTAGTTGTCCGTGAAATTTTTCCTGGAAAATTGATATCCGGATGCGGTGACGTAAACTGGTCAGTACGTAGCCCCGACTTGACACCAATGGATTTTTTCGTATAGTGCTACCTTAAATCAAAGGTACATAGCAACATTACTCAGTCTTTCAACGAATTAAGAGAGAATATTCGAAGAGAAATGGCGGTTTCTTCTTCTTCTTTTTTCCGATGAACAATGCTTTCCCCGACAAATATTATAACAGAAATGGATAATTAAAGAATGGTTGTATTATTCTGCAATAGACAGAACTTTATACATCTGCGTTTAATGCTGCCAGCTATGGTAGTGCTATTTCAATGCATAGGCAAATAGAAGCGCATGCCTAGAAAATTCTGTAATTGCGCCTCACATTTAGTACTTTACCGAAACCATATGTATTTAGGGATTTTAAATAATTTTAATATAGCTGCGTCAGAATTGTCTGTTTTAAATGTGATTTATAAGTATTAATTTAGGACTGCTATCTTCGTGCACATGACTGTATATTATAAGGGACGGTTTCTTCATAAAACTCAAAGACACGTGACTATTGTGTTCCATTATAATTTTATCATATTTTTTTACAATTGCGCTCCCTTCATCAGAAAGTTGGGAATCGCTGATATTATAAGAATTTACATATTAATTTTATTCAGCACGATGTAACCATATGTGATCCTTATGACCTACTGCGAATGTACAGAAACGTTTTGTATGATGTACATGTTTCTGGAATAATTAGTTAACTCCAACTAATTTTACGTATTAAACGTTGTATTGACACGGTGACCTAATAGAAGTTTACTTTCCATTAGAAAAAAGTGAATGCGATAGAAATTGTATCTTTCAAGCGATTGAGCCAACTATTATTCAATCTCTAGTGATAGAGTAAGTATCTCACTGAGTTTAGCGGAAACGAAAATGTAGAAGAATGAAGTGACTAGAAATTTTTAATTATATGTCACAAATATAAGATGTTCGAAGTATAAAAAGTATAGATTTTGAGGATGTTTTTAAAACATACTATGAAAGTGACTTATTGACCATAAACCTTCCCGAAACTAATTTGTCATGGCTACTCTGTAGAAACGCTTAAATAGTAAAGAGTATAAACAATTCGATGAAGGGCATTTTAAGGATTTTAAAAAATAAAGTAGTATATTCCTAGACCTTAAATTTATTTAGTTTTGTTTCCTTTATAAAATTGTAATATCTAACAAAAATGTATGTGTAACGCAGCGTAAGAACGTTTGTGAATGGCACATGGCTTACATGTGGCTAAGTGTTTTACGTCGGATTAAAGTAACACAATATGAGTTTACATGATATCCAATAAAATTACAGTCACTCATTTCCTCTTCTAGTATAGTAATCTTACAGAAAACGAAATGAAGTTTTATATATTTTTTCAAAGTAATAAGTAAAGATGGCAAAAGCGCACAGCGATTCATTAGGCGTGCGTCAAGCAATAAAGCTCGATAGTATCTTTCGCCAACAGCATCAGTCTATATTATATTTCGTTCATATGATTTTGTTGACTATTGCTTTACGGAGTTTGGTACGGTGTATATAATTATGTGGAAGAGGCGACCATTATCTAACAAAGTTCACAAAATTATTAGTGAATTTTCGGATTTAATTTAATGAATCATTTCGAATTGCCGTTCTCTTTATACAAGAACATTTCTTTCCTCACAGTGAACTCGGTTTGCTACTTATTATCAAACATACGCTTATGGAGCCATGCCCGTTTTGTCTTCTATG
The DNA here is from genome assembly GCA_023509865.1 of Trypoxylus dichotomus. Lineage (NCBI taxonomy): Eukaryota > Metazoa > Arthropoda > Insecta > Coleoptera > Scarabaeidae > Trypoxylus > Trypoxylus dichotomus. The sequence goes on from CM042075.1 coordinate 48,046,041, forward strand.
GTAATACTATACCAGGTATGCAGAGAAAAACATACATATGTTGGTATTGAATTTGAATACACGGTACACGTAATATAATGATTTTCATTTAAACCTACTGTTAATTAACTACAATTTATTGCTTCTACAGACTATCTGCTTTTTATTACGATAACCGATAACCGTCTGTTACTACACTATATACTTTTCATTATTATTCGTATTGCATCCTCCCAATGCAAAACATTGCAGAAATGACAAAAAGTTACTATTATTAAGTGAATCTTTATTTGGTCAGACATTTCTTTTAACTTTGCCGATACATATGGAATAAAGGGCGTTTAATAATATGTACAGTCTATAGTAATATTCAAGACGAATAAACGTAATAAATCGAGATTTTTATGAAACTCAATTTTCTTTATATTTACAATTTTTATAGCATATATTTATTTTTACCATTCCTTATTATGGAAAATAAAAGCACATACCATATCTTATAAAAGATTCTTTGTGTCTAGTATGTTTCTCTTATTAAATTTATTTCTTTTTTCTGCTGTGGCTGATGTATAAGTTCGAAACGTTCTTGGTTTCTAATAGAAGATTGTCTTGGAAAAGAGCTGTCAGACATATATCAAAGTAATTTGAATGTCGATACTACTGTTTCACTAATTAAACTTTTAATTTGGAATTTTGGACAAACATTATAAAAATTATTGATAAAAGAAGGAAAAATCAGCATTCCCGACATATCCTTTTATTAAAATTCAACAGAGAACTAAGACATCGAAAGCCACTGAAGCATTTTTACCATTTATGGAGAAAATGGCATTGGGGAATCTACAACACTAAAATGGTTTTCCTATTTCAAAGAGATCCGTTTCGCCATAAATGGTTCTCCACGTTCAGGAAGATCGTCGGACTTTAATGAAGATCGTTCCAATGCATGTATTGATGATGATTCACATCAGTCCAATTAGGAATTGGCCATTATAATTGAGTGTAACCAATTGACGTTTTGAGCAAAAAGTACAAAAATGAGTGCGTCGACATTCATTCCTCATTACTAATTTGTGATCGTTCAGCTCGACAATAACGTCAATCGTTTCTGTCCCACTTTGTTGCCGATGACAAAAAAAATAGTGGCTTTTTGTTAACGACAAGAACAGAAAACACTAACTTTGCCCTAACAGGAAAGTAACTCCCAAAGCAAAAGTTGATGCTCATTCACGTAAGCTGATGTTGTGCACCTGGTGGAATAAAAAAGATGTACTCTACTATGAATTGCTTCCGACGAATGTAACCATTACTGCTCATATTACTGTCAACAACTCAGTAGTGTTCGTAGTTCAAGAAAAAAGTCCGAAAAGATAGCTATTTCAAATCCGGTTTGTTGTCGTAATCTCTCCCCATCAGATTTCCATCTCTTTTGCTCTTTATCTATACACCTTCGAGGAATCACCTTCAATAGGGACATTGCGCTTCAAAGTTGCTTTGACAACTTCACTTCAAATCATCTTTTTTTAGTCTTGTAATCCAAAAACTGTCGGATCGTTAAGAGGTAGTTGTAAACAATGAAGACTATATTCTTAAAAATAGTGATAATTTTGTCAATAAAAAATTGATAATAATTTTAAATGCCACGAACCTACATATATATCAACTTAACATTATATCTTTTAGAATGAATTATTTTTCTCGTTTCTTAATCGAAAACTAACCCAATATTATGTCTTCCTGTAAATGATGAACTGTTAGGAGGGCTAATTACATGAAATTTAATTTGCTAAAATGTTAACACCTACATTCTGAATAACACTCCTTTATGCTTGAAAAATATTTAAGTTAATTGGAAACCTCATTGTGATATCAATATAAAATTCAATGAAGATATTATAATCAATCAAATCTAAATTGCACACATTAATTTATTTTTTAGTTCATACGTTACAGGAGAAATCAATAACATACAAACATACAAAGCTTTTGAAAAATTGATACTTTCAATACCTATAAGCCTAGTAATAAATGAAAACTGAACGCACACAGGAAGTAATATTACCAAGTTTTCTCTTTTTTCATTCGATGAAGTCACTTTCGATTAAAAAAGTGAAATTTAAATATTTTCCAAAGCATCAATGAAAGCGGATTAAGTTACTTTAAAATACATACGTATTATACAGCATGGTCTATGATTTTAAGTCATTAAATCTTCGATTTGGATATATGTTAATTTTGTAAGATTACTATTTTATAAAATTAATGGTGTCATCTCTAAATAAGTTTTCTTTGTGATGGGAATGGAATCCATATATATATGTACACATATATATATACTTCTCAATACTAATTTATCATTAATCGACGAACTTTTAATTAACTAAATTTACCAATAAAAATATCCCTCGCACTAATTCAATTGCTAACTACATAATTTAATCGTTAGTTTATAAGTAAATGCGTAATCAGTATCATTAATTTTAACCATGAAATAATTAGTTTCCCTTATCAATACATACTTTATACGAGTTCAACATTCATCACTACCTAATTATGTTCTATCAACCTCCTCGTGTCTTAGAACAGGATTTGTGAAATGCAAAAAACTGTATTAAATAGAAAGTCTGTTAAATATCCGCAGGGCTTATTTAAGACTTTATATGTTTATGTTAATAATGAACATTACATGCAACAATCTTTTCAACAACTTTTTCACGTGTTGTTTAATTCCTAAACCATTTGACAAACAAAAACGATATCGACGCAATAGTATTTAATTTTAACAAATAATTTTAGAGCTGCTACAGCAGCATTAGTGGAAAAACAGAGTCATGAAATGTTGGAACTTATAAATGAAAAGCGAAGCGAATATATGATGGCCGAATCGTTGTATGTGGATGGTAACGATGAAACTGGCTACGTAGATGAACTTCCACCATATCCCAGTCATGCTCCTGTACCAGCCCCGCCAGCTCTCAGTAAATTCCAGATATATAACGATCCCATAGAATTCGCGACTGTAGATCAAATTGCTATATCGGTAAGTTTTTAACATTTACTTGTATGAGGTCAGTTGCATTCGCCTTTCAAAACGTATTCAATTTAGGTTGCGCAAGAGGACCAAAAATCATTTACAGATTTAGTTAGACAGCTCGTTGGTAGATGTGGTTCTGATATTGAGAAAGCTAGGTATGTAGTCATTTTTGATTAAATACATTTCCATCTTTAATTTTATACAAGTGCTTAATAAATGGCTTAACATAGTTCATTATTTTCAGAACTATATTCCGATGGATTACGGTGAAGAATTTAAATACCATGTCATTCGATGAAAACTTAAGAGGTGATACACCAATGGGTCTACTTAGAGGGATTAAAAATGGAACGGAAAGTTACCATGTTCTTTTCAAACGATTATGCAGGTAAACAAATTAAATTCTACAAACAATATCAAGCAAAACATCGCATTAACATCTTTCAGTTACGCTGGCTTGCATTGTGTCGTAATAAAAGGTTATTCAAAGTCAGCCGGTTACCAGCCAGGTGTCCGATTTGAGGACAACCGGTTTAGGAATTCTTGGAACGCTGTTTACGTAGCAGGTGCTTGGAGGTTTGTTCAATGTAATTGGGGAGCAAGACACTTGGTTAACGCCAAAGAAGCACCAAAAGCTGGCAACAAAACTAAATCCGATAGTTTGAGGTAATTGTTTCCATATGAATAACGTACAACAATGTTTTTGATTTATTTTTTTTAGGTATGAATATGATGATCACTACTTCCTAACAGATCCGAAGGAATTTATATACGAATTCTTCCCACTCCAAACGGACTGGCAACTTCTGAAGCAACCGATAACGCTCCAAGAGTTCGAAGAATTACCATTTGTAAGATCGTTATTTTTCCGATATGGACTTTATTTTTCGGATCCAAATACTAAAGCAGTAATGTACACTGATTCGACAGGTCAGTTGCTGTAGATGTTCAAAATATCTTTTTCAAAGTATAAAAAATAAATTCACATCAAATGTTCACATATTATTTTAGTGTACCAAATCTTCATATAAAAATTTGGTCTATCTACCCTTCTAGATGATGTGTTGATTTTAATTTTTAATTAAGATATGAAAATGTGTTGATAATGAATGGCATATTTCTACTCTGTAATACGTTGGCTCTTAAAAATCCCTGTATCAATTCTTAATTTACTATATTCGTATTGATATATGCATATTGATAATATACATCATGTGTGTATGTGATTATTTACATTAATCAACACCTGAAAGAAACGGTTACGACTTTGACAAATATTTCCGGATGTAGACAATATACAGATAATGATGTTCCACACATGCCTGTGTAATAGATTCACTATTGTCCGTCAATATTATATCTTCTATTAAAACTACATACAAATCGATAAATATTTCCTGACTGTGGTAAATATTTCTGCGCACATTGTACCATAACACCCCTTATCAATGTGCCAATCTGACGTAATTCTTGCCAAACATAACACCTTTAGCTTAACCCCGTTTGCGAAGTCTGCAACTTTCTCCAAATTTTTGTCGGTTTGTAGGCTGAACTGCTTTGGTGACTATTGATGATGACTTCTTCTTTACTTACTATCAATGCGAATGTTGACAATCGTCTCCCTCAAGACATTAGCTAACTCCCCGGCTATCGTGCGTAGTGCCAATTTCGTTGAAGAAATCTATTTTTCTCTCTCTCTCTTTTTGTCTACCATCTCACTGCAAATGATTATCGCTGTTGTTCTAGTATCCGCTAGATCTCTAGATTGATGACTTGGTACTTCATAAACGCATTAGTTATAGATATCTTTGGAACGTCAATCTTCAGTTGCTCTTTCTTATAAGTTTATTTTATAGATTTCCGCATATGATTTTTGAGGTCTCCTAGATTTCACATGGGTAAGAAACCTTGGCTACAAATTCTTTTATGTTGTACGGGGTTTCTTCCTCCTTATTGCTTTCCACTAATCGAAGTTAATTTTACTGTCAGTTGTGTTTCGCTATTTCATCAAGAAACCTATCTATTGTTTAACTTTGATAAATATCGTCTGGTGGAATAGGCATTTCTGTCTAAGCAGATTTCTTATTCCTGTAGGGTTTCTACTGATTTCTGATAACGATTTTTAAACTATAAGTGACACATCTGTTTTACGCAGTTACTACCGAAGCGCATCCCTAATTAATTGATTAAAAAAAGACGTATCGAATGTAAGCATGACTCAGATGCTGCATCATAGATATTCCATAGACATGCGAAAAGTACCTAAACCGCTTGCTTATTAACGTACATACATAGATAGTCTCTCTATATGTATAAAAATAAAATACGAATAAATATTTATGATTTTATGAATAAATACTATTTTCATATTTAAATTTCAGAGAATAATATCCAGTTTTTGTTAATAATTAAAACTTTTTTCTGTTTTCTTCAATAAAATAGTGTTTTACAATCGAACGTTAGCAATTCGTTTCACTCCTGATCTGTAACTCCCTGTTACACTTCAGCGCACTTACAATTCTCCAGAATGTTGTCTTCTATTCCTTTCTTGGGGATTTTTAACTATCCAGGAAGTTTTGTTCTGTAATTATAGTGTTTTTTCGAAGTTTCTTTTCCATGTTTCTAAAATAATCCCAAAATTTTCTTTTTGGACTTTCAAAATATAATAAATGTGTATAAATAATAATTTAGTAAAAACAACAAATGTTCAATATTACAGGTGCTGCCACCGTACGCATTGCAATGCCCGCACACATGCAAGGAAGCTTAATTTTCCACTACAACCTAAAGTTTTATGACAGTGACGGGGATAGTTTCGAGAGCGTTTCATTAAAGCGTTTCGTCATGCAGGTAAATCACTATCCAGAGGCTTGCTTTCTTGCAATTAAGAAATTATGTTTTCTTCAGTCTGTCGTTAGCAATATGGTCGCATTTAGAGTCCACGCTCCTTGTAGCGGCGCTTTTCTGCTGGATATATTCGCCAACGCAGTCACGCCAAAAGAATATCTGACTGGTGAACCAATGAAATTCAAGAGCGTATGTAAATTTAAGATATGCTGTGAAGACTTGCAAACGGTTATGGTACCATTGCCCGACTGTGCTAGCGGAGAATGGGGTCCTACTAAAGCAACGCGATTGTTCGGATTAGTTCCAATAACACATCAGGTAAAACGCACGTAGAGTAGGTATACGACAAAACTATTCGTATACTCACCCTTACACTTACTTTGTACACATCTTCGTTCAGAAATGAAGAAATTAAAGCATTCGAATTATATGAGAACTAACAAAAACTTAAAAATCAAACTATAATCCTTGCTCCATTTTGTCAATAAAGAAACAGAATTTCATTATACTTTTAACAACAAGAAAGAAGTGAACATGGGAACGTGAAATAATGCAATTAAACCCAATTATTAAATACGGCAGAGAGATTATGATACTATGTACTTAAATTCTGCTACTAAATGCCATCTATGTCTTTATAGTAACAGAATTTAGAGATGTAAAACTGGCAACGGAAAAAATGAATATACTTTTTTATCTTCTATATTCTATGATATATTTCTGATGAATATCATATTTAGAAAGCATGTATTATTTATTATTTATGTTTCGAAATATTATATTTATTCAATATGCAGTCACCGACAAAATTATTATTTATATTTATAATTATTAATTATATAACTAAGTATTTCGCTTTTGTTTTTCCGCCAATTTAAAATATCAATATACTAGAATTCAACACTGCAGTGAAGTCAAACTGGCACAAATTGTACTTGGCAAAGGATATATACAAAAACGGCGTCTCAAAATATGTCAATCTATACTATCAAAAATTTTACAGTGATGAGAAGACTGGAAATTTTAGTGGAAGGTCAAGGGCACAAGAGGTGCATCAGAACAGTTAATGGCTATTTTCTGAGACTGAATTCTACACGAAATGGCATAATGACATACACGCCTCCGATAAATAAGTTACTTAATCTTAGTTCGAAAATATTCAAATGAGAATAAAAAAAAGCAAGACGACCACGTCTTCTTCAAAACGACAAAACTCGTGATTTATATTATAATTTACTCGAACATATTTTCAGTGGAAATAGTTCAATGGAAAAATCTTCTGTTCATAGAAGAGACTAGAACGTTAGTTTTGGAAATTATGAAATAATATTTTGGGCACGTATCAGTTGGAATATTTAGCATTACATTATTTTCATGAAATTGTTCACATGCAAATTCAAATTCTATTTAAATTCGTAGAATAAGCTGTTCCTCTTTGTATTATGTGCTTTTGAGAATTTTTAAATATTCTATAATTTTGTCTTTGAGTGTTCTGTACATGTTTTAAATTTAATACAAGCAAATTTGACACGTAAATTAACCTTAAGCGCACGTTTTAATATAAAATCTAGACTGTATGAAAATATTATATAAATCAACATATCTACATGGCATTAAGAAAACTAATATCAGATGGCAAATTATTTACACTAAGTAACTGTTCCTATTACTTTTTCAACAAGGTCATGTTAACTTTACATGAGAAAAACGTAATTTAGCAGTGAAATATAGATTTACCTTATACATAAAAGTGATCCTCTCAAGAAAAATCACGTACATCACATCTTAGTGTTTTATATTGTTTAACTCTATCTCCATAATCCTTACAGGTGCATACAAACTGCATATGCAGCACACTTAATAGAAGAATTTTTGCTTCTGGTTTAAAACACCATGCATTTTGAACTTCCGACATCATCCATTTCTCACAAAACCAGCAGCAAACTAATAAGTTTGATTCACTACAAATTAACATTCAATATAATAGCAACGCTAGTTTATTTTGGTCCTTGCCAAGACATTACTTCATAATGCTTGTTGCGTATTGATGCCAAATATTTTCATTAGATTTAGCAATTTGTTTTAAATACTTATATGGACAGTTTCGGTTGTTACGATTTCAATATTTTTTTAGTGTGTTATGAAAAGGGTAAGTAGTCTATTACTGATGATGTTCATAATAAATAGTTTTGTCGTATACCGTTTGTTGTTTGTTATAAATTTTCTGAATATTTTAAGTAATACATCAAATATTTATTTTCACTAGGATGCTTTGGTGTTTGCCGGTAGAGAATTGGAAATACAATTTAGAATGTCCCGTCTTCTGACTGACTTCATGGCTACGTTGCACAAGAATGGTGTTGAGGAGAAGCGATTATCGAAGTTCGTTTCTCACAATGTCGTCGACGATGTAGTCACCTTTAATATCAGTTTTCCGGAAGAGGGCCAATACGGTTTAGACATCTACACTAGAGAGATGGGCGCTGTTCACGACACCGGAGAAAAACATCTATTAACACACTGTTGCAAGTACTTAATTAATTCGTCAAAGCGTAATTAAATTTAATATAGTTTAAATTACACTCGATTCTGATAAATGCCTGATCAATTTAAAGGTGACATTTAAAATTTCAATTTGAATATGTAGTATATTTAAGCAAAGCTCATGAATTCACCGTTACAGACGCTACAGTACTCGCTGATTTTATAGTATTTATTTTAAAATGACTGCATTTATGCGTTTTTTAATCGTTGAAAATAATCAGTTAGCAATTTATTGCCTCACGTAAGTAGTCCTTTACCACAATTCGAGAAATAGTACGAGACTGCTAACTTGACAATTGCTGGTTTTTTTATATCACAATCTAATTGCAATAATATAACTTACTAATTCGGTGAAATATTGAAATGAACATCAAATGCGAATGTATCTATTATATATATATTCCCTCTGTAATTATCAAAAAGGGACTGCAAGCAAGTAATTTCTTATACCAACATTATACTCATTCGTTCAGGCAAAATATATTTAAAATCCATTACATAAAGAGTCGGTTAATGGCAACATTCTTCTAGAATCTTATGACGAAAGAGATCCTAATATATAGATTATATATATATATAATATATTATATATAAGATTAGTAAAAAGTCTCCTAGCGGTCGTATAACTTTGTCTTTTGAAAAGTATCTTTTGTTTGAAATTGCATAAATATAGCTAAAATATAACGAATTTATTACATTTTTTTGGTTCCTCCTAACCAGGAAGTTTTTCCTGTTTATTTTTTTTTATGGGACACTTACTATATTGTTATATTGTCGGCCACAGACTTAAAAGTCCTTTATAACTCGCAAGAGTATAGTTACAGATGTGGATTATCTTCAGTCAATTCATAAACAATATGCATTTTGAAGGGTTTCAGTTTTGCAGATTTTAGAATTTTGTGGACGGTGTGCCGGTTCCGTTATAAACTCGTGATTATTTTTTTGAACGGTTGCTTTTTCTTGACGGCTTCTTCTTGGTAAATATTTTACTTAATGAAATGACTCCCACTTTTGAATTGTATGAAACTCCGTACACACTTTTACTGATTAGACAATCCGGATAAACAAACAAAGTGTTAAAGAAAATGCGAATTTCTTCAAAAGAACGTTGACGCTCCCCGTATCCACGCATCGTCAAGATGTCAGTTCGCTCAGATTCTATAAGTTTTACTGTGATAGTAATTAACCTCCTAATCAAAAAGATAGTGACATCAATAACTTATGTCAATGATCTGATAGGTTACAGTTGGTGTTTCCAAAAATATCTTAACTTTACGTAGTTTCTTTTATTTTTTGTATTGCATTTTTATCTATGAAAAACGACATGATATGTCTGAAAACAGTTTGTAGTAATCTGGGAAAACTAAAATATGGGCAAAACGTTCAGGTGCAGAAAGTCTTCAACGTTCGTATGGGATCAGTCCGGAGCGCAACCAACAAGGTTCTAAAAGAAATGAAGACAGAAGGAGTAGCTATACTTTCTGGAAACATCACAACCAATTACTGCCCTTGGATGTCTATTAATAAATCATTCGAACATTTTATGCAGGAAGAGTAGATTGAATGGATGGCACGATCAAATTACGATAGGCAACAGGACCTATGAAAAGGCCAACAATTTCAAAATTTTGTACCTAGATGAAAAATTCATGGAAAGCTGTTAAAGAAGATGTGATTATAAAGTAATTTAAGAAATGTGAGATAAGTAATGCGATGGATGATATTGAAGAATAGTTAAGACAAAGCAATATGAACGGTGACATTAACAACTATAACAACTATAAAATAAAGTTTTTAAAATCTTTATTTTATGGAGGGTGAGCAGACCAAAGTTATTTTTACATCATCGACATTACTACACATTTAGCTTCTGTTACAGAATCCATGGCTAAATCATGGTGTAGATGTCTACATAATTAGTACCAAATGTCAACAGCAATTTAAAAATCTTAAAATATAGACGACGTTTTATTCAAAGTGGCAATGGAAAGATCATTCGAAAGTTGGTTAGTTGTATTGGTTAAAACGAAGTATCAGTATTACGCAAACTATAATTATTTTAATACAATCCTACAAGGAATTAATAAATAATATTAGGCATCCATGGCCGAGTTTGTACTGGCAGTATGTATTTCGGGGCTTGTAGACCGTGGTCTTTAGTAGGCATATGTCGAACCGCAAACCAGCGAACTGTCAACATCATCCTGGCCAAACATCGACACATACGTACTCAAGACCACGGCCTGCAAGCCCGAAAATACGTACTGCCAGTACAGAACCACTACAAGGAATTGTTCGTAAATATTTTAAAAGTAGTTGAAATATAACTATCTTATTCAGAGTAAGCATAGACTTTTCAGTAAGAGCCTAGTGAGTACTAGTACACAGGTATCCTATTAAAAGCAAAGATAGTTTCGATATGTAATTTGTTTATGTGATGGCAAAATAATTTTCGATTGTGGTTCGCTTATCGACATTTACAATTTTTGTATAACAAACCTTTTGTATTACTAATAATAAACATGTTATCAAAGAATCTTGTATGAACGCGTTAGCGGTGACAGAAATGAGTTTTGCAAAATAATTATAAATTGGAATTGAAAAGTTCACCTTTGAAACATATTTTAATTTGCACAAAAACGAATGTATAAAAGTAACGAAATATTGTAACATAATGGTTTGTATTTTTATATTTTTATAATTGTATATATATTTCATGGTGCTCACACAAGTATTTAGTTTAGTAACTCACAGTTTCGCAGTACTGTCTAAAAAAGTCAAATTATAATTACCATCAAAACATTGATTACACAATTTATAACTTAAGTTGATGTGGTTACACTGGAAAAAAGGCGTCACCAAATTTAGAGCAAGAACTTGCCCGATGAAAGCAGCTTGTAAAAATCATGTTCGTATTCCGTAATTTAAGAAGAATTGAAACCATCGAATTTACATCGCAAATTTATTGTTTTCATTAGTATTGTTATTGTGCAATAATGATAAAAATGTAATATTTATTCACGTAAAACTGAAATTAATATATTTTTATAAAATTGTGTAAAAAGTATATATTATGTTGTATACATATATAATATATTTTATTAATTTTATTTATGTAAACTAAAATTGATCGCACGTGTAATGTTCTTTAACTTGGTCATTAATCTATTTTTACTTATATAGAAATTGTATCAATCAAAATTCTATCTACAAAAGGAATTGCTCGTTTGTTTTAAAGTTGTATTATATTCCAAGGACTTACAAATAAAAAATATTTATTTAAAATGTTTTATCCTTGAAATGATGTTACCCTTAAGAATAAAATATGTCTTTTTAATTAGGTTTCAAATTATTTGTCTTGAAATATCAAAATAAATATTGATATTTTCATTAGAAATGGTATGGGCAAATAAACGCAAGTATCATAAAAGTTAAAGAAACACTCACTTTCGTATGATTGGCGCACAGTAGGCAACCGAATAATCCAAAGACCGTATGTTTAACAACGCAGTTTTCATCCCTCTTAAACATGCTTTCACAAGAACCAAGCTTTTGCATACCGAGCCGCCAAATTTCATCTTTATTTATATATATGTATATACGTATGTAATACATACATACATACTATAACGCATATAACCAAGAAAAATACTTAATTAGTAAGTTTGTACAAATAATTTTAACGCAACGAATGTTTACGAAGTCAACACATTTTTCCTACACAGAAAAAAATGTCGTGCAGTCTATGGACAAAACATTTAGTCAACAAATAGTGCAGAATTTGAAACATTTTTTATGGTTAAATCATAATCTAAGCGATACTCTAGGAAAAGCTAAAATCTAGCTAACTTATTATTTATATATATATATATAATAAAACATTTACACAAGATTTATAAAATAGAGAAGTTGGACAAGTTTGTGTGCTTGCTTCCTTCGTTAAACATAGTTTATTTGTTTCCATATTGGCCACCTAGAAATAATGGAGTAATTGTTTCTATCTTTAAATGTACGATAATGATGAACACCTCCCTTAAACGGCCATTTTCTCATGGTTCGTATATATACTAAAACATTTACACAAGGTTTATAAAATAGAAAAGTTGGACAAGTTTGTGTGCTTGCTTCCTTCGTTAAACATAGTTTATCTGTTTCCATATTGGCCACCTAGAAATAATGGAGTAATTGTTTCTATCTTTAAATGTACGATAATTATGAACACCTCCCTTAAACGGACATTTTCTCATGGTTTGTATATATACTAAAACATTTACACAAGGTTTATAAAATAGAAAAGTTGGACAAGTTTGTGTGCTTGGTCATCTAAAAATAATGGAGTAATTGTTTCTATCTTTAAATGTACGATAATTATGAACCCCTCCCTTAAACGGACATTTTCTCATGGTCCCGACCAGCTCTCATATAATTTCCATTGTATTTTGGACGGACATTGTCTTGAACGGACGTGGGCACGAGAAAATGTTCTCTTAACCGGACAAAAAAATGAAATAAAAAGAAACGGCTTATCTTATTTTTATATCGAGACTATTCCTATTGCATTTCTCAATGGCGCCGCGCGTCAATTTCGCTGGGACTTCCCCTAGTAAACCGGAGATTTACCAACTTTAATCTTTCGGTACAAACGCAGCCTATGTCGTACATTTCTGCCCGGCGTGAATTAAGGACTTCCCAAACTTGGTCGGGGATTTACCGTTCTTATTCTTTGGGTGTGCGTTTTCGATTGAATCTGCTTTCAATATTAGTCTGATGTCGCGGAAATGACACAGTGGGCGACACATTCATTGTAGAAATGGCTCCAAATAGAAAAATTCTCACGCTTAAACAAAAAATTGAGATTGGTGAAGTTTACAATAAAGAGAAATTAAGTGTAAGGAACTTATCCAAGCGTTTTAATATTGGAAAAACACAAGCTGCAGATATAATTAAACATAAAGAAATCCTTCTAAACAAATGGATGTCGAACAGCAATTTGAATCAAAAAAGAACCATTTTGACGGGTGATCGTACTAAAATTGACAAATTGTGTTATGACTGGTTTACAGCAGCTCGGCATAAGGGGATTCCTTTAATAGGTATGCATATGATTTTATTATTTATGATTAATGCGTTGATTTTCTTTTCATATTAAATTCTAAAATAGATAAAAAAGTGAGATTACCAGTAGGTTTGTCGTGGCAAAAACGCAAGAGAAATAGCCGCTTCTTTGGGACATTCTACATTCAGTGCTTCTTCTGGTTGGCTCAATAAATTTAGAATCCGCCACAATATAAGTTTTAAAGCGATTTCGGGAGAAGGAGCTTCGGTTAATGCTGAAGATGTTTCATCGTTTTTAAAAAAATGTCCTTCTTTGATTAAGGGATATTCACCGAGAGACATCTACAATGCCGATGAGACAGGCCTGTATTTTAGGGCTCTACCCGACAAAACGCTCACATTAAAGTAGGAAAATTGTGTTGGGGATAAGTATCCCAAAGAGAGGTTAACAATTTTGCATTGTGCAAATATGGCAGGTGAAAAAGAAAAACTCCTAGTCATTGATAGGGCAGCTAAACCCAGAGCTTTTAAAAACATTAATATAAACAACATACCTGTAACTTGGAAGTACAATAAGAAAACTTGGATGACAGGGCAAATTATGGCAGATTGGTTGCAAAACCTAGATTGGAAAATGGCTAAAGAAACAAGAAACATTTTGTTATTTTTAGACGATGCGGGATCTCATCCGAAAGACGTTTCGCTTAAATAATATAAAAATATTATTTTTACCCCCTAATTGTACATCAGCTTGTCAACTACTTGACCAAGGGATTATAAAGAATTTTAAAACTTATTAATCGAAGTCTATACTCAAACTCTGCTAGTAAACATTGGAACTGTTGGTACAGCTTTTGAGTTAATAAAGAAAATTACACCACTTGATGCAATTTATTTGGCAAAAACCGCTTGGGATTAAGTAGCCAAAAAGACAGTTCAAAATTGCTTCCGCAAAGCAGGATTTAATCATGTAAATATGCAAAGTGAAGACCAGTTAACTGAGGCTGATACATCTGACCTAGAAGATGATTTGCCTCTTAGTGTATTTTCAGATATTCTCAAAAATAAGAATTTTTTGAAATTGACGGATAATGAAAACCTTAATGATTTCTTGAACGTAGATAAAGATTTGTATGTTGAAGATCCAGATTCAGAACAAGAAATTGCAAATCCAGTTGAAATATAAAGACTTTCCGAAGATTCTGATGTCGATGAGGTTCCAGTGCCAACAGAAGCCATCCCAAGCTAAAGCTATTACCCTGACCAAGCTTTGAGCTGCTTTGTCGAAAATCACGGAGATACAGAGTCTTTGGAGCTTCTTTCTAAATTAGAAGACCCCATTTTAAAGAAAAAGAGAAGACAAAAACAATATACGAATTTCTGCGTCCTTAAAGTGACTATTCATTTCATTGTTTTGTATCACATACTACATCTATGCATATATATTATACTTTGTATGTACATATATATTTAAAGGAAATACACTTTTTTTTTCTTAAGTTTAAAGTTTCTTATTTATTTAAAAGACATTTATATACATATACAATTTAAATGTCCCAGTTTCTTTAATATATTCATTTTTCGTTAAAACACGATTTTTGTTGTATATGCTACATATTTCTTTTATGCAGACACCCTCCTGAACGGACATCTTCAGTTGGTCCCGTTCAAGGGAGATTTCACTGTATATATATATATATATAAATATATATATATATATATATATATATATATATATATATATCTTCAACTTCAAACTTTCTTCTAACTTGTTTTCTTTTGTTTCAAATTCTTTATTGTATTTCCTATATAATCTATCATTTATCACAGCTGCCCCCATATTTGCCGTAAGAATCTATAAGTTGGAATGAGGAACGGATACCTGACACGAGAACCATCCTTTTCTGGCACGAAGGACCGTTTTTGTTCCAAGAGTGAGCGTCCTAGTAGTAGTATACAGTTCAATGCCTAAACCATATAGTATGCATAACCTAGCACAATAAAGTTGGAATTTGCTACATTTAATGTGCAGTGTTGTATATATTCGGTTCAGTTTCAGCCCGGCGTCTCTGTTGATGTTAGGGTTTTTGTATATTTCAATCGCTATCCTGTTTAATCGGCTATAGTAGTTCTTTGTTGGTGTTAGAACTTCTGTACCTGCGAATCTAAACCTAATATTTCAGATCAGACAGCGTCTGACTGCAATTGATAAGCATGTAAAAGCCGAATACTGCGCACGTGCGTTGGTTACGGATTATGAGGACGCGTCAATCTTGTCAAATGTTTGGTTTTCTGATGAAAACCATACTCATTTAAACGGATACATTAACGATCAGACAACGCGGATTCTCGTATTCGAACGCCCCGACATAATCGTCGAGCAACCCCTTCATAGTGACCGTGTTACCATTTGGTGTGCTGTATCCACACATGGCATATTGGGCCCATATTTCATTGAAGCAGACAATGGGATGCCATTACCCGTGATCAGGAGCGCTACTGACAACAGGTTATCACACGATTTCTGCGTGATCTTCAGCGATTTTGTCGTGCCAGGAACCTACCATGTAATCAACAATGGTTTCAGCAGGACGGGGTAACCTGTCACCGGGCTAGGGAGTCTCTTCGAATGGTGCAATCATTTTGGGATCGCCTTATTTCGCGTGGCACTGATTTCCCATACCCATCGCACTCACCAGACCTAACATCACCTATGTATTATGATGCGTACATATGGGGAATTCTGAAGGAGGTTGTTTTCCGTACCGATCCACCGTCTGACATTCCGGAATTGCGGATTCAAATTCAAGGTTTTTTTCGTGCCATGCAACAACCTTTCTTCACAGACATGTTTGTGAACCTACGCGAGCGCTACTGCTTGAAACTGAACGGAGAACATCTGTTTTATCAGGAACGTCGTCGTGAATAATGTTTGCAACGGTATACAAATAATATACGTTTTATAATGTCAGTACTGTTTATTTTGCCGCATCCTGTAATTAAGTGGTAGTGTACCCCAACAATATTTAAATTTCGTCAGATTTAAGTCGATAATTCTGACAATATAAATGTCTGCTTGAGAAATGGCTAACAAAATGTCATTAGTATAGTACATTTTGTAACAGCAGTGTCTAAATGTATATCGGCTGCTACTGCACACATCTTTTCTATTCCATGAGGATCATTCACTCTATACAAACAACTGCCTTCGTTATGTACTTGATGATTTGCACACGCAAAGATCTAGACCCAACTCAATATATTAAATTTGATACATATTCAATATGAAAATTGTGACAATTGCGATCAAATGTCTTTTTATTTATATCATGATACTTCGTGGTTCTTCACATTTACGAGGTTTATAGCTCTACATAACATACTCAAGAATCAGGCATAGAATCATGTGTCTTTCGGTGTTATTAATCTTTCCGTACAATGCGAATTTGTCAAAAACTTGTAAGGTGTCAAAGAATCCTTGTGTTCTTAAAGGATGCTTTAAAGATACCTGAAGTTTTTGATAAATTCGCATTGTATTTACAACACACTTAAAGGCGATACGTAGTTCTGTGTTATGTATGTATTGTTGTTCATATTTGTAGAGCAGTAAGCCTTTTAAAATACTAAAGTTAACTCATGAAATAGTGAGATACAAGTATAAAACTTTGATCATAATTTAAATTTAAACTACACAATTGTGCTGATATTCCAATCGTATTTATTCATGACGGCTTCTTCTCCTTCTCCTCCTCCTGCGACGTCCACTCCTGCGCCTTCTGCGACGATGTTCTCTGATGCCCTCCATGACATCACCGAGGTAGTAGCGACCTTGAAGTTTTTTTATTGCACCAAATGCTACTCCATTCTCAAGTGCTTTGTTTATCTGTTCGCTGACATCCTTGTCGGCTACAGAGAATTCGTTCTCGATATACTGAGTGATCTCCTCCTTGGAAGCGCCATTATCCCGCAAGTTGCTGATAGCGGCCAGAATGAGTTTGGCGGTATTCATTGTTTTCAAAGTCGGAACGGTCATTATTTGCACAAATTTTTACATTTTTTACAATTCGAAACAGTTACGAGAAGAAAAATTTGGAATTTAAGGAGAACAGAAATTTGCTTGTAACTTGTCAAAGTGTCATTTTGTTTATAGAGATATCGAAGGTGTGTTGATGGTTTTTACAATTTTCATTTTAATAAAGCATCATAAGATATATGTTCGTATGTTAAACGAAATTGTCAAATAGATTGCCTATCCTATAGGAAGGTTTACATAGTTACCTAACAGCTTATTTTAGTTTAATATAAAAACAAGTTCTCATATCATTATATTCCCATCTTTCGAGTTTTGAGTTCACGTCATAAATTACACGTATATAAATGCTCAACTCTGAGTTAGACAGCACGCCTACATAACCTGAAGGGAAGAATCTGAAAAGGACAAAGGAAAAAAATATAGGCAACCAGCATAGTACATTATCCGAATATTTATACTTCTATACAAATACATTATAACATATTTTACAGGCAGAAATGGATACCAAAACACACTAAACCATTGTAGTTATAAAATATAACACGCTTATACTTATAAATACAGATAATGTTCTGACTATAAAATCGTATCTCTTAGTTTGTATTTGCATGTCATTTACTGACAGTTCAATTATGTACATAGTTGTCAAAATATATTTAGATTTGAACTTTTTCAATTTTAAAATGATTTACTCCGCTAAACATAAATCGTTTATAATTGAATCATATTTTCGTAATGGACGAAAGGTTGGTGAGTATGGCTACACTCCCTTGCCAAGTGTTTAGAAGAATTTCCTAACGTGGAATTTGATTACGATAGTTTTTAGCATATCGTTAAACATTGTATCAGCCTTTAGAGAAAGAGGGAGCGTGAAGTGAAAAGAAGGTGGTAAACCGAAAAAGCGTACTGGGGAGCTTGTTAATAATGTAAGGAAATTATGGATAATACACCAGGAACCTCCATCTGAGTTTTATCCCAACTAACTGGCATATTATCTGGTACTTGTCATACGGTTTTGAAAATAAGATTTCAATTTATTTCCTTATCCCATGCCCTGTTTTCAAGAAATTTTTCAATATGGCAGTGGTCATCAAGTTTTTGTAAAAAAGTGCAAATAAATATATTTCATTTGATGTCGGTATTATGATTTGACATTTATGTAAGACAACAAAAAAATAATGAGAACAGAATAAGTAATAATTTCAGACATATCTTATATCCAAAATTCACTTCGATGCGAAATTTATTTGATTGCTTTTTATATGATCTTGGCATAAAATAAGCGTTTAGTTTTCTTTACTCTTGGTAAAATCTGTTTCTTTCTGTTCTTATAATAGACTGTATTACAAAATCATATCATTAAAGTCAAATAATTAATTTTATGAGTCTTTTTAATAAATTGTAACATTTATTTCATTAGTCAGAAAAACTTACGACGATAGTGTACATACTATCAATCAAATATGGATAATTATTAATGATTCCTAGTTATCTATAATCTAATCACTTTTGGTCTACTAACAATGCCACTTTACTGACGTATTGTACTCTGTTTTTGGTTAAAATAACGTCAATAATTTTGTAGAATTGACGTAATGCATACCAGAATATCACATAAAGGTGACATATTCTTACTGGCTGGGCAATTTCCAAACATTTATTTCTAACGCACAGTGAGTAACTTATATATTCAATTCCATACTGGGCACGTAAAAATTAAACTTAAGAGGTAACACCGGATAGGTAGTCATAGAATGGTAACATTTTGAGGTATAAGGGGATGCGAGGCATAGCAACAACTTAAACTCAGGTCTGAGTCCTGAGAATCTCAGGCTGAGATTCATGAACGTAACTATACGAGGGCGACCTGAAATGTTTCCGGAATCGGCAAGAGATGGAGTACGAAGGTTGAAGTGGATTCTTTGGTCGGTAAGGGCAACCTTTTTAAGGTAACTGTCAAAATTTCAGACGTCTACTGTCAATACTTCTTGTTTAAGAGTATCTTTTGTGTAGCAAGTCGGGCGGTTTCGCAAGAATGGATAAAATGGAATTTCGTGCAGTGATAAAACACTTCTGGATGGCTGGGAAAACGGCGACGAAAATTCGAAATATTTTGCCTGAGGTTCATGGCAGATGTACTCCATCATTTTCTATCATCAGATGCTGGGTAAGCGAGTTCAAACATCGCCGCATAAGCGTAACTGACGAACCACGCAGTGAACACCCAAAAACCGCTACCAATGATGGAATTGTCGACAAGATTTATGATCGTGTTAGCCGATCGCCGATTGAAACGGAAAGAGATAGCAGAGACAACAGGTATCTCAGAAGAACGCGTTGGCCATATCCTACACGAAATTTTGGGTATGAAAAAGCTTTCCTCGCGATGGATACCACGTTTTCTCACACCAGAGCAAAAACGAAATCGGGTGACCGTTTTTAAGGGATTTCTTCATGCGTTTCGTAACCATCACTACATACCGGAGACCAAGGAACAGTCGAAACAGTAGACTTTTCCGGGTAAATCTGCTCCGAAGAAAGCAAAGACTGTTCCATCGTCCGGAAAGGTCACGGCCACAATTTTTTGGAAATTCCAAGGTGTGATCCTCATCGACTATTTGCAGAAGAGAAGGACGATCACGGGAGAATACTACAGCGATTTATTGACCCGATTCGATGCAGCATTGAAGGAGAAACGGCCTCGTTTGCAAAGGTGCTTTTCCACCACGACAATGCACCGGCTCATTCATCCCGCATCGTCGTGTCCAAATTGAATGAGCTGCGCTATGAACTAGTCTCTTATCCTCCATATTCACCGGACCTGACCCCCGCAACTTTTTCCTATTCCCAAACCTGAAAAAATCACTGGGAGGAAAGAGATTATTTACCTCCAAAGCGTCATAATCTATAAAGCAATGAATTATTAAGTGCGGTTATTCAAAAAGACGATTATAAAGATGGCATTAGGTGTCATACAACTGCTCAAGTACAATGAAAGTAGTTATGCAAAATTTTACAGACAGAAAAGGAAAAATAAACAAAAATCTATGATGTTTAAATGTATTTATCATGATCATAATAGAAAACATAAGAAAGTACATATCTTATCTATATATATAAATAAATATTTAAAATGTGATGTATTGCAAGTAATTTTGAAAATAATAAATATTTTATAAAGTCTATATTAAAACAAAATTTTGTGACATTAATCATATAATATACGATTTTTTGTTTGCCAAATTATGTAAAGTTGATTTAACAATGCCGTGTGGGACAATTGCACACATATCGTATTCAGTCAACACGAAAAAAAAACATAATTACATCTAAGAATATTTGTAATTATGTTTGTGAATGTCAGTCTCTTGTTTCTTGTTAGGCAGTGGCTGTGTGGAACTGGCTCTTGAACTCTCAACATTATCAATTAACGAAGTAAGCATACCTTCCACTTCCGTTACAGCGTTTTTTAATTGACCATTATCTAAACTCCCTAAAGATTCTGCGAATAAGTAAGACATCGTTATAGTTTGAAATATGTATGACAATCCGCTTACCATCCAATGTGAAATTATTTGCTAAAATTTGTTGAAGTTTTGCTAAAGCGTCGTCAAGATCATTATGCATCTCGAACATTGGAATCTTATTTTCATTACCACTATTTGGAAACGAACCTGGTCTTCCTACACACAAGAACAAAGTTCTTGTTTGAACTAACATAAAAAGCCTTATATAACATTAAGTTGAATCTATAAAAAGCCCAACTCCATTCACTTTACAGATGAAATAAAGTGTCAAATAAGCATTTGCATTTACTTGGATCTTTCCATTTACATTCAACAAACTATTAATACAAATATGCATAGCAATTGCTTACCACCTATCCAAGTGCTGATATCGTTTATTGTAGGAACAACTGAAGCGTCGTACACTCCACTTTGTGCACCAAACAAATCTATTTGATCGCTTAAATTTAAAGAACTTTTACTCTGCGTAATGGGGCTTAACATATCAATTGATTTTCTACTTTTATAACTTGGTACCATTGGAGTAGATTCTAAATGGATTTTCTGAATTGGTTCAGCAATAGTTGTTTTTTTTAAGCAGTCCTGTATATAAAATGATTGCCATATCAATTTTAACCGGTTACAAACAAAACATGTTTAACTTTAGAATTAATCAATACTAATACCTTTAGTAGTTTTAGTTTTTGTATTTGAGCAGCAACTTGTTGTCTATGGTCTTCCAAGTATGTTGTAATATCAGTGCTTCTACTCAAAAGCAAAACTTGTTGTAATTCTCTAAATAAATAAAAAAATGTTAAAATAATAAATACATCGTGACAGTAGTAGTACTTGTTTTGAATCTCCAGTTGTCTTATCACAACTTGCAGCTGCATGTGTGGTGATGACAATGGTTCTATATCACATAAAATACTCTCCGATTTCGATCTTGATATCCATTCCCTTTCAGTGCTGTGAATGTTATAAATACTGCACTATGTATATATTTACAGCAAAACTTAGTTTGAGTTACCTCAAGGGATTTGTTCCTATTACACTGGTTTCTCCATTTGGTATAGTACATCTTAATAACCCACAAATTTTTTTAATCAAATGATGAGTAATATCATTCGATGGTGTCTAAATAAAACGTTTACGTTCTATTACATATTTAAATAATGGCAATGTAAACTATACAGATTGATCCATGTCTAGTGGCCAGACTCCCATCGTTATCGTTATTACAGTGTAGACTACGTTAACGAAGCCAGTAATGTCTTGAATGCTGATTAATTCGCGATTAACAGAAAAAACAATTCCATAACATATTCTGGAGCAAAATTTACTTGTCCTAAGAAATGCGCGAAAAATAGACTAACGGACATGACATTAAAAGAAACAAGGCAGCTATTATCACACAGGAATGTACGTCAAGAAAATTCAAATAAATTAGAGTGCGCAACAAGATTATCTGTAACTTTCAGGAACTTTAAAATAGAAGACGATTAAAGTGATTATATATACAAGCAATACAGTAAAAAAAACAAGCCAAAACGTAGATGAAAACTACAGCATTTATCAACAGTAGAATAAGCCTAAGGATAAATCAAGATGCGTGGATAGAAATTGCCGTAAAAACCGAAACGAAGAAATAATGCTGCTCAAATTTAGATTTGAAAAGAAAGCATTTCAATATATTTTACAGGTCTCTGTCACTTACGTCACTCACTAACAGTTTGTTACGACGAATTACTCATAAAAATAAAATTGATAAAGGGTAAGAAGATTGATACTTTATTACTTGCTACAGGTGTTCATTACCATTTGGAATTACTTGACTTTGGCAGAAAGCTGTCAATGTATTTTGAGTTTTTGACAATACTTTGCTTAGTTCCCTAGATATCAAACATATGCTTTAAACACAACATTAGAACTTTTTTATGCAACACTGTGTATACATATTTAATAAAAAAATAATTTTGATGTGGGTCAAGCATCTAGTAATGAAATTGAATATATCTTATATATTATACACTGTGTTCAATAATGATTGAAAAGAGTTTGAATCACTCGCGCTTTTTTGTGTCGGAAAATTGGCGGTTCTATAAAACATAGCGATCATAATCAGTAGCGTCCTTTGGTAACGTCTATCCTATTGTTGCTTTAATTTTCTGTATTTTCGTTTTCATCTACTTGTTTATTATATTACTTATTTAATGCCAGAATGGCTTTTCTTATTGCATACAGCTGCATATTTGTGATCGGTAAGCAACGAAATAATCATAATACATCCGTACAAATATATTCAACGTTCTCATATGTTTATGTTATGCCTATGATATATAGCCTTTACAGCTTCAGAGGCGTTGACTAAAACTTAGAACCAACTTAAAGCAAAAAAATAGAAAGCGGGAAATTCAAACACCTTTGAATCATTTATATACACTCTGTAGATTTCCGATGATGACAAATGTAATATTGCATGAAATTTTTATGCTTGTATTATCTTTTATTGTTTATGGAGTTTCATATATACAACACTTGAGTGTGTGTATATGAATAAAGATTAAAAGATTAATTATATGAAACTCATCTAGAAGGCGAAAACCTAGAATTATCTGGAAAATGTCGAAAAACTTAATCAATACCTCACGACTTTTGGAAAACAACAATAACGCTAGTTTGCTTTTAGTGTAAGCCTACTATAATTTTTACACAATTGCAAATTCACATCTAACATAATTGAAAGTATACCATATGTTAATTATTCGTGTCAACGCTATAGTTTCATTGAACTTTTATAGTACATATGTATGTGCAAATGTTTAGAAATATGGAATGTTCCCTTTCAAATAAATACTAAAAATCAAATTCTACTTTAATAATAGTACGCAATAATTCTGAACCAGTCTGTATAGTTAACTGTGAATGGATAAGATTGAAGTATGATAAAAAATAAAAATCCTACCTCTACGCAATATTCTTTCATATGGTGAGTAATTTTATGAGAATGACTCGTCTTAGCGGTAAAATAACATTTTTGACATTGTGTATATCTGGAACATTTGATACAGCGATATTTGAGCCCTATTATAGGATTAACTTTACAAACAGAACACTTTGAAGAATGAATAGCTGAAAGATGCACAATATTATTTTCAAACATGCACACGGTTAAAATGTTAAGAACGTACATGTTTCTGATTTTTTCAACCTATGCAACGTAGGTAACCATATCAGTAACTGAGGATTGCTTTCAAGCCATGTAATGAACATGCTTTCATTGATTCCAACTAATCCTGGAGACTATAATAACACTAGTTACAATTACTATAAATAATTGACAAAAACTTGCTAATAATTGTATGGTACAGTGGCAGAATTACTACCCGAGCAGTATAAGGAAACGATAAGGCATCAGTACCCAACGAGGGAGGAACAGCGGGCCTCCCTCGGGAGAGATCTAATTAAAGAAATTGTTTACATTTGCGATACCTGGTCGGTTTCGCTGAAAAATAGAAAAATGCGCCAATTCCTTCGTTGTTACTTACATTGTCGAAGTATTAATTCTCCGAGTGTACATTCTACAAGGGCGACCTGAAATGTTTCCAGAATTGACAAGAAAAGCAAGGTGCATTGGTGTGGTTTTTTATTTTTATTTTTCGACGTACTCTCCTCGAAGATCAATACACTTTTTCAAACGGTGCTCCAGCCTCTACAAGCCGTCGGAAAAGTAGGATGCCATCTGTAGCGGCGATGACCTCCTCATTTGAGGCAAATCTATTTCCTCCCAGTGATTTTTTCAGGTTTGGGAATAAGAAAAAGTCGCTGGGGGCTAGGTCCGCTGAATTTAGAGGATGAGGGACTAAGTCGTAGCGCAACCCATTCAATTTGGACACGACGATGCGGGATAAATGTAATGCGGTGTATAGTCGTGGTGGAAAAGCACTTTTCTCCGCTGCAAACAAGGCCGTTTCTCCTTACTGCATCGAATCGGGTCAACAAATCGTTGTAGTATTGCCCCGTTATGGTCCTTCCCTTCTGCAAATTGTCGATGAGGATCACACCTTGGGAATTCCAAAGAAATGATCGCCATGACATTTCCGTCCGCTTTCTTCGGAGCCGATCCGCCCGGAAAAAGTTCACTGCTTTGACTATTCCTTGGTCTCCGGTACGTAGTGGTGGATCCAAGTCTCATCCACGGTTACGAAATGCATGAAGAAATCTCTTAGTCACCCGATTTCGCCTTTGCTCTCTGTGAGCAAGCGCGGTACCCATCGCATCGAAATCTTTTTGATACCCAAAATTTCGTGTAGGATATGGCCAACGCGTTCTTCTGAGATACCTGTTGTCTCTGCTATCTCTTTCAGCTTCAACTGCAGATCGGTTAAATCGACATCATGAATCTTGTCGACCATTTCATCGTTGGTAGCGGTTTTTGGGCGTTCACCCAGAAGCTAATGGTCGAAAATGATGTAGTACATCCGCTTTGAACTTCTAGCGAAATATTTCGAATTTTCGTGGCCGTTTTCTCAGCCATCCAGAAATGCTTTATTACTGCACGAAATTAGATTTTATCCATTTTTGAGAAACCGCCTGACTTGCTACACAAAACACACTCTTAACTACTGACAGTTGGTGTCTGAAATTTTGAGTTGCCTTAAAAAAGGTTGCTCTTGTCGATCAATGAATCCACTTCAACCTCCGTGCGCCATCTCTTGCCGATTACAGAAACATTTTAGGTCACCCTCGTACTCTGATTGAACTACTTGATAAATTAAAGAATGTACAAATTGTTCTAAATTAGCGGAGTAGTACTAGTAATGATGCCGGTTTCTCCTTCGCATCAGAGCTTATTGTTTCGTCCACACATAACACTGAGCATTTACTTTCCAACTCTGATTTAATCTTCTTTTTAATTTCTTCATCCGCAGATAATATACGCGCCTTCACTCTACTCCGATCTAGTAACTTCCAGTTAAGATTATATACGTTTCAGAAGCAACGAAATAGTTGTTGATTAAGGAGAGATGGCAAACGACAAGCTCGGCAACAAAATCTCTACGCTCGGTCTCGGAACACTTTTTTAATATCGGTGTTGTACACTCTTGTGCCCTTCGCGTGTATTCGCATATTTTCACTGACTCTAGTAGGAAGGAGAAATCTGGCGTTCCTAAGCATGATGGTCTTACCTACTGTAGACCATTTAAGCGTATACTCTAAGTTCACGTTTAGAAATCTAAATTCAAGTATCCGCAAAATCCACAAGTTTTTAAAAATTGTTTCGTAACAGGGTCACATTTATTGGAGTATTAAAAAGCTAATTAGGGGAATATTTGAAAAAAGCTGTCTCTTTTATTTTAAAAAGACCTAATAGCTTCGTTAATTTAGAACACCTATAGATGAGCTATGAAGCATCGTTTAGTTTTGCTTATTAGTACATAACTAAATACAACCACATAGTAAACAGAAAGGAGAAAACTAATAAGGGTTCAAATTTTTGATGCGCAGAATCTAGACTACATTCGCTTTGAACGCTTGTGAAATATGAGTGCTCACTTCTATGGTGCTCATCCTTTTGCTGCACTATCTTGGTGAAATAAGTGTTCATGAGCAGAAGTTCTGATGTTTCGACGATGTCGTTAAAACATTTGTAACTGCTTAAAAGGTGTAAGCGTCCAAAGCGAATGCATCCCTAGAATATCACTTTTGACATGATCACTTATTGTTTACAGTAAACATCCATGTTTTATTTATTTCTTTTGTTATATTGTTAAGCGCGTTTCATAAGAGCTTGATTATTTCATATGTTTAGTGTTATATATAATATTAAAGTTTAAGATTTTTTACCGCGCGATAGTGTACTCTAATTTATATAGTGTATGGTGTTTATTGGTATGTAAGGTAAATTAATGCAAATAGTTTTAGTATATAGTACTTCAAGATGAAGATTGATAAGTCTCAAACGTATTAAATATATCAACTTTTTTTAAATGGATTGAGAATTACAGGAAATATGATTCGTGAGAAGATTGCGAAACATTGTGAAGAAGAAAATGTGTTTGTGATTACAAATTTGAAAATTCAGATTACATCATGCCATACCATTCCTTGGCATACGCGCAGAACTATCACCTAAGAAAGTGAAAGTTATTGATATGTATGTTTCTTAACCATATTTAATACTTTTGTGAAATAATTATTTATACTATATATTACTGATATTATACATTACGTACTTAATAAAATACGCATGTAATTTAAAATATATACTGTAATCCCGGGTAAAATGGAGCTCATGAACATCTGGTAGGGCCTGGGAAAGGCTTTAGGACGTATATTACTTCATTAGAAACTACCTTTACAAATAAATTTTCTCTATATTGGTATACAAACTTTTATAGGATTGAAGCTAAAGAATATTATGTCTATATGATTGTGCCTGTCAACAGTTCCCAAAATTTTGCTTTCAAATACATTAATAGGGATTATACTTTTCATAAAGGAAAAATATTAAGATAATTACTTTAAAACATTTAGAAAATATTTGCTGACACAAATCTGTTTGTTTTTCTGCTTTCTTTGATAAACTAGATATAAAACAATTATCAACAAAAGGCCAAATAGTTTTCAATGATACGGTCTTAATACGCAACTATTGTGCCGCAAGTTTAAAAATCGCGCGCTTTATAACTTTTTGATATGACCGACTCGATTCAAAGCCATTCAAATTGGATCCTAAAATACCAAAGAAGTCAACAGTGTTATCCTTTCTCTTTATTCTGCGATATAACTTACAATAATGCAAAGTACTATTCAAGTTCGCCATAAACATTCTAAATGCATGACTAAATAATAGAATTTACAATGGAAAAAGATATAATCAGCAAAAAATTTTATATCGTTAAATTTAAGCCTGTAAGCTCGTAAAAAGCAACCCAGCCTAATAGCTCATTTATACGTTCACAAAATGAAGGAACGTGACCATTTGAATGATAACAATTTTGAAGCGATTTTCAACAAAACTTAGCACCAACCCCTTCATAATGTAATCTGCCAATCTAAAAAATGTTTATTCAATCACTTGTTACCTTATTAGAAAAGAGTAACAGCTAGGTACCTACTTATTGTTTTGGTTTATAAATGTACTATGTGTACAATATGATTTTTGAAAACTAAATATTTTGGAATAGCAAATAATTTGCTAATAAATTTGAAAAAAAATTCACTGCACAAAGAAATAATTACATACATGCAAATGAGTTGAAAGGATAGAACCTACTTTACTAAAACATTCTTCTATAGAACTGTTTACCAGATATGGCCCAAAACTTAAATCTTCATGCATATAACGTGTAATCTCAACTATTGTCGATAGTATTACTTGTACTTTTAATCTGGTAATACAATTATTGTGATCGGCACATAAACTAAATAAATAATGGTATAAACTACTTAAGTTTGTATTACACAATAATGACAGCACTAGTTTAACATGCAAAACTTGGACACAACCAGTTCGGTTTCTAAAACAAGTAACAATACCTTGATCAATCCTAAATAAAAATCAAAAGCAATAAGCATACTTATCATAAATATTATATAAAAAATTGATCATTAGCTCAATGGCAAGGTCTATATCTATATTTGTGTGATTTTGTTTACTGGAAGCAAAATATATATCCGAGAGAATTGCTTCAATATCATAAGTTTCTAGATATAGACAATTCTCAATCGCATTCAATCTATGTCTTTCAAAAACTCCAGATATTATAGATAAAGGAACGTTATCCACTACAAAGTAATATGAAAATTATCTAATCGTTTTCTACTACTCAACTACTTACAGCATAAAGTATTTTGCAATATCCTAAATTTGAAGGCAACTCTGTAAGCAGAATATTTTATCCAATTGCATTCATCTAACTTTTGTTTTATATCTGTAAATTTTGGATGGTCCCATTGCTTAACTTTTGTTTGTTCACTGAAAACATGTGTGTAATTTTCTTTTTAATAAAAAAAAATCCGTAATTCTTACTTAATATAATACGGAAATCCTTTTTCATCCTCAATTTTCTTCCACAATAATGAAGACATAACTTCCGCGGCTTGTTTAATTACTTATTCTTATTTATCCTTATAAACAAGTGCATCTAACCTATTTTAACCGAATGGAAAATATATCTAATTATTAGATAAAATGCATAAAATTATCACCAAGCTTCATTGCTTTTTTGAATCAATTGCATTCAACACAATTAATGTTTGCATTCTTCTAAATTCTTGATAATATTCAAATATTTATCGTTAAAATACGTCAGTCCGCGTCATTAAAATTAAACGGTTTTTGGCTTCTGTGAATCATCGGTGAATCCAATGCGTTCAACAAATTAAACAATGCATCTAACCTATTTTAACCGAATGGAAAATATATCTAATTATTAGATAAAATGCATAAAATTATCACCAAGCTTCATTGCTTTTTTGAATCAATTGCATTCAACACAATTAATGTTTGCATTCTTCTAAATTCTTGATAATATTCAAATATTTATCGTTAAAATACGTCAGTCCGCGTCATTAAAATTAAACGGTTTTTGGCTTCTGTGAATCATCGGTGAATCCAATGCGTTCAACAAATTAAACAATTTCCCAATTTTATGTACAGTCCCTTGTATTTATATCTGGACAACTCCCAAAAATACGAAACATTCGTTTAATTTACAAACATTGCGATGTAAATTTTACAACGGACATCTCTTTATATATTTCTATAAAATATTTGAAGTCATATCTTCTTTTAAATATCTATGTTTCATAAAACATTTTCAATCATAACTAATGTAAAGTAGATGATGATAAGTTGAAAGACGGTTTTAATAAAGAAACATTATTTATTCACAATATTAATGAAAGAAGTAATTAACTACTGATACAATATGCAATTATATCGACATACATATGGATTATCATATTCAAGTACCTACATAGCCACAGATTTCGGTGCATATTATCACATTTGCATTGCAGAATGTTAATACATATTTTCAATCTGCTTTTTTATTTTTTCTCTAGTAATACTAACGAATCGATAATTAACTTAGCTAACTGTTTATAACTTTCGTACATAACCAGTTGAAAACAGCTCCTCAAAATTTAAAAACAAATTTTCTGTTATATCATCTAAACATTAATAAATGAGCTAACATGCAGAGAAAAATTGAAATTGTAACATGATACTTAATATTTTGTTATATTTGTGTTATGCTAAGAAATAAAGTTTCATCCCGATACATTTTTCTTTACTGCCTCTTGAACTGTTGTATACAACCAAGAAAACACATGTGCTTACTGAAAGACGGATATTTTGTTTAATATTATATTTTACGAGGATTTATACATTTTTCGAAACGCTTTAGAAGAATGTGTATATACAAAGATGAAAGGTACGTTACATTAATTGATATATTTTACTTTTTACATCAAAATAATCTTCCTTACATAAAATAGAATTGCTCAATTTTTGAAAGAAATCGTTAACCAAGGTGAATATATTCCTTTATTCAGTTTGTTATAATTGCTAGCTAAATTTATAATTTTATTATTATTTATAATAATAATATAATTTTAATATTATTAGGAACGAAATATATAGCAAGTTCAAGATGTCAATTTTAATTAACGATTTATTTCGCATAATGTTTAATACATAAGCATGCAAGATTTTAATTTTGTGGAACGTCCTTAAAAACACAATTTCATTCGTCATAAGCTTCTGTGATTTTACAATTCAAATTTATGGTGAACATATTAGTAGGGTTAGCCAAATCTTCGGCGCACCAAACACTCCTCGACACCAATTAAACAGAATACCATGTCCAACCATGTTAAAAAAATAAATGAGTGCTAGATGGCTCTAGCACCAATAGGAAGTGTTCACGTGAACATTTAAATATCCCCATAATAGATATCGTACTTCCGGCAGTATTTCAAAAATGTTATGCGCGCACGTAACGAAGGGTCAAACTACAAGTTTTAATGTCATTTTCAAATTACTTTATTTCTATGTAGTATTAAAACATATGCAGGCACCTAACTTCTGTCTACAGAAATAAAGAGTATACAGAGTGTAACATTGTTATTTGACAATTAAATAAAAAAAACAGGTAATTTACGTCGCAACAAAAAGGTGATATGAATTTTGTTATAATTTTTAATAAAGAAAAATCATTGGGTACCAAATCAAGACTGTGTTTTGACCGGTTAAATATTGAGGTGCTTGGGTCGATGTGTGAGAGTTCGCATTGTCGTGGTTCATGGTGAAGAATGATCCTACGTCGCTGGTTGTTTTTTCTTATTTCTTCAGACTTCTGACAAACAAATGGTTGTGTACCATTCAAAACTGATCGTTTTACGATTCTCTAGTGGTACTGTAGCCACATGCCTGTTTATCCCAAAACAACAGGCGACCATTTGCTTCGAGACGGTTCTGGCACGAACAACTTTTGTTAGGTTTGGCTCATCCTGGAAGACCCATACAGTCGATTGGTGTTTACTTTCGGGCTCCTACACATAGATCCAAGATTCGTCATCTATGCAAATGTTATACATGGTTTTCAGCGCACTACGATTGTATTTTGGAGCAATTCTACGACACGAGCCTTTTTTGAACTATTGTCAAGTTATGCGGAATCCAACGCGCATAATTCTCTTTCATGGCTAAATGGCTTGCGTATGCTTGTCATGTTAATGCCCAGTGATGCTTCAATCTCACGATATGTCACATGCCGGTCTTGCTTTATCACTTAGCGCACAGCATCCATGTTTTCTGACATAACAATCGATTTTGGACAGCCTTCTTTA
Organism: Trypoxylus dichotomus; assembly: GCA_023509865.1. Taxonomy (NCBI): domain Eukaryota; kingdom Metazoa; phylum Arthropoda; class Insecta; order Coleoptera; family Scarabaeidae; genus Trypoxylus; species Trypoxylus dichotomus. The sequence continues at coordinate 48,077,899 of CM042075.1, forward strand.
AATTCGCCCCTGAATGTACAACGGCCACGGTTGAATTCACTAAACCAGTGTTATAGAATGGTTTTGATTGTGCTTCATCGCCAAAGGCAGAAGTGAGTTGATCAATGCACTGTTGTTCTGATAATCTACGTCGAAAGTCGTTGTAAATCATCCCACGAAAACACTCACGAGTTAGTTACATGAGACTGAGATGGAATATTTTCAAGTCACTAATTACACAAATAGCATCCGTATGACAAAACGTTTTGAGCAGGTCTGAGTAGCGCCTAGTAATACCATTGTTGCCAATTCCGGATATATAAATAGCAATCCCCGTATATACTATAATGGTTACCCCACGTCCCGATTTTTTACTCTTTCTTTGTGTGACTGCCTCGAAAACTTCATTCAAGATAGTAATACGTGCTAGTTTTGGTTGCCATTAATCTCAAATCTTCACTTCCACGAGTTCTATATTTTGGTCCGAATCTCTGTAACATGTCTTATTAAGTTATTAAATTATAGACCAGAAATTGTCTAATTCCACTATAGGCAGTATAGGTAGCTACAATTACTTTAGATATCCACGAAATATTTTAATTTTTCACAATTGTGATACGAAATCATTACCATTAGAATATTCATTCACAAGCGTGAATAAATCCAGAAGCAAATCGTGTTTAACTGTAAGGCACCGTCCAAACTTAAACAACAATATTTCCTTTGATTCATATTCAAGTCATAAATACTTTCACAACATTGTTGTCATGAATAACGAACGAATAAAGAATAGAACCTATGCCAAATAGAAAATAATGAGTTTTGCTTTTTAACACGTTTCACTATTAAAAATATTTGACATCATTAAAATTTCACTCTGCTAATGGGTTCATTTGTCTTATTAATTAATACAAAATAAATAGTCATACACGCTGTTTTAAGCCATATTTTCAGCAGAAGAATTTTGCTTCTTATGATAGTGGGTATAGGTTCGCCTAAATCTAATAAATTAGTGTTAGTGCTAAAAGTTGCTAGTTGTTCTCGAATTTACAATCTTTAACGTCCTTTAAGAGTTATATTAAAAAAGAAAAAGGCATATAGCAGATTCATTTTTTGTAAATAACTAATTATCAGAAATTAGAATCAAGAATTTAGTACGCTCAAAGTGTCATTTGGCTATAAGGAATTTAGAAGAGGTTAGCATCTCACTAGGATCGTACCATGATATTTTGACGAAAAACTTACATTAAATTATAGCAAAGTTTGTTCTTCGTTTGATGACCGAACACTGGAAAGCAAACTGAATGAAGAGCAATTTGTGAAGCTAACGACGATGAATCGTTCATGTAAAAGATTATAACAAGATTGAAACAAAAGTTCAACCAACACAATGGATTGCGAAAAAATCTCCATGCCAAAGAAGCCTCACTGCTTCTTTTTCGGTTCTAATGGGTTTATTGAAATTTGCCTCAAGGTTAAACAGTTAAACGTGATACTATAGGGGCATTTTACAATTCTTAAGTAAAAGAATTCTCAAAGAGAGACCAGAATTGTGATGAAACAACTTATAGTTTCTTTACCACAACGATGTGTCCGCTCACTGTGCTTTGTTAATTCGTAGCTTTTGTACCAAGAATCAGATGTCCTTCCCCAGCTTGTCTACTCACTAGAGCTGGTTCCCTTCGATTTTTTCTTCTTCATAGAAATTGAAATCAGCGCTGAAAGGATACCGTTTTGGAACCATTGCATAGTGGGACAGACAGGAATACAACAGAATAATGTGGGAATATGTTAGTGCGACTTAAATACAAATTTCAAGTTTTTTCGAGGAATTTTGAAATGACTCATAGATTAACGATTGCAAGGACTGTGTGGTTGTACAATTCACAGGTATAGCAGTAAACTCCACTCACACTGTTGGTAACACGGTTGACAATGAGAGTCCACGTACGAAACACTACGTTTTAGATTTTCGGTTGTATAGTATAACATATTCCTGTAAGTAATAAAACTCATGTAAGATGTAAAATTATTTTAATTTTCAACTTTGAGAAGATTTTTATAAATTTCTATAAATATTATATCTTGGAAATTTTTGAGAGACATATCTTTACTATCATACCTTCTAGTGTAACAGAGATCACTTACCCAAATTTGCTATTTGGATACAATTAATTTTTTGAACGAATAATATCAGAGAAAATATCTAATGGTTACATCCCTTTTCAGTTTTAACCTATAGGTATTTGGTGGATGGTATCCCTAAAAGTGGCAAAATCAATGCCTCATTGGTTATAAGGCAGTTAACTGATTACGCAAAATTGAAAACTCGATTAAAAAACTTTAGTGTGGAACAAGAAGAAGAAAGAAATTCAGACAAAAATGGCAAAAAGTATGGAGAATGGCTAAACCAGATTTTGAGCTACCAATTTCTTTAGTGAATAAAAGATAATTCAATCCAGGAAAACCTAAAATAGCTGGATTTGATGATATTTCAGTTCGCACGAAAGAAAGACGAACAAAATCATTTCGTGAAAACTTTTCAACTGCAGAATTACCTTTTGCCACTACTAGTTCTGCAGGGGCAAGTGGAGAAAGAATAACAGCAAGAGTAATCAAAGTGGAAACAAACACAACGCCAACCAGAGGAAAGAAAATTTGGAGCAATTTCTGCATGTGGTGTTGAACTTCCTGCGGATGCTCATTCACCCAGATGACACAGTTGTGCTTGTTCACACGACCACTGATGTGGAATATTGCTTCGTCGGAAAACATGAACAGAATGTCAGGCTCTATATGCACCATTGTCAAGAAAATCCGTGCAGCACTCACACGTGCTTTCTTGTCAGCGTTTGTCAACTACTACACAATCGGCAAGTAGTTTGGCTTCATTTCTAAACCACGATGCAAAATTCTAACCAGTGACCTTTACGAAATGTTACTTTCCAGAAATAATCTGTGTGTGAACCTAGTTGGGCTGGCTACCATCTGACGACGATGATACTCTCTTCAGTCCGAGCAGTAGACGGAGAGAGCAGTAGATCTCTTTCTACTGCTCTCCCCTCCCCCTCTCCAAATCCTACCAATTGTCCAATCGTTTGCCTCACCCTGTATATAAACTTTCAGAATAAGTGACCTGGGACAGTAATTTTCATTATCCTTAATTTCCATAGCTTTCTTTAATAAGTATATTTATTGGACCGAAAATTATAACAACAACGAGTATACACACTTCGTCACGTATACACTCTAAACACACCAGAATAATGTGGAAAAATACTGCAGTACCTTTGTTACTGTTCTATCACATTAGCTCTGGATGCTGGAGAATACTTTCCAGAAACGAGATTATACAAACGTGTGTTGTCTAGAAATTTCACTTTTACGAGAACTATAAATTATAAATTTCATTTTCCATTTCACTCGATACTACTGGCTAATTAACGTACATTTACAAGAGTGATTGTAGTTGATAAATATATATGAATGTGCTATAGCAAGGTTATAGAACTCGATGTGTAGCAAAATGGTAACAATAAACATGTAGAGGATACGGAACAAGCGAATATTCCAAACTGTTCTCTGTAACAAAAAGTCCCGAGGAATTAGGTCTAATGTTCTTATTACAAATCGAAGTGAACTTATTAGAATAAGTCCTTGTATAAATATTAGTACTAACGGTTAATTATAGTTACTTATCTTGACATATAATTTACTGAATGAAGTACAAGTAATGTATTTCGTATAAAAGCAAATTCAACCATATAGCTTTATAAAAACCATATTATTTGTAGTATTTGATATATAAATGTCATAAAAATATATGTCTCAACAAATCACATACGCTACAGCACTAATGTATTATATAAAAGCAAAAGTTCGAAAAATTACTTCGCAATTCTAAGATTATTCTAAATTTTTGTTTCTAGTGGAAAAAGCGCAGCATGCAACATGTAACGTGCAATCTAGTTTCTATTTTAGTGGATAAATAAAATAATAATGTAAGTGGATGTAATGATCGATTAAGTAAATACAGGGCCGTCCTTAGGGTGGAGCTGCTCCAGGCCCCGCGCCTACGAAGGAATCGCGGTGAGAGGTCTTTTCACAATAAAATGTTCATAGAATAAGATAATACGGACTAAAAATGAATTAGTTCAAACCTTCTCTTTTCAATTGTTTATATTGGATTTGTTTGTCTCTAAATATTTACATAAAGGCCCCGCAAAACTATTTTGCACCAGGCCCCGCTTTTGTTAAAGACAGCTCTGAGTAAATAGGTTATTTATTAATTACTTGTTTAGCGACACTTGTTTCAAAGCAGGTGGTTGATGCCATACTACTTGTTTTCGTACCTCCGTCAAATATATCTGGGACAGGAATAATTACAAATTATTTTTAGTTAATCTAAATCCGAAATTGCAGTGCGATACGTGTAGTGTTGTAGCTAGTTAGTTGAAAAATACAGTTAAACCAAGAACATTCGCGCGCAATAATTTTTTATTATTTTTGAAGGCAATTGTGTCAACAAGAGCCTCGCCGAGTTGGTCTCTATTTTCTGTAATGAAGCATCACGTTAGTTGACAATTTCTCGTTGCTATAGAAAATTCAAACGTAGACGGATTAGTCTCAGAGACGATCAAAGTGCAGGTACACTAAAAGCGGCACTCACCCAGGAAAACGTCGATGCTGTGCGCAAGATCATTAACGAAGATCGAATTTTGCATAAAGAATTGTGTGCAAAAAAATACTTGGATACTGGATACCGCATTTGTTGACTCAATGCCAGAAACTCTAAAAACGTGTACACCGTCGGTGGCAATGAATCTTGGATTTGTTCATAATAGAAAATAAACGCCAGTCGCTTGTTTAGGTGTTCAAAAAAAAAACTGATAAAAGTCATCCGTTCTAAAAGTGTCTCCTAAAAAGTGGTCACGATGTTTGTCTCCAAAGTGGGTCATGTAGCAACAATTCCTTTGCAAGATCAAAGAACTGTTACTGGCGATTGGTATACAAATAAGTTGATTTCTGCAAGTCATTGCTGAGGTTCAAAAAACCAACCACACATGATCAATCATCCTCCACCAAGACAATGCAAGTTCGTACTCAGCACGCAAGACAGTTGAACTTTTAACACGACAAAACGTTGAATTGTTAGACCATCCTTCGTAGAGTCCGAAGCCCCAAGAAGTTCTTTATTTTTCCGAAGATCAAGAACGGACTACGTGATCAAAGGATCCAGTCGTCAGAAAGAGCAGTCTATGTCTTCAAAAACGTAATTTTGTCTGTACCAACAAACGAGTGGAATAACTGCTTCCAAAGTTGATTCTAATGCATGCGAAGTGCAGTAAACTTCGTAGAGAATACTTAAAAAAACCATAAAGCCTTTAAAAGCTATCTACTATTTTATTCCAGTTTTATATGCAAAGCTTAAAAGAGAACCCTCGTATATATCTTTAGATTATTAAAAAAAATACTTGAGCTTTTTGACTCTAATAGTATAAGGCGCGCCTAAAATAATAAAAATAAAAGTACAAGAACAAAACATCAACACAAAATTGCACGCTACCAATTATTACAGTGTTGCAGATATTCCCGAACCATATGATACACATTTGAAATTAAAAGAATTATTTTAACTTGAACACATCCAATCAGACATTTTAAAATTTGACGGGCGATTTAAGTTGATTGTTCCGGCAATGAAGATTGTGCACGCTAATTTTTCCCGTTAATACATAAATATAATCTTTATTACTGGAACTACCAACTTATATCGCCTACGAAATTTAAAAATATCCACTTGGGATCTAGTGGTAACGATTCGCATTTGTAATTTCTTGCTATTTAAGATTTTTTTCCGAGAAAGTTAATTCAAAGTTAGGTATCTTTGGTAAGTGTGTATTATGCGTATAATTAGAAAAATTCTCATTCAATCTTCTGAAAAAACTTAATATTTTCTTTCACATAAATAAATAAAATATCTAGCTATCACGACCCTTAATTAAGACATTTGAAGTATGTATGTAGTACTATATGCAATACAATTGACATTATTCAATTGAAATTTAGAAATTCTCATATCACTAAGAGAAACACCATACCGGCAGGATAATCAATCTTCTTCGTGGAGCTAACAAAATTAATTTTTATGGCTTAGTCGATTGTATTCTACTGTCTTTACCATATCCAATTTGAAAACAAAACCTCTTGCTTATACAACGTGTTCGTATGCATACGAAATTAGTGTGTCAAAGCATATTTGTTATGAATTAAAGAAGGAAACGTTTCTCTCTCGTATAAGGAAGACATTCGATTAATGTGAGAGTTCTCTATTATTATTGATAATAATTAGTATTTGATATCTCGTAGCTGAATAAATTTACGTACGCATGTGCTAGTTATTGTTGTGCAGACTAAAATAGAGGCGGCAATGGAGCATACAGATGCGTTGCCATTAAAACAGTGGTGCACGCAAAAGAAAGTAGGACCTTTGAAGAGGAAAACTAGAACACAACGATCCACTTGGTACGTTGTCTGTATGAATTCATATGCATGCGTATTGAGCAAGCCGCTTTAAACGAAATGAAATTTTCATCTTTACTTATTGCTTAAATTACTGCATTATACGTTGAGGGTATGATGACATTGGGAACAATACAATATTTTTACTGTCACTTATTTGAAAAATTGACTTTTAAACGAAATTTTTCCATCTCTGATACATTTTATTGTCAATAATAATACGTTAGTTAACAATGATAAAACATGGTAATCAAAGTAAAAGAATTTAATAAACGATAACGAATGTTTTAAAAATATAGATTTAACTGAAAGCCATTTCATTCTTCTAAGTATGAAAATAATTAAGTGTTATAAATGTCTATGATTCACAAATCTGTTATGATTAGTACAAATCACCATTGGTTACCAAGCAGATACCTACAAAAATAATACATAACAATAATAAATGAATATTTTTTTTGATGCAGTAATTATAGAAGTGATAAAGAAAAGAAGCGTACAATACTTGATATAGGGTATGAATTTGAAACAAACTGACCAAAATACTAAACTATTTCGTAAAGAAATTCAACGTTTGGAAAAATGTAAAAGAAATAGTTATATTAGCAGCACAAACATTCTAAGAAGGGGGAAAATATCTTCCTATTCTTCCTCAGTTCAGGTATTAGGCATTTTGCCTGTTACAATACCCATTTTTTATTTGGCTTGCCTACATTTCTTTTTCTTAAATATCTATAAAATCTCGCTCTAGCTGGCAACCTCGTCACTTGCATCCGTTCTACGTGTTCGTTCCACTTATTTTTGTTTTCTTTTATTCTCTCATTTATGATGTTCAGTTACAAAAGGGTTGGCACTGCTATTATCTTGTAAAATTTTACTTGTGTACCTTTCTTGTTTTGTTTTTTAATGTTCTGCTGATTGTTCCACACATATGTGTGAATTTATTCGATTTTTCTTCTATGTCTTTGTTTCGATCATGAGACACATCGCAACCTAAATACTTAAAGTGTTTTACCTGTTCCAGTACAGTATGGCTTATGACTATTTTTGTCCTAATTGGATATTTACCCAAGAAAGCCATGGTTTTGGTTTTATTTGCTGATATTTTCATTTCATAGTTTTGGAAGATTTTTGGTAATGTATATACACCTTTTTACAGATCATCCTCTGTTTCCGTTAGGAGTACAAAAGCGCCGGCATAAAAGATAGAATTTAGAGTCGTGTTCTGGTCTAAACGTATTCCTTTAGGGCATATCTTTTTCCATTCCTTTATAATAGCATCAATATATATGCTAAATAATCTTGGCAAACAGCAACTCCTTTGTTTGTTGGTATTTCCCTAGTTAATCTTCCGCCTATATCTACCATAATTCTGGTGCCTGTGTATAAACCTGCGTAGCTCTTATTAAATGATGTAAATCCCATAATTTACATATGTTTACATTATTGAAAATTTTTTCGAAGTCTATAAACTCTATGTGTGTTTCTCTGTTGTATTCCCCGAGCTTTTCTATAATTTGTTGTCTGTGGTTGATCTGCCTTTCCTAAAGCCCATTTATTCCTCTTCCACTATTATTAGCTATCATTATTCTTCTGGGCAAAAATATATAAAATGTAAGTACTGCACAATATTAACAGAAGAAAAAGAAATGATTGCATATTGAAGAGGACATTGTGAGATTTTAAATATCGAATAAATTTTTGTCAAAATTGATAAAGGAAGTTAATGACAATATTAGAAAAAAAATGATCTAGAAATATGGGATTATCAAGAAATAAAATGAGAAGTTTGCAACGTATGATGTCACGATGAAATAGTATCGGAAATGACGGAAAGATATTAACAGGTTTGTTTAATTAAACATGGAATGAAGAATCTATAGACTAGAAGATATATGCATTATCTCTCTATAAAAACAAGGAGAAAAGCCAGTGCTCAAATTAGAAAAGAATAATGGTATTTATCTGAAGTATATAGAAGAATATTGGAAAGGACTGGAGAAGTTGACAACACAATTCTACGAACAATAAACTGAATTTAGGTAGATAATATTTTCTACGACACAATTAACTAAAAGATGACAGCGAATAATGTATTTATAACCCTCTTAGACATACGATGTTGTTATCAGAAAAAAAGGCTTAAAAACAGGAGGAAGGCACTTCCCATACTGAGGAATTTATAACCCAGAAATGATGACTGTTAAATTCAACATTTCTTAACATTATTAAAAGATATAGAAATATGGAAAAAATAGCGGTATCCGCTTCAACTGTTGCCGATGATCTTGAAACGTACGTAAGAAACAAGCAGAACTAAAAACTAGAGCATAAGACAAACTGCCGCAAGTAAATGTCGGTAAAACTAAAGTAATGGTAATGGGGCAACCTTAAATATGTGAATTACATTAAATATGGATCAAGCAGAAACATTCAGGTACCTTAAATCAGAGGTGTATAAAACGACAAAAATAAGATAGAAGCTAATGGTAGATCGGAAAATACAGTAACATTGTAGTATAATCTAAGTCGGATATTTATCAAGAGATTGGCGACAAGATCATCTCTAGAATCACTTTAACGTATGGAAATGAAAATTAATTACTCTCCGCACACCTACAGAATAAATTGTAAAAAGTAGATATAAAATACTTAAGAGTTGCCGGAGGAATTTCCAGTAAAGATTAAATTCGTAACATTTTAAAGAAAAATTGGACGTGAAAAGCTTTGAACAGTAACAATACAAACGATTTAAACTCATCATAGTAATAAAAAATGTGCATTAATCAAAATAAGTGCGGCAGGCAGAATCTAAACGACGAAGGAAGGGACAAGGGATGTTTAAAGTACTGAATATTAAGTTGAAAAGAAGCAAAAATGATGGCAATTGTTAGCAACCAACAGGAAAACGTTGTCTCTTTGTGATTAAGGAAATAGGAACAAGAACTGATTCAAGTCATATTCAAGTTTTGTTGATCAAAATTATTATATATATATTCTCTATTATAATACGCATGTACACATATTCCCATACAATTAATTAAGTTACACTTTCATTGCTGCTATCAGTTGAAAACATAAGATTTTACTTTGAAAAATTACTTATTTATTAATTTGTTATGCTACCGTAGGACACTAATTGTCCATATCACCTTAAAAGCTTCTTATTTTCTTCGCCGAAAGTGGTGTGAATTTGCACATAGGCATACGATTCGACAATTACAACCAACTTCCGGTATACACGCTTATAACCCATTGACTGTCTTAAATTTCTACAATCGCCGCGCCAGCAGTACCATATGCGATTGTCCTAAAAGCGTATATTTTAACTCTCTAATCAAATTGTCTTTTATTATATCGTCCATATGGATTTACGAGGAAAACTTTTAAGTCTTGCCAGAAGTCGCGTGCTCATAGTGGGAGTATCTGTGGAACCCCACCAGTAATTGAAGACTTCTTGAAGACAGTTTCTAATAGTCCATCCAGTTCTTGTAATGCTCCACTGAAGTGAGTGCAATCTACCTAAACGTACAGTGAATAACGTGATAAATGGTGCTCTGGAGTTTTCTCACCGCAGAGTAATAATTATCGTTCTTCTTGCGTTGATTTTGTAGATACTAATTCAAGCATTTATAACTTAACTAAGTAAGGTAAGTTATCCATATGTACTTTCTGATACAAGTAAAATGTATTATTTATCGTTTTCTAAGGATGTTACAGTGCAGCTTTAATAGTAACATTAACTATTATTATTTATAGTGTAGAAATGCAAACATCGCACCATAAGAAAAAAAATATGTTAGTGTATGTACGTAGACGGCCACTAATTAAACAAGTTGAGAAGATTATATCATAGCGCACTTGTCAGCTAAAGAAAATTCGTCTGATGCGTATTTATTCCATTTTATTTAGTTAAACGGAAATTTATTTCATAATTAACGTTTCCCTCGTAAACATAACACATTTTTTGCAGAATAAAGTACCGCAATATATATTTAGAGCAGATTACAGTAGCAATTGAGCATTCTTAAAACCATGAAGTAATACATAGTGATAAATATAATTTTGTGAGCATTAAAATATTTGCCATTAACATTTTATGTACATTACAATATTTCTTTTAATTACGAAGGTGAAAAAATCAAGTTTAATAGACAATCAATCATTATGAAAGCAATAATACCTTAAAGATGATCGTGCAAGAAGTTTCAAAAAGCATTTGTGCAGAAAACAATACTTTGTTATTATCCAGATAATCGTTGACATTACCAATAATGTACTCGGGAGCTTTTCTATTATTGATAAACGTCTTATATACCACATTAAAAATTTTTAAGTTGAAAGTGACATATAATTTACAAACAAAAAAACACTGAGATCCAGAAATTTTAAACATTTCACACCGATGTCTTGCTATAACATATGCCCAATGTCCTGATTTTAGTTCTCAAAACCGTCCAAAGCCTACACGTTTTTTAAAAAGATGTTGCCCGAATAAATTGTACAATATATTAGACAATCTCATAAATATAAACAATTGAAAAATTAAATAAAAATGGAGAAAGTACGTCATCCCCTCCCATTTTTTTAATTTTTTTTTTTTAATTATTTCTTATATTATGCAGAAAACAATAGCGTAAATTTAGGCAAAACGTAAATAATCTTGTCTGTATTCCAAGGAAAATATCGAATTTGCTACACAAAACAGTATCATATGTTTTTATTCACCATTTCATGTTAATGGTGGACATAGCAGTTCATCGTAATGAACGATTGGATCAAGGACAGCTCGCTTAAATGAATAGGTGGTTCCAACAATTTGGAATGAATTTGAAGTTAAAACAATTTCTGTTGGTAGTGTTCAGTGTGTTGGTTCAGCAGTTGAAATGAGCTGTAAGGCGAAACAATGACAAAGAGTATGTTCAGTTCAGTTGAATGGTTGTTTGAAAGTATTCGATCGGGAAATGCACTTTAGTGTGTCATAATATGTCATGATAATCGAACCACATGAAGCATATTGGAGAAGTAATAAAAGACGAAGAAAGCAATTTTGAAAATATTGCTTTAAATTATCAAGCAATGGTTAGAGCTGACAGTCGTGCGTATAAATTACGGTATATTGCAAGATTCCGTTCTTGTAAAGTTCCAAAATGTAATTGAGACCGAAAATTCAAAACATAGATTTTGAACGATGGGGTTTGGTTTAGAAACCAAACAAGGAATTGGATACGAAAAGCTTAAAACAAGGCGTTGATGAATATCGCATTGCCAAAGTGGAACGCTTACTTTGGCAATTGTTTTTCGTACGAAAGCAATCGCCGATTACGTGCGGACTGCTTATACCTACACTTCAAATCATTTAAAAACTTAGCTAAAGGTTTTCTTACCAAATATCACATTAAACAACATTTTATTGACAGATTACTGGAATGGACACTATATTGTCCACCTTCAGAAATTTGTGTCAAAACATAAAACCGAAAACACTTTAAATACAACAACAATAGCAACAAGTTGCAATCTTGGACTCACAATGAATTTATGAATTAATATATATCAATATATTAATATATATCTTCTAAACTTATGTTTTTCAAAAAATATAGAATCTACACCATTGCGTGGTATTTGTAGAAATACTCCATCACCGTGTGTTGTTCGCGACGATCTTTGTTTTCAACATTTTTATATTGACTACTATTATTGCAATAATTAATTACAGCAACAGTTTTTTATATACATGTAAATAATAGTACTATTCTGAATTTATATAACATACATTCCAAATTATAATTATATATATACTACACTATCAAATAGCCTATCACTAATATTTTTTTATGCTTCCCTATTTTGAAAAATGGTTGTTATTGCTGCAAACATACAAAAATGTTCTGCCATAAGTATAGTAACTAGTAGTAAAGATAAGAGAATAAGTAAACACTGTTTATAAAAATAAAATACACACAATAATTAATCTATGATGTAACGTATCTTCCTATGTTTGGAACTGTTTAGACCATTTCATTAAAATGTATGTATCTTGTTACAAATAATGCAAAATTACTGTTACTAAAAATAAAATATCTTGAATTAAAATGAGTAATGAAACTTTTAAACACAATTTTGGGGATTTCTACTATCACAATTATATGTTCTTAGATTTACATGTGCTCAACAGAATATCATAAAATTCTAAATAGTACATCGAAAACAATATGAACTTTATGTTAAAAAGAAACTGGACTTTTAATACTTCGCAGACGCAATGGTCAAAATTGTGCTAAATTTATACGAAATGACGAAGATATTAATACAAAAAATAAGCGATTAACTGCACCTGAACTTGCGAACACTTTCACTTCAAATAGGAATGCACTAATTTCAGTAGCGATTATACGCCACTGATTAAAAGCAGCTGGAAATGTCGGTCGCGTAGCTGTCAACAAACTTTTGCACGAAAAGTAAACAAGGAAGGAAGATTAAACTAGGCAAATTATCATAAGGACTGTATAGTTACGGATTCGAAATGTGTTCTCTGGACAAACGAGTTCAAGTTTGAATCTTCTGCGACAAAATGTGCAACAGCGTAAAAGTGTCTGCCGACAGATGTAAACAGACTATATAGTTCCAACCATGGAGATCTTTTGGTAATACAATAAGTCGCGAAAACTTATTACGGAAAAGTTTTTAGGGCCGGTTTCTGGTATAAACAGTGGAATAACTCTTCCACGGAATAAATAATTTAGGTTTCCGCGTTGGGTTAAAGAATATAAACAATCATCTTCAACTTGGAGCGAAACGTCGGCAGACAACTACAATGCTGTTTCAACCCGGAAACCTGAATTCTTTAAAAGAAAACAAATACCGCAGAAGTCTACAACATAAATTCCATGGAATAGATTATACCGTAGTTATATCTCGGATAAATTTGCACGCGTTTTACAATGACTTTCTAACAATTGGATAGTAAATATAAACAGGCTTTACTGTATACTTTGTATAAATAATACCATCTGCAATATGTTGGTACCGAGGTAGTATACTTGTTAACTAAAATTTTGAGCTCTTACGAAATTAATGCAAATTTTCTCTGTATTTCATAAATTATTTATTAATCTAGGTGTATATACATTTCGTATGCTAAGCATACATCGTCAGTAAATATACAAAATTGTACTTATAAACTGGCGAAGATATTTTATGTATACCTCCGTAAATAATACAATTTGATTATAAAGCAACCAGGGGATAGACAAACTATGTAGAAATGTATTAATTTTGTCGCTCAAACTATTAATTAATATATAAGAAGGCATCAAAAGATTTAAACTGTGAAAGCTCAGGTTTTGCAGCAGAGTTTGCAGAGAGAGCATTAGAACAAAGAAAAACGTGTACAAGGGAAATGGAAGATTGATATTAAGAGAGTAGCTGCAAAAGAGATTATTTTTGTAAAATGAAAAGTACCAATCATAAATTGTATATATTTGATATTATACATTTCTACATGCTTGTCTTTTGAATTTAGATTCTTGCAAATCTTCATAATTTTTCCTGTAAACATACATACACTTATCTAAATGCACGCAGTAGATCAAAATAAAAACTATTTTGAAATCTAGCATGTTTACGTTTATTATTATTGACAGGCATTAATTGCAACACATCCTCAGAATCAAATACAGGAACATCAATTATATCCATTTCCTTTCTTTTGGTTCTTCTTTATTTAGAATATGGAATGTTGTATTATTACTTTTTACAACTTAAATGGCAATGGAGAATAGTATCGATACAAAGTTATTGAAGTTATCTTCGGTATTTCTAGCCAATATCGCTCGCATAAAATTATCCCAGCCTTATCCCGTATTTTAGGAAAAGGCTTACTTATACTTGATATGTAAAACCCGCGTTTACAATTTATTCTAGGAATCACACTATCCTAGGTTTATTCCCCCATTGTAAAACCGTCACTGAGACATGTGGCGTGCTTGTGCAGTGTCGTTCGTGTCCGTCTCTAAGGAAGTGAGTTTATTTTCAAAGGATAATGATCTAAAACATGCTTCGAGATTAGGCAGAACCTTTTTAACAGAAAAAGAAGAGAGGGGAACATTGGTTAGAACCATCAATCGCCAGGCCTATCGCTAGGGACATATGGGGAAAACTACAAAGTGCCAAATAAGCAGAAGTCCACGAAATGATAAATTCATATATACGAGGACTGATTTCTTTTCAACCTCCGTTTGTGCCTGTATACAGACACGCAAGCGGTGGGAGATGGAGATACCCAGAAGGTGACTGCACATCTCTCCCACTATAATATCTGCCACTTGCAACATCATTACTCCATTTTCAGCCGAGTTGCAGCCACGTAAACATGACTGCTACAATTGATTCTCCCACCACGGGCGAGTTGCGTAGTGTAATCCGATTTCTTCAAGCAGAAGGGAATAATGTAGCTGAATGAGCCGAAAATACGGCGAAAACTTTATGGGGGATGGTGCTGTGCTTGAATGGTGTAGGAAGTTTAAAGAAGGCCGTGCCGATGTTTACAATGTAAGGGGACAAGGACGCAAGTCTGTCACATCAGAAGACAACGAGTTGATAAAATGGTTTGAGAAAAACGGAGAATTACCATCAGTGGAGTGGAATTTCCAGAAGTTTCAAGATCAACTGTGTACACAATTGTAATGGAACACCTCCGCCATAAAAAACTGTGCGCTCGATGGGATCGTTGAATGGGATCAGTGTTGACGTTGCTCACCCGTTATGACGTTAAAAGTGAAGATTTTTGTAAACCAATTGTGAGTACAGATAAGACCTGGATCCAACACTGCGCCCCCGAAACAAAATAACTGTCATAACAGTGAATGCACTCCAACTCGCCAAACAAACCGAAGGGATTCAAAGAAACATTCAAAAACAGGAAAGTTATGGCGGATGGTGTTGTGCGTGGATGGTATGGGTAATTTAAAAATGGCCGAGGCGATGTTCACGATGAAGGGAGACAAGAACGCAAGTCTGTCTCATTAGAAGAAATTGTTTAACGAGTTGACAAAACGGTTCGAGAAAAACGGAGGTTTAGTTTCAGTGAGTTGAGTGTGGAAAGTGGCTAAGAGGGTAGAGCTTCCAGAGTACAGAGGAACTTTAAAACAACGTCACGGACCATCTTAACTCACTGGCAGCAACATTCCATGCAAAGGGATGGGAAGGTCCGTCCATAAATACGACAAATGCATCAATCTTGACGGTGATTATGTAGAAAAGTAACCATGTTTGTACATAACTTTTGGTAATAAATTCATTTTGTTGTCTTGTTTTTAAGAGCTATCAGAGGTTGAAATAAAAAAACAGCCCTCGTAAAAAGAATATCGAAAGTCCGCGGCACGGTCACCAAAGTAAAAGGCCACCGTATTAATTAACGACTATAAAGAGCAGAAATAAATGAATAAACAAATAAATGTAATAGAAAACAATTAATATAGAAAGCTAATAAATGTGCTCCTAAAATCCAATGTTTTATTTTTATGGTAACGTTGTCATATTTAATCCATATTTACAGCAGGTCCTGTATATCTAGAATAGCGCGGTAAATAAGAAGTTTACGCTGTACATAAAATATACAATGACAATAAGTAACGAATGAATTAAAATATATAATAACGTTTGTTTCTTTATTTCTCTTATATACACAAATTGTATCTTATCAATATCCAAACTTTCATTAAAGTGTAGACAAGTTTATTTTATTTTAGTACTTTAACTTTACGAAACTTTAAAATTTGTCATATACCATCGTTTTCTATTTAAGAACTCGTTAACTTTTCATTGTTAAAACATAAAATATAAAAGAAATTGGGAGTGTGGGATATCCGCCAACTCATTTTTTATTTATTTTTTTAAATTATTTATGTCATCTTTAAAACATGTAATATACTTCAAAATTTATTAGAATATTTTTATGTTATAGTTTCTGGGATATTAAACAAAAATAAGTGAGAACAAAACGTACAAACTTTGGAAAGATGTGAAATCTAACATTGGGTACTTCAAAATATGTGTTATATCAGAATACTGTATCGGTATCCTAAATTTCATCCAAATCTGAATTTCCTGATTGGTAATTATTTCTACAATATAGACTTCCTCCAGGTTAACTAGAGAACTAAGACTTTTAATAGTTCATTCATTGCACATAATAATTAAAGCATTAAGAAATGCGAATACCAGAAGCAACTAAATATTATTACGATTAGACATTGTACATACACAGTTTCTGTAAAATTTAACACTAAAGATGGTTTATATAAGTCCACACTATTTTTGGTAAATTTTCCACTTCAAATTTTGATAGGATTTACCGAGGCGATATCGTAAAACCTACACGCTCGTTTTCCTTTTATTTGTGTGGTGAACGGATCTCTATGTCATAAGCTGCTTTAGCTTTCCATAACCGAAGAAGCAGGGTGTAGCAGCAGTGTGTATAAAGTATTGCATGAGCAATCTCACCTTCTCGCTATAAGGTGTGAAATGCTGTTAATTATTTTCTCAATTGCAAATGGTGAATGGTCTTTCGAGCACATGTTACTTGAGTTGTTAAATTTAGATGCAGGTTCTCTTACCACTGGACCACTGGGCCTTAAGGGTGTTGTTGTCTTACATAAAAAGGAAGATGTTAATTACATCTTTAGTTGTTATATTTATACTAAGTAGTGTGTTAACATAATTGAATGGAAAACCCTTACTTCTTTTCATCTTCAATAAATATTTTAAATAATGAGTTAATTGGATACATACTAGCAAGTATAGTACTTTTATTACTTGATTTCGAACTAACTGATCGCAAAAAATTCTTTCAAAGAAAACCACTTTTCCAATCTACGGTGAATGTTTCTACTAGTAAGGTATTCTCGTTATATAACATTTCTCGTCATAATTTCTTCAATGAAAGCATGGTTACTGTAAGACCGGTATAATAAAAGAAACCAACGTAAAATAACACATCAACTATCGATATTACATAACCATGAGTAGATTAAAATGGTCATTATTAAAATGAATTGCTTTTCCCATAAATATGGAATGGATGCAATACACTACTGTGCGAAAGAAATAGACACATAAGTATATTTTTAAAAGTTTATTTAGTAGTCAGGGTTCCGGAAATATTTCTTAATATATCTTTAATTGTTATGATATTTACTATACAATTTATATACATTTACAATTTACATATACATACACACAGACGCACACATACATACATACATACGTATACAATTTACTTGAATGTCGTAAATGCTATACTAACACATAAATAGAAAAAACTTCCTTCTGTCGTATTCAACAATGCAAAATATGCTAAAGACCATCAAAATTGGACAGATGATGAGCGGAGGTATGTAAATATTATGGACCAACGAGTCCAAATTTCAATTACTTCGATCGAACAGGCGACAGTATGTTCCACGACGTGTTGGCGAAGCTCTTGCAGAACCATGTTTACAAGCTACTGTTAAATATGGGAATGGCAATATTCAGGTTTGGGGCTGCATTTCAACGCAAGGGGTTAGTAACACATGGTGGCAACACATTTTCTCTTAAATTTCCTTTCTGTAAAATTTATCTAGGTGTGTCTTTCTTCTGCACAGTAGTGCATATAGTATTGAGATTGTAGCACAATATATGTATATAGTATATACATACACACTACCGTCTATGAATATGGGATCGAAATAATATTTTAACATCCTGTATTATACATTTTAATTGTAGTTTGATAGTTTTATAGCGTTATTTAACAAACAATACCCTAATCTAGTACACTTCAAAACGAATTTGCATTTTATGACACCTGCTTTATCTTACATTCACGACATCTAGAACTGTGTTAATCGCCAAAAGAATAAAGGCATCAAAGGACGGAGTGGATATTTATGACTCAACAGAATACAGGAAACAGGTTTACTCCGCAATAGAAAAGGATCTGAGTGAAAAAAAAAAAAACAGCCACAGCCGCTGATGATTAGTTTATTATACTATCTTCGAAATGAAATAGGTTTTCCACCGTTTCAAAGATCACTCAAGAACTCAATATTTCAAGAAGAACACCAATATCTCACACAACAGATAAGCGAGGACGTCTAGCAGCAAGGGAAGAATAGCTGTGAAAAAGCCGCTGTTGAAACAGAAAAAGGAAAAGGAGACTGGACCCCAAGGATTGGATACTTGAGTAATGGTATAGAATATTGTGGACAGATGAATTCAAATTCTAAACCTTTAGTTCAAAACGTCGATTATTTGTAAGGCGGCAGACTGGAGAAACGCTGAGTGACCAATGTGCGGTTCTTGCTGTGAAACATGATTTTGCGGTTGTTTTATCGGTACAACTGTAGCGCAAGGAGGGTTATCTGAAAATCTTACGAAAAAATGCTACGCCAAGTGAGGAAAGATTATGTAGCCAAAACTTTATCCTTCAAGAAGATAATAATCCCAAACATTTAGCTGGTCTATATAGAACTTACTTTTTTGACAGTCACGTCGCAGCATATCAGCGGTTCATCGTAAACTTTATTACAGTGTATTTTAGCACCATTATAATATAAATCGGGAAATTCATCAATAAACCTTCGTACTGCGTCACTCAATGATCTTGTTTTTCCCTTCCACACGTCCATCATACTTAATAATTATAAGTCCGTCTTATATAAAGATTCACTCAATACTAACCTATAATTCAACGCTTCATGCGCTTTATTACATTACACTGGTGGAGACGTTGTGTACTCAATACAAACCTGGCTTGAGGAAAGACATCCTAACTCTGGTTATGAGTGATGTCATAGATCTGAAATTGATTGTAGTAATACCTTAAATAAATGAGGACCAATACTTCAAAATCAATAATACACAAATTAGTATTAGAGAGATTTTCACCTGCTAGTGATCTAGATTCTTTCATTACGTAATTGTACGAATACAAAAGGATAAATTTTCTCCTTACTGTAAATTGCAAATTTCCTTTTTTTTTAGTCGTTGAAGTCAACAATATATTAGTGAAACGAATGATATAAGATTCTAACGAAACATCATAAATCCCGACATTATAACATGACAATTCTAAAAAATACTTTTTTATTGAATAGAATGAAAGTTTTAGAAATCAGCCAATCGGGGAAAGATACATTTATGTGGATACCGTGGCTGTTTACTGCGAAACGATATTTGCAATTTTACAAAATGAATCGCAAATTACAAATAGTTCCAGTCTACGAATACGTGAATTTATTAAGATTGATGTCTATTTTAAACAGTAATAACTTATAGAATTTATAAAATTAATGCAATGTGTAAATTGAATGAATTCATCAATCTTGTATAGTAAACATAATCAAATTGTGATATTACGAGCGTTATCTGGAGAGTAAAAAACGTTTTTTCCTCTGAAGTTAATTAGGCGGGAGATTAAAACAAAATTTGTTGTACATGTACTAGGATTCCTGCATTACTTTATATAGTCTTCGTTCGAGTTCAAATACTTATTATAACGTTTTTCGTTTTTCTATATTTGTTTCATATTCGGTTGTCGCTAGGTTATTGAACTAGTCAGTAGCGACCTCTTTGCAAAGTGACTACTATTCAAAATATCTTTTAGTATGAGGAATTTTAGACGTTAAGTCATGGCTGTACGTTCTCACAATCAATTGTGTTTACACATGACTTGCTTCAACAGTTTAACAGAGGGAGGTTTTTCAATATCCACACTACAGCTATGGCTTAGCATCCCATACAAGAAGTTTGCAATGATACTATAATAAAAATATTTTATACAGAATTTTATTTACTACTGACCGATCTGAAACATGCGGATTATTCAATCAAAAACTTCGTAGTTTGTTTCGGATTTTCTAGGTACAACATTCGTTGTAGCTTATATGCTTTTATATACGAGGGCGACCTGAAATGTTTCCGGAATCGGCAAGAGATAGCGCACGAAGATTGAACTGGATTCATTGGTCGGCAAAGGCAAACTTTTTTTATGGCAAATGTCACAATTTCAGACGTCTACTGTCAATAGTTGCTATTTAAGACTTCTGGATGTCTGGGAAAAGGGCCACGGAAATTCGAAATATTTTGCTGGAGGTTCATGGCGGATGTACTCCATAAATTTCGACCATCAGCTTCTGGATGAGCGAATTCTGACGTAGCCGCACCAGCACAAGTGACAAACCACGCAGTGGACGACCTAATAGCGCTACCAACGATGAAATGGTCGACAAGATTTATGATCGTGTTAGCCGATCGCCGATTGAAGCTGAAAGAGATAGCAGAGGCAACAGGCATCTCAGCGTTGGCCATATCCTACAAGAAATTTTGGGTACGAGAAAGCTTTCGGCGCGATGGGTCTCACCGAAACAAAAACAAAATCGGGTGACCGTTTCGGAGGAGTGTCTGGCCAAGATCCAACGCAATTCAAGGGATTTCTTCATGCGTTTCGTAACCGTGGATGTGACTTGGATCCACCACTACACACCAAAGACCAAGGAACAGTCGAAGCAGGCGACCATTTTTTGGGATTTCCAAGGTGTGATTCTCATCGACTATCTGCAGAAGGGAAGTAAGATCACGGTGCAATACTACAGCGATTTATTGACCCGATTCGATGCAGTATCGAAGGAGAAACGGCCTCGTTTGCAGCGAAAAAAGGTGCTTTTCCACCACGACAGTACACCGGCTCATTCATCGTCGTGTCCAAATTGAATGAATTGCGCTACGACTTAGTCTCTCATCCTCCATATTCACCGGACTGCGACTTTTTCCTATTCCCAAACCTGAAAAAATCACTGGGAGGAAAGAGATTTCCCTCAAATGAGAAGGTAATCGCCGCTGCAGATGGCTATTTTGCAGACCTCGAAACATTCTACTTTGCCGACGGCTTGAAGAGACTGGAGTACCGTTTAAAAGAGTGTATTGATCTTCGAGGAGACTACATCGGATAATAAAAATAAAAACACACCAATACCGTGTTTTTCTTGTCGATTTCGGAAACATTTCAGGTCGTCCTCGTATATATACAACCAAAATATTTTGTACAGAATTTTGTTTTCTTTTGATTAATATCTAAATATTAATATCTAAATTAATTTAATTTGCGATTAAAATGCGATGCATAATTCTTTTTTTTTTGTTTGCACCGTTATAATAAATGCTAAACATAATTATATGGTAACATAAATAATAATAAAGTTAACAATAGCGCGTCGATAACTTTCAATGGTTTGTATGCCATATAGCTTTGTTCTCTTTGATAACTTTATACGGACGACAGATTACATCCTATACAGAACAACATAGATTTATGAGTAAATCATCTATATATAATAAGAAGAAGGTTAGAGCCTTGAGGTGTACCAAATGACACATTAGACTATAACTGCGCAAGCGTGTCATAATACAAATAGCTCATTCGATTTTTGGATAAGAAACCATTAATTATCATGGAGATTGAGAAAAGCCAAAGTTATTAAGTTTTTGAATTAGAACAGTATGGTTTATAACATCAAATACGTAAAAATATCGATACAAATTACATCCATCTGACCATGGCCATCAAGATACTGATGTATTGGGTTACAAAAGCTAAGTACGTCGATGTGGATTAACCAGAAATAAATTCATGTTAGAGTGGTGAAAGATATAGATTTACTCTAGAATAAATTGAATTGTAGAGCATTTGCTCATATATTTTAGCAAAATTAGAAAGAACGGAAATTGGTCGATATTACCGCAGTTGATTCTTTTCTTCCTTTCTAAACACAGAGACTTATTCCATTTGATAGGGAATATGTTTATTCTTAAAGTAAGATTTATTAACGTTGTCGATGGTCCAGCTAATGCAAAACCACAATGTTTAAGTATAGATACTGATATCTGGTTGCGTCCTGCAGTAAACTTGTAGTTAAGTTTAGACATAATAGAAAGTAAGCAGTCTTCAGTAACATAATCAAGATATACATACTGTAGGAATGTTTTTAGGTGGCACTCCTGCCAATCCTACAAAATGTTCTGAATCATCTTCCTGAAAAACGCTTGACACCAAAATGCATACCCGGTATTCTCATACTACACCGTTTTTCATCGATATGTTTCCATAATTCAGATATATCTGTTTAAATGTTCTACTGCACGATGGTCAGATATGTTTTATATGCTAAATGAACATTTTCAGCATATTCTATAATGAAACCGCTCTAAGCAATTCTTCAAGTTAACAGGTTTATACGCTGTCATTTCTATAATGTAAATATATTTCTTTACGTCTTCTCGAATACACTCCAAGGTAGATACACGATGTTTTTGTGTTGTACTTTCAATCAATTAAACTAACAGACTCTACTGTCTTGATTTAATCATTGAATATGTCATTATCTCCCATAAGTTCATCAATATTTGACATTGCACTTACAATTCCACAGCAGACTAACCGTCTCTTTTATCATCAGTTGATTTGGTAATAGTACCTGCGATTTGAAATCCAAAATAATCAGCTATCAGCGAATTTCTTTCTAATAACTTGGGTACCAATTTGCTGATAAATATCTGAGGCAATCACATCAATATCAACCAACACTACATACACTTTTATCTCATCTGTATTTTATGTTAATATTAGCTTCCCTTTTATATTTAATGTACGTACATAAATTAACAGCTTTACGTTAGCATACCTTATATTTGAAGTAAAACTACTATTAAAGGGTGAAATATGTGAAATGCACATGCTGACTCTTAAATAAAAATCTATTGACGTGGTCCTAGATTTAAAGCAAATGCATTACTTGAGGTTTCATTGTTGAGTTATTTTAAGTTTTCTATTCATCTTTCATTTGGTGTTTCAAAGATACAGATAATTAAAAAATTCGAACTAATTTGTAAAATGCGTAAAATAATTAAGTTTTTGTGTAAATGACAAATTTCGCAGGTTAACGATAATTAACGTGCGTGTTAAACACAACTATTAGATACACATTCTACTTTTAATTCTTGGAGCACGAAACGGGAATAACACATGCTAACCAGTGCGTGATATCTGATCATTTTGAGAAAAAGTGTCTATGCGCAATCGTTTGTTCTATGCTGTATTTCAAAAACAAGTCCTAAAAACAATCAATGACGAAATCACGTCTTCGGTGTTAGCCAAGGTCATTGGTGCGTATGTTTTCGGTATACTTAAAAGTGAAATGAGGTTCGGTTGATATTTGTGGTTGACGTAGTAGCACAAGAAGCTGTTCCATCGCCAAGTCATTCAAGGCAGACGCTCTGGTCTCTTCGTATTTACATTGCAATTGAGCGATACAATACAAACAATACTGCTAAATATATTGATACATAGTCTCCGAATATATACATGCATAAACATTGCGTCAGAAATTCCCGTAGAATAGTGGTTGTTAAAATACATAGGCACCGTTGTACCGTGATATCATAAAGTTTCTAGGGCGAAGATGGCATTGAAATAGAAAACATATGTCTGAACTTAAGTCATAGCAACCTATTCGTAACAACAAAATTATTTTGACGGTGTATCTTCAATAATTCTTTAATGCAGATCTTGCAAATTAGTAACAAGAGTTTTGAATATTCTATTCTTTTCTTTCGTGTATAATGGTACTGCTTACCAATACTTTTCTTCAAATGTGTCTACTATGGATATCGCGTATTTTTACATTAATTTTTTTAACTTTTTACCTGCTTCTTCTTTTATTTTAATTGTGTTGTCTGTTTTATAAGTTATTTCTAATCCACTTTGGTATTACGCACATCAGCAATACCAAGTTACAATTCAGTTGAATTTAATTTCTTCGTTATATTCTCTTTTATTATTTTCGTTTCATGCTTATAATTGTTCTGATTGTAATTGTTCTTCGAGCAACTTTCTTTAATTTTCATTTAAAAATGCATTTTTTTTAATGTAGAACAAAATTTATTTACTGATGTTTCGTCATGTTTTCTTGGTAGATACCTCATATTTGTCTAAAATAGCACGCAGTTACCACAAAACCATCGTACATTATACAAACTATTTGTATATTAGAGGCACCCCAATAACAAATTAGCTCATGATATGAAAATTTGCACTATTTGGAGCATTCAATAATATTCACGCATGTCACGAAATGCCTGTAGCACCTACACAAAAACATCTATACTAATTAATATATTGATCAAACCACTTTAAAAATTCAAAAATATTAATATACTGCATTGTCATTTAAAATAACACACTAACTGGAGCTATTTGAAAATTTTTAACTTCCTTTCTCAAACAAAAGTGTAATAGTGTAAATTATGTTACACTGTTGTTATGAATTTAACTTATGTCATATTTGCCATAATGGCGTAACGGTCTTAACACCTTAGTTACAAGCCA
This sequence comes from Trypoxylus dichotomus, assembly GCA_023509865.1. Lineage (NCBI taxonomy): Eukaryota > Metazoa > Arthropoda > Insecta > Coleoptera > Scarabaeidae > Trypoxylus > Trypoxylus dichotomus. Next base: position 48,102,830 of record CM042075.1, read on the forward strand.
GGCAACACATAAAAATGAATATATCCGTTTTGTCCTAAATGGAAAGAGAAATGAAATGATATCTATATTATAATTTGTCCTTGTTTCTGCCAACTTTCTACATCATCAGTGAGCACAAGTAAACAAATTAAGAAAGTATAGCATGCCGGCACACAATGCGGTTCTTGAAACTAAATTTTCCACACGATTCGCATTGGAATCTTGCGTCAATACTGCTAATTTACCATGGAGCAATTGAAAATACTGTTTGATCATGATTTTTCCATACCAGAAAGTGATGGTACCCAATTGCTACAGTATTGTATTGCAGTGTACATACATACATACTAAATGCGTAACCGTACAAGCTATTGTCGACGGAAACAGTAAAAGTATAATCTTACTTGTTATGTAAGAAGAGGCTACGTTACAAAATACCTGCTCGTTTTTCCGCTAAGGAAAATAAACCATTCACTAAACGAATTAATATGCACTAAGATGTTGAACTGCTATTGTTACGGTTATTAATTTAAGTAGTTTACTTCCGAGGTAGGCTAACTACAAAATATTTGTGTTATGTAATATGATGAATGTCAGGAGTTGGAAATGAAAGGAAACGGCATAGAATAATAGTGTTTCAAATATTTAACGAAATGTAATAGAAATACTGTAGAAAGTAGTTTCCCAAATTCCGACGCAATTATATTTTAAATATATTTCTCTAAAATTAAACATATATATCGCGTCATATTTCTTGAGAAAGTAATTTAAAAATCGCTTTCATAATATCTACATACATGCGTATCTATTACTAGCAATATACAGAAAAATGAGAGTTCATAGTTATTTTACATTCTCCTTTTTATTTAAAACGCTAAAACAAGATTCTTATTACTAACCGACACATAGTTTCTTTTTTGATTTCAGAATGTCGGTTGCTGTTCTTGTACTACATAAACAGAACATTATAAAATCAATAGTTACAGAGTATGTCGAAAAATTAACGACGCTTTTCAAATAAAAAAGAAATAACTAGTTATTTCCCCAAAATTATTTATTTTTAGGAATCGCCTCACAGTTGTTTGTCACGGCTTCTTGGACTTGTCCAACATTATCGTAAAATGCTCCTTTCATATCCAGTTTTAGTTTCGGGGAAAGGAAATAGTCATATGGTGATAAGGCAGACGAATACGGAGGGTATTGTAACGCAAAGACTTGTTCTTTTTTGCCAAAAATTCGGGAACAGCGGCAGTACTGTGTGGTGGTGCATTATTGTTGAGCAAAAACCAACTTCCCAGCGCTCGATATTCGGGCCTCTCTCAAACGATGCTCTTCCACAACGCTCCGTAACCTCCACATAATACTCGCCAGTGACATTCTGACTCTGTGAAACGAATTCCCGATGTAGAATACCTTTGGGGTCGTTAAAACAAATCAACATTGTCTCCTCTCGTGACTTCTGGAAACGCAATTTTGCCGATTTTGAGGACTTTCACATAGTGCTTTGGCGTTTTGTTCGAGGATCGTACCTAAGCACCAAGTCACATCACCAGTTACAATCGATTTTAGAAATGTGCGATTTCGTCTGCCTGCTTTGATAATATCCTCGCAATGTTCAACGCGAGCAATTTTTTGTCCTCAGTTGAGGCGTGAGGAACAAATCGTGCGGAGACTTTCCATTTGTTCAAATTTTTCATCAAAATTTCGTGATTCATGTCTTTCGTCGTATTTAATTTCTCCTCTATCTATCTTATAGTCGAATTCGCATAGTATTCGATAATTACAGGCACTTGGACGGCCTGGCCTTGAGTCGTCTTCCAAAGCATCGCGACCATCCTGAAATCGTTTACACCACTCAAACAAATGCGCACGGGGTAAAACAATCATTATCATAAACTTTTCTCATTAATTCAAATGTTTCTGTAAAATTTGTGCCGAGCTTGAAACAAAATTTATATTAACAAGTTGTTCCATCATGTTTGTAACGAACCGATAAAAACTACTGTCACTTGAAGCACGACAACTTAACTACCACTTGATCAATTTTAATGCACGCGATCTCGTTCTGTAGAGGGGATATACAGCTTTCAGATTATATATTGTAGCGAATTGCGTTTGTAACTTTCTGTAAATTTAAGAAGTTCCGTTATTTTTCCGACATACTGTGTATGTAAAGCTTATAGTAGAATTTTAAACAGTAGGTATACGTTGAGTAAGATAAATGATTTAAAATAATTCATTGGGAATACCGTAATTCTCAATGCAATATTCACACTGTACCAGATTAACATTACTTATAGAAAGATGTTAAATGAAAGGAAAAAGAAGAAACCATGTTTTAACGATATCGATGCCAACTTTAACTACTTATTACCACCAATAAGATCGTTAATAGTGGCAGTAATTGCGAGTATTGAAGTTAAAAGCAATCCGTTGGTGTAAACTCCCGCGGTCGCTCTGTGGAAATACTCGGTTTTCAGGTATAAAAATAAATGACGTGAACTTTCGTCAGTATGTCGACGTCGCGCGTTTGATCGCAAGGAGCCTTTTCTAGATCGATTCATGAAAATGCTACCAAAGAATTGCTAAAGTTCTTTGCTAAGTGGTGAGTGGTAAATCGATCAACACGTCATCACATACATTGCAAAAAAAAGTAAATACTAATACAAAAATAACAATCTTTTTAATTCAGTGGAATACATTGATATAAATACCGTAACAAATATAAAATAATATAAACACAACTACCACAGTAAACTGTTATAACATCCCGGGGCTAGTATCAGCAAAGCAATGTACGGAGTTGGTTTAAATAATAAACGAGCATATTGAATTATGTGTCAACGGAGAGATGCAGTGACGTGCAGTTGGCAACATAATCGTTCGGTTGTTGGTATCTCGTATAGTGCTCATATTATTGTTATTTGACCACAAGCAGTTTCGGTGTGAAGCTAGGGAAACTTTTCACGAAAACATTCCAATTTACAGCTTACGGAGATCATGCTCTGGTTCAAACGAAGTGTTACGAATACAAAATTCAAAAGTGATCGGCAATCGCTTGAAGATAACTTTCGATCAGGAAGGCCTTCGACATCAACTGGCAATGCCCACGTTCAGAAAATCAAGGATCTGGTTCGTTCAAACCCTTGTTTGACTGCCAGAGAATGTGAGAAGAGGTTAACATTTCAATAAATGCGTCTCACAACACCTCGACCGAAAAACTAAGTATGCATCGAACTACAACAAAGCTTGTTTCTCGTTTAATGCCCGAACAGCAAAAAGAAAATTGAGTGGCCGTTTGTCGATAACGTCTTAAGCAAGCCAATGACGAAGACTCATAATCGTGCAAAAGACCATAACGGGAGACAAAAGCTGGGCTTACGGTTATGATATTGAGACAAAAGTTCAATCACCACAGTGAATTGGCAAAGGCTAAGTAAAATAACCGTTTGCACAATATCGTAACATTTCTTAAAAATAGTATTTAATAATTAAACCATCAATCACTTGCATGAAAATTTGTGTTATTTAAAATTGTAAGTTAAGTTTTTCTTTAATTATTGGACTCAATATCAGGAAGTTTTATCACGAATCATTTTCACCCGCTTTAGAAGTACTCAATATAAGTCCTCAAAAGGAAAAAGTTTGTTTCTCATTCTATTAGATCCCATTCTTCATTTTCAAATATCTTCAATATTTAAAATTCTTGCAAGACTACTAGTAGGTATCCTTAATATAAAAGCCCTTTTTTGGACACGTTTAAGATTTTTTTGCCAGTAAAAGTTAAGCATTTCTTTTCGCATTTATCTTAAATCATTTCTCTTTACTCTAAAACAACAAACTAGTAAAAACAATTTGAAATCTCTTTATGATTGAATCCTCAACCTTATTTAATCTCTTAATATATGACAGCTATCCAACAATACGAAGTACGAGGACTGTCTTTTAAGTTTTGCATATACAGCTACAATAAAACAGTAAATAGCTTTTAAAGACTTTATTGTTTTTCATAGTATTCTCCACAAAGAGCAATGCGCTTTTGGATGCGCTGGAACTAATTCTGGAAGTAGTTATTTCACTCGTTTGTCGGTTCTGTCAAAATTACGTTTTTGAAGGCGTCGACTGCTCTTTCTGACGACTGGAACCCTTGAACGCGCAGCCCGTTCTTGATTTTTCCAAAAGGTAAAGAAAGTAATCTTGGTTCGGACTGTACGGAGGATGGCCTAATAATTTGACGTTTTGTTGCGTTAAAAATTCAATTAGCTCGCATACTGTGTACGAACTTGCATTGTCTTGGTGGAAGATGATTCGTCCTTCGGGACTGGTATATTGAAGTCCAACTATGACTTACGGCAGACAAATGGTTGTATACCAAGCGGCAGTAATAGTTCTTGGATCTTGTAGAGAAATTGTTGCGACATGACCTTCTTTCCAGACAAATGTCGCGCCCATTTTTTTGAAACACCCAAAGAGATGAATGGCATTTATTTTCTGGCTCATATCCAAGATTCATTACGACTGACGATATTGTTTCCGGCGTTGAAGTGGTCTAGAGTTTTTTGACACCAATTCACCTCAGCTAGTTTCTCTTCTTCGGTCAACAGAGGCGATATCCAACGGGATTCCAATTTTTTTACCCACACTTCATCATGCAACATTTTTTTATATTGAGGTCTTTGAAATCCCCAGTGATGCCTCAATCTCGCGATATGTAACATTTGGATCTTCGTTGATGATCCTGCGCACAGCATTAACGTTTTCCTGAGTGATTGACGTTTTTGGTACACCTGCTCTCGGATGGTTGTTAAGCCTAAATCGTCCATATTTGATGTGGTGCTTCGTTGCCAAAAACAGAAATCAGTTCGACAAGGCACTCTTGTTGAGATAATTTTCTTCAAAAATTATAAAAACTTGTTAAATGTAAAATGTTTTCGGTTGAATTTCATTTTTCAACTAGCTTTTCAACTTTGACAGTTTATTGTACCTACAGCACTACACTGAAACATTGGATTTAGCTCAACTAAACGTGAAGGTTAATTTTTAGTTGACATTTGATTAATGGCGCCCTCTATGTCCCAATATACAAAACTTAAAAAAGATCCCTCGTACATAGACTCAAACAGATACAGATATAATGAATAAGGTTGCAGAAACGAGTGCCTTCGCAGTAGCGTACGGCTCGCTTACTATCAATATTAAAAATAATGAATGTAATTACTTACTATTTTAGTTTGATTGTGTTGTTGATGCAGAGTAATGCAAAAATTCAGTGGAGTATTGTGTCATTACCATGTCACCCAGTGCTCTACAGCGAAATGAAAACGCGTTGGTGTATTTGGAAAAGGAGGGTTTTTTTTCTGTTTTCTCTCTTTGTTTTTATTTCTTTGTTTTCTCCTCTTACTTTTATTTTATTTTCCCCTCTTAAACATTATCATGGTCTAATTTCGAAAACAGTTCGTTTATCATTTCTTAATCTTTGCTTCAGTATATTCAGTAATTTTGTCAGGAAAATATCTTATGTCGAATAAAGATATGTTTCTTAATATTGGTTTGTTACGAAGGGGTTATAATACATGCCTTTAACATTATATCCATTCATATTTAATAGAATCACTATAAGTTAATGAATAAATCCGTGTATTGTACTAATTCAAGTGCACTAATAATTTTCCTTGGAAACAAAGATTTACCAAAAATGTTTAGTCAGTTTCACTACAAATTCGAATCACAAAAATCATGCGAAATTGAATCTCATTTATTGCTTATACAATTATACTTAATGAATATATTTAGGCTAATTCTTTCGCATTGAAACAATAACAATAATTTAATTCACTTCATTTGTTCAGCTTTAGTTACAATACACTAATTAAACTAGAATTTCAAGTGGTTGAATTCCTCATTTCGACGTTAGTTTTTTTATTTCCAACAAGTACACACGGACATACTGTAAATATAAATTTTGGTAAATAGAATGCACAAATTCAGTTGGAAACTAATATTCTAAAAAACGCGTAATATATTGGCCACTTCTAATAGTTATTGTATTGGCCCTTTTGTATTAAAAATCATGCAAAAACAGTGGAAATTGTGCAATAAAAAATTTATTTATTAAGACGTTATTGTCAAATGAAAAGCCATGACTTTCTACTTTTTGTAAAGCTTAAGCAATACGCTTCCCATGGCAAACTATACCCGTATTATTTCCAATGTTAGTACACATAGTACAAACAATTTGCTAACAAACTAGGTAATTTTGCTATTGACTATGCTATCAAGCAGGGAAATGTGTGAGATATGTATATGATCAAAACAAGGCCTGTAATTATTACAAAATGATTCGGACACAGAAAATGGTAAGCAATATGGCTCCAGAAAACAAAACTGAGTATATCCATGTATGTAGATGCATATGCAGAGGTATTTGCAATTAGATAAACTGTCCCATATTTGCCATTAGTACCACAGGAGGTGTTATAAAACCGTAAAAGATATTGAAGTTTGTTATAATTTGAAAACAACCATACTTGCGTAACGTTCGCGCATAAACCACTTTACGAAGCTATGGGTATTATGCAATAATTATTGCATTGAGTTATTTATTACGGAAACTTATCCTGTTCTAATCTAAATATTATTCAAATCAACACACTCCAGCATGTTTTACGTATAATTATTAATATTAATAACACTCAAATTAGACCATATTAGGCCAAGTCATTTTCTTCCTTAAATCCTTGATATTTAAATCCAAATAAACACACATATAAAGACCTGCTTCCTGTAATTATTTAGCAGTGTGACTTTTATAATTAAATTTACGCCATAATGGGCGAGAATCAAAAGTTAATGTAGTATTTTTAGTCTGCTATGGCCTTTGTTTTAAAAAAATATAGAAAAAATTACGCACTTTAGAATTAAAAAGGATATAACTCAAACGTATATACACTGACCTAAACTTCTTGCGATACTATTACTGTAATTCAAAGTAGAAATGTTTTTATTCGTGATTAACATGCAAAAAAAATCATATTTTTAGAAAATTTGATTCTTTAAATTAAATTCTATTCATTCATTTTAAAAAAAGAAAAAGTATAGTAGATTTTATTTGATGCCAAAAATATAAAACTCATTACAGGTTTTTCAAATATTTTTTAATAAAAAGAAATTGTACATCTTTCGAAAGTGTCAAGACATACTTTCACACAAGATTTTATTTACATATATGTTTCAGATTCTATTTAGTAATTACAAAATATTACAGTATTTTAGAGAAAAGAGATATGTTAGAAACGTGCATTACGACGAAAGCCTATGAATATTAATAGTAGTTTAGGCGTTCTAGGCAATGGTAACACAAGCAAGGTATTACGTCGTTTTTCTTTACTAGTGGTACAGCCTGTATCTTATGTATATATATATATATATCTTTAGCACTATTACTTTTTGAAATATATGAAATTTTTCCAACTGCCTTGATTATCCCGCAGTATTTCATGAAATTTTAATTTTAAACAAAGCAGCCATGCAGTTATGCGCGTCATCGAATGTTTTTACATAAATATATTAATTCATGTTGGTTGTAGTTCTCACCCAAAAATGATTTTTAGCGATTTATATTCTTATTATAAGTTATAAGATTAGAATAACAATTAAGAATCAAATAAGAAAAAGAATAATAAGAATTACTTGTCATAAAAATTATAGACAGGTATCTACAAAGACAAGCCAAAGAAAAAGTCTTTTAGAACCTAATGAAAAAAAATGTAGCGCAAGGTAGGTATTTTACCGCAAATTTAAATAAAATGGTGCAGGGTGAACCTATTATTGATATAACAAAGTTATATCAATAATATATAATAATATAATATAATATAATATAATATTATATCTAATATATTAATGTGCTTTATAAAAAGTTGACTGATAATTTTCCAAAAAAGAAATGGCACATTTAGGTATCGCCATTCTTAGGCTGCAATTTTAAAAAAAATGGGCTGCAAAAAATCAAGTTGTAATGAATTATGGAGGAAATTGCAGTTTCCTACGCTGCCCAAAAAAAAATAAAACTATGATCGCATACACTCAATAAGCTTGAACATAAGAACATGATTTATTAAAAAAAATGCAATGTCAGAGTAACATTTTGGTTACGAAACATCCTGTACATTAGAAAATAATTTTATAAGGCAAACTTCGCTATCTTCTCTAAAATTCATGTATTTTTTATAAGGATATAAGAAATTTTGATCTTTGTTAGACATTTGCACACCTTATATAGCTGTATGCATACAATAAATTAAAATAAAACGATCAGTTCACGGTGAAATGTTTCTTGTTTTAGGGAAATGCCGCCAGTGAGATGGAAAAGGATAGCAGGTATGATTTCTAAATGCATTAGTTCCTTATCAATTATTTATTGTAAGTAAACGGTAATTATTTAGAGAGATCAGCTTGATTCCCCAAGAATATTATGCCGCAGTTAACTTTCATTTTAATTTCGTATCACCAGATATTACTGTGCACATTTTCCTACTAAAAGGCGACTATGAATATAGAAGGTAAGAAAGGCATGAAATACCTACATGAATCTTATTTGTGTTCGTCTTAGATTAGTCAGATGTAGCTGTATAAAAAAATACGAAATTTGTTGCGCAAAGCAGTTATATTTTATACACTGCATAAAAACATAGTTTTGCATTATTTCCACAGTTTCTAAAGTACCTGTTAACTTTAATGGCTGTAAAGTGTGCCAGAATAAACAAATTGATTTCGCTGAAACTAACAAGCTATATAAATTTTACTTTTCCTATTAGAAAGCATTCGTTCCGCGTATTTTAGAATCAACATGTTGACAATATCACACAATATCTCAAAATACCTCAATCTAGCATAAATTTAATGAAATAAGACCGTTCTTATTTTTTTTTAAGCACCATACTATAGACCGTATCACCCAGTCTTTGAAATACTGCTCTTATGCAAGTAGCACTAAACATTGCATCTCTAATACAAGCATTATTTCAAGCAATCTGCTTTGTACGATTATTATGTCATTTTAACAAATTTTATTAGAAAAAGTTTTCGTGTAAGATATTGATGCTTATGGTAAACTGATTTTGTATAAAATACGTTTATAACAAAGTGGACGCAAAATGAATACAAAGAATGAGCAGTTATCAGCTCGTCCTTTTTTAAATTTTATTGATACATAATCTCAAACATAATTTTATTCTGTTTACTTTAAGAAAACAAACTTTGAGAGGTATCAGAAACTATAAACAAAACAATTATATTACTCTAGTTACAAGCCGTACCAAATAACTTGACAACACTTCATAATTGTTTGCGAATGCACTAAGGTAGTAAAAGAAGGCTGTTCTGCATAAGACTTAATACTTTGAAGTCTGCGTGACATAATCTATAGACTATATATTTTTGCTTTATCAATTACAATTGTGTGGTTACTCTCTGTAGAAGTGATAAACAAAATTTGGAAATAAAAGCGCTCTCTGGCCTATATGTAGAAGTATGTTACAAGTTTTCAAGAAATAAAAGTCGTCTTGTACAAAATACTTTATGTTAACTTCCACAAAATTTAGTCGTTTGCTAAACATCAACTGCTAAATATTCCCTCCCCTAACAAACCACAAACTGCGTACACAGTTTACATGTACGTTACCGTCCATAAGTGTTTACCCATCCATAAGATATTAAAAAAACAAGTCAAAAACTAATGATAAAATAAACCTTTATTGTGTACTTTTGCAAAGAACTGTACCAGTTATAGAAACAATGTGCTTATGAATTAGCTAACAAATATAATCATAAACTAACTTAAATTTGCGATTCGTCAATGTGTCCACCCTTCGCTTTTATTATTGCCGCACAAAATATTGACATTCTCTCTAGGAACTTTGCCAATGTTACTTGCTCCATTTTTCTCCACGTATCCTATAGTTACGCCCAAAGTAGAGTTCGTTCCACAAAAGCTCGACCGAATTATGATTTAGACTTTGAGACGGCCACTTCATAGCAACAATTTTTTCTCTGTGCTCCAGTTGTTCCAAATACTTACAGCATATCTTTGCACTACGTTTTGGATCATTATCGTGATGGAACATAGAGTTTTCACCGATTAATCGTGTTCCAGATGAGATGGCATTCCTCTCCAAAATCTCTCTTTATAACTTTCTCTTTTAAAGATACCATTTATTTTGACCAAATCGCCCACAGAGATACCTCCAAATCAACTCCAACTCAACACTGATCCTCCTCAATATTTTATTGTTGATGTAATACAGAATTCAAGTGCTCATTCCCTCTGGATCTACCGACAAATGTTCTTTTCTTTGAACCAATGCCCTTCTTTTTGTTTTCTCGTCCATGCTAACCGTTTTACTTTGTTTGCTTTGTGTAATAACGGTTTCCGCATAGCAATTCCTACTTGGCGCAAACGCTTCTTTTACCGCGGTGACGCTAACTGGTTTTAAGCGCGAAATATTCATTTCGCTGTTTTTCGTCGTAAAATGGCCGTATCGTCTATTTTCATACTGACGGCCGTGATAAACATTACGGAAAAACTGCTCTATCTAATGCGTTTATCTGAACGTGCCTGGTCCGCAAAAAGAATCATTTTTGATATCTCAATGCGAGTCGGCTCATTGCGTACACGCAGAGCATTACCGAGGAATTATAATCCATCCCGTACTTACAGTTTAATAATACAAATATTTTGATAGGGATAAAAAATGGTTTCTTCAAATAATCTCCAATTATACAGATGAATACCGTTATAAGTGGTAGTGTGTCTCCTACATCCTAAAAAGCTAATCCACTTGAAAGAGTCAGGGAGATGCATTTATGTCTTTATAATGAACAACTTTGTATTCGGTCAGAAAATCAATGTATTGTCTGTTTGAAGATATAGTGCGGAATGCAAATTTTTACAGTAACACGAGTGCAGCAGGGGGTATGCAATAACTCTTAAACTTCAGAATATTCTTAATCTGTACAGAAACTTTAAAGGTTTGTGTTTACTATCAAGAGTTAATGAAAAAATTATCGCAGTAAATTAGTAGCGGATTTGTTTATAATTGCACACTATAGATTGAAACGGACTGTACACTGATTTTAGTGCAATGGAAAAAAGCTGTATTCTAACAGCAGCTTTTTCAGCATCGCATATATCTTCTGAAAACATCGACTTTGTCTTACTATTCATTGTACGTACTTATAAAACTCGTTTACTTTAATTTCGCTCACTTTTGTTCAGCTTTCAAATAAATAAATGCGCTGTTTGTTAGGGATTTTCACAAATTACGGAAAAGTGAACCATAATCATTTACTTTATTCAGGGAATAACAAATGCGTAATGTAGTGTAATATGAAATAAATGATTTCCTTTCAAATTTGTGCATTTTCATGGTGCGGATGTCATTTCCTTTTATAAATTTATCTATTAATATAGCACGAAAGAACGAAAGAAAATATGAGTTTTGGCAAAACAAAATTATATGACATGTATATTTCTACTTTGGCATATTGGGCTGCGTTCAGATTCAACGCCTAGCGCACAAGCCTTTACGCCAAATCGTTTACATTTGTGGGGTAATTTAATGAGTCTCTTGTCCGAGTAATCGGTTAACAAACAATTCACCTCAAATGTAAACGCAGCCCTGATTTCCAAATTAAAAAATGAGTACATAGGCAATTATCTAACTTATGTCAACCTTAGACTGAAACATAAATAAAGTCATTTACACTCTTGCATTTTCTAAACCCAACAATAAAGTACTAATCAAAAGTGTGGTAAACAACAGCAATGATCTGCGCAATTCCTTGTTATGCAAACATCAGTCGTGATTCTTTTCTTTATCACTTTGCTTGAAAACGTCTGACATTAGAAACAGCACACGTGTTTAGCAAACGAGAATAATAATAACAATAATTAATTTCTTTCCACGTAGAACATTAAGCATTGTATTGTTACTATATTGATATTATACTAACAGACATAAACATTTTATACAATATAGGTTACCGAAAGTACAAGAAACCTCCACGTAACTCTTGTACTAAATCATGTGCGTGTATAGCGTATGCAGCACTGAATTTTAAAATAGAAACTGAAAGTGCGTATAGAAGTCGTGACCAATAATTGCACCAACAGCGTTTTTAACGTTATTGCCTTATATAAGCTGTGAAATCGCCATTTCAGTTTCGCCATATTACTAACAGTGATCAAATTTAATCAGTAATTCATGACGTTATTGAATTACTCTCATTAGCAAACATTTATGAAATTGTCCAGTGCGTGAAGAATACAATTTGTCTGCTGCACAATCTTTATTAGTACTTTTATTTATAATGGATGATTTTATCCCATACAGTAATAATTAAATCAAGATACATGTATTCAACTAGCTGGCATCATTCACTAAATCACAGTAACACAAAATTGAAATTATTAGCCCATCAAAAGGATTAAAAAGATGATCAGAATTGTTCTCAGAATAATTAAGCGATTCTTATAATTTCGCTTCCGTTTTACGTCCACTATAGTCTTTCAGCCAATTATGAACTTGAGTAGTCAAGTAAGTTTCTCATTAATATGCAATAATACTATTTGGGTCTCATTACAATTTAAACTTTTTTAATAGCTATTAGATTACTTAATATCTCGATTATTTTTTAACAACTTTTGGCGCTTCTCGTGGATATGGTAAACATTTATTCCACTTTTACTACCAATTGAATATTCTACAAATGTTTACAATATTACAATTGCCTTCTGGCTGTGTTTTTTTAATTGTATTTTGTTATAGTAGTACATTATGTTATAGGTAATATAAATATTATTTTTTCTTTTTCAGTTTTGATACTATATTTTATTCATATAGCTCTAGCTGCCAGAACGCCAAAAGTAAGAATTAGAATACACTAGTAAAAAAATAATTTAATTACCTTCATTCTTTTAGGACTTTGCAGACGATGGCTGGAAACCTATAATAGGACATACAAATTTTGATGTGGAGAGCGTTTATTATCAATCAAGTAAAAATGAAAAATCAAGTGTGCGCGATTCCGTCGCTATGGATATCAAAAACTCATATATTGTTGCGACACCAAAACCTACTGCTAGTCTTTCTATTAACAGTATCAGTAGTCAACATGGACATAGTCACCTTCGTATGTATTAGAACTATTCAAATTGAAAACATTTGTAAATAATAAATTAATTTATTGCTTGCAGACAAGATGTCTTCCACTAACAAGCAACCAGTCATATATCCATCAGCACAAGGATACAATGTTCAAAAGCCTATGAACGTTATCGCTCACAGAAGTCAAACTAAATTGTACAAAGTACCAGCTATAGGAAAAAATCACATGTCTGTTAGTGCAGGGGGAAAGCGAGTGTTAAAACCAATTAGGGTCCAAAGTGAAGCTTATAATCAAAAAGACGAAGTGCTTGCACCGGCTTCATCTACAGGTCTAGGTACATGTACTTTCATATTCAAAAAAGTACATCAACTTCGATTATGTCATCGATAAATATATAATAGTATGGTTAATAATAACACCAGATTTATAACATCCCTTACATCACAAATTTAAATTCAACATTCAATTTATATTATTGTTCAAAATGATGATTCTCATATTCTACAAATATTGCACACAACAGGGTACAGTTCTATAACGCATTAATGTTTAAAGTCCTAATATCATTGTTTGTCTCTATTACGCCAAATTTGCGAAAACCATCTTTATGCTCAATGGATTTAGATTTTCCGTCCAAAAGAAGAAAATGTAAGTAAAGAAAGATACCGAAAACAACTTAACGACTAACTGCATAAACTAAAATTCAATCGCTTCGGTGTTTGAAATGTTATCCAAAAGGTTCTGGAAAACATCACAGATGACAATTTGGCACATTTTTTCTAAACAATTACACATAAAAATATTGCTGCATGTCTTCGTATTTTTTATGTTGCATCCCTGGGTTCGTTTACCAAATGTGGCGCAAGTGAGGCAATTTTATTCCCTAGGATATTAATGAAATTTCTTCAGTCATAAAAATTCGTTAACACAGGTTAAACAAATTTACCTTATGAAAGTTGTATAAAAATTACACCTAGAAAGTATTGAAAAAAATTCATGGACTTCAATTCAAAAGTAGAATGTTAACTAACCACTTCGACTAGAAGTGGAAATAAAAATTTTTTTAAAACTTAGACTTTAGTTCGCGTATCTCCCCTCAAATTTTCAAAGTAATAACTATTTGTTCTTAATTTACGGCTAATATCTAGTCACAATGAAACAATCTATGTTTAAGGAATGTGATATAAACAATGCAACAAGTCATACTTTAATTTCAATTTATTTCAGGTAACTACGCATTCTTTAATCCAGCATTAGGATCTATTAAAACCCGTCATTCACATCCCAGTACAGATTACTTGAATCATTTTGCTGCCCATAATAGTGATTTATTACAATTTCAAAGATTACCGATCCAACAGTACGTTCTACCAAAAAACCAAGCTCAAAATGATGTCCGTTTTTCGTTTCAAGCCCAAAACGACGAGTATAGCAGAAATTTAGTGCCTCCACCGCCATCTAAAAAGTATGCAGAAAAGGAAAAACCCAACGATAAACCAATAATTTTTAAACAAAAGGAGCAAATAAACTCTGCTACAGAACCAGCTCAAACACACAAACAGAGAATTGAACAAAGTCAATTATTGTCAGATACAGCTCTATTTCAGGTTCCACCTCCTTATCAACAAACTGCCTATTACATTCCTGCTACAAATGAACAGACAGTCGATGTACAAGTAACAAAAGAAAATATTAAAGAATTTCATAATAATATCCCTTACCAGCAACCACAGGATTTGATATACAATTCTGCTTTCGCCAATTACCAGTTTGGTAAAAAACCTACAGAAACTCCTAGAATACCAACATATGAAGTAACCGAGGAGAAATATTGGCAAGAAATTTCACCATCTTATCAACAACACTTTCTGCAAGAAGTGAAAAAAATTGAGAAAACAAAGCGACCGACGGTGAAAGAACAAACTAAGCATATTGAACCATTTTTACCAACACCAATGAAACCGTTTAACGCGATACCTACATCGCCAACACAAGGCGAGATATCTACGATATTCACTGAGCTGTCACAAAAAATAAGTCGTCAGAAAGAGAATTTAGACTCGGGTTTCTTTAACGTGAAAGAAGTATCTACACATTATCCAATACTGGGCAGACCTAATGTGGGACAATTTAGTGTCCAGTCCTCACTTCCGGTTTACGACAATGAAGATTTTCCAAACGAAATTACAACGATAAAACCGCGAGACCATTTCAAAATAAAACAGAGTGAAGTACCCACTGAATTACAAACAACTACTATCCCTACTACCACAATTTCATTAGACTGGCAACAGAAAAGAAGACCAGTTCACAGAAGACGTAGACCAATCAATAGAAATAAACTTACTACTGAGGAGCCCTTCGCTACAACTATATACTACAATTTCCAAAAAGATGTCGAAGAAACTACTGTACATGAAAGGAGAAGAAGGCCAGTACAGGCCCAAAGAACCACAGAAACTCCGGGTTTTATTGAAAAACCTACTAAACGAATGAGGAATAGACAACGAATAAGACCGACACTGAAAAGTGTAGACGAAGAAATGCCGCATAACCATAAAATGAGTTTTACGGAAGATGTTTCACAACCTATAAGAGGTAGTTATACTTACAAGACGTCTTTAGATAATACACGCAAACGACCAGTAAAATATTACGACAGTGACATAAGTGAAAATATTAGCGGAGAAGAAGAATACTCTACATCAACGAAATATAATGCTAATAGGAGAAATAAAGGTAATAAACCGCGTACGCATTATTCGGAAGAGCAACTGGAAGAGAACGGCGACCAATTAGAAACATACATCCAAGAGACAAATGAAGAAGTTTATGAAAGTAATAAAAAAGCTAATACTAAACCATTGTATGAAGAACCCACTACTGTTATTGCAACTGAAAAGTTGGAATTAACCACAAACGCTGAGAAAGAAGATATCGAAAATGATAATATTACCATTAAAGAAATTTATACAGAAAATCCTGATACACCTGAAGAAGAAACAACTTTAGCGACTACAACTAGTACAAGTACAACGACTACAACTACTACTATAGAACCAAAAACTACGATAAAAGGTAACAGGTTTAGAAGACCAATACACTATAAACCATCTCGCCCAAAATTCAGTGTTAAGGATTACCACCAAAGGCTAAACCAATACATATCTTCAACCGAAATACCAAAAGTTACCACCGAGTCTACAAGATCGCGTTACCGAACGAGAAAACCCCTTTTAAAACAAGAAGACGAGCAAGAAACTACGGAAACAACAAAGAGAAGATTTATACCTAAGAATCAAAGGCAATCTTTAGCATTTGAAAGTAAAGATGAACCTGTCGAAACTAGTGTGAAAACGGTTAACTCCAGAATTCGACCGTTTGGTAGACAGAGATCCACTACTACTGAAGCAGCTACCACACAAAAAAATTCAATCAAACCACATATATTTAACACGCTAAGAAGACCACCACCTGTTAGTTTAAAAGATCGAATACAAAATAGATATAATAAGTTAAACAATACCGAAAGAAATATTAAACCAGAAAATAATGAGAAAAATGAAATGGATGTAACTACTACGGTTGAAGTGTCACAAGTCCCAACTAGTACAGAAACTGTAACAACTGTTAAATATTCCGATATAACTACTGTTGCTACAGCTACTGAGCAAGAACCTGAAGTCGAAAACGATAAAAACAAAGACGTTAATGAAACGGAAATCTTTAAGAATGCTGCTTTAATGCATTCTCAACGAGTTTCAGATTTAACGTCCTCTACTCAAAATCAATACAATACTCCTGGGATGTTTAAGAATGTATCACCTAATGTTAGAAGGGTGCCGAATTACTTTACACTCGCTACAGAAGATCCTATTTTACCTATAGAAGCGTTTTTTCCAAATTTAAATAAAGAAAAATATTAAATCTGAAAAGTTATGGAATCGCTGAAATTGTTAACATTTTCATTGTAATAAATTCTGTCTGAGACTTGCAGTAAAATGCACATAGAATTTTTAAGAAAGGACTATGTTAACTGCTAATATTCGTAAAGATTGGTTTATGAAAAGTGATTATTATTAATTTATGATAATTTAAAACTTTTCAAAAATATATTTGAAACCTTTAAGACAATACTAATAAAAAATTCAGCAGTGTTTACAATAATACTAAACGCTGTATACTATATTTTGCGCTGTATTCATCCATAAACCAAATGCTCAAATCTAAATGTCTTTGTAAATAATGGTGAATTAGGATACATTAAAAAAACCTAGTAAAGTAAGTGTAGAATAAGTTATTTATTTAATACAAATAAGTGTAAAAAGAAATGTACATTAAACGGTATATTAAATATGATACAAACAAACAAATTTGTCTATGCTTCAAACCCATTTAGAAGATAATAATGCTGTTTTTGCAGTTCTGTGTAGTTCTTTTGGCAAGGAAACTGTAAATTTAACGTCAGTTAATACAGACATGTAAGTAGGAAATAAAATGCAACTGTAACTCACATATTTTATGTTGTCCTTGCATTGGATAGAACACCGGCAATATTACCGGATTCGAACAGATTAGCACAAAGGGACTATAGCTTTCCCCGTCAGGATACCTTTGCCTGTATTCCCTTTGATCTAAGCAATCTTCAACAAAAACGCAACCTAGTAAACAACCAGTTGGATATTTTTTTGGAAATTCTAACGTTGAATCTGAAATGTAACGCAATATTTGCCTTAGAAGCTATGATTGTAAGAAAAAAACAGTCTAAATTGTTATTTAAGTTTAGAAAGAATATGGAATTATAATAAACTGACACTTTCAACGTATTGCATATGCATTTAACTGTTATTGACACAACATTTTAGAAAATTGTGATATAACCGCCAATCATGTATCACGTATCTCCCGTAGATAAAAAAATACAAACTAAAATTCATAATCACTAAATGATATTGATATTAAATCAAATATAGGAAATGATAAATGGACGTGTTTTAGCACAAGTTGACACAGAAAATTTAATTTTGATAACAGTCAACTTATACAAATTCCTTGAACATAACAGCAATTAAAAGTACTGTAACCATACGCGTTTTTGATGAAATAATGATTTGAAGTTGTTTAGTAAATTTTTGAATTTTAAAGTTTGTTTGACAGTTAAGATCCGTTCAACTTTAAACGCAGTACAAGCAGATGTATACGCCGATTTGAGATTTATTCCGGCGTTACGATAGATCTGTGATGGCAAAATTAAACCATTTCATAAACATCGTTACAAAGACTGTCGGATTTTATACTGTACAAGTATCCCAGTAAACTCCATATTACACGAATGTTCAAAACGCTAATGCGCATGAGCTACCATCGCCAACCGAGTTATATCTGTAGTTCCTCGAAAAAGAGAAAAAAGAAAAAGAAGATGTAACAAGTAAGAGGAGCTATCATTGTGAAGCCCCGTAACACAAATACGCAAATTAAATACAAGTTGAAACGATGGATACAAGTTAACAAACGTTGGTTATTTTTTTAATTATAATTGAACGTAATTCGAACATAAATTGAACATAAGTTGCATATCGCGACTACTTTACGTTAGGGGTAATATCTTACCACTCTTACGATCGACAATGTACTACTCCTAAGAGCTTTCGCGTGCAGCGCTTATATAGGAAGTGCTAACTAAGATCCTTGTTTCACTTATATATTATACACATCCTTAAGGGTTACAACAATTCTACATACTTCTACAGAGACATCTATAAAAAAGAAACCAATTCCAATAGATTTACCATTGTTGTTGATTTAAATCATTGCAAACAATAAAAAGTGTACGCGATCAATTTCTCAATTTAATTCCGTTAGATAAGAATAGACACAAAAAAATTAAAATATATCAAAGACATACCGATGTTACGACTGTTGACCGTATTTCAAGGAAATTCCATGGCTTTGACTCCAACAGACAACAGTAATAAGAAATTTATAAAATTTCACTGGTCAGTAAAAGGATTAAGCAAAATTTTCCACTAACAAAATATGAACGTGTGTTTCATATCTGAAAACAACTTTAAAAACCCCTTAGGCAATCCTAAGGGTAAATAGACTGCATTCTATAAGCCTCATAACACGTAATAAGAGTAACGATTTTTGTAAATGGTTTCATTAATCAAGGACGTTTTTTCTTTCATTTTTCCATTTTTTTTTTGGGAAGTAAAAAAGTATACAAACGTTACCTTGTAATAAGGATATTGACAATCTTTTTATATATTTTATTATTTTGCCGAAATTTGTGCCAATTTTTTACAATTTTAAGATTTTTGCAATGTACCAAAATGTTTAAATTCAACCAGTATTTTTGTATGATTAAATGCACGTAGTGAATAATATTTTGCAATTCATTAAACAATAACCTCACTTAGTTTTAGTTTTATTAATTTCTCAATTTTGACAGTAATCCCCGGTATTTTTCCTTTGATCCTATATACATGTACAGTAAACGCTCGCTCATGTAAATATACGGTAGTGGAAACGTCGCGGTCATCTAAACAGAAAATTGTTACTATAGGATCAAACAGAACGCGCGGTTATGTAAACAAGCTTGCACCACGGACAATTCGATAATGTAAACAGTTTAGGGTACCGGTTATTTCCAGATTTACGTGCGTAATTGAATCGATCAAAAGAATGTTTACGTAAACGTTTTTAGCGCCGGCACCGGCTGTTCCCCGATTTATGTATGGGATTCCTGTAAGCGTTTACTCTCTTGCCTCTCGTGAAATAAAGTAGTGTGCAGCTAAAATCACGCCAGAACAAACATGGCATCCGCGTCCAATAAAAGAAAATTTTTAAAATTAAGTGACAAAGTGAAAATCATCGACGAGATTAAAAAAGGTGCGGGGTGACTTAATTGGCAAAAAGATATGGAGTATTTAAAGCCATAATCTGTAAAATTAAGCGATTCAAGTCACAAATTTTACAACGTGTGTCAGATACATACGGAGGCCCGGGAAATCGCAGAACTTTAAAAAATGTCCAAGCTCCTAGAATGGAAAATCATCTGTATAAATTGTTTTTAAAACAAAGGGATCATGGTCCAATTAGCGGTGAATTAATTAAAAAGAGAGCAAAATTATTGAATGAAAACCTAAGAGAGACCGAAAATTTTGTAGCCAGTGATGGCTGGTTAAGAAGATTTAAAAGTATGGAATTCGACCCCTGTCGATATCTGGTGAAAAATTATCGGCACCATCACAACTAGTGCAACCGTTTAAGGAAAAGTTAATGAACAGAATCAAAGAGCTACACAGAAAACCTTTGTTGCATCACATGAAAAATCTGCTCCGGGTAGAAAGGCGGAAAGACAACGCATAACTTTTCCAGCGTGCACTAATGCTAGTGGTACACACAAAATAAGGTGGCTAGTAATAGGAAAGGCAAAAAACGTTCATTTAGAAATTTTAAGAGTCCCGTTGATTATAACTGTTCAAAATCCGCTTGGATGACCAAAGGCATATTTCTGGAATGGTTCCACAAGCACTTTGTCTCTCAGGTATGGCAATAAAACTGTAATAATAAGTAATGTAATTTAATGATACATATTCAATTTGTAGGTGAAAGATTTCTTAAGAAAGGAAAATCTTCCAATAAAGGCGGTGTTAATCTTGGATAACGCACCAGGTCATCCTCCAGAGGAACAATTAAGAAGCAATGATGGCTCAATTTTTGTTATGTTCATGCCGCCTTCACTTATCCAACCGATGGATGAAAATGTAATAAAAATTACTAAATTGTATTATCGAAAATTTCTAATTTCGTCTGCGTTATCAAAAATCCTAAAAACATTTCTGAATCCTTAGAGCAAGTAACTTTACATGAAGCAATTTTAAATTTGGATATGGCGTGGAATGCCCTTAACCAGCAAACATTCAGAAAGTGTTGGAAAAAGTTGCTTTACTCCAGTGATGATTATGACGATGAAGACAATGTACCGCTAACCATCATTAGAAAACAGTTACTATCTGATGCTGAAGTTATTGACAGTGCATCATCAGACGTTCTCAAATTATTAAAAGCAATAAATCCCTGTATTGTTTGCACAATTACCGATGTGAGTTTATGGAATGACGATAAAGAGATAGATGGTGCACATAAAGAGGAAAATGCCGACCATCCGACTGAAATAAAAAATACAGTGAGTGACGCGCAAGCTGTAGGAATTACTAATTAATCATTAGATTGGGCTGAAGAAAAAGACCTATTATATTCCGATATTTTAGTATTCCGTAAACTACGGGCAATGGCATTAGAAAATACCAAGCGTAAATTTACGCAAACAAAAATAAGACATTATTTTTCAAAATAATAGAAAATTTATTTTTTAACGTTATATGTATTATGTTATTCATTATTCATAACATATTTATTACATATTTTCTTTTATGCAATTTCTTTATAAATAAAATAAAGTTCGCTAATGTGAACAGTCCTTGGCTGATATCATACATATAATCGAGCGTCACCTTTTTTTTAAAACGTATGGTTAAAAAACACTAGTAATTATTAGTAAAAAATCATCATCATTAGTAAAAAAAAATGTATAACTTTTGTCAGTATTATACTACCATAAGTGAAAATGGCACACTGTCTTATTTTTTTTATAGTTTCGGATAAAAGCTTATCTAAGCAATATTAATTGTCATGCAGTGACACAGTGAAAATACAAAGTACAACCAGAAAATTTGATGAATTTCGTTATTTTAGCTTAAGTAGGCGGTATATACCTTCATAAAAATTCCGATACATTTCTTCACATGCAAGTATTTCCTCGTCTTCTGGTTGTTTAGCAGCTGCAGCGATCCATAGACGTCCCCGATGATCTGTTTTCCACGTCCTACCCTCATGTCTAAAACATAATTTTTTTATGATCTGACAATCAGATTAATTAAAGTAATTACATTTTGATTCCAGCAACTAATAAACTGGCCCAAGGTTGATGCATGCTCAGGCACATCCCTTGATCTACGGATTCAAGAAACTCATTATTGGCAATACGATACTTTGATGATTTATTAGTATCTTCCGAGGTAATTTTCTCGGTGGCTTTTGGTTTTGGAATAGTAGTCTCGTCCATCTGTAACAGTTTAGAGGTTTGTGAGTGTGCATGATGCATTACGGAGAAGAATCTAAAGTTATCTAAGCATTCGCTCTAAATATTATGTGGCAAAGTTCCCTGAGCTGCTACTTGTGCTGGCTGGGTTTTCTTTTAATATAAAAAGCTATAGACAATGTCACCCAGATTTCGAAGTATTATATCTGATACAGTATGCCTCTCTTTTATTATCCCATACGGATTCGCATGTTATCATCGTTTTTGGAATTAGGAACATTGTCAAGTTATTTGGTGCGCCTTATATATATGGTAACACAGTTGTTTTGTTTATCGTTTCTATCATCTCTCAAATTTTAGAATACAAATAACCTATAAATACATTAATTGTTCATGCAATAAACAAACTACAATTATGTTTAAGATTATATATCAATAAAAATTAAAAAAAAAACTTAAACTTATATATATTCCTATGTTTTATTTAAACATAGTTTATATAAAATAAAATGTATCAAAACATCAAGATAACATACAGAGTACCAATTTATTATTTGAAATAACCTTTGTATTAGAAGTTTGGCAACATTTAGCCAGAGTGACATGCTCTATAAGGAAATATAATATTATGTTAAAGAAGCTTAAAAGAGAAATATTTATTTCGCTGTATTTTAATTTTTACAATAGATTGATGATTTGTAAAATAAATGACATTTTAATTACTACTCATTTCAGCATTATTTACCAAAACATAGCTTAGAGATGTGTTTATTCAATAACCATTCACTAAGACCAAACGGGAAGAAACACAACTGCTATACCTAATGTATGCACCCTCAGCTAAATTTTGTTAAGCTAATTTATGAATGCATTGACTAATACGCCACGTTAGTTTAGGTAATATTTATCAATTATTATTATATAATTATATATCGATCCCTTAGTCGTTCGGGAGTCAATGTGGTTCGATTTTCACGCCTCACTTATCTAAATTTTGTTCGCAAATGCATGCCAGATCTAATTAAAGTATCTTATTAATAAAAATGTAATTCCTTAGGCACTGATTAATAACTTTCCCATTTCTTTAAGTAGGAATAAGAGGAGACTCATACCTTAGGGTATGTGTGTGAATATCTTCTTCCTTTAAGTATAAATACCGCATTTACTTCTATTTAAAAAAAAGTTTAAAAAGTATTTATCCGAGTCCATTAATCTGCCGTCAACACGTTTGATTTAGTATAAAATCAAGGATAGTTTGCAAAACCGCAATGTTTGGTTAATAGTATGCCTCGACGTTGTGCAGTAGTACTACGAAATAAGGGCTATGCAACCAAATATTACATGTATTACATTTTATATTGTTTAATATAAACAATAATTTCTCCATATTTTGACATTTTCTTTTCAATTGCTGTATCACTGCTATTATTTTGTCCGCGTCACCTACAACTATTATTGAAATTGGTGATATTACTAAACAATCCAGACGATGCAGATAGGGTAATACAGTTACCTACCACTATTTACCTGAAGACGATAACATTTCTACAAATTTTCTAGGCGTTTAACAATATTAACCGTTTTTACATTAAGTTGCTAACACTGTTATTATTTTATCCGGTACTGTACATAACTAGCATAAAGTAAGGATAAACTACGAAAACTGACTGACATCTTTCATGAAAATAGAATAAAGTACTAGTAAAACATAACGAAGCATTTTTACTGATCATATCCAACACCCGTATAGCTTAACCAGTTACATATTTCGATTGTACCACATAGGAAATTTACTTATTAGTTTGCTTACATATCTATGAGCTAACATTAACGTACTCCTACATTAGTCATATTTACCAGTTTTACTATATCTGCTATAAGTTGTCCCTTCTCTCCGTCAAAAAGATTCTTTGGGAAACGTTTCTCTGTAGAATCCAACAACTTATTTACACCCACCAATAAATTCTTTTTATTTTTCTTATGATCATCATTATCTAACGCAACAGTTCGACTTGCGAAATCAAGAGCAATTTTCATGTCCCTTTTTGATCTATGCATCGACGAATAAATAGAACCATGCTTTTTTCTTAATTTTGCATTTTCCGCTTCGGAAGTCCATTTGGAATTGATATCAAAGTAATCGTTTTGATCATCATATACTTTACTTTTTATTAAATCTCTAATAAAATACTCAAACTTAATTTCCGGTATGCAAAGTGTTTCACAAGTTTATTTCGTAATTCTGGACAGATACTAACCGTTAAGCAGAAGCCCATTTCGGAAAAAAATATTTACATTGCTTTGACGTTATTTTTGTATAAAATCCGCATTTCGAGTATAGGCATAATCGTAATAAATACATTGTGACCATGTGTACGCTTTGTTAATTTTTAAATGCGAATCGAAGCGACGTTGGAGGTAGAGTGCCAATCTAACAAACAGTCATACGTAATGATGCGCAATCTTCAATTTTTCAATTTTTATTTCATGATGCAGTTATTTTTATTTTTTTTACTTACAATTAAATATATATAATTAAAGCGTTGAACATAAACATTTCAGAAAATAATATATACCGGCTATGATAGCAGTGCGTGTGACCGAAAGAGACAATCACTTGAAAGAGAGAAGGAATATATCTTCGATAATACCCGTAATATGTATTGCAAAGGTTCGTTTATAGTATATGTGGGCAACAAACGGCCCGCTGTAAGTTTTGATCTGGCCTGCGAGACATTTTGAAAAACCCAATTAAAAAAAATTTCACGATTTAATTATAATGTTGTACCTATTGTCGTTATTTCATGGCTGATATCTATTGCTAAAAAATATGAACATATAATATATTATTGTATAATATATTAATATATATTGTGGTGGAAAATCTCAGGCTCGTTTAACTGGGATTCTTTGATTTAAAATTTTGATTTATTTGTTTTGAATTAAGTGAAAATGTTTTCTAAATTAAAATACCAAATGTAAAGTTGAAAAGACAAATATATCGACAAATAAAAAAATATATATACCGCTTTTTTACAAAAAAAAATGTTTTTTACAGAAAACCTAAGGCAATCCCTGACTAGCTACACTGTAAATATTCTAATTAATTTACGAAACGAAATATGAGGTCGAAAGATACAAATAATTTTGAAGAACTTAAGAAGATTCGACGTCTTTAACCTTTGAAATCGTACTCACTGGCTCGCCTTTAGGATGGACTGGCCTTCGGCTTCCAACGTAAGTGTCCGGAACTTCCAGATTTTATATGTAGTATCAGCTGATACACTTTATTATTGGATATAAACGAAGATATTTATAAATTTACGGAGTTATATGAGAAAATAACTAATTATTCTTTCTCAGGAGAAACGATACCAACATGTCTGACTTTTGACACGATCTTTATCTGTCGGTTTTTGTTTAATATACATAGCAACGCATTTGTTCGGCTATATGGTAGGCTACTCAGTGCACACACATACTAGACATGTGTGACATTATAAAGGAAATTGCTGCCAGTCGTGACATCCTTCCGTGGTACGAGAAATTTCGAAGATTATAAGTACAATTTCGGAATAATGCATATTCATACAATGTAATTAAAATGTGTGAGTATATGTATATTAAACGTCTTTTAAAGATGAAATTTTGAAATACAGTTGAACCCGGTTATAACAACTTCGGCTGTAACGACACTCCTTTTTCAACGTAAAATTTTAAGCGGTCCCGTACTTTACTATTCAAACGTACAGGGAAAAACGCGGTTTTAGCGTATAACGACAAATATTTACCACTTGAGGTATGCATTCATATTACCATTTATGGCTCAATTCCCGGTATTTGCCTAGGCTGCAACCGACCGTTCGGGGATTCCAAGAATATTACCGTTCGGGGATTCCAAGAATATTACCGTTCGTTGAATTAAGATTTCTTGCAATTTGCCTAGCCTGCAACGTTCGACCGTTCGGGGATTCCAAGAATATTACCGTTTCTTGCAATGCGCCAGGCAAAGTTCGTAAGAAATTTCTTCAGTCGGCATTTGAATCGTGTGAGTGACACATCGAGATTTCTTTATCGAAAATGTCAGGTTTAAAGCGAAAAAGTGTAAGCGTGAACGACAAAGTCGCGATAATCACAGCAGTCGAAAGTGGAAGGAAGAAAGCGGCCGTGTGTCGCGAATTTGGGTTAGTTAATTCTACGATTTGTACAATTGTGAAAAATAAGAATAAAATTATGAATACCTTTGTGAAAGGGAAAGAAAAGTCGAAAAAAATTAGGTCGTGCGAAAAGGCTAAAATCGACGAAGCGCTTATTACGTGGTTTAAGCAATGTAGAAGTGCAAATTTACCCGTTAATGGACCACTGCTTATGCAAAAGGCCGAAGAATTTGGAAGTTTATTTGGAGAGACAGATTTTAAGTGCAGCAATGGGTGGCTGGAGCGTTTCAAACGGAGACATTCAATAACATTCGCAAAAGTAAGCGGTGAAGCGCAAAGTGTTAATATGACAGAAGTAGAGACGTGGCTAAATGAAATGTGGCGTAAATTAAGACAAGATTATGAAGACAATTAAATTTACAATGGCGACGAAACGGGAATTTTTTATAAACTTCTTCCAGATAAGACTCTGAGGTTTAACGGCGAAAAATTTGTAGGTGGTAAACTAGCCAAAGAACGGTTAACTGCATTTGTGTGTGCTAATATGACCGGTACGGAGTAACGTAAAATTCCTGTCATAGGAAAGTCAAAAAAGCCACGCTGCTTCAAAAACATAAAAACACTCCCAACAAATTACTGCGCAAATAGAAGAACATGGATGTCTTCAGAAGTCTTTGAAAATGAAATTCGAAAATGGGATAGAGAATTTGCGGTTAAAGGTAAAAAAATCTTGCTTTTAGTCGACAACTGGCCAACGCATCCATCATTAGCCCACTTAAAAAATATTAATTTGGTGTTTCTGCCCCCAAATTGCACTAGCATCCTTCAACCAATGGACCAAGGCGTAATAAGAAGCTTAAAATGTTTTTACAGAAAATTTCTTCTGCTGAAAATTACGGGTATGTACAAGAACGCGCCATGTGCAGTTTCATTTCTTGACGCGTTGGACTTTTTAGAGAAGGCTTGGCGTAGTATAACCTCTGAGACTATAGCAAACTGCTTTAGTCATTCTAGATTAAGGAATAATCCAGTTTATGACAACTTAAACGAAGATGACGTTCCGTTATGTGAACTTAAAAAGTGGCAGCAAAATCAGAGTGACGAAAACCAGTTGTGTTTCGACGACTTTGCATCCGTGGACAGTTGCCTTATTACGTCGGGAATGCGTTCAGATTCTGATATCGTGGAGGACATAAAACAGCGGGATAACGAAAACGATAATGAAATCGAAGAGGAAGAAGATTCATGCGACGAAACAGAACACGTACCGACAAACGAAGAAGCCCTAAGTGCCATAACACTTTTAAAAACTTATTATAGACAGCGAGAAACGTTACCTCAAATTATTGATAAAGTGAGAGAATTAGAAATGGATATAGAAAAACAGTTTTGGCGTGCGAAAACTGTGCAACGGAAAATTACAGATTTCTTTCATTAGACAAACAAGTTAGTATGTTCCTACATGTGTAAGGTTATATGGTTAAGTACATTAAATTAATTAAATTCACATGTGTTTACCACCCGTAATATTGTTTCCCACCAATTCTTGTATGTAAACATGGAACTTGTAAAAACTCCTATAGCGTCACCTTGTTATAGCGTCAAACAATTCGCACTCGCGTGACTGTCGTTATAACCGGGTTCTACTGTATTTATTTATATAACAAATATGTTTACGAAAAGCGATATATATACACAACAATAAACGACAGTAAAGTTTACGTCTTCTATGTCAGTGTTGTTGAAGCGACTCTTTTTCTAACAAGAAAAATTGCGAATAATTAGTTATTAAAGAATACCCAAAGTAGATATCTGTAAAACTCTTTGAAAGAAACCTGTACAGATTGTATATCTGTGTTTAAAATTTTATAAAGAGGGAGTATTAACGGTACTTTGCCTCCAACTTCTAACATCAATCAAAATAAAAATAACGGGGCGCACCAAACAGTGACGAGAAAGTATCTGGAATAGGTGAACTAGTCAAATTTTAGAAAAAATGGATTTGTAAATAATAGACAATAATTCATATCATTACAATACATATACAACAACAATGCACTAATATATACGGAATATGCATAAAAAATATTAATCTTTCAACATTTTCAAAGAATTCTAGGTAAGTAATAAACTCCAAATAAATATAGAATACTTTCAGGATTCTGTGTGGTATTTTATATTCTGTGTTTGACGAGCGTCCACTTCTTAGACAATAACAATTCCGTTTCTTCAATTACCTATTTACGAACGTATTAGTTTGCTGTATAGACCTCAAGGTCACAAAAAGTTTAGAATCTATAGCTAGAGTACTATTGAAATCGGAAGAAGTCAATCTGTGCGAACCACGTGACTTGAGAATGTAAGGACCGTTCCAAAAATATTGGGATACAGAGACATATGTTTAATGTCAAATATATATACATAACCTTACTAAAAATGCACATTAATTTTATTTTATAATTTTGGTTCATATCTATTCTATAATTGCAATGTCCAATCATTTATATCATGTATATCACCTTGAAAACTGTACATTGAACTTGTCATAAAAATCCAAAGAAGAACTTCTACTAACGAATGAACAGCTGATCGACAGTCGATATTTGTAGGTAGAGCTTTACAGGACAAATGTATATCCGTTTCAACCGTTTTCATAATGCTATCTCGTTTTTAATACGCAAATTGATTTCTACGCAGGTTTCTTCCGATTTTAATAGTATCTATAAGTGAATCCCGTCGCTGAGAACACATATTATGGTAGAAATGGAAGATATCTCCTCTCTTTCAAGCGGTTGTCTCCTTCAGTCACACGCACTGTTATCATTGCCGATATTTATTATTTTCTCAAATGTTTATGTAACCGTTTGTTGTAACTGTGTTCACCCTTTAATTGCCTACATTTTATTGTAAGTAAAAAAAACACAACAAATAACACTGCATCATAAAAAAAAATTGAAAAACACTGAAAAACAAATCAAGATTACGCATCACTACGTATAACTTATTGTCGATTAGCTGCCCACTTCCAACGTCGCTTCGATTCATATTTAAAAATTAACAGAGTGCACATAACTGTGGCATTATATAGCGCTAAAGTAGTCTTTATTGCTGGTATTATAAATTCGTAGGTCACGGACACCGTTCTATTCTCCTTTTTTTTTCTTTTTTAGTGTTGTAGATTATATTCTTTTAGTTGTTTATACTAATCAGTTGTTACTTTCTTAGTATTGCACTGTGTGCCTCTTCCACTTGCGTTTCCCAAATTTTTATCTGTGGAATTATTTAGTTTACATTGGAGAAACTAATAAGCAAGATTCACAACCTTTCATTGAAATACCAGCCGTACAGGAATCAAGATTTTCTTTAGTTTAGTTTGCCAAAATATCGTGTTATTACTCACGATGTTTGATATATCTTAACGCTAATGTTTCAGTCATTGCAATCACGATTTCCTTTTGCACTATCACTGCTTTTACTGTTTTAGCGAAAATGATTGCCACCCTTTTAGTACTCTAACGTTCGTTAAGTTATTTATATGTGCTGTTTGTTTTTTCTATACTATCACTAGATTTAAGTTCGGTTCCTATTTATTTGCATGAATACCAGAAATTTTACGATAAAACAAAACTTGCATTGGGGTAATACTATTGATAATCCAACACGTGGGTGTGATTTTAATGTTGGTCAATCAGTACCTCTAAAATAGGAACATACAATTTCTCACTTACTATATGAACGTGTGTAAATTTATTCTTTAGGATATGTTTCTATTTAGAGACTCAATCATCTGTTCCAAATTATGAAATAAACTTACAAAACTGATTAACAATGTAAATCCTCAGAATTGGAATTAAATGGCAAGTTCTTGAGCAAAAGGTACTTATTCTTACTCTGACACATTTTCATAGGTAAACGTTGTACTATAAAATTTAAAATGTTACAAAATTAAAACATAAAGTCTTAAAGTTAAGAGTTGTTGAGGTTGTTCTAATTTTTCTTCTCTATTTGGAAACCACTGCGAGAATGAATGCATATATATATATATAAAGCAGTGCAACCAGGCTCTAAGAAGTTTCATATATCTACTATTCATGAAATTTCCGACATCTATTTTTATGAAAATTCCTAAAAGTTTCATATATGCATGGATGTATTGCACGATAGTATATTTTATATTGGAAGAAACTATGACGTTTTTTAAAATAATTGATAAAAATTGTATAACATAAACATAACAGATAAATAAATAAAAATATATAAATGGCTGAACTACAACTCCAATAATCATGCCAAAAAATAAAGCTAATCACAAGTTTAAAACAAAAAATTCACACTTCAACAAGCCCAAATTTCACAGTAAGAATTTGATTTTATCGAGATACCATGATTAAAATATGATATTTATCCTCTCAACTTATTGTTTAGTTAAATTTACGGTATTCATTCAATATTTAAAATACCCGTTGAAAGAATTACTGTAGTGTGTTAACTTACCGGCAGAGGAATAAGAAGAAAAACGAAAACGTTCACGAGTGTGAAAGACCCTGTCATGTACCATATTACATATTATACAATATGTACGTATTTATCATTATCAATGTTACAAATTAAATTCATTTAAATTCTCTCTGGGCATATTAAATAAACTACACATATTTAACAACTTAGAACACAAAATGAACAATTTTGAAATGAGCAATGTAGTTAAAAGGGTGAACTACGGGAGTTGTGATGTTTACTCCATTGGTTAAACACAAAAAAAATTAAAAGGAAATACAACATATGAATAATGTACATTGACTTATTAATACACTGTACAGATAATAAATTTAATTTCTCAAGTATTAAAATTCTAGATAAACAGCCTCATCCCGAAACGTCTTTTATAACAAATATTTTACATCAAAATTAATAAACCTTAATCTTAGAATTGATATGGATGGAATAAACAATTGTTGTATAATATATTGTTACCTATAATTACAGTTGTCTCCAATATTAAACATTTTATTCTGCAATACATGGATGTAAAACTGAGGATTTTAAATAGAAAATAGACATGCGTATGAGACATGAGAAACTTCTTACAGCCTTGTTTGTACAAGCTCCACTTTATGTATATCTGCATTCATTCTCACTGTACTTTCCAAATAGGAAACAATGAATTAGAAAACCTCAACAATTTCGAAATTTAATGCTTTACATTTTAACTTCATAACAAACAATGGTTGATAAATTCCTCAACACCACGTTTACCTAGAAAAATATGTTAAAGTAAGCTTAAATTTTTGCAATTTGATTTAATTCAAGTTGTTAAAACACAGTACTCCTAAAAAAAGTGAACAGCTTTTGCTTAAAAATTTGCCATTTCATTCCAATTTCAAACTCATGAAACGTATTGTATTTGTGCTTACCCCATTTTATCAGTTTTTATTAACCTGTTGCGCATTTCCATTGCTTTTTCCCACTCTTTTGTCTTTCTTTTCTCTACTAAATGATTATATAACTTATCAGACTCTCTAGTGTTGGCATTCAAAATTTCCATTTCATATCTGGTACATACCTAAAAATCATATTACAACGTAAATATTGATGACAGGATAAGGATTTAGATTTACATATTTGCTCACGGCATCATTTCTTGTGGATTTTTTTATTCACTATTAAGATATTAAAATCATTACATGTAAAAAATTACATTTAAGAGTGAATTATAGTATATATTTTTGCTATTCTAATTTTTCTAACTGTTCAAACAATTGGCAAAAACTAAGTTTTTTTATAATTTAGTATTCCCAAGAAAATTATAGCTTGTCGGCACAGAGCCCATTCTAGGCAGCAAATTGAACGAACTAAAGCAAGTGTTAGGTAAACTGCATATACTACAGTAAACAGTAAAGCACCCACATTTTGAATAATTCCACGTCAAAAGGATCAGGGGTTCCGGCCCAACCATATCCTAATTTATTGAAATTCAATAGGAACGTTTTGTAACATCTTTTATGGTTATGTGCCAAATTTCAATTCAATATCTTCATTAGTTACATTTTTATAGCACCTTAAAGAGAGGCCATTCATCTTGGTCCTGCACACGCTGGTGCAAAAATGTCAACTTTGCTTAGACTTTTGAAAGTTATATAACACATATAGGTCTTGCCAACTTCCATTATAAGTTAAATTAGTTAAATTTACGGAAGTTAATCTAAATAATCTGGGGTATATCTGCGGCCGCCAATTTAATACCTGTAATATAGGTATTAAATTTACCATATAAAATGTAGCGACATATATAGCGATTTGTTCTGACGGTTTCCGTGGTGTAAGTGGTTTAACACACCAGTCTAGCGAACAGAAACTGTAGGTTCAATTCTTACCGGGAACCGTGAAATTTTTATTAATTACAAATTTTACAAAAAACTAATTAACTTAAATTTAACGTTGGCAATAACAAGTAAATTGAATTATACTTTAACTCGTCTATATGTTTCCCTAACTACCGACGACGTGGAATCTCGTTAACATGTCATGTGCAATGGCAGTTCGAGTAACATTTTTACCTTCTGGTTGTATTTTTCAGCATATATCAGACTATATATTATCACTAGTCTCGGTAGAGAGAAACCAGTTTTCGTGCCGTGCGGAGAACAACGCGGAGGGGTGAAGCGCGCGGTGCATAGAACCGAGTACCTGTATCAAAGTACGCATGAACGGAACCACCACCTTTCTTTATTGTTGATGTAATGCACTCAGGAAGCATTTTCTCGTCTTTTGAGCGTCTGACAAATGTACAGCTGTTTCGAGCAAACATTTCATATTTGGACTCATCAATAGTCTCGGCAAGTTTCAGTGCCGTGCGGAGAACAACGTGGAAGGGTGAAGCGCGCGGCACGGACAATCGAGTACCTGTATCAAAGCATGCTTGTTTAGTATTATTCGAGTGGTTGTTGTGAGTGCTTGTCAGTACACATATACTTAGAAAATGTCGCATTTAAGTACGTTTTGGAAACGACGCATTCCGAACAAACTAGAAAACGTAATAGCGAGTATTCCGGATTTAGAATACGAAGGCGATAGAATTAAATATGTAAAGTACGACAACTATTTGACGGGTACCAGCAGGTGGAAGAGTAGACGCCACCTAAAGAGTATAAAACACTGTTCTGCAATCCGTGGCAAATGATACAGAGAACAATTAATACTTGATATAGATGCTTGTTTTATTGTATGTAATGTACCGCTAGTTTTTGGTCTAGTAAAGCACCAACAAGCTTTGTCTCCTTCTGGAGCAAGTATTCGGATTATACATTACCAAGTCGGACATCGTTAAGAAAGTTTATGCCATCTGTTCGTGACAATGTTGCAAGGAGAATTAAAGCAGAATTGAAAGATAAAGAATTGTAGTATGTGTGGACGAAACAACCGATCGGCAAAAACATTTTGTGATGAATGTGATGGTACGTACAATGGAGGAATTTGAACCGTCATCTCCTATCTTACTTGTTTCCAAAAGAACTGCAAAATGCACTAGCAATGAAATTTTAAAAATGGTATTGAGGACAATGTTTGTGAGTGGCACCATCACTCTAAAAAGCTAATATGCTTTCCTTAGGCCGATCTCTTAAAGAGAGTGGCAATCTGTTACATGTAACATTTAAAATCCATGCTTTAAACCGTGTGGCGCAGTTGATCCCTAAATATTATCCACGAGTAAATGTTTTAATAGCTCATACAAAGGCAGTATTTCTAAAGTCCTTAAAACCTACAAAAAGATTTCACGAACTGTATCCCAAAACGCCTGAACCACTACAACCGATTACTACGCGTCGAGGAACATGGTCAAGTCGTGGACTAGCCAAGGAAATTGAAAAATTACAAAATGATTCGATGTCGTTTGTGGATTCTGCTCAAATTGTGGATGATGTTCATTCACACCTATGTACGGAGGAAGGCGAAAAAATGAAAGTGTAATAAGAAAATTTAAAAGTGTTATTGGCAAGGATTCAGATTGTCTCATACTGAGACAAATTTGTAAAGGTGCGTCGAAAGTTGTCACAAGGATTACTTTAAATTCGCAAATATAATATCACTCGATTTAGAACGGTCGTTTTCATCATTAAAAAATATTTATTCCGCACGCCGTACTCATTTGACTGAAACAAGCGTGGAAACATATTTAATAGATGCACCCCAACAAGCTGTGTGAGGAACTAAGATTGGCAGCTTTCCTTTGAACAGCCATAATATTGTAATCAATGAAGATTTGAATTAAAATTTGTAAAATAACTATAGCAGAGCTTACAGAACATGCCTACCAAATTCTATTAAATTTAAAAATGGTCGGTCCAACTGGGAACATCTCTAAAATTGGTCACCTTGGCAAGGATTGACTATATATAAGCAGTATATATAACCATATCATCTCATAAGCCTTTTAAGTTAATAACAAAAGAAATCATCATATAAAGCAATTGAATTTTACTAAAAATCAAACACCTAAATACTTTACCATATTATCACAGAAAAAGCAAGGTCCTGATCCTTCCTGTTCACAAACAATTCTTCCACATTTAGTACAATTGTTTATTAAGTTGTGTTTAGTTGCTTGACAATTACATGGATGTCTGCCTAAAATCAATTATAGTATGTAATTTGTATAAAATTAATAATTTAAAAAACCTTTAATTAAACCAGGTCTGTGATCTTGTGCATAAAAATTGACATATCTTTTCTTCCCCTTTCCTGAAGAATGACTAGAATTAGATACTGGAATAATATTACTTCGTACATGAACTGGGAAATTTAGGTCTTTATCTGTTTTTGTTGGACTATTGGGTGTTCCTGCAATTGATATATTACTTTTCATCTCAAACTACATTTTATTAATTTACCAAACTGCTGCAATTTCAAATCTTCACATACTTTAACGTGTGTTGGATTATTCATATCAACAATATTTTCCATAAACTCTTCATAATCCTCTACATGCTTTATTGTTAATATATACCTGAAAATGAGACATAATCTTTTGGTCTAAAAATCAGCAGCATACATACTCTACTATGTCATCAGACACATCATCTCCGAGTATGGCTTTCAAAC
The DNA here is from genome assembly GCA_023509865.1 of Trypoxylus dichotomus. NCBI lineage: Eukaryota > Metazoa > Arthropoda > Insecta > Coleoptera > Scarabaeidae > Trypoxylus > Trypoxylus dichotomus. Next base: position 48,138,338 of record CM042075.1, read on the forward strand.
ATTCCTTGATATAGTTTTCCATAGTAAAAAGGATTTCCTTTGACATTGATATCACCTTCACAGTATTTTATTGTAATACATACATGCGTTCTGATCAACAGCAGTATTTACACAAGTAGCCGCACTTTCTTTACCTGATTTTATGAAGAAGTGGAGGAAGTCGATTCAGAAGAATCAGGTTAAAATCGGATGAAACATACTAACACACTACCACGCAGGATTCTCTTAATAGGGCAAGGTCAAACTCTGTTTTAGTACGAGCGCCACTTACTGGGAGCAGCACTATCGCATCGAATTTCACTATATTTACGCCCTCCTCTTGCCTCTCTCACCAGTTTCCATATAATTGTCGGCCATTTTTGTAATTATAATGTGAAAACAATATAAAAGGCAGTAGATTCCAGTTTGAATACATTTTTCTCGTGTGCTATTGAACTGTGAAATTTATATTATATTGATTCGTATAAGTCTGGTGCGCGTGTGTTATGTATTATAAGAATACTTGAAAACGATTCTTCACAGATTCCCTTACAAGGACGAAGAGGTAAGTAATCTGTTACATTTACATTATATATATCATAGAAAAAAGACATATGACATAATTATGATAAACTACACATTAGTTTACTCTGCAATTCTGTAGTTCAATATCATAACTGTTATTTGTTCCAAAGTGAATTATAAGACCTTTGAATTACACTAAACCATATATGCAGTTGTAGTTAATAAGAAAGAAATTAAAAGGGCTTGGTACTACACAAAATATAATATGTTGTAGGTGTACAACATATGAATAACTCGAATTAGGAAAACCGTATTACATAGCGTGGATCCAGTAGAGGTTTATAAGAAGTACTGGCTGTGTCACAACTTCTAGAGTATGTGGGCCAAAGAACTCTTGTCACATGAAGTTTTCCCACCATTGATTTACCCGGTAAGATTAGTATATATATTTTTCAATAAAAAAATAGTGAGAACAAATGATTAGTAATCAAAATACTTGTAATCAAAAAACACATTGAAAAATTACTATCTAACCAATAAATATCATAACCATAAGCAAAAGAAATATTACTATTTTTTATAATAACCTTTATTGTTAAACATTTTTGAAGAAATCATTTTTATTAACCATTATTTCTAATATACTTCCAAATAATTGAATTACCTTCATAGTTTTTAATGAAGATCCAACTTTGAAAAATTCAATTCTGAGCTGGGAACAATGTAGCGCGTCTGAAACTCCTAATCAAGGTGTTTTCCACGATATTGTGACATAAAGATTTGTTAAAGGCTAATTTATTGTAAGGAATATATTTAAGATTGTTATACTTCTTGGAGCAAAGAAACTATGTTACTTATAAGAAAAATACAATTATATCTTTTTTAGTTATTTCTCGATTTGGACCAAAATTTACTCTAATACAGAATGTGTTATGATGAAACACTCATTCATTCCTGCAATCGAAGAACCAATCGAAATATTTTACTTGCTAGAAGTGCAATCTTTGAGATTTATCTTTACAAATGAAAATTGAAAAGAGATCCATTGTATATTAATCTGCAATCATTTTAGGTGCATTGAAACATCAGGACACTACTGTTGATCCTTTCTCCTCAGATATGAATATAAATTTAATTAACAGTTTAAGGAAAGTAATTCTTGTAATAACAGAAGAAACAACGGCAGGAATTCTAAATCCACAGTCTCTTATAGAATTATGTCGGCCAGGTAATAACTCTAATTACATTTATTCTAGGGAATACAGATATTTGTGTATTTTATTTACTCACAGCACCCTCATTTACATCAAATGCAAGAATTATCACGGAACATGATCTACTGGAAATTATTGGATATTTTTCTTATTAGCTTTGATTTTTATTAGTAATGTACATAATTTTTAATTTGTTGTTTTTTCTATTTGACGTTTACTTATATATTTTCATTTGATATATTTACATTTTTTTTTAGTTTTAGTATTTTCATTTAACTTTTATTATTGTTACTTGGTTCCTTTATATATTTCAAATTGTTGTTGTTTGGTTTATGCTTTTATGTAAACCAAATTGTAAATATAGTTTGTAATAAAATTATTTTTACACATGTTTTGGTTTTTTAGATATTGAAAATGCCGCAACTTAGCTATTAGAATTGTCATATTTATTTTGTATTCTTTGAATTGATTACAATTTGGAATGACATAACATTGAAATGAAATTTCAATGGAGTGTATCAAGTTACATTTTATAAATGTCATGTTTGATACATATCTTTTTTATTGCAAGCTTATTGCAAAGAATACAAAAACTGGATATTTAATTAATATAATATTTACGATTTTCAAATTCCCGCCCAAAATGTTTAGTACGGCAGCCACTTCTCGATAGTGTTGAAACTTGTCTCCAATCGGTAATATAGGAGTTTCCCTCGCACGTACACTACTCATATATTACTATTTCATAGTACTACTTATATACGGACCTCTAATACTATATACTATTGACTACAATTGACTGGTTAGCAGACCAAAGACTTGGGAATTATGATATGGCTCCAACTTCATGCTGCCAAACTACCATCGAATTAGCCGCACACTTCAATGAATAATCTTGAAAATTATTTTTTATATAACAAAGGATATACCGGGTGACTGAAATAAAATGAAGTACGAAAAACTAAGAGATGTAATTATATAGAACATAAATCCAAAAGATTTTGAGTTGATTAGTCAGAATTAAAAAAAACCATTGGAAATTGCAATATGTGCCGCCTATGGATGCAGAATGTGCATACATATACATCCATCCAACCAAACTCGCATACATACACGCAGTGTTCAGATTTGAGGTGAATTGTTTGTCAATTACCCGCGGGTCTGGTTAAAACATCTGGACGATTATCACTGTCATATAACCCTAATTATTAGTTTTGTTACTATATCAAAAAGTAACACGTATAAAATCGTGGAGCACGTTCAAGTTCGAGTGATGATCCTCACCATCACTCGATAGAGTTCCTGTGACAAATTCGACAATTTAATTTGAACTGGGTAGACTTGTCTGTCGGACAACGTTCGCATGCAAATTTGAACAATTCAATTGTCACGCTCGGAAGATTATCCACACTATTATTACAAATATGATATGAACGACTTGGTGTAAAAAATATGTGCGCCATGTGTTCCATTTCAATCATACAAACGATAAAAATGACATAAAAAAAAATCGTTCTAGCATTTACAGATTTGTACGATCCACAAAACGTAGAACGCCGGTGGAGTCAGGAGATGTAATAAGGAAAGATAGGAAGATGCATGTTGCACATGCCACCTCCTGGAATAAAAGTACAAATGCTGCGCCGTTACGCTCAGCCCAGCTTTAGAGGGCGTCAGTACGGTTAAATTTTACTTTGTATCGACTTTCCGCGGACTGCTCCGACCGAAGCCCTATAAACACTCGGTTGCGTTTAGATTCCAATACAATTGCGTAGAACATTTCCCAGGTAGTAACAGTTTCACGTTTAGCGCCACCTGCGCGCCTTGGAAGAAATACAATAATAGCATTAATACGTATGTACTACATACAATATATATATATCAAATTTAAATCAAATAATGTTTAAAAACAACTGTACGTAATATAGCAAAATTTTGTATTAATATTACATAAAGCTTTGCGGTGTATTTGAAAAATATAGTAAGCGAATTATTATGTTATTGTGTCACGTATTAAAAGAAAATCAGCTGTCAAATCGTTTTACAAGACATATTTACATAAAATATTTAGGAAGGATAGTAAAATAAAGCTACTTAATCAGAGATGTATATATATTTGCAATCAAAGTTATCAGATACTTCCAGGCGGAAGTACTAGACTAGAAATTTCATGAAATATAGGTGTTCGAGAGAAAAAAATTGGTTTCCGTTACTACAACATTTAGTCGCTAGTACGTAAAAATATCTTTGGCTATCTAATGAGTCTCGATTCCAAGTTGACTTTCCAAAAGAATGTCGCGGGACTTCCTTTTTGAGCAAATATTCCGAATTTCGCTATATTCATATCAATAATTCTTGGGACCGAAATTTTCTCGAGGACCATTTCTCGCCACGGTTATAGGTGACGGTAGCACAAACGCCATAGGATTTGATGTTTCTCAGACCTTTTATATCTGGCAGATATCTTCCACCAGTTATTAATTTTATAATATAAGGAGTCAAGCAAAATGATATGCACAAGTAGCTCATTTCCCAGCGAATATATCAACTGCTATTTTTTACAAAGCCGTAGTTATAAATTGAAAAAGTACTTTAACTCATGAGAAAAGTTAAGCAAACTCATTTATTTTTTTCGTAGGTTTATAAGGTTTTTCCTGGATTTTATTAAAATTTATCTAACAGCAGTCGTTACATAACTAAAACAGCAACTACACGAGTTACATTAGCGTTTTTGTTAGTATTTGGTGTATTTATTTTGAATAAAGACTTTTATTTTTAGCCAATTATTAGTAAAGAATATTTGTAGATGTAGCCTACGCAGTTGTTCTTCACATTCTATCCGTTTTGGTGGCTGTTTAATCTTGTGCACGTAATTGAGGCAGGATTCTTAGATCCGCAATCATGCGCATATTTACTTAATATTTTGAAGCCTGTAATTGCCAGTTGTGTTGGGATTACCAAAAAGATATAATAATTCGGTCTTTTATAATTTTATCTCTGTATTTTAATAATACTTCTAAATAATCCTGCACAGCTTTGTATTACTAAATGTCCACCCACTCGGCGCACAACACTTTCAACGTTTCAAAAAGAAGATTGAATTAAGAGGACGCTTTATACTTATTGGAAACATATAACTGCTGTTTCAAAATATTAGAGCGCCACCATTCTTGTCATATAAATAATAAATTCCAAATAAAGAACTCCATAATTGACATACTAAAATTTATATACGGACTTCAAAAAAATAATCCATATAATGAACACCGCATATAGCTTTCAATATACGCTGCTGTAGAGAAAGCTTGCGGCGCTCCACAAAGCAGTCTTAAAAAACCATAGTAGCACAGAACTAAAATATTCAAAAACATGCTAAATCCGAGTATCTGGTATCCAGCTGAAATTTCGGCAATAGTTTCGATGATACTATATGGCATATACGGGCGCCACATATCGGTCGGATGCCATAAGCGATCAATTATCGGACGCTGTAAGTATAGAGGTTATTATTGCCCTCAATGGAGTGTGTCGACAAAAGACGATATATTTTGTACAATATTTACTTATCTCTCGTATGGATAAAGCAAATACCCTTCCCACTACAATTAAGAGAACTATAACAACGTATAAAATGTTTTTCTTTTCATGTAATAAGATATAAAAGACCAAACAAAAGTTATATTTTACGGATTTTCGCAATGACGATCCGCGCATTCTGTTTAGCTTTTGATGAAACATTTTTAGCGAAGTCTTTAAAATGAACCTATAGTGTTCTCTGTTATTTTGGAAGAAACTAAAAGATATAGGAACATTATATAATGGGAATACTGACCCTAGTTCAAATTTGGGGTGAATTGTCAACTGTTTACCCGACCCCGGACAAAAATTGCCCGGGTATTCTGGTAGTACTCAGTAACATTACCCCGCAAACACCCACAAATGTGAAAGGTTTGGTTCCCAGGGCGTTGAATCTGAGTGCATTCCTGCTATACGTAAATAGAGGCATATAGCTACATACGTGTATAATCACTGTATAATTTTTTAAATTGTTGTTTGCGGTGCCGATAGGTAACACTGGTAACACTTATAAGCACAGTATTTCGATAGGACATGGATGGGCCCAGGATTGCCTAAAGTATTGGATTCTGGCGTTTCCACCATGCAATTTAAATTCATTAAAATTTTAAGTGAAAATCAACATACGGATAATATAAAATAGAGAATACTTCTGAAATTCATTAAGGTAAATAATATTTTTATTATGTGGAAATATATAGTTGGAGCAATCACATTTGGTACTGTAACTTATGGTGTTATGTGAGTTGTTTTTCTTTGTTAATTCTCTCATTATATAAACATCATTTCAGACGTTACTTTGCTGGCGGTACATGCTTTTGCACTGCACGATTAGATGGACTTGTTATAATTATTACTGGAGCCAACTCTGGTCTTGGGAGAGCGTTATCTTTTGAGCTTGCACAGAGAGGTAGGTTTACTATTTACTGTATTTATTCAAGATGACTTAGGTCAATGGTTGCTTAATAAACTGTTTATATATTTAAGGAGCAACATTAGTGTTAGCATGCAGAAATATTAATGAGGGTATATTATTGAAACAGGAGATACTTGCTCGTTACTATAATCAACAACAACAAGTGTATGTCAAACATTTAGATTTAACATCATTTGATAACATTAGAAATTTTGCAAAAAGCATTAGTGATGAGTTTGACGAAATTTATGCTTTAGTTAATAATGCAGGTATATTTTATTATCCTCAAGAATTAACTACAGACGGATTTGATGTTACCTTTCAAACAAATTATTTAGGTAATTTTCTATTAGTATATCTACTTATACAACTTTAAATATTTACATTTTTGCAGGTCCTTTTGTGTTAACACATCATTTACTTATACTTTTGAAGAAGGCGATACATTCAAGGATAATTAACATATCCTCTGAAGCACATAGATTTGTTAATACTTATGATCTTAAGGCAATAACAAAATGTCAAAGTGAATTTCGTTCACATTTTAAAGCTTATGGTGTTTCAAAATTGGCAATTCTTCTTTTTACGCATGAGCTATCTAAAAGATTATCAAGTAGGTAGTCTTTCTGAATAGTACAGTTATTCAAAAGAATTACAAAGTGTTGTTTCTAGAGCTCAGAATTCTTATCACAAGCTGCCCCACAAATGCATACACTTTCGTATATTCACACTTACTACTTTTCCATACTTAAAAACGTTATTAATCACTAATGTACTTAGTCATGACATTTTTTAACGTTCCAAAGCTCCAAATGTAAAAGCTATTTCTTTATACAGTGGAGAATCTTCTACTTACGAGGCCAATCCGTTTTTCGACGATTTTCGTAATTCAAAATTTTCATGACTTGTTTAATTCGTTTTGGAGTTCTAACACCAATAGTATTTCTAATGATTATATGCTATCAGCAAAATGCAAAGTCATTAGGAATAAAGATTAGTTGATATATCAATGCGATCATTGGTGGCAAGAGTGCATTTTATAGAAAGATGATATTCATTAACATAGTTGTTGTAATTGAATGTTTAGCAGAAATATAATTGGGTTTATTAATATTTGCGAGTGCGATAGTTGAAACGGCAGAACACATTTTTGTAAGCGAATGCGTATGACCGAGACGGACACACTACAATGTTATATCGTTTTCGTCTTATTGTACAAAATATGGACTACGACACTAGGCCGTACTGATTGCAGTTTAAGTATTCGACTTTAGGTTCTCAACATTTTCGCGATGTATGTTCGTTTTAACCATAAAAATGCACAAATGCAGATTTTGTGGCACAAGCTATGGCTGCTCGTGCCGGAATCAGTGTAACTATGGCAGTGAATCCGCTTTATGTTGTTTCGAAGGCCATGGAAATACTTTCTTCATCTTCAGAAGATGAACAAATAATTACTAGTTTTTGGGGAAAAAAGAAACACCATAATGAAATAAAAAACTTTGCTGCAGTAGTAAGTAATTGTAATGATGATGATGTGAGTTAAATCAAGGAAGCATACACATTTATATTAATTAATTAACTATATCGGAAGAATTTTAAGATGACTAGAAGTATAGCAAGTGTGCTATACAATACTCCAAAAAGAGAAAGACAAATTTCTGAACAGACCCAAATGACAGTTATTTCTTATTGGTTGAAAACAAGGCGAAATCACACCGTACAACCTTCTCTTTTTGCCATAAATTGTCAAAGATTTTGACATCCCTACCATTGTTTCTATAATGTTTACGTTTCGACAGTTTTGTTCATAATTATTATACTACCTTAGCCATTTTGCGGTATAGATTAGTTCTTCTCGGAGCTTTAATTTGAAAATTAATAGATTATGCAAGTAATATGCAAATACAGAGAACTTTAGTTGTACTGAAATTATAACTCTGTGGCTGTTGCTTTCAATTATGGATGCAGAAGTAAGCACCAGTACTGCTAAAACTACAGGCGTGCAACAACTTCGCAGAATTGCATAAATCATGCTATCAGAAAAAAAGGGAGTACGACGGATCTTGATGGAATTATTGAAGTTATAGAACAGTGATGACTCGATTTCTTCACAAACACCAGATTAAATTCAAAAATCTTCAATAGTTTATAAAATTAATGTTATTAATTTGCTGTTCTAAATTTAAATAATTGCCATGCATTGTTATGGTTGTAACATTTAAGCTATTTTCAACTCAATTGCTTAATATGTATTAACATATGTAATAATGACGTACTATTTGAAGTTTTTTTCAACAAGTGAAATATGTGATTTCTAGACAAATTTATTTACTTTTACTTTACTTACATTTACTATTTTGGTGTTTTAATTGTAGAATTATCTCTGAAGAATCCATATACAATTCTATTTGGTACAGATTTAATATTTCAAACAGATGCTCAAATTTAAGTTTACCGCATAAAATTGATTTCACAAGTTTACAGGTTGTAATTTGGGGGGTCTGTTCAGAATTTTCAAAATATGAAAATAGCACTTAGCTGAGGGCAACACCCATGTCATTTATTTTTATGAAATCTTGAATCTCGAGTTAATTAATATGGGAGTAAAATGATTACGTACGGGTAAACATTAATAAACCGAAAATACATGTGATACATAGAAAATTATAATTGATAATTTTTATTTTGGACGCTACTAGCGCTCACGCTTTGCTACACTACCACACTATAAAGATAGATAACATAATAACACTGAAGCATTTTCAATCACCCAATTTTTCAAACCGTAGTAAAATTCGCGTGGTGGCAATGACAGCCTAATATTTTCCAAGTTTCAGTGCATTTATGCGCGTGGTGGTAAAAAAAATGAGCAGCAGATGTGAGCAAATTTGAAGGTCCACAAAATTGGACGACAAATTTCACTCATAAATAGCATCAGTGTCGATACTGTATTCTCTCTATATTGGTATACCATCTCGGTGAAACTCTGGTCACTAAATTTTGATGCACGTCATGAAAATGACGTTTGATATGCCGTCATAATCATGTGTATGCTATACAGAAGAACTACGCAGCGTTATCTACGTCTCAGGTTGTTTTCATTATAGCTACAGCTACAAACAGTTTAATAAACTCTACATCACGTTTTAATAATAGTAAAAAGTATAAATAAAATCAAACTGGTTAAATATTATTTATTTGGTCTAAGTGAAATATAGAAATACGATTTAAGATTATGGATTGTTATTAGTAAATGTCACTTCGACTTTTCTATTTGGGATAGCGCAATTTATTTTTTGAAGTCGTGTTAATGGGATTTCATACCATAACTTTGATACTATCGTTTTACTATAAACAAAATTTACTATATTTTTTCTACAAGAACTTTTAATGTATGCTTATTTTTCCAGATACAAACGTAATTGTAAATGCTGTAAATCCAGGAAATGTAGAAACGAATATTTTTCGGAACTACCCTCCTTTATCTACATGGTGGTTGTACGCATTGCAGTGGCCTATTAGAATAGTTGTTGTTAAAACACCGCGCCAAGGTGCACAAACGATTCTTCATTCACTTCTAACATCGAATAGATCAACGGGCCAATATTTGTCAGAGTGCAAATCATCATTACCCAGTCCAAACGCACTTAACGAAGTGCTATCAAAAGAATACTATAACTTAACTTTAGAAATCTTAGACAAAAAATTCATTACAGAATCAGAGTGCTAGGTGAACACGTTTAGAAGGTACAACGTTTATCATGGCTGATAATGTCTCTTGGACTTCTCCTGATAAAAGGATTAGAAAATTTATAATTGTTTCTGGAGAAGAGGGTTTAAAACCAACAGAAAATTGTGAATGTATTATAGACATTTCTAGTGCTACGTATAATGTATCAAAATTTAATAAAACTCCAGTAGTAATCGGTAATAGCAACAATAGTTTTGAGAGACTTCTTGATATACTTTTAACAACAATGAAAAAAGGTGAAGGGGCTAAAGTATTTTTCAAGTTAAAGGAAAGGGAGGTAGAGATGATATTACAGCTTATGTCATTTAAATCAAACGGGTTTATTTTTGAATGGGATGCTAAGAAAAAATTTGAAATTGCTTCTAAACATAAGAAAAAAGGAATAGAATTATTTAGAGAAATGCGGTATGTGGATGCTTCGCATAGATTTAGTAAAGCTATCAAGTTACTGTCGTCTATTCCAATAGCAGTGGACGAACCTCCCACTATAGTAGATGGGTTAACTGTGTCCGAAATATATTCCTTAAAAGCGATACTGTGTAATAACTTGTCTTCGTGTTATTTAAAACACCATGATTACGATATTGTGATAGAATTATGTAAAAAGGTTTTAGAACAGGACGACCGTAATGTGAAAGCGATGTATAAATTGGCTATTTCCTATTTTGAAGTGCATGATTATCATAAAGCTTTGGAAAAATTAGAATGCGTTTTGAAGTTAGATCCTGAAAATAAGGCTGCTACAGATAAAATGAAGGATTTTGTACAGAAAGTGAATGAAACCAATGCTAGAGTTAACGCTATGTTTAAAAAGATGTTTGTTTAATTTTAGTAAGTATCTAAATTACAAATCTTTCTTTTTAAAAAAACGTCAGTCTTACTGTATTACTTAATATACAATTTTCAATGAATTTATCCAAAACAGTTAATACCTTACTGAACTAGTGACGCCTTCGAATGATTTATGTTAAAATTTCATTTGTCTTTATCTCAAAAATCACTTTTAAAGATTATGATACTCAATTACAATATTATTATAGTATAATATATACATATATAGAAATGTGTTAAATATTTGAAAAATTATATAAATAACCTATTTCATATCAACAAACTGAATATAAGCAAATTCTATTGTAAAATCTGTCTTAATAATGTAATTACATACTTAAAAATACGTTTTGTGGAACTTTAATTTTGCAATATTGTAGCAGCTGCCTTTTATTAAATATGATAGATTTAATTGCATACATAAATGATTATAAAATCTATTAGTAGTTCAAATATATATATGTATGTTATTGTAGACACCTAGATTGAATTAAGGCTTAATACGAACTAGAGCTTGGTTCGATATCCATTTAATAATCTTTCTCAACTATTCAAAAAGCATTTTTAACCATTTTATTGGAATAGATCTAATTGAGAAATAATGATACTTATTATAATATTTAGCAACAAATTTGATTTAACGATGATAAATACATTTTCCTGTTTTTTTACAACATTCTTAAAACAAATAAAGAATATAAGCAAGAAAAATGTCTTATTTATTTCATGGTGAATTTATGATAAGAATCAGAAAAATGCTTTATAACAAACTGTAATAATTGCATTTATTTATTGGGCAAAAAAGTAGTTTTATGTTGGTTATCATTGATAAGTGAGAAGTAATATGCTAAATCCGATTGCGTACAACGGGTAATGAAGAGTTATATAGTAACTCATAATAATTACAAATTCCAAAATTCTAATGATGTAAATTGTGGTTGGTGGTGTTTGTTATTTTTATACGTATGCTATTTAACGTCAAACGACAAGTCGCGATTTATCGCTCCGTTTACGACGACTGCGATATCAATAGATTAATCATAGATAAAACGTTTATGATTTTGTTTCAAATAAACGAGGATCTTGTATATTTAATAATTTCTTAATTTCGTCTGTTGGATTAATATTATCAACTTGTTTACTTTTATAAAAACATAATAATGGTATATCATCGTCGCAATCTGAATCCTCTTTGTTAGTTATATTCATGAGAGCTCTAATATTTTTTTCTATGATTTCTTTATCTTTCTGCGACAAGGTTTTCTTTAAAGGAGTGGGTGACTGACCTGGAATTTCTAATGTTAATGGTTTGCCTTTTATTTTGTCATCAATTACATCAACAACTTTGTTGAAAATATTTGCTAATACTGGTCCAGCTGCTGCAGCTAATATTGGAATTAAAAAGTTATAAAACCACCATGTATTTCACCACCATCAACTGTCTTAAACTTGTCTGTTAAAAGTATTGACGAGCCTTTCTTAATTGTAATTGTCATTTATATCGATAAAATAAAATGTTAAATAAGAGAAAAATTGTGTTCTTAGTAACAGGTCATGCTGTACGAAATGAAATGAAATAAAAACATCTTTTTAAGCTAAGCTCATAATCTACATTTAATAATTATAACTATATAAAAAGAAAGACTAAGACAAGGAAACATGGCGCACAAAATTTGAGGTGTTTTTTTTTTGCAATTTTATATTTAAAGAAGATATCAAAATACAAGCTATAAACGCTGACATATGAGTTCAATTTATATATAGCTATCGCACGATGTAAACGAACTATCTTTTTTATATATATAAAGAATGAGCAATGCATTAGAGAACAATTATTAATTAGAACACAAAGTAACATGAGACATTCTCAATTACTTCTCTATTAATGGTTGGTATGACAAGTAAGTGTAATTTAAATTGTAGAAGCAATTGTACAAATTTCGTAAACGTAAACATTAACATGTTTGTAGACAATTCATGCAACGTTTTCTTGTTACGTTAATAGATACAAATCCAAAAGGATTTTCAACACTTTTTACAAAATTCCTTAAACTCATGTAGAAATAAATTTTTGTCAAGTTTTACTAGAACATACGCAAATTTTATTGATTTTCCCATTTAGAATACCATATAATACATTGACAACATAATTACTTATCAACTGTAATTTTGTAAATAAACACAATTTATATAAACATATAAATAAGAACACACCTGGTTACATATCTTGAAAAGTGAAGCATATTTTGTTTTTTCTCACTAAAACAGCATATAGCAACATTCTTATCAACAATATTTATTGTAAAACATAAATAAATGTATGTATACAGATAAGTATATTGTTATAATTAAATAGATTGTGCAACATGATTGCTTCTTTCTCCATCAACTATCTGAAATTAAAGAAAAAACAATTACAAGTTATGTTTCTTGTTTTAATAAATTACTACATACCTTCAGGTTTTTCATGTATTCATGCATGCCCAATTCAAGCTGTTCGGAGCTTTCCACAGCCATCTCAAAATTTGGAGCCTCACAATCACAAAAAACACCGTAGTTCACGATGGCGTTTGTTGAACGTTGAATATTAATAAGCGCTGTATTTGATGGGTGATAAGTTTCCAACATTTTAAAATTATTTTTCAACTCTTCTCCTTCTTCACCTAACAGTGGAAGACCGTCGAAATTCTACTCGACGCGCCAGATGCAATATGGTGGTTTTCTTGATCTCACCCAAGCCACATTAATAATTTTAAAAATCTTTGGACGAAATCTTTTGAACGCCATTTTTTGCTTCCGTTATGTTCGCTTGTTTCGCACATTCTACAATCCACGGTAACGTCTCTAAAATATTATAGATAAAGTTTAAGTAAAAATTACTAAGCAATTACTTGCTACTCCGTAAATTTTGGTATTTCTCATATGTATCAAACCAATTATTATCCATTTTTTTACACTCACTTTCCGATGTCGAATCACAAATCGAATGAACAATTACAATCGATAGTTGATTTCAGACTGCAGAGGGACAAACGTTGCGCAGTTATTATAGGGATAACTTTTAGTAGATTGCTAATATCAAGAACTATAGACTTAAAATACCTTTATATTACATGAAATATTGTTATGGTTCATTTACGATAGCAGACGAGGTACGTCATAAACAGTAAAATCAGTGTTACCTACCTATGCAATATTAACTATCCAAAAAGAACTACTTCCTCTATCGTATAGATAGGAACTTTTTTCTATACAAACGTTGCCTGTCCTGCGCGATGTTGCCAGCTTCAATTTCATCTGCTGTCATTTGTAATCGTAAATACGGAAGAAATGAAGATGGCTGCATAAAATTATGGCAGGAAGCTCTCGATACAATTACTCCAGCATTCATCACACTGAAACAGAGATTCTGAAATGGTGGGATAGAGAAGTCGGAGAAGTTACGCCTTTAATAATTAATGAAGGTGCAGACGAAAGCTCCACTGATTTTAGTGATTTTGAATAATTATTATTATTGATAGGGCGCTGATATTTTAATACAGTTTGCATTGTGTTCTATTTCTTTTTCGTGCTATGTTAATATATTTTGTATGTTTTTGTTGAAATAAACCGTCAATAACATGTCTCTTTTATGCTAATTGTAATTATAATCTACAATACTAATAATTTGATAAAGTTATAGTTTTGAATAGGTCAACGAGAATCATATGTCAATTGACTTAATACATAACCTATATGTGAAATGCAAACAAGAGATGCGGCGACACTGCGTGACGTAAACATGACGTATGTTGATGACGTGCCTCGTCTGTTATCGTAAATGAACTATATTAATACATACTTATTGTTTTGACGTTAGACATATTACTAGAACTATTACGTTTATATTACATTCAATGTTTACGTTTTATGTTACGTTCAATGTTCATGTTTACATTTGACGTTGTTTTATATACATGCTTACGTTCACAAAGACATGTTGATGATGAAAAAAGTTTTTAATATTTGAACGGGTATATGGCAGATAATAATAATCCTTGGTTCAAAGCTAATGATGTAGCAAATTTATTGGAATATGAAAAATCAAGAAATGCGATACAAAGACATATTGATCTAGAAGATAAACTAAATTACGATAATTTAAAAATAATTAATAATTTACGCCTTGAAACAGGACTACCTAAATTAGATGATAAAACTATATTTATTAATGAATCTGGTGTTTATTCATTAATATTATCATCCAAATTAGAATCAGCTAAACACACAAGTTTTTTTTTGGAACAAAAGCGTATTGACCCAGAACTGATAAACTGACATCTAAAAAAATATATAAAAATAAAAAAAATAATTTTTTTTTGGAATAAACTAGGCTGTCCCAGTACTGGTAAATCGACATCTACTAATAAATAAATGAATTAGTTTGGTTTTGAATAGAATCAAGTAATTATTACTTCGAAGATTGCACAAAAAGTGCATCGAACTGATAGTAAATTACATATATTGTATATAGCAGGTGAAGATGTCCACACCCAGAAGATTGAGTCTTGTTAGAGCCCCACCAAGGCTTGGTTTGCCACCAAACGTTTTGCACGGCAGACTATTGCAGACCACCTTCTGGAATGATTATGGTGTAGATCACGCGTGAATGGTGATCTTGATTTATAAATACCGGCGATTCTAAATGGTGAACGTGATCACGTTTTTGACATATATATATATATATATATATATATATATATATATATATATATATATATATATATATATATCGAGTATATCGTATCGTAACGAGATATAGTCGAATGCTAAGATATTTTCGGTTGTTTGAATAAGCTTTGATATTTGAATGTCGCGTAAGCGTCAGACATTAATTCTAATGAAAGCATTTATACATTTACAAGAATATTTTTGAGAAAAAACAATTACAATTTTTATCTACCTTTTTGCATTCGCAAGCCGAGTATTTCGTATATTACATGGCAAGAGGACATGTCTATTTTGCGAGTATTCAGGCTACAACACACATTTTAATTATCGTTATGCCAGACATATTTTTTCTACATTCAAACACAATAATCTTTGAAATGTACTTACTCAAAAATTTACAAACGATAACAGTAACAAAAAATATATAATTGCAAATACAATGACATAGGTGTAAAGAAAAATATAATCAACGTGATTATTCACTTAATAACGTATTTAGTTATTCACGTATGAGTCTCCAATCAGTGATCACCGTCTCATCGTATCGTTACCGCTTTAATATTTGCTGCCAAATCACCGATCACTGCTTTCTGATATTTATCTTCAAGAGCGTGATCTGTGATTTTCAAATCACGGTGAAAAATTCACCGACAGTGAAATATCATCCACCACTAGTATTTTTAACGATCTCTTAAAATTAAACTATTACCACCCTGATACTGTGAAAGAAACTAAAAAACAAGAGAATAACACAGGATAAAGGAATGTTATCCTCGTGTTTTCGTTTTATTCCAGTTTATTCTGTGATAGATAAGGTGCCTGGCATTTTTAAATTTTTTGTAAACATAAAATTTTGCATTTTCAAATAGTGTATATTGTAGATTGTTTTGCTGGTAAAATTGATGGGATTAGGTTAACAGAGATTAACTTCTTTATTGCAAAAATGAATATGAAGACATCATCCACAGAGTTTTTTCTGTATTATAATAGCATGGTATGTATGGTCAAGAGCTTGGAGGGAGACTATACCACAATTGATTTTAGAGATGAATCTTGTGTAACAGGAAAAATTGTTCATGTTGACGGCTTCATGAACATTGAAATGGAAGATTGCTATTACTATAACAGCAGAGGTAACTATTATTATATTTTGAATTAAATAGATAACTTTTAAAGGAATAAAACACGCGTTTTATGATGTATAGAGTATATCTGAAAAAGCCACTGTGTGGTGAAACAATTGCCATATTAAGTTACTATACTGTAAATAATAAAACATGTTTTATTCCTTTAAGAATCATGAATTTACATCAAGTAAAGGCCAAACAGATGCTGTTCTTAAAGAGGCAATAATATGGAGTATTTGTTTTATACTGCAATTATTTC
The DNA here is from genome assembly GCA_023509865.1 of Trypoxylus dichotomus. Lineage (NCBI taxonomy): Eukaryota > Metazoa > Arthropoda > Insecta > Coleoptera > Scarabaeidae > Trypoxylus > Trypoxylus dichotomus. Next base: position 48,155,229 of record CM042075.1, read on the forward strand.
ATTTCCTTGTAATATTTCTAATAACCTGAAGAATTAAACATACATTCTCCAGCAAAGAAATTGTATAGAAAACAATAACTGACATAATGCTGCTAAATACAGCTACTGACAGCTATTCATGATATTGGTGGGATCATTCCACGGGAAAAACGATGTCCGCGTCCTAGTGTTTTATTTTCTCTTCTCACATTGTCTTCCCCATGAATAATCCCACCAATACCAAGAGTAGCTGTATTTAACAGCATTATGTTAGGTGTTATTCTGAAGGCATTTTTTTTTACTGGAGAATGTGCTTAATTTTTCAGGTTATTAGAAATATATTCTCCAGAATCGTTATTATAAAAACCTATGCATTGTTTACAAATGAGAGAATAAGTCTAATGCAGAACAAAAAATTAGACGTTTTAAAAAGGACATGTAGTTTAGATAACCATCGTTGTTCATCTAAAAAGTAGATGGAGTTTATCTCTAAAAATAAATCCGCGTATTGCATGTAAAGTATTTCGATGTATGAGTGTGTTTATTGTGCATTTTACCAAATATCTATGTAATTTTTTAGGTAGGAAATACCCATTTGAATCCTTCTTTGTTAAAGCAAGAAATATTAGATACATCCATATACCTGACAACAAAGAAGTTCTTAAAACAATAAAAAACCAATTGTTAATGTTTAGGCAGCCAAGGCAAATTGTTAACAAGAAACGAACGTACAAAGAGAAGCGAGCAAGAAACTATCAACAAGAATTACTTGTAAACATATCCAAACAATAAAGTCTTTTTTATGTATTTTTTTTTTATTTAGAAATTTGCGCTTTGCAATCATCTTAAGTATTTCTTAGCTGTAATTTGAAATATTTACTATATAGATGAATGCAAAGTAGTAAAAATGTTCATATTTATTATTTTAAGTACATAAAGTAGTGTATATGATTAACACTCATTAGAATTTTTTAACATTTTTCCACCTACCTCAAATGATTCAGAAGCCATAAACAATGATGGTTTGACAAGTATTGCACAACGAGTTCCTGGCTCCTATTTCTCGCGTACTTATATGTATATAATGTCCCGTTGTTCGGTCACTAGTAGCCACCAATGCAACTGAATGCCATCTTATAATGTTTTAAACAAGAAGCACTCTTCTTATGGATTTCTTTGTAACTGTAGAATAGCAAAAGCCTACATATTGACAGAACAAGGTTTGATAGCACTTTGTCCCTTCAGGAGAATTGTCAAAAAATTCTTTAATAGAGTATATCCAAGAAAATAGCAGAGGTGCATTGAATATTTGTCAACAATCAATACAGCGTCAATGTATACTGTGACTGTGCAATTTAATAGATCGCTTGAGTACTGAAATAGGTTTCACGTTCAACTTTCACATTTGAGATAGAAAAGCAATTTTAATAGAGAATGATTAGATGCACCAGTTGCTCTATATGAAATAAATCGACTTATTGAGGGTTTGGTTTCTTGGAGTTATATATATTTTTATCACTGTCTATAATTATCTTAAATATTTGCTTTGAATATACTCCGCATATAATTTAAATACTTCACCATCAAAAAATAATTAGCTTTATAACTTGTTTCTTTTCGTAATTGAACGGGAATTAATATTGATATTCCATAACATTTTATTCAAATCCGTTTCTTTTTTGCAAAAATCACCAGAAATAATAGTATATATCTGGAAAGTACCTACAAAACTTTTACACAAAATAAACATATTTCCCTCAATATAGATTAATTACCACTGCAAGTGGCACTTTTTGATTTGTAGTGATTTTCAAAAGTTAATATCAAAGGGACTCCAACAAAGTACGTGTAAATGATATGTGCCATCTTTAACGGCCCGAGTTCCCTAATTTTAAAGTATTTAGCCTATACAATAGTTAAACCCAATTCTTATTCGACGCGTCAAGATATTGGAACGTCAAATAGAGTTCACACGCAAATTTGGAATGGAGAAAAGAACCGCGACGGATAGTTTTACGGGAAAAACATACGAGCAGTCTAAGAGTAAATGGAGGAAATCTGAGTTCAGTATTTTCAGGTTCACCGTTTTTAAATAGTAGAATAATTGGACTGATTTTTATTCTGGCAACTACAATCTAAAATAATATTGCCTTTGACTAATTTTCACACTACCTTACATAACTTTGATCTGACCCAAGCAAGTTTTTAAAAAGGTATCTGCATACCTTATAAGCTTTGTAGTACTTTCGACATTTTCTTTCAATGTGAACAAATTATAAATGAACTATCAAAATGATTAAAGGGGACGTAATTGCTATATTTTGAAAACTAAAATATACAAATCTTTGTATACAAATTTAACAATTTTGCATTTAAAAACCTAATTGAAATAAACTTAATTTATTAGAGAAAACCTATTAACATGATAAATGTAATTACATATTTTCCACTATTAATAAAACACCACTTGAAATATGCATGTGTTTATTATTTATTGTATTACTCTGTGCATTCCTTTATGTAATGCTTAAAGTAAAAAAAATTACAGCCTCTTTTAAATAAAAATAATACTAAATATACCAAGAATTCTGTTATTAAATATGCATTATTGGCCACCACGTAAGCGAAGTACCAAATGTAGAGTAGATTCTTTTTGAATATTGTAATCAGAAAGAGTTCGGCCATCTTCCAATTGTTTTCCTGCAAAGATCAAACGCTGCTGATCTGGAGGAATACCTTCTTTATCTTGAATTTTGGCTTTCACGTTTTCAATGGTATCTGAAGGTTCCACTTCCAAAGTAATAGTTTTTCCAGTAAGTGTTTTCACAAATATTTGCATTCCACCTCTTAATCTTAAAACCAAATGCAGTGTAGATTCTTTCTGTATATTGTAATCAGAGAGTGTGCGGCCATCTTCCAATTGTTTACCGGCAAAAATCAAACGTTGCTGGTCTGGAGGAATTCCTTCCTTGTCCTGGATTTTCGCCTTAACATTTTCGATAGTGTCTGAAGGTTCAACTTCTAGTGTAATAGTTTTACCTGTAAGAGTTTTCACGAAAATTTGCATTCCCCCTCTCAATCGCAGTACTAAATGCAGAGTAGATTCCTTTTGGATATTGTAATCAGATAGAGTTCGTCCATCTTCCAATTGTTTACCAGCAAATATTAAACGCTGTTGATCTGGAGGTATTCCTTCTTTATCCTGAATTTTTGCTTTCACATTCTCAATAGTATCCGAAGGCTCCACTTCCAGTGTAATGGTCTTTCCTGTAAGAGTTTTCACAAAAATTTGCATTCCACCTCTTAATCTTAAAACCAAGTGAAGAGTGGATTCCTTTTGAATATTGTAATCAGATAGAGTACGACCATCTTCCAACTGCTTGCCAGCAAATATTAAACGTTGTTGATCTGGAGGAATTCCTTCTTTGTCTTGAATTTTTGCTTTTACATTTTCAATTGTATCAGCAGGTTCTACTTCAAGCGTAATTGTCTTTCCAGTTAAAGTCTTAACGAAAATCTGCATTCCACCTCTCAATCGCAATACAAGATGAAGTGTAGATTCTTTTTGGATGTTATAATCAGAAAGAGTCCGTCCATCCTCTAATTGTTTGCCAGCGAATATTAGTCGTTGCTGATCCGGTGGAATACCTTCTTTATCTTGAATCTTCGCTTTCACATTTTCAATTGTATCGGAAGGTTCCACTTCTAAAGTAATAGTTTTGCCAGTTAAAGTTTTTACAAATATTTGCATACCTCCACGAAGTCGCAAGACTAAGTGAAGGGTAGATTCCTTTTGAATATTGTAGTCAGATAAAGTACGGCCATCTTCTAGTTGCTTGCCAGCAAATATCAAGCGTTGTTGGTCTGGCGGAATGCCTTCTTTGTCTTGAATTTTGGCTTTAACATTTTCAATTGTATCTGACGGTTCCACTTCTAAAGTAATGGTTTTGCCAGTTAAAGTTTTTACAAATATCTGCATCCCTCCACGAAGTCGCAAGACTAAATGAAGAGTAGATTCCTTTTGAATATTGTAGTCGGATAAAGTACGGCCATCTTCTAATTGTTTGCCAGCAAATATTAGTCGCTGCTGATCTGGTGGGATACCTTCTTTATCTTGAATCTTCGCTTTCACATTTTCAATTGTATCGGAAGGTTCCACTTCCAAAGTAATGGTTTTGCCGGTTAAAGTTTTCACAAATATTTGCATACCTCCACGAAGTCGCAGAACTAAGTGAAGAGTAGACTCCTTTTGAATATTATAGTCAGATAAAGTACGGCCATCTTCTAATTGTTTACCAGCAAATATCAAGCGTTGCTGATCTGGTGGAATGCCTTCTTTGTCCTGAATTTTAGCTTTAACATTTTCAATTGTATCTGACGGTTCCACTTCTAAAGTAATGGTTTTGCCAGTTAAAGTTTTTACAAATATCTGCATGCCTCCACGAAGTCGCAAGACTAAATGAAGAGTAGATTCCTTTTGAATATTGTAGTCGGATAAAGTACGGCCATCTTCTAATTGTTTGCCAGCAAATATTAGTCGCTGCTGATCTGGTGGGATACCTTCTTTATCTTGAATCTTCGCTTTCACATTTTCAATTGTATCGGAAGGTTCCACTTCCAAAGTAATGGTTTTGCCGGTTAAAGTTTTCACAAATATTTGCATACCTCCACGAAGTCGCAGAACTAAGTGAAGAGTAGACTCCTTTTGAATATTATAGTCAGATAAAGTACGGCCATCTTCTAGTTGTTTACCAGCAAATATCAAGCGCTGTTGGTCTGGTGGAATGCCTTCTTTGTCTTGAATTTTAGCTTTAACATTTTCAATTGTATCTGATGGTTCTACTTCTAGAGTAATTGTCTTTCCAGTTAATGTCTTGACAAAAATTTGCATGCCACCTCTTAATCGTAATACCAAATGAAGTGTAGATTCCTTCTGGATATTGTAGTCGGAAAGTGTTCGACCATCTTCTAATTGCTTTCCAGCAAAAATTAAACGTTGTTGGTCTGGTGGGATACCCTCCTTATCTTGAATTTTTGCTTTTACATTCTCAATGGTATCAGATGGCTCAACTTCCAATGTAATGGTTTTTCCAGTTAAGGTTTTCACAAAAATTTGCATGCCTCCTCTCAATCGTAATACCAAGTGAAGAGTAGACTCTTTCTGAATATTGTAATCAGATAGAGTACGACCGTCCTCCAATTGTTTTCCAGCAAAAATCAATCGTTGTTGGTCTGGGGGAATTCCTTCTTTGTCCTGGATTTTTGCTTTTACATTTTCGATGGTATCTGAAGGCTCCACTTCCAACGTAATCGTCTTACCAGTTAAAGTCTTCACAAAGATCTGCATTCTAGAAAAAGATTAGATAAAAATTAGTAATAGAAAAATAGCAAGTCACTACAAAGACGATCGATATCTGAAAGTTGCGTCATTTAATTGTATATAAATGGCGCACCTTCTTTGGGTATGCAATGAAAACCTTCATACAAAATTTTACATACAATGGCAATTTACCTTTAATATAAACGAAATGAATTATGACAAAACAGTAAAAATTTTGTTAATTTAAACAAACAAATGAAATGATAGATACAACGAAATAATGTTTCTTATCAATCAGAACTTTGCGAGTATAGATTTTAGCGTAACAAAAAATAAATGTAACTTACATTGGAATATGTAGCCTTTGTTATAGAAACACTTAAATATCACACTTCTCAAACAACAGTTGTATGATTAACTCGAGTTAGAAGGACCTCGTCTTGGTTTATATAGTACTTGTCATCCCCACCACTTTTAGCCTCGAACCCAAAGCATATGATTTCTTGATTTTGCTTACAAGCAAGAATTTAAATCAAACAATGTATTTAAAAAATAAGACATATAAATAGTATTTCAATGTACTTTAAAATTTTGCAAATGTGATTATAATTTCTTTAATATATGAACTTTTATGGCGTAGAATATATGGTTTATGTTGGTAATGATTACTGCCAACCTGGAAAAGTTACTTTTTCTAGAACTATTCCAGAACAATGGAAGCTTTGTTTATTAATATCGATTACTGTTTTCTTCATTATGCTGTTTTAGTTTTCGGAGAATATTGGCAACGTACATAGGTAATTAAAAAATACCAGCTATTTGGTTTCCATTTTTATTTAACAAATATTTAAGGCACCTTTTTACATTACATAATATCACAAAGATTTATGATACATGGCAAATATTTTAATGAAAATACATACATTTACGAATCAGTAGAGACAATAAGTAGCACCAGAAGTTCATAAAAATATATAATTTAAGCAAGCTTACATAAGATAAAATACATTCTTAACAAAAACAGTTAATTCCGTGATCTTTGTAAAAAGATCATGGTATTGTGAAATTCTATGATTCATAAATAATTGTTACTGTGTAAAACAATGATACGTCAAATAATCGGCAAGATTAAACTTAGGATCAATATACTTTATGTTGCTAATAATAGACAATAATTACACTAATGTCTTGGAAAAATAAATATTCATAAAATTAAAAACCAGGAAACGAGTATAGTGGGGTCAACAAAAGATATAATCATTGAGACAATCCAAATAACTTTAATGCGTTGAATGCTGTAGCCAGGGCGACTTCTTCGGGTTTTTTGTTCATGAAGGCAGCAATCATTTCAACAATTGCTGGTAGCGAACAAGGTTCGTTTCTCTGGAAGGTACAATAACGATGAAGAAATGTCATGGATCTGAAAGCAAAATTATAATAATATGAAGTTGCTTATTTGTTAATATAATAAAAATAAAAAATAGTTGTAATAAACCCAAATATATAATAAGTTTAAACATTATTGTATTTGCTATGAAAAATACTCAGTTAAGCAAATTAAAGTTTTCTTACTTTTTACCAGAAACTCATTAATTAATATCAGTTATAAATGTCCAACAAAAAAAAAATAGTTTATATGTATATAAAACGCGTTCAAATAAATCTATTTATCTTTAGTAGTCCATTCCAATAAAAACTTTTGTCGTAGCTTGTACTATTTTCAGTTGCATTAGTTGTTAATTTGACAGAGTATTTGTTCAGATGCATAGTTTAGAGGAACTTGTTAAAATTATATTCTAATTTAAAATGGTTTTTACTATACAACAAATCATTCATGGTTGATTTTTAATTTTTTAACAATGTTTATAAAATCTTACTTGTTTGTTGCAAATAATCATATTTCACTCAGTTAAACTTCGTTTTACGATTTTAACATTTATGTCATTTAAATAGCTTATACCAGACAAAATTCGTGTTAACAGTTTCAGTAATAAGCTAAGGCATAATTATAATTTCAAAGGCTACTTTGAGGTAAAATTTATTTGAACGTATGTTACATATACAGAAACGTTTTTATTTTGATTAGTACAGCGTAACCTTGATTATCTGTTCTAGGATATTCCATATAATCGAAATGTGGTTAATTAAACTTTGTTAAGTAAGTAACGTGATATAGTAATTTATAAATGATTTTTCAATTTTGAATAACACTTTTATGTTTTTATTGTTTTTGACTGTAAATTTTATTCATATAAAAATCGAATTGCTTAGCAAAAATAAGGAATTATATATTTAAGAAAATGTGTTGTTTATAAACATGGATACTCTCCACTCCAGTAATCCAGTTTGCTGTATATTATCTATATAGCTATATAATTTTGACCTATAACAGTTGCATATAATGTTAGTCGGTGGTAAATATACACAAATTCATTAAAATGGTACAGGTCGTCTAAAATACGTGTGCCGGTCAGATGCGCAGATGTGAGTGAGATAAGCAGACCGCTATTGGACAAGTGTAAAGAATACACAAAAATTTAGTTCATTATGCATGTATCTATAGCTTATTACTATAAAATTGGGTGTGCTAAATGCGTATACTTAGTATCGAATTTGATGGTAGTTACAGTAAATAGTATGCGAAGTAAATTATGAAATCTGATAAAATAACGAAATCTCGGATTAATGGGTATGCAAATCATAATAAAATTTTCCTAAATTAAATCTCAAAAGATAGATAAATACTCAAAAAGTATTTAATTAGTATTGACAGTGAAACATTGAAAAATATAGAAAATCGATTGAAAATATATTAATGGTCTTAATAGATATATAAATAGGATTATAATAATTATAAAGTAATTTTGTAATTTTAAATCTTCAAGCTTGAGTTTTATGATTATCTACTTCACAAAATCATTCTGTTGGAAATAATTTAACAATTAGCTAAAGATATTTCCTCTAATAAATACTGCGTATTAAATTATACGGAACTTAACTATGGTAGCACAGTGCGAAGTTGTTATTAGGAGTATGTATCTGATTGAAAAAAGATTTATTTATTTGCACAAGATTTATTAATTTGTGACAATTTATAATACTTTTTTCCAATTAAATTATGTAGATATCTCCGCACATTCAGTGGAATAATCACTTGAATCATTGCTATCAGAATGCTCGCCAATATGGATTAGTAATTCCTCTTTTTTTTCTAATGCTGGTTCTTTGCTTCTATGTCGTTCTTCCGCTTTCTTTGAGTGTTCAGACCTTACTTGCCACTCTCTTGTTGAAAACCTGTTAAAAAACCCGTTACACAATTTTTTCACTTCGCCTGTTTTAAACGTCACGTTTCGTCCTCGGACATTCTGCTTCTACTTGCCCACACCATTTCAATTGGGTTGATGTCAGGGTGATAGGGTGGTATTATATTTCTGTGTCTACTTCATACCTCTTGAATCGTGGTTTATTCATTTTAATTATATTATACAGTTCCATCTTTGTCGCGTGTTCATAGTATTGTATGTTTCTTAGACGTACCACGTTTTCATGTTTTCTTTTCTGTAAACATGAGACTTTTTTCAATTTCTCTATTATGATAAGGAGCGTTATCGATCATAATAGCAACTTTTTCGCCAGCGAGAACAATAATTAAACGATTCCCTTTAAATGTTGGTTTAAGCAAACCTTCATTAAAATCACCATTGCAACTGCTATTATGGGTATGTGATGAGTGTAATATGTGTTTCATCCATGTATACAATAGGACCCTTTTGCTCTCTGTACTGGTGGATGTTTTTCAAAAAACTGCTTTTTAAATTGCAGATGTCGTACCGTTCAACCAATAGTTTCCTATTTGTCTTCATTTTTCGTCAACGGCATCCTATCTTTCTCATAACATTTCTCAAACTTTCAGGGCATCCTTGACACTCTCTATCGTCCACATTTTTTTTATGGATGCTTTTCAAGGTGGAAACTTTCTTTTCGCTGACATAAAAATTATGTATTGTTTTTCTTAAAATGTTTTCATCACAATTATCCAAGTCAGTTTTCGTGTCCGTTTCCTATTTGTTGTTTTGAAGCTTTTAACAAGTCGAAGTTCTATTTGTAATTTTTCTGACTGTTCCACACTCTTCACACGCGGACGACACACGTTCTTGTATCTAAATAACAAAATAAAACAACATCTATGAATGTTTATTACTTTACGTTTTCCTTATGCATTGTATAATGTAATAGAAATACTTTCCCTTTAATAAAGGAAGGGTCAGTGCATCGTCGTTCAATTCTTTGTTCATACATTTAAATACACAAGATATTACTCCTCCAGTTTGGGTCTCTAAAATCTGGAAAGAATTCCATTATAATTAGAGGCAGTTAAAGTATGAATAAACAATAAAACCTACATAAGTGTATCAGCATTAAATTGTTAGAATATTGATCTATATGCCTTACCTTATATTTTATTTTACTTTTAAATTCCATAGTAAAATACACGACACTTTACACTACTATTGCACGTAATCGCTGAGTACTTTTCCATTAGATTGTACCATTATTGTGAACATTATTACAGTTGCTAAAGAAATGAGCTCTCCCTTCCTACTGACCTTGAGAGGAACAGCAACATTTGGCGAACTGTACTGATATTATCTGCTTTCAAAATAGAAAATTTTTCACTTATTAGTTTACAATCTGCATAAGGCAAACAGTAATCAGCTTATAACGAAAAAAAGGAAATTTTGTTATTATAGTATTGGTTTGCATACTTGCAGTTGTATATTTCTCATATCATTCTTACATGCTGTTTAAATTTTTAATTTAATTTTTTTGAATTATCGGAAATTTAAACTTTAAACAGTAAATTAGTAAGAAATAAGTATAAAAGTTTACACAATAAAACAAAAAATAAACAGGAGCTGCACATTCAAATTCTACCGAGAATCGCGAAATTTTTGATCAAATAAAATTTCACAAAAAAACTAATTTAATTAAATTTAACGTTAGTAATAACGAGGAAATTGAACTATCGAAACGAAAAAATATTTATTGTATAATTCTTTATAGTATTTTCTTTAAGACGACAAAACAAAAACAATGGAAGTTTGCGAATACATGTTTTATCCGACTATAACGCAGAACACTGAGATCAATAACATCGACGACAAAAGCAAACCTACGCGCATCTTCAATTATGATGTTAATTATAGATAATTTACAGGTTGACGTTGGTCAAGCGAACATTGTAACTTGTACAAACGTTAGGTATACATATACCACTCTAATCTTTAATATAAAAGCATGCTAAAATATGGCTGCTCTACTTGGAATTTTTGCATTGTATTTCTAACGAATACATGTGTAAGATTAAAGATAATGTATAGTATGCTATTTACCTTGAATTCGAAAAAATGAACAATATACACATTAAATACACACCTACATATTTTATATCAAAACTAAAGGATAAATGTATACAGTAAAATCCGTGAATTATTGGAATTGCTGATTATTCAAAGTGGAATTTTATGTTAGGGTTATAAGAATTAGAGGAGAAGAAAGTTAAATATAAAATAAACGCGCAGTAATAGTTTCTTTTCGGTATTGTAATAATATTTACAATGGATTGTTTAGTTTAAATAAACCATACGTATCTTCCTCCCACATAGATAATAATGAATCACTTAAACGTATTAAAAAAAAATGTGGATCAGGATTACATAAGTTTTGAGTTATACAGTCAACTTTACGCCGCGTTTCGCGGAAATTAGGGGTTTACAGCGCATTCCCGTATGAAATTATATCTCTGGCATGAATAAGCGTGATAGTACAGTAAATATTAATTTCAATATTAAATCATTTCTCGAATATTCGTTTGTAACGTCATTATAGAATGATTTGCATACCAATATTGTGATAAGTTAGTGGTGAAGTAGATATGAATAACTTTTGATATGAAGTTATGATCAATGACATGACCTTTATTGTATATGCAGTAATTGCTTAACATAGCAGTGTTAATTAAATATTTTACTTCTATATGTCGAGACGTCTACGTCTTTTCGGTAACGATAAAACAAAGAAAGCATGTAGTACATTTATTATATTTTCACAATCTATTCAATTGTTTTTTATAATAACAATTATTATTTGATTTTAATATAATTACCTCGCAACATAATTATCTTTGATTTGATAACTAGGAACAACGTTCTATCTATAAGTATATTTTTGTTAAACGATTTAATATTACACTAATGAATTCCTGATACAAAAGCGTAACAATACAATATTAATAGATTTGTAACGTTACACTCATTAGTTGCTACAATACTGATATCAGAAGATTATGTAACATTTTTTATATCAATAACGTCGTTAATAAATAATACCAGTATTTGTGAACCTAGTCTCATTCTTTTTTAAGCTATTTCTTAATGCTGCAGAATGTTAATTAAGTATTGAAAGATTTACACAAATGTTTTGAACTGCAGTTACTGTAACGTTGAATCTAGAATAGTAAAAGTTATTTTTGATATCAATACAATTCTATATATAAAATGCTATTAGACGTAATTTGTTTTGTATTTTTGTTACATTTTCAGTTTCTTCTGAGAATCAGCTGTTTACGTGAAAAAAAGTACATTTCATCTGCGAAAACCCCAAATACATATAGACTACCGCTCATAATAGTATGGACACTTCCTAATATATGCAAAATTTTACGTTTGCTTCAAAACTTTAAACAATATAATTATAAGAAAAATATTTATTCATTTACGGCTTATTGCGCATGTGTACACAAAAGAAAAAGTAATAAAAATTAGAAAACATAAAGTAAGTTATACTTTCTTCTCATTGAAAAATCCACCTCTTGATCTAATAAGTGCTCGCACAGTTCGTAACGTTCTTTTTACCAATTTCCTTAGTGTATCTTGAGGAATATTGTTTCACTCCTTCTGCAATACCGTTCAGAGATGGGTTTTAGACGTTGGACATTCTCTTCTAATTCGTATGACCAGTTCGTCCTGCAGAAGTTCTATCGGATTAAGATCCGGACTCCGGAGAGGCCAAGTCATTATTTTTAATATTCCACCATTCTCCGCATCAGCGAGGTAGTTTTTGCATAATAGCGACATGTGCTTAGGATCGTTGTTGTTGCCTATTAAGCGCAATCTAGATGGTAGAGCATTTTCTTCTAATATCTCACCATAATTCCTATTATTCCATCAATTTCCACAAGGTTCTCTGTTCCACTTCATAAAAAACAACTCCATACATGAACGGAACCACCACCTTTCTTTACTATTGGTGTAATGCCCTCAGGAAGCATTTTCTCGTCTTTTGAGCGTCCAACAGATGTTCTGCGGTTTTAAGCAAACATTTCATATTCGGACTCATCAGTAGTCTCGGCAAAGAGGGACAGTTTCAGTGCCGTGGGGAGAACAACGTGGAAGAGTAAAACGGGCGGTGCGGAGAATCGAGTACCTGTATCAAAGCACGCTTGTTCAGTATTATTCGACTGGTTGTTGTGAGTACTTGTCAGTATACACATTCTTAGAAAATGTCGCATTTAGGTACGTTTCGGAAACGGCGTATTTCTAATAAATTAGAAATCGTAATAGCGAGTATGGCGGATTTAGAATACGAAGGCGATAGAATTAAATGTGTAAAGTGCGACAACTATTTGACGTGTACCAGCAGGTGGAAGAGTGGACGCCACCTAAAAAGTATAAAATACTGTTCTGCAATCCGGGGTAAACGATACAGCGAACAAGTAATATTTGATATAGATGTTTGTTTTATTCTATGTAATGTACCGCTAATGTTGTTCTAGTAAAGTACCAACAAGCTTTGTCTCCTTCTGGAGCAAGTATTCGGATTATATATTACCAAGTAGAACATCGTTAAGAAACTTTGTGCTATCTGTTCGTGACTATGTTGAAAGGAGAATTAAAGCAGAATTGAAAGATAAAGAATTGTGGTATGTGTGGACGAAACAACCGATCAGCATAAACATTTTGTGGTGAATGTGATGGTACGTACAATGGAGGAATTTGAACCGTCATTCCCTATCTTACTTGTTTCCAAAAGAATTGCAAAATGTACTAGCAATGAAATTTTAAAAGTGGTATTGAGGACATTGGAGAAATTTTAAGTATCAACAGTGTTTGTGAATGATGGTGCCGCTAACATGGTTTCCTCACGCCGATCTCTTAAAGAAGAGAGTGTCAATCTGTTACATGTAACATTTAAAATCCATGCTTTAAACCGTGTGGCGCAGTTGATCCCTAAATATTATCCACGAGTAAATGTTTTAATAGCTCATGCAAAGGCAATATTTCTAAAGTCCTTAAAACCTATAAAAAGATTTCACGAACTGTATCCCAAAATGCCTGAACCACTACAACCGATTACTACGCGTCGGGGAACATGGTCAAAGGCTGCGTTTTACTACTGCGAACACTTCGATGATGTAAAGAAGGCAGTTTTACAATTCGATCCGAGACACGCCAAAGCCATCAAGAAGAGACAGAAAATGTTTCAAGATAGTCAGGTAAATTGTGATTTAGAAAGTATTCGCAGGAACTACTATGGACTAGCCAAGGGAATTGAAAAATTGCAAAATGATGCGATGTCGTTTGTGGATTCTGTTCAAATTGTGGATGATGTTCATTCACACCTATGTACGGCGGAAGGCGAAAAAAATGAAAGTGTAATACGAAAACTTGAAAGTGTTATTGGCAAGGATTCAGATTTTCTCATACTAAGACAAATTTATGAAGGTGCGTTGAAAGATTCTTTAAGTTGTCACAAGGATTACACCCGATGTGGAACGGTCGTTTTCATCATAAAAAAATATTTATTCTGCACGCCATGACTGAAACAAAGGTGGAGACATATGAATGATTCTAACATTTAATAGATGCCATCTAGTTTGTGATTTTGTGGAAACTTCTTAAAATAGTAAGTGTTTCGGCACGTAATATAATATATTTTTGATCATAATTTTATGTGTAAACATTCTTGCGTTCGCATCGCCTATGCTCCCTCATGAAAGTACGTAAACGTTACTGAACACTCGTCTTGATACGGCTGCTTGGCCCCTCCACGTTGTTCTCCGCACTGCACTGTAACTTGCTCCACTTTGCCGAGATTACTCATCAGTCCATAGTACGTTTCCTTATTATTTTATTGTGCAGTCTTTGAGAGCCAAGGGTTTCCTATGGTGCTAGCCCACTGCAGACGTTTTGTTTATTACCACGACGTAGCAACGGTTTTCATGTAGCAATACGGCCGTGAAGGTTTGCTTCTTTTAAACGACGTTTCACTCTGCTAACGGGTATCTTCCTGTTTCTAGCCCGATTTATTTCCACCGTAATTTCAGGAGCCGCTAACCGTCTATTTTTCAATTCACTGTGGATTTTTTTACATTAAGTCGTTCGGAAATATTCCGTACAAAATATCTTTCTTGACGTAGCGTTAATATTGCTGATTGTGTTTCAATACGAAGCGATTTTTTGCGAGGCATTTTTACACAGAAATTAAATTATTTACTTGCACAAAGAAATAGCAATTTGATTTATAGTGTAATAAAATACATCGTATTCTACTCAAACTATTTATACCTAATTATTTCATGTTCTTTAATTAGTAAATTGTGTACATGATTATAAAATTTGTTTTTGAAATATTTTTTAAAATTTAAAGTGTCCATTCTATTACGAGTGGTGGCGTATATCAAAAAAAGTAACCCATGTTGTGTTATAACCCATTCAGGTCCGCTTTAACTACTGAAACAGAACATGCTGTGCCCATGGGTGTTGAGTACTTTGGGGAGCCGCCACATTTAAAATTTTAAACTTTACTAGTAATTGTGCAATTGTGACCTTTGCTCAGGCGCGCTTTCCAAGCTAGGCTCGCCCATGAATTTTTCTTTTACTTTTGAGTTTCAATACTGTAATTCAACTTTTGTTGTAGAACACCATATACATATTACTATACAATAGAATTCGTCCAATATTGTGAAATAAGGAAGATTAATTTATAATGCCTTTAAAATTCTGTGATAGCTTCAATAATTATATTTTGCTTGGTAGAAGTTACATACAATAATATACGTATTAATTAACAAATGAAAGAATTAGTAAGGTACTTAATGAGATTGAATAAAATCGTTATCAAAACAACAAGGGGAGGATAATTGTTTATAGCGAAAACGTTAACAGTGACCATTTACACGTTGGATAATAATTAAGAAAACATAAATAAAAAGAGAATCAAATAAAGAAAAATTGATCAAATAGGAATAAATAGTAAAAAGTCACATTACAAACCAATATAGTTAGGGTAATAACTATGTTGTATGATTAATTACATATTATTGATTTTATTTATCTCGTTAATCAAACAAAAGAAAAAAAATACGCAAAATGTACAAAGAAACCCGTTTGTTTTTATCTAAATCACCGATCAAAATAAACCGTCTGGTTATAGCGTCATAAAGAATTTATTTCGAGACAAAAATAAAATTTCGGGAAACTATAAAACCGATTGACGCCAAGGTTTTATTTTTAAACACAGTTTCATGTTTGATTGTGGTAGATTACTTAGAATTAGATTTGCACTCTTTATTATTTGGATTCTATTCAGTACTGACACAAATAATTTTGGTAACAAGACCAACATAAGTTTGGGTAGGTGTAAGGAAATAGGGAAGTGTAACAGGTGTATTTACCTTTCTGTTAATCCATCTTTGACATGTATTGGTAGTTTAGATGCACGTGTATTAGGGTACATGAAGGGAGAATCAGTCTCAACAAGCAAACGATCCAATGGTATTAAACCATCTACCAACAATTTGCGTACACCACTATCGGACTTATCTTTACACAAGTAACCTAAATATGTTTTATTAGAGTCATGAACTGATAACTATATTACATACCTGTTAATCCTATGTAAAATCCTTTGTCCAGATAATTTATAGCATGCTCTGTAGTACCTGTAAAACAATGCACCAAAACTGGCGGTAAATCATTTTTATATTCTGTTAAAATTTCTAATAAATCACTATGGGCATCCCTCTCGTGTACAAACAAGGGTTTCTTTAGCTTACATGCTAATTCGATCTGAAAATAATTTAATTTAATATGATAAAACAAAAAACTTGTACTAACTTGTTTTCGAAAAACTTGTTTCTGTTCATCTGGTTCAGAAAAATTTCGATTGTAGTCTAATCCACATTCACCTATCGCAACACATTCGGGATTATCTGCTATAGTTGTTAATTCTTCCCAAGATTCATCTGTATAAGATTTAGCATCATGAGGGTGTATTCCTGAAAAATTTTATTTTATTTATAATTTAATTAGATTTCTAAGTAATGCATGTTTTACCTGCTGTTGAATACAATACACCAGGATAAATCCGTGTTAATCTTAGAGCCTCTTTACTTGTTTTTACTGATGTACCAGTTACCATAATTTTTTGTACTCCTATAATTATTTGGTACTGATACATTTTATGCTATAGCATATTAATCTTAACCAACCTGCATCCTTTGCTCTTTGTATAACTGAGTCCAGATCTCTGCTATATTTTTTATTCGTTAAATTCGCACCTACATCAATAACAATTAAATTTTCATAACACTGTTCCATAATTTTGTTAGTTTCAGATGTTTGATTTACATTATCAGAGGACATTTTCGACAGAACAAATAAATTAGAAAAAGATGTTGAGTTAATCAAATTAATTTATAAATATAACCCCATTACTCATTTGACAAATGACAAAAATAAAAGACAGAGCTGTTAAATGTTATAATTCAGTTGTCTACCAACGTAAATGAATGAAATAAAGTAATCTACAAAACATTTGCATTATGAATTTATATTTTAGTGTTGATTTGCTTATCATTTTTACATTTCTTGTATTACGTAGAAAGAAAACAGAAAAACTAATATAGCAAATTAATATTACTTTCATAATCGTATATTGTCTTATACATTCACACGACCTAAGAACGTCATTTTCAATTATAAAAATTATTTAAAAAAAAACGTAATATGCAATATAAGAATAATTACAACATATTCGAATTATGTTGATCTTGATTGATCTGAAATTATAGAAAAATTTTAACAGATTGGGTTTGTATATTATCTAGTATTAGTTTAGCTATGAACCAATACACGTGGTTTAATCTCAGCCGATAATTATTTTGTACTGTTGTATCATGTGGTGCCAATGTGATAAAGTTGTATTATAAATACATTTAGTTATTGGTTATTATATTGTTTGTTATTGTGTATTTAACAGCACGTTCGGATTATTTCTTAGATAAAATTTGTTAAAACAGCAAGATCTCTAAGTATATTTCTGCTTTCTATTCTAAACTCAGGTACGATATATAGTTCTACTAAATATCCAACGTGACAAGCGCAACCTGTCATTACTGTCAGGCAATCATTTAAACTGTTTTTAGCTGTTGTTCACGACTGTATTATACATACAGTCTACCTGTGATTTTTAGTTTATAAAGTGCGAAATAAAATCGTACAAAACGGGTGTAAAAAATACAATGAGCGATGATGATCGCGACATTGACGTGGAAAGCGATGTAAGGGTTTATTCTTAATAGTTGATCAATATTTGTGAATATTACAAATTTTTACAGGAAGGAGAAGATTCGGATTCACGACAACCAACACCTAGACAAACATCGGGCAATCAGTATTTTTCACAGGTAAAAATTTAATGTAGATCATGCAACCTTCGTTGAGTCATCACAACTTTGGAACTAAGAAAATATTTACTCTTTCTACAATACTATGAAAGAAATAAAATGAAGATTGTAGGGATAGATTCAGAATATTAAAAGATTTCTGAAATAAGTTATTTACTATAGTAAACAGAAAAGACTTTGAAAGAATTTTGCTTTACATTATACATTGTAGTAACCAGTATCATGCCACTTTCCTTTTTTATCAACTATATATAGGAAAAATGAAGTAAATGAGTGATTTTTGGTTTTATGAAAACTTTTACAATTATTTCAATACATTCCGTATCTTATAAATTAATCATTTATACGACAATGTTTCAAAAACACCCATGCTCTCGGAATACCATGCTCCCACTGGATGATTAATTTGCGTAGTGTAGTAGGATACGTATGTCTTTTGTATGACCTCATAGTTCTTGTAATCATAACTCACAAGTGTTTGATTGCTGTGCCTAAAATAAAAGTGGTATACTATAGATATTGGATGAGGTATAAACAATACTTATTGGATTTGAATATACAAATATTTCTATTTAAGCACATTAAACTGCAAGCAAACTGTTCCAACTTGGAAATTGCCATTTTTGACAACAAAACTTAGCAATCTTGTAAAACTAGTAGAACCAGAGTAGGACTATATGGAAAAGTAGTTTCCATTTGATATGATAAAGTCTTGTGGAGGTAAATGTTCTTACAGGTTAGACGATTTTTTATTTATAGTCAACAAAAGTAGACATTAAGAGGAAAAAATATTGAAAGATGAATCTGCTGTCCTTATTTTGAAAAAGATTGGTACATATCCTGACATAGTTTTCTCTTTGTATTTGTTTATTTTTGTTAAGTATTGTTTACTATTTATACCTAATTGCAAGATGAAAGAAATTAGTTAGAAATGAGGTTTTTTATAGTAGTGGTATGCGTATATGTGGGTGGTGCTTATGATAAAGAAAAGCTGTAAATCGCTACATACATATTAGCTTTATTATTAAAACTTTGTCTATTGATTGGATCTTGCTGGTTATTGTTATGTTCCAAGACTAATATTGTATTACTAGGAAATCTGCAGTGTTGAAGCTGTCTGTCTTATCAATAAAAGTAAAAAAAATAATAAATTATATAGTTGTAGTAGAAGTAATACTCATTCCTACACAAATATTAAAGTCTACAAATAATATTCTTTATATCTTTTTTGTTGAAAATATTCTTTGTAAAATGTTGGAAGATGAAAGTTGGTTATGCCATGCACATTTTACTGCGTATGGAACATAGAGGGAAAATAGCACAATCGTTAGCAACAAAGGCAATACTGCTGAATGTACAAAACTTTGATGCTGATAGGTGATTACTAGAGACCGGATTATATGCAAAGTGAAAAAATTTAATTTAATTTATTTATTATATTTTACGTCTATTTGTAGATGTCTTATACTGATTAAAGTTAATTAACGCTAATTAATGTAATCAGTGTAATACATCCAGATATAGACGTAAGATATAAATAAATTAAGTTAAATTTTTGCACTTTGCATATAATCCGGTCTCTAGTAATCACCTATCAGCATCAAAGTTTTGTACATTCAGCAGTATTGCCTTTGTTGCTAACGATGGTGCTATTTTCCTTCTATGTTCCATACGCAGTAAAATGTGCATGGCAATCACTTTGGTCTCTAGTGATTGATTCAAAGTATATATATATTGTAGCAAAATAGGACATTTTCTATAGATTTTTCTAATGATCTATAAGCTGTTTGTACCTTAAAATGAAGTTTGGATCTTATGCAATGTCATCCTTTCTTTCTACTGACAGAGAGTTTATGTATGTGCATCTCTTTCCAACCTGGGCAGAGTTGCACGATTTTGTATTACTCACTTTTTTCACAGCTGCATTACCCATGATTCTCATGTTTACATTTTCGGTTAATTTAAGAATTTTGCCCGATTTCGTGCGGCCTGTTTGAAGCTTTATTTTTTTTTTCCATGCATTTTTTTTGCGTTAATTTTATTGTTTCCAACAAATGAATTGATATTTAAGTTTGGCTTATTGGTGTCAGCTGTTCTGCTAACTCCTACATTCATTAAAGTTTTCGTTTTCGGTTAAATTAGGTGGTGGATCATCTTCCATAATTGACCTGTTTTTTTCTGAGCATATTTATTAAAGTAATTTACAACCTGCATTACCAGCAAATGCCAACTTCTTAGGACTACTTCCTTTACAGTTGTTCACATGGCATAATATTCCACGAAGTTTTTGGGAGCAACGATGCTTCGTAAAATTTCGCGTTAAACTGGGGAAAACATTCACGAAGATAAAAGTTCAATCATCGCAAGAGGATTAGTAAAAGATCTTCACGCTCAAAAAAGCCATGCTAGTCTCGATTTCTTGTTAAAGTGATATTCACTGTTCCCCCTTTTAATAGAATTGTGTATTTTGATTTTTTTGCCTCAAGGTCAAATAGTCAAGTGATATTTTACGTGAAAAAATTCGTTGACCGCAGAGTTATATCAAGGTAACTCATGTTGCTTCCAGTGACAAGCGCTTGGATATTTTCTAAACAAACCATGTATATTTCCATATTTTGAGCAATTTTGAAGTATTATTGGTGAACAGAAATGAATTTAAAATAGATTTTTTTGAAGAATAATTACTGAATTAGTAGCGAAAAGGGCTGCTTGCTAGTAGCGATAGGAGCCGACTTTCCATGTAGTTTTACTCTGGTCCTACCAGCTTTATTAAACTGCCAAGTTTTATTGAAATTGGTGATTTCCATTGTAAGTTAATATGCTAAAATTAGAGATTTAGGCTGTAAATATATTTTTGTTACAAACTTTAAAATAACCATTTTACTGCAATTGCAACAGTGGAGATTTTTTTTATCAATCAATGTAAACTATGTTGTATAGCCCGTTAGAGCCTATTTGCTTTCTCACTATACTGCTCTATTACAGTATAGTATTCATCCAGTAGTTTCACTTTCTATTGAACCTTTGTGTAGTAAATCATTATCATATAACTCCTATTTGAGTACGATTTGGTGAGTTATTGCGTAAATTGCTTAATATGTCGAAAGGGTTTTTAGAAACATTTATGCCTCCTGCATTGCTTAAAAAAAAATGGTTCACTTATTCTTTTTTGTTGTGTTATGTAGACTGGTGTCTAATTATTTTGTTCACCCTCTTGTATATTTCACTTCTGTACGTACTTGATCCATCGCGTACTTCTAAAAAGAAATGGATCCACAAACATCATAAATGTAGACACAGAATGAAATTACGGGATTGCGTTGAAGATTCCTACTTATGTATGTGATGACAACGACAGATAGTGTTACTTCGGTGGACGAACAGGCCTCGGTATCTTCTCTCTTCCTTGCGCTGGTCAGTTATTGATTCCGCTACTGTACTACTCCGTGTAATTATTTGTTGCACTACCTTGGATCAGAATTCGTCTGCGAACTTAGACAGCTCGGTTAGTTCGATATTTTAAGTTTTACGGAAGGGGTACCTGCTTTGTTTTATTTACGTCCATCAGATAATAACCGATTTATTGTATGTGAAAGGACAAGCGCCGCACCGTACTGAGGCAAATTAAATTTTCAGCCTCAAAGTTGTTGACACAACGTAAATCGGATCAACGCTGATCTAAAACGTATTGGATATACATTTATAAAAAAAGCGAGTAATAGTATATTCATTAAGAGCATACAATGAAGAGTTAAATCTATACAGTACGCTCTTGAGCCGTTAAATTTAGTATTTTAAAAATAGTGAAATCCAAGAAGGAAAAAAGTTGTTTTACTAGTTGAGTATATTGCCAAAAAACATACTTTTGCGTATAATTTTCGCAACATTAAAATTTTACAGTAGTTTTAAGCTTTAAATTATATATACCAACAAAAGCAGAAGTTACTTGTACAGGCAGAAAAGAGAGCCCATCACAATGCTTTGGAGCGAAAGCGTCGGGACCACATAAAGGACAGCTTTAGTAGTTTGCGAGATTCTGTTCCCGAATTGAATGGTGAAAAAGTGGTACGTCATTCCAATCTTTTTGCATATTTAACTATAGATGTTGTGAAAGCGGCGAGCAATTTGTTTTCTTTTTTCTGTCAACAGGCTAGTCGGGCCCAAATATTGAAGAAGGCTGCTGAGTATATTCAAACCATGAGACGAAAAAATTACTCGCATCAGCAGGACATTGATAATCTTAAAAGGCAAAACGATCTTCTGGAAGCGCAAAGTAAGTTAAAAAAAATGGAGTGCGTCTTTCTTCATTCCTTTTTATTATACAATTGCAATTAATACAGTGAGATCGGGGGTCCTATAAAAAGTTCCATTAATGATAAGTACTAGTGTACAGTAAGGGATTCCCTTTGTCCTGTGTTTTAATGTATGACGATAAGACACGAGGCTGATCCCATGTCGAGCTTAACACGCTAAGTAAAAAATATGCATTATTGACAGATGCACGTTTTAAAACTATTTTAAATTATCCTATTTTCGTATATCAGAACCCTCTTACGGGATTCATTTATATATATATTTCTCGAAAAACATAGGTTTTTATTAAAACTGTTATTAATCTAAATCGACTTTAATAATTTGGGGATTTATAAAGTGCGCATTAAGATATACCTCGGTCCAATAGGGGTATTTGAATATAGTCGGCAGTTAAATGTATTTTCTATCTACAGCATATTTTTATGCTACTTGGATTATTGCAAAGTACGTTTCGGCAATATAAAGAACGTTGGAAGTCTGATTTAAATCGGATAGCACTTAATGTGACACCTGTAGATGGCGTTTAGTGCATAGTCTAAACACATAGTAGAAATATACTGGGCCTGTAAGAACTTGTGAATGAGCGATCTTTCTACATACGTTCATTTTTTACATTCATTTGCCCACATGAATTTGGAACGCAACTGGAAAAGAAATTTCTCATTTTATATTGTTAATTTTCATTCTTCTTTTTTTTTGTGAGTTTGCGGTAGCTACTAGTTTTTCTATTACTTCAGTTATTATAGCAAAAGGAAAGAATTACGAAAAAACTAGATAACCTGAACAGATACATATATTGAAAACGCTTTCTAAACCAAATCGCATTTTTATATCGCATATTTGCAAATGTCGAAGACATTGCTTTTGGTCGTTTCTTAAAACCTTCGACACATAAACCCATCTTAATTGCAAGAACTCCTTGAATTTGCAATTTATTTTCTCGCGTGTTCATTACCACATATATCGTAGTTTCAATTTATGGCCATGGGAAATGGTGATTGCAATTGAGATGGGCCATCGCTTGAATTTCAAATTGGAGGTAGAGAAGAATACTCGAAACCACGCTAATGACACCTGGTAGGCAGAGACATGTCCGCGTGTTAGCGTTTTCTCTCACACTGTCTTTCCCATGCATGATCCTACCAATACAATGAATAGCTGTATTGGCAGCATTATTTTGAGAACTGCAAAGCTCGATCATCACCATTATCCTCATGGTTGTCATCAGCATAAGAATCTTCTTTGGTATCTGATACGCCAGTATGTCTAACAAATAGAAAATCATTTGTTATCTCATCTGCTCTTTTTGCAAATAATAGTCTTCTACAACTTTATCTCCATGGTTACAAACAAATGCCTATCCTTCACGAGTTACAGAAACAAATTTGTCTCTGGCTAATGTATCTACGTCATACATATTTGAAAGTAATATTTCTAGTGGCAACCCATTTTTTTTTACAATGGCGTATTTTTTCTTAATTAGGTTTAATTTAGCATGGTACGGCAGTGATCTTAGAACATTATGTCCATGAGGTGCTAGCAATGTATCCCATTGAAATTATGGGGTATCAATTTTATTTTTCATTACTAATTTATAAAGTTCCTGTAGGGTTAGAATCAACATAATCGTTTGTTCAATCAACCAGTCAATCACTTCAGCCTTTTTTATTCCAGAAATTGGGTTACTTTGAACTCTTATATTATGATACGATGCATTACCTAATACCAGAACACTTCTTGGTAGGAGATTGGGTACCAAGTGTTTTGTCGCCCATGCTTAAAAATTGGTCGCATTCATGTCATTATGATAATCATCTGAGCTTGTATATTCACGAGAAAGAATTTAATCATGTTTTCACCACATAACCAGTGTAGTACTTCCTCTGTAGAGCATTTAATAATAATAATGTTTAAATGATAACTCACATATTTAGAACATATGTTGCTACTGCAAATGAATTAATATTAAAAATTTTCGTTGAATAATTTATTAACTTATTTGAATATTTTACTACTATAATAACTTCTAGATGCAACATATAACGAACTATATACGAGATCGAAACCTGACTAATTCATTTTTTGTAGTTCATTTTATCAACAGCATGCAGTAAACGACTATTCTTCGAAGGAGGTTTCTTTAACCCTAACAATTATCATCTAACCACTCCTTTTAGTGTGTATAGAAACTGTAGACGCATGATGAATCTGTACATATCGAGGTATTTTCATGCTTATAACCTTCTAGTTGGTGTAAATATTTTATACATTTAGCTCGTCTATCGTATCTTTCAATCGAAACTTGTTTAAGCAGTTTTTTTCATCTAAAAGTGAATATAAAAAATTACTATATACTGATTTTTTATACGAGTACATATTTACATTCCGTCTTGTTTTTGAAAGAGTAGTTATCCCTTCTTCAGTTTATATACTATTTATATGAATTTTAGTACGACGTAATATATATTTCTTAAATCGCGACTACTATACTGATTTAGAAAGTTTATAAAATCACAACAAATAGCATTTTCTTACAGTATGTAGTATTATTATCTCGCATTGGTATTAAAATGTGGCCTCTTTGGAACACTAATTTTTCCTGACCGGATTTTTAATTTTTGATTTTTACACCTACTTAATAATTGTTGCCCCATAGCTTATATTACTTTATGCACTTTATAACAAACATTTTAAAAATCATTTAAAAGTATTAGATTTGCTGTTCTTGCTAATTATTCACTGACCAATGATACAATAGTTTATGAGAATAATGTATTTAATTTTCCAGTTCGAACATTGGAGAGGGCTAAAGCTGCTGGTACCTATAGGATGGACCAGTTAGATGGTAAAGATTCAAATTTTAATGAAACTGAATCTGATACGTCTGACATGGAAACAACAGTTAATCATAGGAGATCAAAAAAGTTGAAAACTGCCATGTATCACTAATATGGCTGTGGTTAATCAGCTGTGAAGATGATATCAATAGATGTCGGTCGTCCGTTGGTTTCTATCCTTTAGCCAATGGACATCAATCAGTTTTCTAACTGCATCATACATGAAGATGTTCAATTATAAGTCATAGTATATCAAATTTTATTTGTTCAGAACCACTTCACTTTTGCAAAGCACATTGCCAGCTGTCTCGCAAAGTTCAATATTTCGTGAACTACTGGACTCCATATATTACATGGGGTTATAGACAGTCCATCTTGTTAAATTATTTGAAGTATACAGACTGTTTTAAAGCATTCTAAAGGTGCATTTTCTTTTCTTAGTTAGAGGTCCTACGTATCTTTGTGTATTTGTATCTATATTTAGGAATATATACAGTTATATTTATTTTTTTATAGAGTGCCGGTGTTCCATCACTTAAAATTAAATTTCTTGCAGATGTACATGGTTTTTAAAAGTTTCGTGAAATATCAAGAATGACCAATGTATTTTTGAAAAGACATTTTAGATATATTGCTTAAGGAAGGCTGGAAGTATTATTATAAATTTAGCAAGGTATTAATATGCATCCACTTGAAAAAAATTAGATTGCGTTAAATTTGGTAAAATTCGAATAAAGTGTTCATTAAACTACAATTTTTCAAAAATAGATCTGCATGAAATGAAATACAAATTATGGAGTAACTTGGTAATGTCACATTCGTTAAAAAACAACGTGGCTGCGTAGTCCATATCTTTAAATTTGTAAAAACAGAGGTTTATTAAAAAAAAAGCTACTCTAGCGTGTTACTTGCTTTCTTTTCTCCCTCTCTATACTTGATAATTTTACGGGATAGACCATATATCTTGTACAATATTCATATGAATTTAAAAAAGAATATATTTCTAGTGCTCTAGCAAGTATTGAACTTAGTCAGACATTGGCACACTTTGTATAATTTATAGTAAAAATAGTTTTGATTTTGTTATTATAAACGATCGATATAATTTACAACCTACATAATTATATTTATCTACATAATTTTGTGTATGTATGCGCTAAACTGATTTATACATAATTTTGTGTATGTATGCGCTAAACTGATTTACCAATTTAAACTGGAATATTTAAAAACTAAATTGAAATGGTACAGGATCTTTATTCTTTTTAATATAGTCATTACTGTAAATTATATCATCTGCGTATAACTGATCTACACCCTATCTTAAATTTACGTAATTGTTCTTTATTTAACTTAACGATTCGATAAATTTTATATATTTTTACTTAGCATTAAGTTGCTCATTGCCTGTATTTGTACAAGAATTATTTTTGTTATCTAGATAATAAGCTGTAAGATAATAAAATATTACGTTTTTACGTGCGCTTTTTTTTGACATTAAAAAAGTATTTGGATGTGTTTATATATGCAACGAAATTTAATTCCATGATCCTAATTCCTGTGTTGTATTATAAGTCAGTGTATTTGGAATTACGGATTATTAAGCAAAAATATATATTTTAAAGTATATACATAATGGTTTACAAATATGTAGCCGAATTTTGAATGAATTCCACCACCTGTCAAAACTTTTTGGTAAAAAGTTTTGTGTGACTTGCGTAACCTGCATTCTTTTAATAAAATTAATGCTTTACTAATTATGGAGAAGATTGCACAGAACG
The DNA here is from genome assembly GCA_023509865.1 of Trypoxylus dichotomus. Classification (NCBI taxonomy): domain Eukaryota; kingdom Metazoa; phylum Arthropoda; class Insecta; order Coleoptera; family Scarabaeidae; genus Trypoxylus; species Trypoxylus dichotomus. The sequence continues at coordinate 48,182,208 of CM042075.1, forward strand.
TGTCTTCATTATTTCTGCTTATTGTTGATAGTATTTCGCATGCGTGTTACAAATAGGTATAGTCCGTCTGCTATTCTGCTTTTACTCGGAGAACCTTGTCTGTCCTTACTATTAATAGCATTACGTCTAATATATAGTAATGGTAAGGACAGACAAGGTTTCCCGAGAAAAAGCAGAACAGCTGACACCAATAAATAAAATTTAAATACCAATTTATTTTTTTGTAATTCAGCTGTCACAAAAAGGCAGTAGTGCAAAATTGTGCAACTCTGTACAGTTTGAAAAGAGATGTACAGGCACAAACTCTCTGTCAATAGAAAGAAAGGATAACATTCTATAAGAGCCATACTGAATTTTAAGGTGCGAATGGACTACAGGTTATTCTAATCTTTATTTTTTTCATTGTATTTTTTTATTAGTTTTTATTTGCATTCTGCACTAGCAATTAAAAAAAGGAAAAACCACTAGAATTTTACCCGATCAATCTGTCACGAACGCTAGGGTACCCCAAAATCGGTGCCCAAGTTAACATCTGCTTTAGCTTTTCAAAAGCACCTTGGCGATCAGCATCCCAGATGTAATCTTTTCCTTTTTCTATGAGCTTTGTGAGCGATTTCATGATGTTAGCAAATCCGGCGACAAATCTACGGTGGTAAATACAGACTCCAATGACACTCCTTAGCACAATTATGTCATCGAGGTATGGTAGACTTTCCAATCTATACTAAGTTTCTTAGCACGCTCTCCATTAATCGTTGAAATATCGCTGGAGTATTGCACAGCTCAAATGGTATGACAGTGAATTGCCATAACCCCGTCCCGATTATGGATACAGTCTTCTCTTTATCCTTGGACCCCAATTCCACTCGCCAATAACCGCTTTTAAAATTAAGGGTCGAGAAAATCTTCCACCCAATGTATTCAACGTGTCGTCAATTTTTGGTAGGGGATAGATGTTTTTCTTGGTTACATTATTGAACAAGTGGTAATCCACGCAGAATCTAGTCATGCCGTCCTTTTTCTTTACGAGTACAAGAGAGGTCCATGGGTTCTTCGATGGTTCAATTACAGCATCTCGTTCCATATCCTGGATTATCCGTTCTCTTTCTGTTGCTTTCGTTAATGGTAACCTTCTAGGAGCTTTTAGTGCGGTATGTATCCGATGCCGTACGATACTCGCTCTTCTTCGTTGTAAAATCTTCCGTTTGGAAAACGTCTTGAAAATTTCTAACCGTTTCGGAATCGATTGAAGTTTTGTGGTAATCCTGCATGCTTGCGGGACGATTTAAGGAATGGCCGAGCAATTCCCTATGCGTCCCTTTTCTCAGTATTAATGGATAGTTGCTGAGATTCATCAATCGGATCGAGACTCTCTAATTCGAACTATTGCTCCTGCAACGAGTATCCCCCGGGCTTGCACAAAATCAAAACAGATGCTGTTAATGGTGTTGTTTGCATTTACTTTGATTTCATCGTCCTTGTCTGGAGTGGTAAGTGTACGATTTTTTCTAGGGCTGATGACATTTGCGTCGTTCAGTCTACAAAGACGTTATTTATTACCGCATTAGCGGACTCATGATACATAGTGCTCGTTTACAACTAAATATTTTTCACCGCGTTTTTAAATCAAATCAAAATACACTCACGTCTTGCATTCAACAGTACAACAGACTGCAATGCGATTTTGATATACAAGAACTGTGTAAATGCACTTAAGGAATTGCCTATGCTATTGTATAAGGCAGCTGTTCTTTGGTGGCAAGGTGATCTATTTCTAAAATAAAAAATTATCAATTACGTCGTGGAATGACGCATTGGCAGCATTATAGTATATTTTTGCCATGAGGCAACCTAATTAACGAAGTATTTAAACAGTTCTTAAAAAAACAGTTGAGTAACGAGCACACGGACATTTTCGTGAACTTACACGAGACCCACAAACTCGAAATAATATACGACTCACAGCATAAGAGGATTGTTACCAAGAGAGGAAGCAAACGCCGCTGAATTCCACTAATTGACTATCAAACACCTATCTAAAAGCGCAATATGTCTACTGACATTTGCGGATTTAAAGACACTTGTGAATATCGTCAGTTATGAGCTTTATAGCTTACTAAAAAGATTCAGTTCAATCCTTTGTTGAGACAATTCTAAAATGCAGGTGGCCACTATAGAAGTGTTTATCGCTGATAGAAACTTACTTATCGAATTGATTCCCTTATCAAATGTGGATAGAAATTTTGCTGTGTTAGGTAATGTACATAACACAATTGTTTATTGTAATAATATTTTCTGTTTTAGTTGAGCTTCTCCAGTTGAGAAAAGAAGTCGTCAACTATAGCATATTGAATTGAACATTATATCGACACTAGAAGGCGATGACGCCTTGGAACTCACGCCAAAAATGGAGTACAATTTGCGAGCCATATTATGCAAAAACTAACCTGCTGTTTTGGTAGCACAATTCCTTTAATACGGTACTACCATTCTGAAAGTAACACAGTGAAGAGACAAAATAATGAACAAAAAGCACAATTGGTTGTACTAGCTCAAATCCACCACTAAGATTGAGATTTTCACATAAGTAGTGTACTTTTTGCAGCCAATAGCACTACATGCGAGACTACTAATTAAACACCACGGTGCAGTCGCAGAATAAGAGCCCTACACGACAACGTTTACAACGAAAATATTGGCGTATAAAGAGCTTAGAGGAAATAAAAGTGGAAGCAAAGCGCTAATAAGCGTTTAGGCGCAATATAATAAAGTGCTTATTAAAGTAGCTCTAAAAAGGGTTATCCGTCAAGATTTGCACCTAAACGGGATGACGCTTTGGAGTGACGTTTTGGAGAGAGTTACTCCGACAAGTGACAAATTAGATATATACAGCAAACCATCGCAACGTATAGGACGCTATTATGTAAGAGACAATTCTTGACTATAACACTAATCCCTCGGCACCAAAACGAGGACTAGGCCATCCTATAACGAAGGTATTTTGCATAATCTAGAGGGGAAAAGTCTACTGCTGAGTACTCGCAGCATAAACACCAGCGCCGTCAACCGATTAGGTTAGATGACTACAAGATGGAATAATAAGTCAGCCACGTGGTGAATACAAGATATAAATGGCAAATGTTTTGATATTGCTCCACATTCTAGTGCCAATGAACATATCCTTTCGCACACATTTTACAATTTTTTTCTGTGTAATCTTTCTAATTTGATTATTATTTTTATGTATTTATTTCCTTTTCTGTTTCTTTTTAGAATTGTTTTGTTAGATTTGGGGGAATTATCTTTTTAAGATGATGCAATTATTAAGTTATACCAGACAAAAATTCTTATTTTGTTCCATTTGACAATTTATATATGCTTCTGTGTCAGTTCAGTAAAGTAGTATTTATTTCATTTTAATATAAATTATATCATTAAATTTATTTTCAAAATGCCTAGGTTATTCTAGGTTTCTTTTCAGGTGGTGGTTTAATTTTCTCGTGTTTTTCAGTCTTCACTTCTTTACTTTCGATAGTACCATTTTCAGTCTCGTTTTTTATAGGTGCAGTAATAGCTTTAGCTTGAGGAGGTGTAGGTAATGGAAACTTCTTTATTAGTTCACTTAGTAGCATGTCGACTCTTTGTCTCTGGAATAAAGAGCTAGGTTCTTCCCTAGGTTTGTCTTCTTTTGGTTTAGGTTTTTCTGTGTTCCCTCGTTGAGATTTAAAATCCCATGAGTATCCTTTACTCGGATGGTACCGTGAAAAACCAGATGCCTCTTCAAACGCTGCTTGTAAATGGTGCACAGTTGATAACTACAAAAAAAATGTTTTTAAAATCAACATAATATAAGCAGGTTAGGCGTTTAGGTTGAGCGGAATATTTACATATTATTTTATAACACTCATAAAATATCGCCGAGATCATTTATACCTTTCTCAATTATGTAGCTTTTAGTATTATTTATTTATTTATAAAATGTTCGAGATAAATTTGATTTCAAATTATAAATCTATTAAAATGAATTGACAAACTATCAGACAAAAAGTGAATGACGCCCGAATTTAAAGAAATGCATTTTTAAATAGTTAAACGTATTTATTAATATCTGTAGAATATAAAAAGTCGACGAGGTAAACCATGCGGAGTTCGAACTAAATCTGATGACATTTCCTAAGAAGACTATTAAAAATTAAATTAGAATTACAGGGTACTATTCATTTGGCATTCTTTTTTCTACGTCTTCAATACAAACAAACTATTAAACAAATGTTAATTGAGGAATTAATATTCAGGCACTTAAAATGTGAAAATATGAGGTTATTATTGTCACCACGCAGAAGTTACTGCGCTTTAAAACATTGGGTGACGGAAAATACCTCAGCGTCATTACTGTATTCTCCATATACTGCGATATTACTCTTTTTCTAAATGTCGCAAAAGGTCGAACATCATTGAATTTTTACAGAGTGGTAATTTCTGTTTTCCTTCGTCGGTATTTCATAAAATGGGCCAGTGAGCAGATACAAGAGACGCAGAGATGAATGACGGATGGCCAATGCATGTTATAGTTAGAGACTGAATAATATAAAACGAAAGATATAGCATTGTATAGAGTAACTAATGAAAATTAACATCAGAGATATTTAAATGACTGCCCGTAGCTAGTCCTTCGGGAGTTTTACTTTAGAATGGCGTCACATATCAATGTTCTCCATAAAAGTACTACAAGCATAATGAGTTTACTTGGAATACTCTGACAATATGTATGACAGATTTCTCCGGTACACGTGCGAAAAACGCAGTTTACGTGTTGCAAGGGATCAGAACAAATCTGAGGTTTTTGAAGAACACACTATGTATAAAGAAATGTATTCCAGGAGAAAGCTATGAACTCCAGACACTTGGGTTTATTAAAATATTCGAATATATTTTCTAAAACATTCGATTCCAAAGTTTTATAGCACATAAGCTTTGTTTTCCATAACTAGCAAAGCAAAGGATAGTATTTGGAAAAAAAAAGAGTATTTGGTGAAGTACTGTTTGTTAACTTGTTCTCGTGGTCTACAAAACTTCAAATTTAAAATAAAGAGTGTCATAACAATCTATAAAGATGGAATTCTCATTACAGAATATTGATGCCATATCTTACCAATCGAGAATTTAAAACACTTGCCAAATCTGGCGCTTGGTATACAACTCCCGCTATAATATAATAATCGGCAAGAGGAGTTACTTGTTGGTGACTATGTCTATGTTGCTTACGTATTACATACAATATTGGTTCTTGAACGTGAAGTAAAACATACTCCAATCCCACCATATTTCTGAAAGTAAATTACTAAGTAACATCTTAATATGTAATAATATTAATGTGAAATTAACTGTAACTGATCAGGATTTAGTCTTTGCATTTTTACTATTTCATTGTTACAAGTTCGGTCAAAAAATGGATTTGACCTTTCCGAGAAATAATCCATTACGTTTGCTGTGTTTAATATTGGTATCCAAGCAGAATCATGCCACGAAACGCTCAGCGGATTATCTGTTAAACTACTTGGAACGCCTATTCTCGAAGGAAGCATTTTATTAAAATCTGCAACAAAATTGTATTTTTGAACAGTTTATTTTTAGCAAAGATTTTGTTCAATCTATATATACCTTTTTGGATAGGCTTAGATATTTTTCGAGAAAAATAGTAGGCAATAGCTTCAAAACTTTTCACTTGATATGTTAGGTATGTATGTAACACCACTTAAAACTATTTTACTTTTTTGTGCCCATTAAATAATATTTTATATACCTATATAAATTGCGTATCTCAACGTAATTTTAATTAAGGTATAAAGAATATGCTGTTTCTGACTGTTTGCGTTTAGGAAGTATGAAACAAGAAACATTTAAAGGGTTATATACAATAATAAATAAAGAATTTTTAGGTTAGAAAAGTAACATCATATACACGGTAATTCAAAAATAGACGCCATTATCAGGCCATAGTATAAAATTTTGTATAATTAATATTATATTTTTCTGGTTAGGTCGTATTGTATAGCTGTATGTTTAAACATTTTCGCAAAATACATTATCAATCAAGAATCCAAAATTATAATCGATTAAGCATGTTGCTGAATAATTTTTTCGGTTGAAGTCCCAGCAAAATATGAAATATGAGTTTTAGAGGTATCTATCTTGCAAATGTCCGTAAACATACTATAGTAAACACAAACAAGTCAGATGTTTAAATGTCACGTAATGTTCAAAACTTTTTAGAACTCGTGTAGTTTAAGTTGTATGTTTTATTCTACTTTAGTCTTTTTTGGCATTTACAAAGTATACAAAACATTTTTGAATATAAAGTAATATCTACTCTTTACTGATATTTTAGTAAGATGCCATTTTCAAGGGTAGTTAGAGTTGCTAGCATTTCCTTTACTTGTTTAATTTCTTTAAATAAGAAACATGTAAAAAGTTACATATATATATTTATATAGATCTGAAATAAAATGCATAACATATCTATATTTTAGATATGGATTTACCAGTTGTGCCTTTACATAAACACCCACAATACACTATGGAGTGTTGTAAGTTAATCAATTCTGAGTGGCCACGAAGTGAAACTGCAAGGCTACGTAGTTTAGAAAGTTCGGGAGATACTTTACCAACTTGTTTAATTTTACTTAGAGATAGCCAAGTAATAGGTCACTGTAAATTATCTCCAATCCCATCAATTCCAGATGGTTGTTTTATAGAGTCTGTTGTGATTGAAGAGAAATTGAGGGGGCAAGGATATGGGAAATATTTAATGGAACAAGCCGAGCAATACTGTAGAGCATTTTTAAACTTGAGGATAATTTATTTATCGACAAAAGGACAAGAAATATTTTATTTGAAAGTAGGATATATTGTCTGTGAACCTGTTTCGATATACGGATCCTACCTTCCAAAAAATAAAGTTATAAGCAACAGTATTTTAAATCACCAAAAAGTCATTCCAAAGAATTTAAGCCATAAAACATATATGTGTAAAACCTTGTAACATAATTTCAATATATAATTTTAAAAACGTAAAAATGTGTTTTAACTACCAAACTTAATAGAAATAATGGCCAATTACTTATTTGATATAATATTTAATGTTACATTTATTTAACCCATATAACCAATATACATGTTTTTCCAAGCTGTAATATTAAGTGGTCCCACTATACTTTTTAATATACATTCTACTTATAACACTACTGTGGTTTATTACAAATGCCCCACATTTTCCCATATCTATCAGGTTCTGTTAAACAGTCAATTAAAAATCTTCCAAGAGCATGTTTAGATATTGCTCTTCCTGGATTCTCATTGAACTTTGTTACATATTCAGTATCTTCCATATCTACTGAAAATATATCATCATTAAGGACAAATGTGTTTTTATTTTAATATATACTAGCCTGCTATGTGTGGAGGGCTAACAGCAATGTATTTTAGGGCTGATTCTTTAACGACATCATATTCCCTTTTATGATCTTCCGTAACGTTATTAAACATTGGTGGTACTTTAGTAGGCTCATACAATAAAAATGCAGAGAGGCAAACTGATATTATTTTTACTTCTAATTCCTTCATGGCTTTAACTATGTTTTTCATTCCTTCACTCATTACTGTTGTAGGGCCTAAGTCAGTACCAGTACCTAGAGCCGATACAACTGCAGTGGTATCTTTAATTGCGTTATATACATCTACATAATTTAAAACATCTCCTTTTACCACTTCCACACTATTTCTTAGGTGATCTGGCAATCTAGAAGGGTCTCGTACAAATGCTCTAACATGTAAACCTACACATAATAAACAGTGAGAAATATTTATAGGTTATTTAGTACATCAAACCTTTCTTTACAGCAGCTTCTACTGCTGCTATTCCAGTTTTTCCAGTAGATCCAAATATAACAATTCTTTCCATTGTACTATGCTCCCAAATCTACATGAAATATTCAACACATTCAACAATTACTTTGTTTACATTATCTAATTTACTGGTGTAAATGACAATTGATTATATTATCAACACATAATTATGAATGTATTTTTATTGGGTTATTGAATACATTTTTATCGGATAATAATCTTATACTTTATTATTACAAACTCAAATCCAACAACAATTTTTGAATTATTTTTGAGTCTTGTACGTCACTTCCGGTTTCAAATAACAAATCCATTCAAATATTTATTGGATATACTGCTTTTTAACAAGGTTTTTTTGTGATTTTGATGTTATACGATATATTTTCTTGATTTTGTTGATTGTAAACAGTTTTAAAAATTAATTTCGTTAGATACTGCATATCCCCTACCGTCAAAGCTAAGCCTACTATATATTTTTGATCGCGAGCGATACAAAATGTTGAAAGAACAAAAGTTGTTTGTTTCAAAAATCTTTAAATTTCCAAAATAATTTTGAAAAAATGCAACGGTGTTGTGATAATTACGTATGATTTTAATTCATCTAGTGGCTTTAAAAGCAATCTGGATCTAATGATGAATAACTCAGATATAAGTTTCATAAAAGTTCATCAAATGGACCCTGATGGTACTATAAGCTCTTATCAGTATGAAGTGGATAATATATCACAGGAATTTATAATGAAGACAAATATTGCCCCCACTTTTAGTACAAATTTTGATATTCCTTATAGCACAAGCGAAAAATTTAATTTCAAATATCGCTTCCTGGATTTGGATAATTCATCGATAAGGGTTATAAAAATTGGAGGAGTTGAAGATCTTAATCCAATGAATTATGCTACTGAAATTTCAACCGTATTACATGATCCTTATGAATGTAAATCAATTGTTTGTAATAATCTTGTTCAACCAAAAAGGGAATCAAAAATACCAAACATTCCAACGATGATTATTTGCCAAAATTGCGATACAAATTTTCCTACAAAATATCAATATCAAAGACATCAATGTGAATTTAATGCAGATAAAGTTGTTCTTAAACCGAATGTTGACATAAAAGATATCGATAAAGGTATGCGAATGAAATTTGATTGTCCAACTTGCGGAAAACAGTTTGTTAGTAAAAACAACTTGGAACGACATCAAACAAGCCACGATGAAACCAATATTAATGTGTGTGAACACTGTAACAAACAGTTTGTTAGTGAAAATCGGTTACGAATTCACAAAGAAAATCATTGTAAAAAGGCAGGTGATATATCTAAATTTTATAGAAGTGACGTTACAGTTTGGAAATGTCTGAGTTGCTACCAAGTATTTGCAACACCTGCTTCAGCATCAAAACATGCTGAAAATTGTATTGAGAACCTTAGTTCAAATGGGTCAAAGAATAGTGTTGAGGAAGATGATTGCAAGATAATATCTGAAGAAGGCAAATCTCAGGCAACTTCTGATTTGATAGATAGTGGTATTATGTTTAATGGTAAAATTAATGATAATATTACAAATAAGAATGTCCAAAAGTTTTTAACTGAATTGCTTTTACAATGTGAGTATTGTAATCGCACATATGCTGACAAAAAATGGTTATTATTTCATCAAAAGTCACACACCACATGTGTTAACTATGAATGCATAACTTGCAATTTGACTTTTGATTCATATGTTCTAGCTTCTAAACATTGGCTTACAAAATGCTCCGATGAAGCAAATCTTTTTTATTTACCGAAGTTAACATACTGTGAATATTGTGATAGAACTTTTAAATCACATGAAATTCTGTATACGCATAAATTTAAAAAAAAGCACTACACACCAAAAATATTTACTCCTGTTGAACTTAATCCTACGGATGTTAAGCAGGAAACTCTGAAAGATAATTCAATGAAAATTATTGAAAATAAAGAAGCAATTGTAAAATTAATAGAAGATGTACTATTTGCTATGAATGTTCCAACAGAAAGTAAAGAACGTGACACCAATAATACCAAGGAGCCCACTGCAGCAGAGAATTCTCAATCGCAAGAAATTGTAATCAAATCAGAAACATACAGTGAATCTAGCAGTTTCTCCAAATCAGACACGTCCCAAGAATCAGAGAAGAAGCGTGGCAGAAAAAGAAAATCTCCAAGGCAAACAACAAAAACTAAGCGTTTAACTGTTATTGTTGAAAGTGGGTATAAATACCAGTGTGAGAAGTGCGTGAAAGTATTTGATAGCGTAGCAGATTTAGAAAATCATAGAGAAATAGAACATCCGGCAAAGTTCAAATGTGAAGAATGTGGACAGGCAAATAAAAGTATGTTGCGCATTTAAAAGATATAAAATTCTGAATTTTAGGTTGTTCACAGCGCTAAAGCTTTGCTAATACATAGCAGAGCACATCAAAGCTTAAAACCATATGTTTGTGAGATTTGTAAGAGATGCTATTCTCAGACTTCCCACCTCTGGCAACATATGAGATTCCATCAAGGTATTGTTCACTTTAAGTAGTATTTATTTTATGCATGACTTGGGCGCCGAGTGAAGAGTAATTATATAGTTATTACTAAGGTAAATCAAGGCAGTTTCTAAATATTTTCCTTTACAATATGAATACCGAGTGTCATAATTATGAAATGAGTATTTTAAACAAATGCTGTAGTTATCATAAATTTTATAAGCGCTATTCCTTGTGTTCTTATAATCGCACCTAATAAAACTATTTTATTACTGATAATGTTACACCACTGTAGGACATTTTTGTTTATGGATGTACATTGTGATCAGAACGCACAATTACTGAATAGTTTGTTTATATTTAATCAAAAACACATTTGAAGACTGTAACTGTATTGGCTCTCCAAACATGGCGATGGCATAATAATTCATGTTCTGTGCCGTGTAAAATGCGCCAGAGGTAATATATAACCCAGACAGAGCCGTCGGCCGGATCGAGCCGAAGATTCCAGTCGTTGGAAAAGTAGGATGCCTTCTTCATTTGAGGCAAATCTCCTTCCTCCCAGCAATTTTTTCAGGTCTGGAAATAGGAAGAAGTCGCTGGGGGCTAGTTCCGGTGAATATGAAGGATGAGAGACTAATTCGTAGCGCAACTCATTCAATTTGGACACGACGATGCGGGATGAATGAGCCGGTGCATTGACGTGGTGGAAATACACTTTTTTTCTCTACAAACGAGGTGCAATACTGCATAGAGTCGAGTCAACAAATCGCTGTAGTATTGCCCTGTGATCGTCCTTCCCTTCTGCAGATAGTCGATGAGGATCACATCTTGGGAATTTCAAAAAATGGTCGCCATGACCTTTCTGGTCGATGGAACGGTCTTTGCTTTTTTCGGAGTCGATTCGCCTAGAAAAGTCCACTGCTTCGACTGTTCCTTGGTCTCCGGTATGTAGTGGTGGATCCAAGTTTTGCAAATTGGATTGCGTTGGATCCTGGCTAGACGTTCCTCCAAACTGGTCACCCGATTTCGTTTTTGCTCCGGTATGAGCAAACGCGCTACCCCTCGCGCCAAAAGCTTTTTCATACCCAAAATTTCGTGTAGGATATGGCGAACGCGTTCTTCTGAGATGCCTGTTGTCTCTGCTATCTCCTTCAGTTTCAATCGGCGATTGGCCAACACGACATCATGAATCTTGTCGACCATTTCAATGTTGGTAGCGGTTTTTAGGCGTCCACTGTGTGGTTCGTCACTTGTCCTTGTGCGGCCACGTTTTTACTCGCTTACCCAGAAGCTGATGGTAGAAAATGATGGAGTAGAACCTCTAGCAAAATATTTCGAATTTCCGTGGCCGTTTTTCCAACCATCCAGAAGTGTTTTATCACTCCACGAAATTCGATTTTATCCATTGTTGCGAAACCGTCTGACTTGCTACACAAAACAGACTCTTAAACAACAACTATTCACAGTAGACGTCTGAAATTTTGACAGTTGCCATAAAAAAAGGTTTTCCTTGCCGACCAATGGATCCACTTCAACCTTCGTGCGCCATTTCTCGCAGGTTCTAGAAACAATAAAATAAAGGACCTAGTATGTAGTAAGCAACTTCGGCGTGCGTACCAGGTGATAGGAACTTCGCAAGAATTTTTGGACGCTCTTAGACGTAAACATGTGAGAGCGGTGTAGGAGGGAGGAAAGTTTTGGTTTTACTTAAAAAGATAACGAAAAAATTGATTTGTTACAAATTACATTTTCGATATAATATTTACTACTATTGCTTTCCAAATAAACTGTATTGTTTTCATCAGCAGTATTGTTACCTGCTAATTGCACTAACGAGTGCCAACACATACTTATGCTTATTTTTAACCATTCCTTTTTTATATGTAGATCTTGCGCGTGCCCAAATAGAAGTCCAAGTACAAACTTGGTTGCAAAAGAGTGCATCTTAGAAGAAATATCTTCAACTATCAAACGCAGTGGTGTGGTATTATTTGTGTGATAACTATATCTTTCGACGTAAAAACTGCACCTTTGCACCGACACAGCAGTATTTCGAAGGTACTCCTGATCATTATAGACATGCTATAGAGACTAATATTGTTGCCCATTACTTTACGTCATCTACAAGTGTTTCTTTCGTTTTATACTACTTACTCTTTGTAATTCTCAAAATTGTCTCTTGACCAAGTGCCATACAAAGTGAATTGTGTTCTAACATTATATTAAGTTGATTACATACTACGTTATTTATCATATATTGTTATTGTAAAATCAACAGTTATGTTTACTAATTATTTAATTATCTTATATTTTCAATAATTTACTTACTATCCTTTTATGACTGGAAGAATACTTACTGCCACAATAGAACCACAGTTAATTTATTTTTCAATATTCCAGTTTTATTCTAAAACATAATTTCTTTTATACATCGCATTGTAAACGCCAAATTAGATGGCGAACGGTGGGGAAGCGCTGTAGTTGTTTTAAAAAACGTGCGCACCCACTTACTGAAGTAATAGCCAGAGTATATTTGTCCGACTATTTCTAGTGCTGCGCGGACTTATTCTCATTGCTCGCCATCTAATTTGGCGTTTGCAGTATCTGATTTAACCGCTTAGCTCTTTACATACATCCGTAATATTTAAGGAATTCACTTAACGTAGCAATCTAATTGCATATTTTAAGGATATTTGTATTTTTAGGTATTAAACCTTTTGCTTGTCCTCATGAAGGTTGTGAAGCCAGATATACAATTCGTCCTGATTTAAAAGATCATATAAGAAAAGTGCATACCAGGGAAAGACCATTCAAATGTTCGGTGTGTGATAAATGCTTTTTAACGGGATCCGTCTATTATCAACATCGCTTGATACATACTAATGACCGTAGATACGGCTGTGATGTGAGTATGATACTAATATTTCTTTTTCTGATCGTCGTGGACTTTTCACTATGTGAGTTCATTTGCTTGAAAATGCTTCGAAAGTGTAATATAATAATTTCAGATTGAAATAAAGAAGGTTAATTATTGTAGTTCTTTTAGGAAAGTTTTTATCTGTATTGTAAATGCATTTTCTCCATGGCCAATACATTACTAGCAGATATACAGGACTGGTATTCTGTAACACGTTAACATTGATCATTTGCGGTGTGCCAAATGTTTATAACGCATAGGGTTTTTGCTTTTTGATGAGGAGCCAAAAGATTGACTATCTTTTGGTAGTAGTTTAGGTTAAAGACAAGAGAAGGAAATCGAAGTGATCAAGATGATATGATATTATGTTAATGTGAATTGTTGCATGGCACATACAATAAATTACATTTAATTATTTATTGCAAATGTATAGAATACGAAAACTATTCAAAGAATCCATAATGTAATGTAGTTATAATATCAGATTTTAGTTTAATAAAATTTCGTTTAAAGAAGGGTAACATTTAATTGGGAAAAGAAATCGAACCTTTCATAAAGCACCCAAGATCGAGGAACGAAATCATTTTCGCATTAATTCTGTTTACATTTTTAGGCTATGCTTGTGCATGGCCTGTGGGTAATATTCTCTATTTGTGTTGAATTATAAAGTTATTAAATGGGCATTAAACATGGAATAAAATTTCCTAAAATTAAATCCAACTGTATAATCACGATGTTAGTTTTAGTAGGTCATTCTTTTCAAAAGCGGCCATCATAATGTTTTTCAGCTTGAGTTACAGAATACCGGTCCTAGTGATCCAGCCTTGTTTTTTACAACTTTGAAACTCGAATCTTTAATTTTTCAAATTTATCGATTCCAATTTCATATACGCGCATAAATGATGTCTCTTATTGCAGAAGATATATAATAAAAAACCTATTTGGATGCCGCTTATTCTAGCCTATGAGCAATTATGTAAATCACAGAAATATTTCATAGGTAGAAATGGTATTGCACAGTGTTTACCAATAGTATTTAAGAGAGTAGATAGAACGTTATCCATAGTCGAAAATAAGAAAAAGGTGATTTATGGAATTTAACGTAATAACTGAATGTTCTTTGATTCATCAGTTCATCACTGCAATATTGCGCGTCAATTTCATATTGCGGGATTATATGTGTGTTTTCAAATTGAAAATTCGCTTATCCAACAGTCGTTTATGCACTCGTATTATACATAAAAATAGAAATGAGACTATGTATTTGTTAGAGTTCCATTTTTCTTACTTTTTTGATAACACGAAGCATCTAACCATTTTATTAAACAACCTTGGTATTATGTCCACGTGTTCAATACATTGTCGGTCAAAAAGTATTTTTTATGATGGTACAAAGGTAAAATATGCGAATATTATCATGTGGAATCTTGTATCTGTAATATTAAGGAAATGTTTACCGAATTGCATCTATCTATGTATTGCATTATTACAAAACTTTTATAATATAATACATTATTAGGGGCACCAGATTTCTTTTTCCCATCACAGTCGCCCGATATATGTGGTCGGGGAGTGCTGAATTAGAGTTTTTGTTCACAGTAGTTAAATATCTCTTAGTGGTGCATCTGCTGTTGGATACCATTGTTTTACCGTTGTTAATTAAATATGCTGAATGCAAGTAGAATTAAAAAATAACCACTTGTAGATCAAGTAAATAAGTTTATGTTCAATTTTATAAATATTTTCACTATATTTACCACAACATAATATATATGTTTAGTTATCATTGCAGCTTGCTAAGCTATATTGGAAATATTTATAAAATTGTATTTTACTTCTTGCCCTATGTTCAAGTTTATCTCTAATTTGCAACAAGCCTTTATTGGGACAATGTACAAAAGCGGTGTAAGACCGAGAAAAGAATTTTATTTTAAGTTAGTTTTTATGCCGATGGTGTTTAATTTGCCATTTACCTTGTTTGATCACCAACCATTTCGACGGAATATGTACAGATAATTAAGTGGAAATTACCAGGTCCGGGTGTACTATAGTCGTATGTGCAAGAAATAAAAAGAAATAATTTTGTGTTGGCAATCCTAATCGTTAATTAAAAAGAAAACGTGCGATTCTTCAAAAATACTTTTAACGAGACTATTTATCTTACTGGCTTTAAGACCATCCTTTATTAAAACTTTTATATGTTACATGTTAAATTATCTTTCAAGATTTTAAAAAGCGGGAGCGCTTCATTTAAACAAAGTACTTCGTGTACTACCAGTTTTATAATTTAATCTACATTAGAATAGTAGCATACATGTATGTGCATTTCTAATGATTTTGGGTTAAAACTTTTTTGTATTATAGTAATATAGTAGAAGCAGAATCGAAAACCTGACGCTGATGTTCTACTTTACATTTTGTACTATTATTATTTTGAAGACTTATTCAAGATAATAATACATTTATTTAGATGTATTGTTTCAAGATAGGTGAATTAATTAAAACATCAAATGTATACATAGCATACTCTCGATTATTCGTACCTATTGTAGCATAATTTTGTTACCAATGCACATTCCATACCTTAGCAGTACATATTAAACAATGAATTCATAAACTTTTATTATTTAAATAAATTCATATCCAGTATCCAAAATGTTATGCTATACAGTTACTGAGTTTTTAGCATACAATGTTAAAACAAGGAGAAGTTTTAAAATTCAACTATATTGCATAAATATAACTACGCTGAAATACGGAGCCTATATTAAGATTAAAATTACGCGTCAAACCAAAATTCAATATCTTTCATGGGTTCCACAGACTAAAATGAGATTAGTGCAGTATATAACCAAGAAATATAAACATAAAAGAACTAAAAAATCGGGTAATCGAGAGTTTGTCGTAGGTACGTTACATTTGGATCCTTGTATCTCTATATTTAGCTATATTCACCACCTAGCAATTAACTTTTGTGCTGTCGTTGTGTTTTACGTATAATTTAGTCACTGATTTGTGTAAGATTTTATATTATTTCAATTCATAAGCTTACATCTTTATTCGAGGAATTCCTTTCACAATCATCTTATTCAACATATATTTATTGTAACGACTTTTCATAATGAAAATATATTTTTGTATTTTTTGATATCTACTTTATTCAAAGTATATTCAATCCTTCAATTAGTATTTACATTCTTTCATTACTCCGGATTTCCATTTCCTTCATTTGCATTCCTTTATTCTTCCTAGATATGCCAAAAAAGATTTTTCCGTGCCGACGCTCTAAATAATCATAGAAGAATTCATACCGACGAACGTCCCTATCCTTGCGATATATGCGGAAGGCAATTCAGACAGAAGGGTGACCGCAATAAACATGTACGAACACAGCATCCATCCTAAATTGTGTTAATTCCTGTTGTGACTAACTAGTAACTAGAGTCGTAGTGATTGATTTTTTAATTAGTTGGTTTATTACACCCTAAACATAAACTGTATATTTTTTGTGTTACTCGTTAATGTTTTTGAATGTTTCTATTTTTTATTGCTTATTTTTATTATAAATAAATATTTTAAATGTTTTCAAATAAGTATTATTAATTTAATTAGTTAAGGCTCACACTGATTCCTACTAAGTCCCAAGCGTCAAGACCTAGCTAGCCAATTGTAGTACATGCTGTAGTTTTGAATTACGCGCAAATTCCAAATCACGCTAAAGCAGTGCAGCACTATCTTGTGGGTAACCGCGGCTCAGATTGATAGAGCTCGTGGGCTGTAATTTGCAGACGCCTGCTTTAGCTTTATGAGTGATAGAAACAATAAAAACTCGCAGAAGAAGAAATAAACGCAGAAATAAGAGACATTATTGAAGTAATGAAGCAATGAAGGATCATGGAAGGATGTACAGAGTGATGCATTTATCAATGGAACGTGCAATTTTTAATTAAGCTGTTACCCAAGGCGAGATTTTTAAATTTCGCGGGGGATTGAAGTTGGTTGTTCCGCCAATAAAGGTCATATTCGTTATTTTGTCGAGCTAATACATGCAAATATGATCGTTATCAACGGAACTACCAACCAAAATTGTTCGCAAAATTTAAAAATCTCAGCTTGGATACTAGCAATGTAATCAGCAAGTAAGTGTTATACGATAAAAAATTGGAGGTTTTTTAGTAACAAAAGGGATACTGCTATAAGTAGCTAAAGATCAGCAGCAAAGGAACGTGACGTAAATAGCTGTTCATCGAGATAAGATTTTTTGCAGCAGGCTGGTACATGAATCTTTGGTAGGTAAATGATGATAATTAAATGCCAAAGAATATTGCATTGAATATGTCATATTGACGAGAAATCGCTTTAGATTAAAATTTTGTAGTATTTTGTGTTTCTTCTTCGTTAAACATTCTTTTTGCGGTGTCAAATATCTATGAATAAATATTACTACAAACCAAATCAAAGAAAACGTCAGCTTTGTAGTCGTTCCCATATATAGAGATGGTAGTGTATATAAATATATGTATGTCTTAGTTGTTTTTATACCCTTTATTTACGTCTAACAGCAAATCCTAATGCATATACTTTTTTAGTTGTTCAAATCTGCAGTATTTGAATGTCTGTTAAGGACTTAACATTGTTTTTGTGTTTTTGTAAATGAATTATAAGTTTCTAAGGAAATGTATTTTGTTTTATCAATTTTTTTTGCTATATGTATTTTATATGATTTTATCTTCTTTGCAACCGTATGGGTTAGCATTATTACTTTATTTTCATTTTTATCATTTATTTATTTTGCTCTCTGTAGAATATATGGAATTTCATTTTAATATCTATGTACATTACGCATTGTATATGTATCCAAGGTGGCCATTCACAATACTCTTGCTAAAAGCGCCTAATCTAAGTGTCATTAAGTGCAACGTCGTCGGACGAATATTGGAAGTTTTTAATAGTTTCAAATTTTGGTGGGAATCGTCGAGGCCGTTGTGGTCTATACATTTATTTAGTCTTCTGTTGCGATTCTAGCGGGAATCATTTTTGTAAGGTTGTCGGAGCGCATGTATAGATTTCTTTAATAAGTACAAATTCTCGATTTTCTATCATCGTTCGTCGAGACTACTGTGTCCGTTGTCGTCTATACATATTTTTAGTCTTCCGTTAAGTTTGTGTCGGGAATCATTTTGGTAAGGTCGTCGGCGCGCATGTATAGACATTTTCTACAAGTACGATTACTCCATTTCTTGTTGACGGTCGTTGCGGCCGCAGCGCCCGTTGTCATCTGTACGTTTGTTCGGTCCTTTGTCGTATCGGGACTTAGACATTTTTTCATTCTGTTGTTCATCGTAGCGGGCGAGTTTCACGGACCAATTTTCTATATGTAATGTCGGCTTCATCGCTCCGTTTTCCTTGTCGGTGCGCATTTCGCACATTTGTTGGCTACTGGCTTTTTCCCTTCTTTGGGGCGCAGTAGCAAAGAGCTAAAGATTGCACACAGCGTATTATTTCAAACGAGAACACCTGGGTAGCTATCACATCACTTTTGTTTTGAGATCGGCTATTATAGCTAGTGTCGCTCCCAACCAGGCGTTCAAGCTGTAAGATTTAGGGTGGGTTCGCCTATAAATGTGTAAAAACGAAAGTGTTTGGTTCAAGTACAAACACAAGTCAATGAAACAGGGCCAAGTCCCTTAGGCAAATTTAAAACAAGGAAAATGTATTATTCTGTATAAGTCAAATCCTTCGGAATAAAGATTTCTATCGGCATACGAAGATGTGCAGAATACATAGTTTGTAAGTTTTCTTTCCCAGAAAACTATAATTTTTACTATATTATACCACAAAGCATGCAGGTTAAATAAATAAAAAAAAAAACAATGGATTAGTATCTTGTTAATAAGCAGTTTATTTTTCAATTAATGAACTGATAAGCTACATGTGTTTCATGATTGGTTGTAAAGTAATGTAGTATTATGTTCTAATTTCAAGACGAGTAAAGCATGAATTCTTTAGCTAGGAGTCAAAGTTTAACGTTTTTGGAATGTTGCTTAATATATTAGGTCTGTAATCGACTATTATGGTTGTTGAATGAATGCCTGTACATAAGTGTTTGCAAGTAGCTTTGAAAATGTTAAAATTGATAAAGTATAATAAACTGCTTAAATATTTTAAGAATTGCAATCTTTATGGTACTTGAATTTTTAATCTCCTTGTTCATCAAAATTGTACACGAAAACGTATAACTTCAATAATTTCGCATAATTTGTATGGAAAAAAACTGAAGGAGTGTAATAAATTTGGACTTGGTATTCACATGGTGTGTAAACTTGAGTATTATAGAGCATTTATGGGAGTATTGTAATTTCTGTCTTATTCAACATCTACAAGCACTTTGCTGCATATGCAGATTTGCTA
Organism: Trypoxylus dichotomus; assembly: GCA_023509865.1. Classification (NCBI taxonomy): domain Eukaryota; kingdom Metazoa; phylum Arthropoda; class Insecta; order Coleoptera; family Scarabaeidae; genus Trypoxylus; species Trypoxylus dichotomus. The sequence continues at coordinate 48,201,944 of CM042075.1, forward strand.
GTGTATGCAGGGTACGAATATCTAATAAGTATTTCTCACTAAAAATTATTAAATATAATGTTTTATGGAAGTCAAATACGTTGTCACATTTTTATTTTCATTTAAAAATAGCAACTATTTCTAGTGATAATAATATAAAGTTCTCCTTAAGTTTCGTTAAAATTCAGTTCAAAAACAAAAACGAAATGTTTATAATTTTATTAATTGAGCAAGTATAATTTATTCATAAAACTTGACCACGATAAAAAAATATTGATTGTAAATGTTCATGTTAATGGATAATCTTGATAGAATTACAACATTTTTAATAAACCAAGTGTTACATTTTTCGGATCTCCCTTTTTTCGTCTTTTTTCCTCTTCTATCATATTTATAACAGTAAGTTTTGGTGGAAGCATTGTCATATCCGATGGCTGACTTAACATCTTTTTCGTCTGAAATTAATACAAGTAAAAATATTGTTTTTCTACATGGCAGTACTGATCGCTTTAATAATACAAGTTTAGTCGGATAGCATAGCGAAATGGTCTCTGAAAGTAATTGCTAAAAATGGATGTATTAATATTGGTAAGTCATACAGGCGTGATACACCTTGGTAGTGTTAATTATTGAAAGTCCCGATGGCGTAATTTTTTTATTTCTTTAAATTTTTTACTATAAAGAAAACAGTGATCACTTAAAGCATTTTGTTTTGTCTTACCTATACGTAAATTCCTGCGTTATATGTTTTCATATTGTTTGTTTTACACAGCTCACTTAGCCAAGCAGTTACATTAGAAACGAAATATTGTTCTTCGATATAACTAAAAAAATCAGAAAATACGTATACATTTTCTGGAATTAATTTATCCTAACGAATTTTCGTGTTTTGTCGCATTCCTTCTCATTACCATATGTTCAAATTAATAATTAGTAATTGTATAATATTTAACGGGTGCCATGTTGTAATTTTTCAACTGGTCATGCAAACAAACAACTATCACCTATTTATATGAAATAATGTAAACATGCGACAGTAACTATTACACTGCCCAACAAATAAATATTTTTTTCTGCAGATTAAGATATGAAAACTGTTTTTAATTAATAGGGGTATGCTAATGCCAAATATGAAACTCATCTTTTCCTGACGATTGCAAGGACTGTGTGGATGTACAATTCACAGGTATAGCAGTAAACTCCACTCACACAAATTAATTAATTATGCGGAACGCAGCGTTTCGAGAGCATGTGGGCTCCCAGTCGGTAACACGATTGACAAGGGGAGCTCACGTGCTTTCGAAACGCTGCGTTTCGCATAATTAATTAATTTGTGTGAGTTGAGTTTACTGCTATACCTGTGAATCATCTTTTCCTATCACGTCAGGTTTTTTGTTTTCTACGACATTTCTTGTTTGCCAAAATTGGGTCTTATGAAGCAACATGTTAAAGCTGTAAGATTTGCAAGTTGACTGTTTCAAGTACATTGTATTGTCAAAAGTTTCCACGATTAAGTTACGAAAAAATTAAAACTGGGGTATTTGATGGACTCCGAATTAGAAGTTTAATGACAGATTCAAATTTCATTAACACTATGGTCGATCATATAAAAACTAACAATATGAAATAGGGTCTTCCTAACGCAATCACACATGTCTCCTCTATTTCGACAGTATACAGTTAGGCAGGCGGATAATTCAGTACTCCTCTCAAATTCTATTTCATAACGAATTCATCCTCAACTACTATTAACGCGTTATTGTTTTATGGCCTTCATAAAATGTAATACAGAAATACTTTGTTTTCGTGTCCGAATGAAGTTTGTAAATAAGTTTTATTGTTATGGATATATACTATATATACATTATGTTGTAAATGCCATTCTAGGACCAATATGAATTTCCCTAAATATTTTTAAAGTAGTTCCAAGTGTAACACATTATAGTAGGTGCGATCAAACTTATGAACGGTAGTGTAAGTTGAAACTAGGTAAATAGACCTATTTATTATTTTACGAATCGTTCACCTGTACAACATTATTTATATGCGAATCTTATTGTAACTATTTAGTGTAAAAGGTTTCAGAGAATCTTGTGTATGATTTGCGAAGATTAATAGGCTAAATAGATAATGGTAGGTTGGTTTTAAATAAAATCGCACTGCGTTTTTATAGTTATTTATTATTTGAAAATAAGTAGCATACGCATACATATGAAACATAAACATACAAAATGCGGCACATTTTCAAAAATTCAAGATTGATAAAGGGAAGTAAAATAAATATTTTAACTTTGAGAATTGTTGTTCGAAAACTAATATAGTTCCTTTACAATGGATCTACTATAACTGGATAACATACTTGGTTCCTTAACTTAAGTTTATGTTTAATGAATTTTTTTTTTGCTATTACAAAGAAATGTCAAATTTTTCAAGTATACATAGTGCAATCAAAATGTATTGATTGTGCTGGTTCACCTAAAAGATTAATTTTGAAATTCATAGTTATTTCTATTTACTTAGTGGTATATCTAATAATGGAAAATTAAGTTATTTCATTTATTAAATTACTTAGAAGCAACTTGAACCAGCATATACATATCTTAAGCTGAATGCAGTTATTTGCAATGTTAATGCGAATATGTTTTCGAGCATTCTTGTTATAATTAGTTGCCTATTTCTATTTGATTTTTTATGTTGATAGTCTTAAATAATATTGCGATGCACAGTGTACTATTAATTTTATATCAAAAATGTATTGTTTATAAAAAAATTGTTTCTTTAGAGACTTCAGAAACCATATCTAGATATTTACATATTGTTATGTATATGTTTTTTTCATTCATTCACGATTCCTTTGGTTGGACTTGAGGTAAGGAATCTTCTTAATAATTTCTTATGCTTCTAATAATTAAAGGAGATTATGGAAAGAAATGTATAACTGCTAAGTAAGTAAGGACTTATTTTTGTTAAATAGCAATACTGTACGAAGGCTTAGATTGTTGCATTCCAAGAAAAAGAGAAATAAGATATGGAGGTGCAGCTCTAACGCTGACTGTATTTGGTTAATTATCTAGGTTCTTCATCTAAGCACATTATTTATCTATTTCATAGTTTGCCTTAATTATTGCTAAGTAGAAGTTTTGATTATATTTTTATTTGGGTAATAGAAGGAATTATTATCGGAATTGTTAACCATATTTTCGGTTTGAACTGCATCATAACGGCAAATTAAAAATAATACTAATTGCTTTTACCAAACATGCATTGCAAATGTACCTATCGGTAGAAATTACACCGCGTGTGTGTAATACTACCTCCAAACAACAACTTCTCCATCTTTAAAAATTATCGTGCTTATAATACTTATTTACCCTTATCTTTTGTATCGGTTTCTGTACTTGCCTCGGTAGATCTTCTTGGCTCCAATATAATGACTTGTAGAGAGAAATCTGGCGCAAGACATAATCTAATAATCAACAGCAAGGCACAGGCTAGCCACGCGAAGAATGTCAAGATACTGGAAGCTTTAACAATTCCTTGCATATGGTTCACATATTGCTTTTTACGGTTGTATTTTAGCGAGAATGCATCGATTTGAGTGTTGCAGCTGTAATAAGATATAATTATTTTAGAGAAGTTATCTTAAAATAAACTACAACATATGTATATGATGACATGGATGATTTTTATACTAACTTAGCTTTATTTCCGTTTTAGTATAGGTATCCTGAAAACCACAAGAAATAGAAAATCCGTTAGGTTCAATTTAAAACCATATTTGTTTAACAGAAAAATCAGTCTTTTAAATATTTGCAAAAAACTAAAAATTTCTCATTTCCTCAACATCGTTATTTTATAGCTAAACATAAAGAAAGGGCATGTGTGTGGAGGGATTATCTGTTGAATAATGATCTACTATTAATACTTTTATTTAACCTTTTCTATTATAATTAGCTATACTTGTAATTATATGAGAAGAGCCCTATGTCATCAACAAATCAATATATGAAATAAATCAGTACTTCGGTGTCATATTAGATATCGTACTTCCGGCAGTACTTCGAAAATGTGGCACGAACATAAAGTTCTTCCACGAACAGACATGATGTCAATAATGTTGATATTAGTTTTAAAAAAGAACTCGTTTTATAAATTACTTGTGAAGTATTATAAATATACAAAATCAAAAATCCAAACGTGGCAGGTGGTTACAAGTAACATAACGTTAATCAAATTACGTCTCTCAGTATGGTCAGTTACGGGCATGTTGTTGGCATGGAAATCACATTTTTGTTATATTTGTATCTTTGTGCTGTATATTATTGCGCACACGGAGTCAGTAGAACCTCTGTCTCACCGATATGTTACGAACGAGTGACATACGTTTATGTTTACAAATGTGTGTCGTTACTAGACGCGGCTATTTGTGACGTATTCTATTATACTTTATAACTTATAACCCGCAAGCTCTGAGGGGAAACCATAACTAGCATAATAAAGCATGTTTCTTCCTTCTGATTACAATATCTTACTCTATGTTTTTGTTTTTACTGACTTTTTTGACATTTTCCGTTAAGAGTGGCTTTAGGTCAAGCTAATAAAACTAAGGGGCAGAAAACCAATTTAATTGGTTTTCCGACCCTTATAGTGTTCACGATTTCTGTGTACTATAATAGTACCACCTATGGTAAAACATGTCACAATAAGTATCATTTTTCGAAATAATGACGGAAGATACGGAGTGCCCGTGAATATTTTTTGTTACATTTATAGATGGGCATTAAACAGAAACTGGCAATTAGTAAACAATATGGAATCACTTATACTTTGAGGTAGATCGTACTTCTTGAATGAAATCCCTATTTTTGAAAATCCATGGACTGAAAAAATTATATTTTTAATGTTCCGCTTCCGGTTCGATCAAAGTGGCATATCTTTTTTAACTGAACGCTTGCACATTTGTGTTTTGAGTTATAATCAGATTTCAATGAAATTTAGTGAAAATGTGGAGTATACTAAAGTAGGCACATAGCAATTTTTATTATTTGGCGAAACTCATTTTGAAGGGAGGAAACACTCCTTCGAAGGTTGGTGGATTTTTGGTTTTTTTAGTATAACGGCAGAACGATGAAGGATATAAGCGCAAAAAATTGTACTGCATTCAATGGTCTTTTAGTATACGTGATTAACGTATATACATAAACGGTGTTACAATTAGGCCTTTTAATGCTTTGACTTTTTGTAATAATACGAAAAGGTGCTTTAAGTAAAAGCTGTTCGCCTTTTTATACCGAGTAGGTTCTCTTCTATGTTTAGAATGAATATCTAGAAACCTAGCAAATAGGAAAGAACTCCAGTTTTACGGGCTCCATTGAGTGAGCGCTTCGTTTTTTGGAGAAAATACACGGTTAACTAGATATCTGGCAAAAATTGATTTTTTTTCTTATTTTGTTCGGTGCCCATAGCTCTATTATTATTGAGTTTAGAAATAGAAAGTGTAAAGTTCCCAAGCAGGATAAGACATTATTATCTAAAATTTTGTTCAAAATTAGCGTACGATATTATATACTGAGAAAGATGTGCTGATGTACAGCGTATGATTCTTCTTCAGGCAAGAGCTTTGAAGAAAATTGTGATCATAGTTGTGATGTTTTTAATGATTTTGCAATTTTTAGCTTACATATTCATATCTTTGAAATTGTTTGTTTTGTATTTGAACATAAAAGCAATTTTCCAATGATATTTTCTAAATTATTTTATAATACCAATTGTCTCTTCTTCGCCCCACTCGTCCTATTAAAGAAATTTATTTTATGGGATGTAAACCATTTAACAAGGTATCATTAACCTTAAGAATAGAAACAAACTTAAAGAAGTTTACATTAGGCGTTAGAGTTTTTATTCGCTATTAATTGTTGTAAGATAGGGGTTATTTTAAATAACTAATACATTATAATTTTACTGGATAATTGTACTCCATTCAAATGTGTAATTTAAGGAAGATTTTATTTAAAAATATTACATTGCGATATTGCATACTTTATTCAACCATCATGCTAAATTGATATTTGCTTCAACATTTTCTGATAAGAAACTTTTGACAGAAGATTTCAATGAGCCGTTAATGTTTACTGATTGCTTTTCGGTTTTGGACTTGTTTCAGACATACACATGTGTATTTGTTATTCTGTATACACTTGTTGAAATGAATATTATTATTTTCATAAAGGATAGTAATTACGCAGGTTTTTATACATAAACTCTTCTGCGTCTTTAATTGGTTTCATAGAGTTATGGAACTTAAAAAACATACTTCGTAAGAAACACACATACATCGAGCTACAAATAAAAGGTTTTACCAAAAAGCGGGTGAAAAATTTAAATTCCTTATTTCAATGCACTATAGTTTCGATTTTATCAATTAGTCTATGCTTCTTTATTTTTTATATAGTAGGTCATTTAACTGTCAACATTTATTTAATACATAGGTATTCAGAAAATTGACATAGATGGATTTGTAATTTGTTCTTAATGCTGCAGCACTACTTATTGAATTAACTGAAAACGCAATAGGAAATGCTTTTGTATAAAAGTTAAAAGTAATATAGTCTCTTGTTATGATACATATTTAATTCTAAATAAATATTAGTATGTAACTTCAATCGTTTTTTATTGTATTTGTTTTTCTTTAAATAGATAAACAAGTTTTCAACCATCTTCCAAATGGACGAAAATACAGAAAAAATCAAATAACTCCTAGACTATTCGGTGTGAGAGATGCGCTAATAATATATAAGATCTTAAATTAAAAATAAATGATATTTTCATTTGAATACATAAAGTTACGGATATTTTTGATTACTGTAACTGTATAACTGACTTGAACGTTTGGAGTAGAAGCCTAGTATTATAATGTCGATAGTTATAAAACTTCACTCAAATCATTTTTCTCGCCTTTTGCTTTTATAACAGCAGGTACTCTTTTCGGCTACAAGATAATAACATTGTAATATTCTTCCTGCAATAGTATACTGCAGGCCTCAAAAGTTTGAATTCTAAAACTTGATTGTATACACACTGGACAACTTCGACACGTCCCTCGAATACATACAATTTCCCGACTCCTGATGCAGACACGCAGCCCCAGGTTATGGTGCAATTTCCACCAAACTTCGCTGTAGGCGTAACACAATCCAGGTGTAGGTACGCCTATTCCGGTCTGGTGGTGGATATTCCTATCGTTTATTATGTTGATTAAGTCCGGCGTTTTCGTCAGCACTCTTCCGCCATCGTCAGGGTAGTTCTGGGAAGACCTTTTGCTTGCCAAACTCATTATCTATTTGTTTGGAGTTCTACAGGGTAGGCGCCATAAATTTTCGGCTTGATACGCTTATATAGTTTCAAGCATGTTCAAACACCGTCACGACTTGCATGCATATGGCGTGATCTACGCTGTAAATATGACGGTTTGAAGAGCCCAACATGGAGCTTTTAGTAGCCAGTCAACCAATGTGACTAGTGCATGGAAACGTCTGAAGTAATGAAAATTGAGTACCGCGCGGTTATCAATTGTTTAACAAAAGAAGGGCATATGCCCAATCACATAAAACAACGTTTACAGGGCGTTTACGGTGATTCATCTCCTTCGTATTCTACTGTGAAAAGATGGGCAAAATGTTTCCATTTGGGGCAAGAATCCCTGGAAGATACTCAACGGTCGGGTCGATCAATTGAAGTGATAACGCCTGGACAAATTTCAATTATTAAAGATTTAGTGCTAAAAGATCCTCGTTTGAAAGTGAAGGCATTAGCATATTCGAAACAAGTACTCGCCGAATTCTTCATGACCATTTGGGTATGATGAATAAAATTATTGCAAGACGGGTACCGAGAATTCTTTCTGCTCTCCAACGTAAACGTCGAATCGAATGTGCGCGGTCGTTTTTAAACATATATGGAGACGACCCGAAACCGATTTTGGAGTCCAATGCAACAGAAGATGAACCAACGGTTCTGTTTTACGATTCTCTATCGAGAAGGGAGTCCATGGAATGGCGACGACCTGATGAACCTCGTTCCAGAAAGGCGAAAATCGTTCAATCACCGAAAAAGGTGATGGCTACAATATTCTGGGATTGTGAGGACATTTTGCTAATTGACTTTAAAGAGCACAATACAACTGTGAACGACACATATTATGCGTCTTTATTGCTTAAATTAAAGGACAGTATTCGTGCAAAACGTTATGGAAAATTGATAAAAGTTGTGCGATTATTGCATGGCAATGCTCGCGTCCATACTGCAGCCGTTTCACAAGGTGCCATCCGCGAATGTGGCTTTCAAGAATTGGAACATTCACCGTATAGTCTGGATATGGCTCCTTGTGATTTTTATTCGTTTTCTAATTTAAGAAAACACCTTAGAGGATGTCGCTTTAAGGACGACAATGAGCTGCAAGCAGCTGTTACGAAACATTTTGACGGAAGAGCTTCAGATTATTTTTACAAGGGTACTGAATTATTGATTAATCGTTGTAATAAATGTATAGAAGTTAGGGGACATTGCTTTAAAAAATAAAATGTCTTATATTGTTCCAAGTTTATTTTTTCTATATCTGGCCGAGAATTTATGGCGCCTATCTCATATGTGCACGTCGAATTTGTATATTTATAATGTGTAGTTTGGTCGCTTCTTACAAAGACCAGGCCAGTAAAATAAGCACCAATATATATTATTACCATCATTCCATTAGGCTTTGAACAACGAACTGATATCAGGAGAGTCGCGGCAGTTCATTAAATGAATGCTCATTCTTTTCTGGCTATATTATATAGATTTCGAACACTATATTCATAAATATCTTCTAAGAGGATCCAAAGATCTTTAATGTTTATGTTTCAAACTTGACCATCATTATCCTCTGAGTGGAGTTAATTACGAATGCTTCCTATTCATATCTGTCAACCTTTGTATAAGTTAGCACATACGTACAGAAAGTGTTCGTGTGTGAAGACTGTATTAGAACATTATTTCCCTGACAAAAGTACACTTATTTTAAACAAAGTATGAATGTATGTTGTACTATTTTAAGCGCTCTTTCGTGTTCAAAGATCAATATTATTTACAATATTTCTATCGTGGGCTGACAGTTAACTTTTCATTTCTAGAAGAATAATATTTTGTAATTTAAAAATTAAACGAAAATGTAACAAACAAATTAAAAACATATTTTTATAAGATTGTTAAATATTTTAATTTGGCAGTTTGTCGTGCTTAATGAAATAACATAAGTTAAAATTGGCGATTAAAGAATTTTTTGCCGATAAAAATGTTGTATCTAAAATTTTATAAAATTCAAAAATGTCGAGTTTATTTAAGAAATAAAAAATGTCACTGTTGATTGAATCGGAAGTGGAATATAAAAAAATGTAATAATTATAATAGAATTTTATTCAAAATGGATAAACCATGGTGAAGATAACTAGATGTCTCCAAATTCTGCGCAATTCTTCGCTTATACCATTTTTGTCCAAAAATAGCAGAATCACCTGTAGATATGCTATTGTGCGAATTAGTATTGGTACAACAACATATTATTTTTAAATAAAAAAAAAAACAAAACAAAATATAATCTGTCTTAGGTTTTCAGTTTAATTATAAAGCTGTAACTGTAGTTCTAAATTCAGTTTGCTTACCTGTAAATAGAAAAACGCAAATATATCAGAAAATATCTCAGTATTTCTGCAGCAAGATCTACTTTAAGTATCATAAATAAATTTAATCATCGTTGATAAGCTTATCCACATAGACTTATTTAAATAATATGCTTCAATTGAATAATTGTTTATGTAGCTTTTACTCGCTATAAGAACACTGCTGTAACACTGTATCGTCTCTGACACAAAACTCTGACACTCCGTCAAAAGAGTGCACCGTGTGGATATGCGAAGAGAAAAGTATTAATAGAAGGCTATGAATTGCAGTTCCAAAGGTATTAACAAGGAGCAACAAGTTATCAGGCCACAATTTGCAAAAGATTTTAAAATTGGCACTTGCATTATGGTTATGAATTTTGTGACTCTAAGACATTTGCACTTACACACATATCAATACTCAATCGTGTACTGATTGCTAATTAGATTTACCACATTATATGGAATATTCTCTCAATTTCTTAAATTCACTGAGGTAATTTTGAATAAATATCTGTTCGCAAACGAGTCATTTTTGAATTATAAATAAAAGTAATTAATTAACATTTTGCATATACTAGCAAACAATATGGTTTATAACTTAAAAAACATAAAAAGATTAAATTAGTAAAAGAACTTTCGATACCCGTCATTTGTAAACCTATAGCCCAAGTCGACATTGGATTAAGAGTTAAATTAGATGAGCAAAATAATGATTTAAGTAGGTTTCTATTATTAAACCGCCAGTTTGAGAACATTATTGTCAAACCTTTTATTTTTGTTTCAATTTCACACAGTTTCGTTTGGTAATATTACCTACTTGATGAGTGACATCTCCGTCATGTTTCACTTTCCTTTAGATTTCCAGCAGGAATATTTTTAAGTTGAATATAGTATCACTATATAGAATGTTATGCATATCAGTAGGTAAAACATACATACATGCAAATTTAGTTTTACAGAAAAGGAACACATCGTTAATTCGTTCATGTCAAGTTATAAATAGCCAGTTTGTGAAACATCAACAGTCTTACAACTTAGATTAAACTAAAACTCTAATTCCGTAATGGATTCAGAAGTACTATACTTTACCTGTTAGTGTTAGTGTAGTTTGAAAATGCAGCACAAAATTGATTAATACCTCCGAATGCCTTATTAGAACTGATGCCTGTTAGAATAACCATTATAAATGTTACAGCAAACATAGGAATAACCAGTTTCCATGGCTGGCTAAATCTGCAACGTGTATTAAACTATTGATTAGATGCAGTGTTTAACGTGCGAATATCAAATGCAAATGAGAACATACGCACGAAATAACTACAAAGTTCATTGAAGGCTTAAGTTAAGCTTTATCTTGTGTAATCACGTTAAAAGAAAATAGTCGAGAAAATTTTCAATATTATATTTTATTTTCACATTCTTTTACTTATCTCATTAATGAAACATAAACGGATACTTACAATGAATGGGGATGGCCTTTTCCTCCTTTGGGATTCAGTAAAAAGAAAGAACCTAAAATTAAGCCTCCAACAAAACTCATCATCCAAACGGAAATACAAAATTGACAGATGAAATCCGAGTGCCAGGATGTTAATAAAGCATTTATAGTTACATTAGGTCCACTGTCATTAATTGCTTTACGTAATAAATGAGTGTCATACGAACTTAGTGGCTTAAACGAGATATTTGGATACAATATGCAATTCATGGAAAATGCACTTAGTAAGTTATAAAACGAGATCACAGCGATGATTCCTGTTATTCCAGCTGTTCCATATCCAAGAGTTTGTAATCCTGGAAAAAGTATATTTAGTTTGAAAAGTTTTAATTAATAGTGGGTATCAAATAGTAGTACAATTAAATGTTTAAGAGTGTCCGAACATACATGTAATTTTGTTGACAATATAGTACATGTGGATATGAGGAAGGAATTAAGATAAAATTAGCAATCAGAAACAGAAATATAAATTAGTACATCTATCTAGATCATAGATCTGATTTCAAGAAAGAATTTGACAAAATACTTTGTTTAATTGAGATATACATACGCTTCTAGCACACTACGTGCCAATAGAGATTATCTCTTATTATATTTCATATATACATTTGCTCATTTACTTCATACACAACAAAGTGTTTCAGGAAGAAAACAAAATACTGGAATAATGTATTTACATTGATTCTCAACCATTTCGGAAATAATAGTTTTCTATTTAATTCAAAAGTTAATGGCAGTGTAATATTTATTGAAAGTAGCAAACAAGTAATTGTTGAAATAATCTAACGGTAAATTTAAAAGCTATTTTCAAAGACATTACCGTCAATGCGTCGAAATTAGCAATAATATTTTGCAAAATATCCTTCAAGCTATTGCTTTTTATACTAAATATCGTGTTACTATCATATTTAATGTTATTGAATGACAAAAAGCATTGTGTTTGTAATGATCGAGAATTAAAGTTACAGATTGCCATATTCTTCTTATTTTTATCTCATGAATTATCAACTATTTATTCCTTTTTCTGAAATGAATTTAAATAGCTACATTTCATGAGAACATTAAGAAGCCGTACATAATGAAACGTGTCTGTGGTAGTGGTTTTGCAGTTATACGTACAGTCAATTTAATTCCTCTAAGATAGTCAATGATAATAAAGCAGAAATTTCAAAAATTGTTGGTAGACCTCGATAATCTGTTTAAAAGTGTTACACAATTATAATCGTATCGTTTGAAAATAAATCGCACAGTTTTCCTCAACGGACTAATAGTATTTTCTTTAATAAGATCAAAGAAAATCCGAAAAATAGTGCAGTGAAAGTTGCACAAAGTATCGAAGTAGAATTGGGAAAGACTGTGCACGCAGATTGTGTTCGTAAAGTTTTGCGAAAATCTGGTTATTTATAGATGAAACAAAGGTTAACCTATTCCAATCTGATGGACATATTAAAGTTTGGTGGCAGCCTAGCGCTGAGTTTAAAAACGAAACGGTTTCACTTTGGGGTTATATGTCGACGGCTGCGATAGGAAATATTAAATTTATTGATGGGATTATGGATAAATATGTTAATATTTTGAAGGTAAATTTGATTGAAAGTATTAAAAAATTGGAGCTTGGCGAGGGATGGATATTCCAACAAGATAATGATTCCAAGCATACGTCTTATCTGGCAATGGAATAAATACTATATAATGTGCCACATCAACGTCATTCTTCCCCTCAGTGGCTAGATTTAAACTCTATTGAACATTTATGGGAAGAATTAAAACGTTGCTTAAGATAAAGGGTTATAGCTGGGCGCGAGTCCCTAAAGCGCACCATAATGACAGAAAAATTAGTATACCCAATGCTAAGGCTAAATGCTGTAATTAGTGTTATTGATGGCGTTACAATATAATGATTTATTATTAATAGCTTTTCGCATACATTTTATGTACCATTTGTTGTACTATATGTAGACTTTCGTGAAATTTTGTATACATATTTTTTGTTTTTTCTTCTTCTGTAGGAAATCAATTTACTTAAGCACGCCTAACTCTATATATTTTTAGTTTTATATTATAATATTTCTACTACAATTATTAATTAATTTAAAATCTTTTTTGTAGTGCCTATTTTTTTACTGGTTACATACACCAGTAACAACTTGGGTGGGTAACTGTATGTAAAGTGTCTATTATACGTATATTCATACTTGCTTGTTTAATTGTTTTAGGCATTGGACGTATTAGTTACTTAATTAATGCATTTTAGCTGCACAGTTTGCTCACCAATTTCAACTACCTATCAAAGCTTGTTTTAAGAGTCGTAATTTACTGAAAAAAACGCCACTAGAAATAAATATAAATCTACAAAAGGTTGAAAAGTTATTATGTTACACTGCTGTAGAATTCGTATTTGCAGCTTTTAACTTGTGAATGTAGTATTCATACCGCGATCGTTTATAACATCATTTTAAATACTTAACGTCATTTTAAATAATTTCAAACATTTGTATCGAATGTTATTGCGGCAAGGGTAATAAAAACAGCTGTCAGATTGACAAATGAAGCAATGCATACATATACTGCGGCAAAGAAAGCGTTTGAACGTTTTGATGTCAAGGTTAGCATAATATAAATGAATTACCTTTCCACAATCCACTAACTTTCGTTGTATCTTTTTCTAACAATTGGAAATATGTGTCGATGATAACCATTGTAGACAATATTTAATTATACACTATACTGCATGTTAAAAAATGCTTAAATGCTGTCAACAACATATATCTAAGAAAGCTTTTTCTGTTTCTATTCGTTTACGCTCACCTCTAGGCTCTAGATTTCATGATTCTTTCAAGTACATTCATGTGTTGGTACGTATAAGTGCAATCTATTGTTGGTTCAAATGCGTGCTGTAGGTGTACAACTTATATTGAAATACAATATATTGTGTGTATGTGGTAGTAGATATATACGTAATTTTCATTACAGTACATAAGGTTAGCTTTTGTAGTTTTTACAGACAGTAATATTAGGTATTTGTCTAGTAGCAGTTTCAGTGCAACATGATTCTGTAACAATAGAGAAAAACGTTTTCTTGACTCTACGCTGTACACCGTTCTCGCACAAGTTCCTTTAACGCAGGCGTACTTATGTAACTACTGTTTAATGTTCACTGCATTGACTATCCAAAATCTGCATTCTAATAGGTTGGTTTTAATATTAGCAAAGTTATTTACATTGTGCCATGGATATAAAATCTGTTGGTTTCTCAATGCTTTGAAAAAGGGTGTGGTACCTAACTTGCCAATTTTGAAAAAATTATATATATACCCATATATATATATATATATATATATATATATATATATATATTAATTAATTCTCAGTTACACAAGAAGTTGATGTTCGTTTTCTTATTTTCAATACAAATATGTTTCAAGTTTTTAGTCGTGAGACTGCGTCTCAATCATTCAGTGAGCAGTTTGCGTGCTCTCTTGCCTATGTTAATCATTAATTTTTCTTTTTTGGCCGATGGGGCAAGGTTCATCAGATTGCCACCTTTCCATGGACTCCCTTTTCGATAGAGGATCGTAAAACAGAACCATCGTTTCATTCCCTGTGACAATGGACTCCAAAATCGGTTTTGAGTCGTCTCCACACGTGTTTACAAACGACCGCACACATTCGACTTGACGTGCACGCGGTACCCATATTGCACTAATTTTATACATACCCAAATGGTGACGGTGAATTCGGCGATTATTTGTTTCAGATATGTTTGTTATCACTACTAATTCCTTCGGTACTCAATTTTCATTACTTCTACTACTACTCTTCGAACCGTCATATTTATAGCGCTAATCTCGCGTATGTACATGCATGCCGTGACGGAGTTTGAATACGCTTGAACCTGTATAAGCCTGTCAGACCGAGAATTTATGACGTCTACCTCGTATATCTAACTTTGTTATATACATATACATATATATGTATATATATATGTACATTGTAATATGATATAATCCTTGACGACTATTCAGAATGCATTTTGCGTTTAATGCGTTAACATTACTTGAACTTGTATATTACATATACCTTTTAGTATGTATTTTTTAATTTACAACATTATTAATATAATGAATAGAGGTAATTAATTTGTGTGAATTCTTTTTAGTTCTTAGAACAACATACGGAAGAATAAAGCGAATTATAGCAGTCTTTAAAAGCAAACATCAAAATAAGCATCTCAATTTACTTACATGAATTAAGCTTGCGTATCTCTAAATTTTACTTGATTTTCTTTAATAGCTGTTGCTTTGGAATTGACGAAATTCTCTTTCGGCAGGTAAAGCAAGTGGTAAATCACAAACCATAAATATTTTTTTGTATTCATATTGTTCTTTTTGTGTTTCTTACAGTCAAATTTCAACAAAGCTACTCTTGTACTACTGTACATTAAGTTAGGAAATTCTTTGATAAACTTGTATACATCCTCGGTAAACAAATGTTTTTGGTAACTCATACACTACAACAAATATTATGTATCATAATTCTTTCACAGTTGCCGTGATATACCGTCGTCCCCAGAGTATAAACTACGTACGGTATTTAACACGCACGCATTTCGCAACACTGGCAGTATTAGTGTATTATTAGAGCTCTACTGTCAATATTGAAAGTTTTAGAATAAGCTATGGCGATGAGGCTTACTAGATACTTGGAAAACCAAAAATATTTACTTATAAAGTACCATGGTTATAGGAAAAGTTGTTCGACAACAACTAACGTACTAACGATGGCGGACTGCATCGAAAGTACTTTTGACGTCCAGATTTATCCCGAAATAAGTGTGTTAAAGCTTTCGGTTCTGTTGGTCACGCTACTCCAATCAAGAATTAAGAAATAGTGCCCTAAATCTATTAAAATCTTATCTATTAATAGGATGCATCTAACAGAATGGAATGGGCGACTATTACCACTACTGAATATGACTTCTCAGCTCCACGAGACTGTATTCTTGGCCCTTTGTCAATTGGTGTCGTTTCGGTGGCATTGCAGATACTTCTCTCTCGAACGTGTTACGATCGGTGATCGAGTATTGATCAAGTCAGTACTATCCAGGACAGTCAAGAAACGCGAAGAATCCGAGAAAAAACAAAGAACATATAACATGCGTTTAAATAAATTTTACCTCAAAGCAGATTTTGAAATTGTAATTATGTCTCTCTGAAATTCTTAAAATGAATTTTCTTGTGTATAAGCTATTTGAGTGACATGGCACATACTCTGTCAAATTGACTACTAATGCAACTGAAATAGTACAAGATACAATAAAAGATTTTACTAGACGTAAAATTTAGTTGAACACTTTATATATATACGAGGCTATATATTTTGAGATGTCACGAAACTAGAGAAATTAGAGCTGGCAACACTGCATTTCTAAACACCACCATCCTTAAGTAATAAGCTCTGATTGTCAGTTGCGTCCAGAGATGAGATATTAGTAGATAATGGCAACTTATTAACATAAAATCACAATTGCGTTTTATGTTCTCTACCTTAGGAAAGTAAATTAAAATACGTAATGCGGTATGCACTGTACACTGTATCTGGAGGTAGAGTTATCAATATTGGATTATGAACTGTACTATATTAAGTACTAAAACACTAATTAAATGTAACTAAAAGCTAGACATAAATATCAGAAGAAAATATCGATTGAGTCGGCCGATACTTGTTGGAAATCCATATTGAAATATCACTGTAGCTTCATCAAGCTATAGTGATAGAGGTTTCACCAGAAGTAAACAAACAACAGCGTTGTCTACCATCAGAAAGTACTTTGCCCCCCATGGTTGCGTCGCTGCTCTCATAGAGCAAACATAGTACACACGATTTGTCATCGAAACATGGACTTGCCGGAAGAACATGTACGCGCAATGATCTACTGCGATTTTAAGGTCGGTTTAAGTCAAGTATGGGCAACCTTTGACATGTTGTGGGCTAAACTTTAGTGGAGTTATCGGTCTGCACTTTCTTGAAGATGACAGAGGTCATACAATAACCGTAAATTCCGAACGATATGTGGAGATAATTAACAACTTTTTTATGCCAGTCTTGCAGGATTTTAATGGTTTTAATCGAAACACTCAGAGCGACATCTCTCACGTCTAACGTGAACTTACGAATTCGTGAAATTTTTCCTGGAAAATAGATTACCGTGTGGTGACATAAACTGGCTGGCACGTAGCACCGATTTGAATGAATGTTTTCCTATGGAGTTACCTCCAATCAAAGGTATACAGCAACACTCCTCACTCCTTGAATGAACTAAAAGAGAATTTTCTATGAGAAATGGCGGCTATCGGAAAATTTTATCTCACGTTTAGAAGAGTGCTGGCAAAATAACGGCACACATTTAGTACACATAATTTTTAAGAAATAAATTATATTTATATATTATTATTTTTATAAAAAATAAACATGTATTTATTAAACCTAGCCATTAGTTTATTATATTCTTTTTATTTTGGAAGGGACTTTTGGAATACCGTCTATTAACTACGGATATCAGGGATAGAAAAAAATATCTGGTATTTGTATTTTTCTCGAAATACGTTTATTCAAAAAGAAGATGTAGAAACGTAATACATTCCCTTTATATTTTCTGTAAAATTGCAATAAAACTTTTTCCCAGTATGTAAATTTTAACTAGGAGCGAATGCGTTGTTATTTGTTTTTACGAAAAATTGAAATCGTTGCACAATATAGAGTAATCGGCTATTTAAATGTACATCTCTGATTTCAGTTCATAGTGTACGTACAGAATTTAATCCAAATATAAATAAAAAGAACGGCGTTTTACGATTAGATACATTGACCCTTTGCGTTGTTTCCCGATGTCGAAGGGATTACACAAAAACAAATGCGGAGAAGAAAGAACGCAGGACTAAACGCAAGCGTATCTTTGCGCAAGGACTAACCATGCGCCTGTCTAACACTTTTCATGTTCGGTCAGTAGAATTGCTAACGCCGCGTCTAGGTCAACTTTGTCGATTTTAATGACAAATTGGCCACCAAAAACACACAAAATAGCTTGTTTTTAGCGCGCTTATTTTAAAATCTTATTTCCGTTGTATTTATTTTCACGTTTGTGTGTCTGCTGTACCCGTGGTAAAAATAATGTTTTATGCCGTGAGCTAAATTAGTAAAAGCGTTAAAAGTACTTGTAAGAAAAAAAGAAAAGCTCTTTCAAGAGGAGAAGCAGAAACATGTTGGCGAACAATATATTTGGTGAGTCCAGTTTATGAAAAATCTTATATTGCGGGCGCGAAAATCATATCCATAGTCAATTTTATTATATTATTGGTACAAAACAAACGTATTTACGCACATGTAATTTATTTTTTTTATAAGTTTAAAAAACATATATCAAAAAGTTCTATATTTGGTTTAAGTACAGTTAACAACGTAAATATAATTGATTTTCCGGAGAGTTGGAAATTTATTTTCAAGGAAATCTAGGTCACAGTGGCTCCATACAAATGGGTTAACATTTTTTCATTGGGAGAGATACGCATAAATAGAGACAATTGGAGAGATGTAAGAAAAATCGATTTACCTCTACGTTAGTTACGTTTAGTTTCTTTTAAGAATATAAGGAAATATACTTTGATGTGCCTACTGTATTCATTGCTGACGTGTAGACCTAAATTAGGTTACAATTTATTCAAGAGATACTTATTAAACGATATGAAATTTGAATGCAAAAAATCTGAAGTACTGAGAGAGTTCAGTTATAACTTGGTTCTCGTTTCTACTTGGTCGTTTTTTATTTTTCTACTGATAAAATAGTTGTGGTTAATTGTAAAATTTACTTTCTTCACTTGAATGTTTTAAATGAAACATTGCTTTGTTGGAAAAATGTAATTTTTATCTCTTTTCTTTACACCACTGAATTATGAATAGGTTAACATTCTGAAACTTACAATAACAAATCAGTAAATGCGAATAGATCGTATTATTTTGTAGAACGCTTTGTTTTAAATTGTTAACAAATCAGTGCCAAATCTTGTTTGATAACAGAAGATTATTAAACGTATTTTAAACAGTAAAATGCAGGTAAATTCACGGGAACTGTAGAAAATTTACCTTACAAACATAATAAGGGAATGAAACGAAGAATGCTAGAGGATTTGAATTTAAAATGTGAACTTTGAATTGAGTGTCAATGGTAGCGGTGTTTACATTTCTCAAAACGGTTCTGAAAAGCTTCTTTTGAAATATCCTCCAATGTCTGCACAGAGGCTGACGGAGGCCAGTCACCTTTGGCTTAAAACTGATGAATTGACAAAGCGGGGTGGGCGGGCGCATTGTCATGGTGAAGGAACCATGAATTGCCACACCACAACTCTGGCTTCTTTATGCGAATTTTTCACGTAATCGTTGTAAAATGCCCTTTGAGTTCAAAGTTTGTTTTTAACATCTTCTCAATAACATATCTTCATTTGGCAATGTTGCGGAACAAAGTTATCTAACGTGATTTCATTCAAGAACATTATTGTTAACTTTTGACATATATTACTTTACTACTATAATTTGATATAACCTATGCTTTTTGTATATATATATACTAAGGAAAGAAGCTTATTATAATTTGCCTAGAATTTGTTCTTCCAATTATATCGGACGCTTTTGCCTTGGTCGACTTGCATTAACATTTGTAGTATTAAACGAACTAGTTTCACCAAGACGTTGATCCAGCGAAATTCATTCCCACCAACATGTGAACCGTATTTACATGTCGGCATATTCGAATTGAATATAAAATCCATTAAGAGTATATAATAACAACCAAAGCAATAGCAGAACAATAACAAAAACACAAGAACTAATCAAGATTATATATATATACATATAATCTTAATGGATTTTATATTCAATTCGAATATGCTGACATCTAAATACGGTTCTTGTAATGGAAACACTAATACGACAGAACGAGAATAGTGTATACATTTCTTAAACCGCAGACATGTTGGTGGGAATGAATTTCGCTGGATCAACGTCTTCGTGAAACTAGTTCGTTTAATACTACAAATGTTAATGCAAGTCGACCAAGGCAAAAGCGTCCGATATAATTGGAAGAGCAAATTCTAGGCAAATTATAATAAGATTCTTTCCTTAGTACCTGACAGTAGTTCTATTGGTTCTACGGAAAACCTTTTTCATCTATATCATGTTTTTAAAATTTAGCCGCTCTATGAAAACGACAAAATATTTCGAATAAATCCCATAACACAATCTTAAATAGGATTCAAGGAGATGGCGACTTTTTAAGACGTATTCTTTGGAGCAACGAGTCTATATGTGTTTACTAGAGATGTTATATTTAGTACTCATATGTTTTACTATTAGGTAAAGTAAAAGCCGCATGGGAATATGGTTATAGTTTTCCGTTAACGTTTGGTTAGGGTCGCTGGATCAATTTACCTACCAAATCGTTTTATTGCCTCAATGTATTAAAAAATGTTAAATAACAAGATTTACATTTACTCTTACTCGCTTTGCTCGTAATGTGTATATAAACACTCCCTTTGGTCACGTCGGTCCTACGTTATAGGAAACGAGATTTCGCAATCTCAATTCTTTAGACTTTTTTGTTTGATGATTTATTAAGAAGGCAGTTTATACAACGACTACTCAAGACATTGACGAAGATAGAAAGAGAAGAGATAACATTACAGAAAGGCATGAACGAGTACTCTAGACGATACCTCGTAGATCTAGACTAGGAAAAGACTTCATTTCGAACAATTACTTAGATCTTAATGTTACTGATTTACAACTAGATATGTACCTAAGAATGAATCAATCCCGTTATAAACTACACTGTAATTTAACACTTTTCAACCTGTGTAGCATTTAAACTGTGGCGCTTACTCGTCATCTGTTGCTTATTATAACTGAATTGTTTTCGAAAGAAACATATGAAGCACGATACAACATATTAACATGAAGATTTGCTTTAGCTAGACTGTTAGCAATTATAATTAATCTTTCAATTAGAACTACTGAGTTTCCTTTGCGTTGGCAATGAACCCGAGTTTGTGATGTATTTAAGAAGGAGGACAAAACAAATGGAAAGCTACAGACCGATACCAACTCTTTCAAATTTTGCTAAAGTTTTTGAAAATATCATTTACTGGTGTGTTTTCAACAGTACTAAGGTGTTTATATCTTCTTATCAATATGGCTTTGTATGTGGACGTTCAACTGTAACTAATCTAGCACTAGATGACCGAGGTGAAGTCGATGTTCACACCGATTTTAGCTCTGCATTTGACACCCGTAATCATGCAGCCTTACTTACAAAACTTTCTTCCTTTGAACTTAGTTCCGATTTACTAAAACTGCTATATTTCTATTTGATAGATGGAATCAACTATGTGTTTTACAATGATTTTAAATCAGTAAAATTTTAGTGTGCCCAAGGCACAAATTTGAGTCCACTGTTATCCGTACTCTGCCTTAACGATTCCGTTCCTTGTTAACATGTTCTGTACTCGCATATGCAGATGAAGATTTATTCCTCCATCAACGTATTGGAACGACGTATTACATATGCAGCAGAATTTAAACATTATAACCAATTGGTGTAACGAATTTAATTTAAAGCTTAATATTACAAAATATTGCTACATTTCATACAACCGTAAAATTAGCAATGTGCAATCTACTTATATCATAGGAAGTGAGGTCTTGACGAAGGTTGAGAGTATTAAGGATCTTGAGATATACTCTAAACATATAAATTGCATTTGTACTACGGCATCAAGAAGCTTGGGATTTTGTCATGCGTTGTTGTAGATATTTTGATAATTTGTTGCTTCTGAAGAAACTTTACTTCAGCTTTGTGGAATATACTTTTCATGTTTGGTCTCCACACTACGTATACAACTTAATATCGAGAAAGGACTGCGACGGTTTCTGAAATATCTTTCCTTTAAAAAAAGTGGAATCTACGCCAGCGTGGTGTAGATTACGATCTTTTACTGAATCTACATGACGTTAAATATTTAAGTTGCAGCGAAATGCACGGTGCGAGATTCATATGGAAGCCGTGTAATGGAAGTCAGACACAGTGAAAAGAAGCGGGTACAGCTTCCCACCCTTCTCTCGAGCAATACATGGATTGCTAACAGCCTCTTTATCTTTGGTGTTATTTTCTAAGCATTTCTTTAGGTGTGTTTTAAATACGTCATGGTAAACCTGGGAAATCATTCACATGTGCAGTTTACCTTATGCACTGCCCTTTGTGCGTGCGCTCTTTCGGGATTAGCAATCCATGTATTGCTCGAGAGAAGAGTGGGGAGCTGTGCCCGCTTCTTTTCGCTGTGTCTGGCTTTGCAGGCAAGTGTTTCATTCTTGTGGCACTAGTTAGCGTCAAGAGTAATCACTAGGGTTAGATATGGTGATAGTAAGAGAGAGGGAATTACAATGTGTCGAGCATAAAACCGCCCGAAACCACGCTGATGACGCCGGGTAGGCAGAAACATGTCCGTGTATTAGCGTTTTATGTCTCTTCACAGTCTTTCTCGTGAATGATTTCACCAATATCATGAGAAAAGCTGTATTTAACATCGTCTTTATCTTTCCTTTAGATGTGTTTTAAGATAGAGTACTGGTTGATTAGTACATGATGGATTGTCACTTGTGCAAAGATTGATATTGTACGTAACAATCCTTCACCTCTAGGGGCGTACCATGTACTCTCGCAAACCTTGTAACGCAATGCGGCATGCAGTTTATTTTTATGATTGTATTTTTTTAGTTCCTGGGATGATCTCCAATTTGTTGTTAGGCTACTATTCACTCTATACTGCAAACGTTAATAAACGTGATAATCTATGTAAATGCAACGGAAATCATATTAGATATAAAAACTAGACATTGAATGCATTCGACAACAATTGTTGTAGAAGAGTTAAGTAAATAACTAATAGAACTGCAGGATTATACTTTCTTATCGGTTATCTATTCCATTTCTTTTGCTTCAGCTCAATGAAATTTGTTAGTAAAACATTTATTTTGTAATTCCAACGGCAAGAACACTGGCCAACACACATTTTGATGTCTTGGATTTTTATGTGTAATTAGGTACTTTTGGGGTACCTAATCCAAAAATGCCGTCAGATGTGTTTTATCAGATCTAGATTTCGAAATTCACTCTTTCTGCTCTATTTAGGAAAAAATTCGCCAAAATTAGATATGTTTTGTTATGTACGTAGCTTATTACTATTTGATAACCGTTAACTAAAACACAAAAAAATAGGTAGGAGGTATTTATTTAATAGAAAAATATGTACATACAACTTTCAATCATCAATTAAAATTTCCTTTTATAATATTTCCTTGCATGAGGTTTACTGGAACAGTCTCGCTGAAGATTCCGGCAGTAGTCGGCCGTCATATGGGTACCCTATCTTCCTTGGTACCTTTCCTCCATAATGCTGATGTCTTTGTGAAATCTTTCCCCCTGTTTCTCACTAACATCACCTAAGTTTTCTTGATGTTCATGTTACATCTGAACGTGTGAAAGACAGGAAGCATCTGTTCTACTAATAAATAACGGTGAAATCTATTACGTATGCATAATAAATTTCACAGTGATGTATCTTAAAAACTAAAGCTGCTAAGAAGAATTGTTGAGCAGTGTAATTCATTAAAAAAGAAAAGAAAAGGCTGTTTCAGTAACTGTTGTGAGTTAACTTTTTATACATTAAAATTAAATATTTAAATGAGTTACGACTTAAATGAGAGTTGATATGTATGTGAATAAATATATAGTAAAATCTCTCTTGCACGGACTCCAACGGGACCAACTGAAGATGTCCGTTCAGGAGGGGTGTCCGCATAAAAGAAATATGTAGTAGATACAACAAAAATCGTGTTTTAACGAAAAATGAATATATTAAAAATACTGGGACATTTAAATTGTATATGTATATAAATGTTTTTAAAATAACTAAGAAACTTTAAACTTAAGAAAAAAAGTTTATTTCCTTTAGATATATACATACAAAGTATAATATATCTATATAGATACATCGATGTAGTCTGTAATACAAAACAATGAAATGAATAGTCACTTTAAGGAGGCAGAAATTCATATATTGTTGTTTGTCTTCTCTTTTTCTTTAAAATGGCGTCTTCAAATCGTATTTCTAATTTAGAAAGAAGCTCCAAAGACTCTGTATCTGCGTGATTTTCGACAAAACTTTTGAGCTGCTTGGTCAGGGTAATAGCTTTACCATTTGGGATAGCTTCTGTTGGCACTGGAACCTCATCGACATCAGAATCTACCGAAAGTCCTTGTATTTCAACTGGATTTGCAATTTCTTGTTCTGAATCTGGATCTTCAACATACAGATATTCATCTACGTTCAAAAAATCATTAAGGTTTTCATTATCCGTTAATTTCAATAAATTCTTATTTTTGAGGATATCTGAAAGTACACTAAGAGGCAAATCATCTTCTAGGTCAGATGTATCAGCCTCAGTTAACTGGTCTTCACTTTGCATATTTACATGATTAAATCCTGCTTTGCGGAAGTAATTTTGAACTGTCTCTTTGGTTACTTGGTCCCAAGCGGTTTTTGCTAAATAAACTGCATCCGGTGGTTTAATTTTCTTTATTAACTCAAAAGCTGTACCAGCAGTTTCAATGTTTACTAGCAGATGTTTGAGTATTAGACTTCGGTAATAAGTTTTAAAATTCTTTATAATTCCCTAGTCAAGTGGTTGACAAGCTGATGTACAATTAGGGGGTAAAAATAATATTTTTATATTATTCAATTATCTTTCGGATGAGATCTCGCATTGTCTAAAAATAACAAAATGTTTCTTTTTTCTTAAGCCATTTTCCAATCCAGGTCTTGCAACCACTCTGTCATAATTTGTCCTGTCATCCAAGCTTTCTTATTGTATTTCCAAGTTACAGGCAGGTAATTTATATTAATGTTTTTAAAAGCTCTGGGTTTAGCTGCCCTACCAATGACTAGGAGTTTTTCCTTTTCACCCGCCATATTTGCGCAATGCAAAATTGTAAACCTCTCTTTGGGGTACTTACCTCCAACACATTTTTCCTTCTTTAATGTGAGCGTTTTGTCGGGTAAAATACAGGACTGTCTCATCGGCATTATAGATGTCTCTCGGTGAATATCCCTTAATCAAAGAAGGACATTTTTTTAAAACGATGAAACATCTTCAGCATTAACCGAAGCTCCTTCTCCAGAAATCGCTTTAAAACTTATATTGTGGCGGATTCTAAATATATAGAGTCAACCAGAAGAAGCACTGAATGTAGAATGTCCCAAAGAAGCGGCTATTTCTCTTGCTTTACATCGTATTAGCGGACCTAAAAAAAGTAAGTTTTTTGCGTTTTGTCACGACAAACCTATTGGTAATCTCACTTTTTTATCTATTTTAGAATTTAATATGAAAAGAAAATCAACGCATTAATACAAGAAAACTTTATCTAAAAAAATCATATGCATACCTGTTAAAGGAATCCCCTTATACCGAGCTGCTGTAAACCAGTCATAACACAATTTGTCAATTTTAGTACCATCACCCGTCAAAAAGCTTCTTTTTTCATTCAAGTTGCTGTTCGACATCCATTTGTTTAGAAGGATTTCTTTATGTGCAATTATATCTGCAGCTTGTGTTTTTCACATAGTAAAACGCTTGGATAAGTTCCGTACACTTAATTTCTCTTTATTGTAAACTTCAGCAATCTCAATTTTTTGTTTAGGCGTGAGAATTTTTCTATTTGGAGCCATTTCTACAATGAATGTGTCGCCCACTGTGTCTTTTCCGCATAGACATCAGACTAATTTTGAAAACAGATTCAATCGAAAGCGTACACCCAAAGAATAAGAACGGTAAATCCCCGACCAACTTTGGGAAGTCCCTAATGCACGCCAGGCAGAAATGCATGACATAGGCTGCGTTTGTACCGAAAGATTAATGTCGGTAAATCTCCGGTTTACTCGAGGAAGTTCCAGCGAAATTGGCGCGCGGCGCCATTGAGAAATGCAATAGCAATACTCTCGATATAAAAATAAGACAAGGCGTTTCTTTTTATTTTATTTTTTGTCCGGTTAAGAGAACATTTTCTCGTCTCCGTGTCCGTTCAAGAGAATGTCCGTCCAAGAAAGAGTTAATACAATGGAAATTATATGAGAGCCGGTCGGGACCATGAGAAACTGTCCGTTTAAGGGAGGTGTTCGTGTAAGAGGGGTGTCCGCGAAGGGAAATTTCACTATATACATATATCTAACTTCAAAATGTTTTTTCCAAACGCTTAAAGATAGATTCAAGGTGTATCAAGATCTTCGGATCATACATATATTTTTAAAGCTATCACGTATTAGCTTGCTCCCTAATCGACTAATCATGTATGTGTTATCGACCATAAGAGTTAGGATATTTTGTAAACTAATGAAAATAAAAAAGTTGGTATTCTGAGAATACAACTTCGGTAACATTACAATTGATATAAGGAATTAAAGAAATAAATACGGTATAATATACCGTAATACCCTTGTTTGTTGGTGAGTCTGCGCGCGCATCTTAAATTAGAAAGGTAATTCCTCCCTATTTCAAGACATGTAGGTGGTAGTTTGTTTACAAACTAATAAACGAGACATATATTGGTCGTCAAACATCCTGAACCCAGGAAGCATCGCAGAGTCTATGAGCGTTATTATGCTGATCTTATTATCTATAAAAAAGTGTTTTTGTTTCATATAGAGTATACGAAATCATAAATATTTATATGTATACCATACTAAACAACTTGTAACTGGGCATCTTTTACGACAACCACTTGCTGGATCCTCGCGACACGCGGTAGTTTTCACTAAACGCCAGACGGACACCCACGCAAAATGGGTCTTTCCAACGTTTGCCCCCACCAATCTTACTCTCATTCGGTATCGATCCCTCTCTATCTCTTCTCCGCTAGCGGTAATGCCTATATAGTCTCATTGAATATCTGCAACGTGTATGGTTTTGGTTCCTAGGTCAACCGCGAACTCTATGATGACGTCGTCCATTCTTAATGAATCCGCATTCTGTTGTTATTTGTATATCAGTTTAGTTACAAATCCTCCCGCTCACGTAGGATACACGCCTTCCTCCTTTTGCTTTCATTTATGCTATCCTCTGCGGTCTCTTTCAATGGTCCTTCTTGTAAGGTTTTCATTGTATTTTGATTAAATATTTTTCTTGAAAGAGATCTATCGGCAAAACTACAATTGTTTATGTGGTTGATTTAATTATAATATAAAGTACTAAAAGGAAAAGAAATGTGGAAAATATTCCATTATCACTTTTCGTAGTGCTCGCACGTATCGAATATATGTATATTTTCGTCTGCCTATATGTAAATAAAGATAATAGAAGGCTGTAATGAAATTCTTGACTTTGTTTGGAAGTAAATAGAAAAAAAATTCCATTGCGCGTCCCACTGAATTCGCTTATGTATTCCATAAAAAATAAATATTAACAGATATGAAAAATAAAATTGTTTCTATTACGTACGTATGACCTAAATATTTCTTTGCAAATATTTCTTAAGGGTAGCTTTTATACAACATATGTCATGTTTTTAGTAACTTGGTTGTTTGTCTAATTGTCGCTCAAACTGATAAGTTGTTACAATGAATGAAATTAAAAAAAAATAGTAACCAGTACTGACAAAATAAGCCGCAACTCTTCAAAATTTTGGTTATAACTTCAGTTAATTTTATGTAAATTTACATAAATACACAATATTTTGCGAAAGTAATTCGACACAGAATAAGGACGTATTGCGCATATTTTAGCTGATACATATGAATTTGGAATATGATTTATTTCTAGTAACAGAATAACGCTAATTAATATTTAGTTGGGTTTGTATTGTTTTTACTAATACCCCTAATTCTATTCGACACGGTATTAAGCAAATTCTATTAATACTCTGAAATGTCTTCAATTAATACTTTTTGGACTGCTTCTACTAATTACTGTTTTGTTTTTGGTTTGTTTCTGACAGCTACTTTCGAAACAATACGCCAATAATTCTCGTTGAGGTTTAAATCGGGGCTGTTTCCAGACCAGCACAAGGATGTAGTGTTTCTTTCTTTTAACAATTTTTTATCTAAAATGTAGTAGTAGTGACATAAACTTTCATTGAATCCAGACCAATTATTAACTGCAGAATAAGAATTATACTCGCAAATTTATCAATCTAAAGGATGTAATTGTACTGTGTTCTGAAATGATTTTCTATCGGCATTAAAAAAATATTTAAAATTTTTAGGTGGTCCAGAGCTTTTACAGATCTATTCTAAATCGTAAGATTATCAATTTTTGCTGGAAAAGCAACCCTAAAGTACTAGGTTTACTGAACATTTCCTCTCCTCTTCGACAATGATCAAACTGGATATCATTTGATTCGTATAAATGAAATTTCCAACTTTAAATATTTTTGGCCGAGATGCCTTTTTCATGTGACCGCCGTGCATGCAAACCCATTAGTCTTAACCGGCTTATTACAGTTGATGGAATTGTACTTACTTCTGCTGCTTTTTTTAAGTGTCTGTCGCAGCTGAAGCACGACTTTTCAAATATAATCGTTGCAAACCCCGATTATCGCTTTCTTCTTTCATCGAGCACCTCGTTTTGTGGAAGGACTGCACCTAATACGTTTACTTACAATCCTAATCGCCAAATCCTTTATTTTTAAGGCATTGTTTTTTGGTGCACTTTTAGCAAATTGTATTTGCAATATTTAACATGATCCTATGTAATCCAACTAAATTAATTGTGTATATACATATATTTAATGTGCTGTGCCGTTATCCTAAGAGAATCAGGTCATAGATTAGCTCAACTCAAGTATGGATTTCTTGTTGTCCTTCTTTCTGTCGATACTGTGCTTACATTACCGGCTATACGTATGTATCCACCTTTAAAATGTTACAAAAAACGAGTCAAAACGTAATCATAAAAATAAACCTTTATTCTGTACTTATACAAAGAACTGTTATAAAAACAATATGCTTGTCAATTTTCTAATACACAATTATAAATTAATTTAGATTTGCGATTCGTCAGTGGTGGACACGTTGCCTCTTTTATTACTGCCGCGCACAATCTTGACATTCGCTCTAGCAGCTTTGCTAGTGTTAGTGGCTCTATTTTCCTCCACGTAGCCAGTAATTGCGTTCTAAGTACTGTTGTTGAATTTGGAGCAGATTTTCGAACCTGTCGGTCAGGTTCCTCCCACAAAAACTTGATCGAAATGAGATCTGGGCGGTCACTTCATAACAACAATTTTCTCTCTGCGCTCCAGTTGTTCCAAATTTTTACGGCAACACGAAGTTCCCATCAATTAATCGTGTTCCAGATGAGATGGCATTCTTCTCCAAAATCTCCCTAAAACCTTCTTTTCTAAGGATATCATCTATTTTAATCAAATCTCCTATTGAGGTACAGCCAAAACAACCCTAAATCATAACTGATCCTCTTCCATGTTTTATGTTAGTGCAATATAGACACAAGTGCTCGTTTCCCTTTCGATCTATGTACAAATGTTTTTCTGTTTGAATCAAAGGTGAGATATTTAGATTCATCGGTCCAAAATACTTTTTTTTTAATCTTCTAACGTCCAATCTTTGTGTTCTCTCGTCCATGCTCACCGTTTAGCTTTGTTTGCTTTCTGTAATAACGGTTTCGGCATAGCAATTCTTCCATACAAACAGCTTGGTGCAAACGCCTTTTAACCGTGATGACGCTAACTGGCGCTAACCTGCTCGTGATTACAATTACGGGATTTTCTGCTGGTATCGTTATTTTTGGCCATCCGGGTCTCTGTTTTTTAGATACACTGCCACTTCTTTGATACATTATAGTTCACGGTTATACGTTATAATTTCAGTAATTTAGCAATTTCTCGGTTACTTTTACCGATGTTGCGATGTTTCAAAACACTGCACAAATTCTTTACTATTTACTGCTTGCAAACTAAATTTTTCATTATATTAAAACGTCTTTGTCGTCTATTTTCATATCTTATGACAGTCTCGATAAACATTTCCGAAAAACTGCTCTTTTTCTAATGGGTTTATCTTAACGTGGCTGATCTGCAAATAAGTTCATTTTCGATATCTTAATGTCAGTCGGTTCGTTACATACAGAGCATTACAGAGGAATTATAATCTATCTTGTACTCACAGTTTAATAATACAAATATTTTGGTAAGGATGAAAAAGACGTCGACTTCTCTTTATAGCATACTTCTCAAATTTGTTATGATTTGAATCATGTGCAATGCATTTTTGTACTCTAGCTACTTCTTAGTGTCCCTTTTCGACACTATATTCTGATGATTAATTTTCGATGCTCACTTGTTATTTAATTTGTTTTTATAATGCCAATAGGACTTAAACGTAATTGATTTCCAAAAATATTTATTTAAGAAGAAAATTTTAGCATAGATTATAAACTTGTGCATTTTTAGGGGTCATTTGCAATGTATAGTAATAGTTAGCATTGTCGGATACGAAGAAAACCTAACCGGGTGAATGTTTCCAGAGAAATCTAATTCGTCAATTATTGCAGTTGCATAGATCAGAACTGGTCAACTTGGAACTCTTCTAAGACCTCATCGAAGAGTAAACATAATGACGAATTAAGTATCTTAAGGAAAAGGGTTGGTTAGGAACTTATGTGGTCCTTATAATTATGTATAAATATAATAGTATCCTTGATAAAAATAATGTTTATGGTATTAGCTTTCTTTTTAAAAAATCACTTAATTTTGTAAAAATCAAATCTTTTTGCTTGCAGACTTCACTGATGCGGGTGGTTTGAAGGGGCGACTGTAATTAGTTAGCCATTCCTGATTAGATACATTATAAGACTCTTATTAGACACGTAATTACTGGACGAAATTTTAATTTTAGTAGGTGGAGATAGAGAAAGGTTTTAAGTTAGCCACCTGTGAAAACTATACCCAAAATAATGCTACCAAATACACTATTGATTGTATAGGGGCGATCACTTTCGGAAAATATAATGTAATGGGAGAAAGCGTTAACACACGGACATGTTTCTGCCTACCCAGCGTCATTATTGTGGTCTCGAGTGTCTTGCTTTACTTCGAATTGCAATTCTATTTCGGCTTATATTACCATTCTTTTTAAACGAACAACCAGATGCACACATCTTGGTGCTGTCTAGTGCCAAAAGAGTACACCTGCCTGCCGTTCAACATACAGCGACCGACACAAGTGGGTACGGTTTCCCAATTTTCTCTCGAGCAGTTCATGGACTGCCAAACTAGAGATGGCGCACACCGCACATGTGAATGATTGCCCTCAGGTTTACCACGATGTATTAGAAATACATCGGAAAGAATTTGCTTAGAAAACAATACCCAAAATAATGCTGCTAATGAAGCTATTCACCGTATTGGTAGGATCATTCACAGGAAAGACAATATAAGAAAAGAGAACATACACAATATACATACGTGTTATAAAATAAAATAATATTAATACTATATACAGAAGCGAAAATAAAATAGTAATATCAATAACAGTATATACATTAATGAATGATAAATATTTAAATAAATTTCTTGACAAAAATAAAGTTCGTACCAAATAACAATGTTAAGTCTTTAACAAGTGTTTCTAGATAGATTCATAAAATATTTGAGATTTTGTTTTTAACTTCTTAGAACATTGTAGAATAGAATTTAAGAAAGTATAGGCATTCGGGATTATGTCGCAAAGATTTTTTCTATAATACATTTCAGGAGGGAGAATAACATATTTTATAATATTACTAATAACATTTTGAACAGTATATTTATTAAAGATTTGAAACTTTCCCAAGGAGATAGTTTTAAATTTCGCGGACAATTTAAGTTGATAGTTTCGACAATAGAAACAATTCCAGATACTTTCGTCCTGTCATGAAAATTGACAAAAGATCACCTCGTAATAATACGAGTTCAACTCAAGCATTCGGCTTCTTAGGCCGCTGTGTTTTGGTACTATAAAGAAGGTGTAATTTTGTCTGCTTCTTTATCGACAATTTTGGGAATTAAATTCTTCATGGAGGAATAAACTTGCTCCATCTATGAATAAACTTGCTTCGTCTATGAATTATATTTTTCTGGGCAGCGTATCGTCTCGGCGAATGTTCTCCGTCATTGTCTTCTTCTTCGTATATATGAGTTCGTCGTTACTTGAAGCATTCTTACAGGATTTGCTAGTTAGAATTTGTTTAAGTGAAGATGTATTTCCCTGTGTCTAATTTTATCATGTTAGAAAAGTGTTCATGCATTAGAAATAATCTTAATAAAGCTTAGGTTTTACATCGTATTTTTATGTATTCCTTTTATGAGTATAAAGGTGTTAATGATATAAGTAGTCCTTGAGAGAATAGCATTATTCTTGTGTATTATTTGCTGTTTTCTTTTCAGGTGTCGAGGGAGGTACATTACTAGGGGCAATCGCCGGCATAGGGGCATTATTTCTAGTATTTCTGCTATATATTAACAAGAGATGGTGGTTAAATACTGTTGGGGGAATAAATTGTTGTGAAGAAGCCTGTCCAACGGTATCAAGTAGATATGTGCCGTCTCCTCCCGTGCCTTCCGCATTATCGCCATCAAGTAAGCCAAAACTTTGTAAGTTTAAAGCATTGTTTTAGTAATAACTTTTGTTAAATCACTCCAGGCCTCGTTCTTATACATATGATTAACGCTCAGTGGACACAGTTTGGACGATCACTAATTAGTCGTTTTTAGTAAAATAAAGGACAAAACATCTTCAAAACAAAATTATTCTTATTTTAAATTTACTGTTTAGTTAAACTGTTTAATAATAGATCTACTGTAATTAAAGGCTTATCTATGACTTATTGTTATATTTTTCAATTTTGCGGGCCTACCAATGCCTGACGTTCTAGACATTTGTTCAATTTGCTTAGTTATAAAAAGGGGCCTGAACAAATATTTTAAAATTTATAATTATTAATATAAAGTTTTCACTAAAACACTGCACCACCCATAGAGAATTAAATTACATGGATAAAATTCAAGGTAAATGTTTATCTAAATGTAAAAAATTCAAGGAAATAACAAGAACAACAGACTACATTTCTATTAATTACTTTAGTAATGAAAAAATTCTTCTTTCCATACATTTGCTTCTAACACCAAGTGCTTTCTTGTAGCAACGTTGAGAGAGAAGAAAGCAATAATTAGAGACTTTAAATATAAGAGTCTAATATCAACAGTGAAAATTATTGTTGCTTACTATTGGATATCGCTCGTAAGTCACTTTGCTACTTATATAAGTATATTTCAATTTGGACAAAAAAGAATTGATATAATATGAAATGAACGTTGCAGCTACTTCTTACAAAAACTATACTGCTAATAGCAATGCTAGAATCACAGCAACAGTTGAACATCTAGTTGTTGAGATATTTAAAAATAAATACTTTTCCTGGATGAAAACGCCAGTATGGCTTTACATATCTTGAAAGAAGATAAATTTTTAAATAACGTACTAAATAGTTTTAATGCATAACTACTCAAAATTTAAGAATAAGGGAGTTATAGGCATTCACATATATTACTGCACTTTAAATTGGTTATAAATGACTTATGAATTGAAGAATTTATCATAAGCTGTTATACTAAGAAACATATGCACATTGTTGTCTGCTATAACTAAACTGAACATTTTCCGTTGTAATTGAAAATTGTATTCACTCATTTAGAAAGATGTAACATGCTAGAGAGTTACGTATGTATGTTGTAATAAAAACGGTCAACATGTTGATCGAACATATTTCCTGCTTTTATCGAAAGTTTCGACTAAATGAGAGGGTATTTGCTAAGTCTGTACCAAAAAAAGTTTATGTGTTATACTGTTGCATGTTTTAAATGTTTTAGGAAACATCAATAAGAGATTGTGTACTTAATCTTGGACTGTGCTTGGACACAGTTCATAATATTAAAAAAAACAAATGTGTCTTGTAAGTATAGACTAACTTAAGCGTTATTGCTTAAAACCTCCAAAATATTCTACTCAAAGATAAATGTACATGGAATACCGGTTTATTGTTTATTACCTTAACTTTAATCTAAAATATGTTTCTCTATAAATTGCTCAGAAAGAAGTTATTTCCTACCATAATAAATACAATATAATAAATTACTGTTTAGATACGCACTTTTCTATTAATGAACATTTTTCGTGCAGGTAGAATTCTCAACTAGCTAGTAATAAATTCGTTAATGTATTATGTTTTATTGGTTTTAGTTATTATGCAGTGTTTCAATTTGTGGTTAATGTGTATGTTATTTTTCGTCAAATGTTCATTATACAAACATAAAGAGAAACATGTTTATTTTAACATTTAAAAGTTTATAGAAGTAAAAACAAGGATTGAGTCATATAACTTTAGACCAACAACCCATAACTTCGTCAGATACGACGTATGAAGTTCGACTGCGCTAATTTTGTGGGAAATGCAAAAATATGATCCGGACGAAATTTCGTTGAAACAACGAAAGAATCGCATTTATTGATTCGGAAGAGTATATTATCGATCATATAATCATAACTTGTCGGTAGTGACAAATGGACGGTATTCAGCAACTTCGTCGGACGTGCCTTAAATACCAAAAAGCCAGTAGTTTGTCTATTTTATACACTGAATATATGCTATAAGAACAGGTAAGCAGCTGTAAGAATGAATTTTCAATACTCACTGTACCTCTATTTTTATGAATGAATTGAAGTAGGAACCGTATACCTTACGTATATTCCATAAAAGGGAAAAGTTTTTTTTACAAGTTTATTTTATCCACATATTTGCAGTACTTCATTCTGAACTTAACGAAATAAGCAAGCGATTAAGAAAACGTTTGATACATCCAGTAAGTGTTGATCCCACAAGCATCCCAAGAGAACGTCTATTGAGCAAGCATTTGTTCTTTGAAGCAGAACAGTATTTCAGCAGTCTTGAACTGGAGGTAATCGACATCTAAAACATATAATATCGTATATCATGACCCTCCGGTGTTATGCCAGTATCGTCTTCGATATGTCCCTGCATATTTTCTCACTTCTAGTCTGCCATTGCCAGAAATAAAATCTAAATTCATTATTAAATGCATTACCCATTTTTGTTTTCATAATATTGACGTCCGAGGAGGGACGTTTGACGAACCGAGTCCGCCAAACGTACCTAATATAAAAACAGCTACACAACTGTATTGAAAATAGTGCAACACACAATAGTGCAACATACAAATAAAAAAAGAACTAGAAAAACCATGTGTCGCTTTTCTATCTCATTTAATCCTTACGTTCAGTGACTATAATGTACTGTTTGTAAAAATTAGACTAGTACCATTTCGTCGGTTTTGAAAGCCTACGTAGAAATTATCAAGTCTAATAACGCCATAAAGGCGTTTACCGTTGCTCTTTTGGAGTAAATATTTCGCGAGGAGCTGATATTTCAAGATGAATTAAAGAAGTTATATTTCTCTTTATTTCTTTCAAACAACTGATTGAATTTGTCATGTAATAATATTCAGTATATTTTCCGCTATTGCAGATTGTCTTGTTAATTGTTAGACGTCCTATGTATGCTATGAAAGAATAGAAATCACATCTAGCTATTCCAACGGCTACTTAGCGTTTCATAAGAAAAATGAACTTAAAACAGACAAGTGAAAGAGGAAAAAATAGAAAAGGTATTCAAATTGTGTATGAATAAGTGCCTGAAGAAAGTGTAATTAAAAATAATGTATTTATTATGATGAGTTATTATGAAAAAAAGAGCAGGTAGCAACCTTTCCGTACCAAATAATTATTTATCCAATTCATCCGGATTTTTTTCGAACTAGGGGTTGTTTTGTAATTAGCCTTTTAAATTTGGAATATACCAGCAGTAGCGGATCCGCTGTCTAACAAGTGAATTATGTATCTTCCTTGAAGTTAAGCATTGAATTTGCTTTTTAGAAAAATATCTACCTAGAATTTTTCGGTGTGTAATAACTTCTTTGCTAAGATTTTATTTTTCTTCGGTGTCAAACCGTACGTATATTTTTCAGTTCAATGAGTTATGTAATGCGAAAAATTTGACTCAGATATATATGTATGTACACTTCTCCCAAACAAGATCGTCTTGCTATAGCTATCAACCTTTACTCGCCTAAAAACTTTTTCTTAATGGATTTAAGTTATTGATTTTTTAGTTTATCTCGTTGAACTAAATAGATATATAAAAGTATTTAAACATTGAAGTAGCTTTTTCTTCGTATAATTTCAAACTCATAATTCAATAGAAATAAAGAATAACAGAATAAAAAATCTCTGATGTCATGCTGTTTGAATTAAAGTGATACGGGTAGTCTTTTCTAATACTTACTGTATTTCAGCTAAAGCATACTCATTCGATATAGGAGAATCAAGTTCGGAGTCAGAAGCTGGTTGTTCGAAGGAAGATCAAAACTTGCCTACTGTTGCCACGGTGCAGTATTATCCGTCAGCTAAGCAAGATCTCATCTCATTAGTAGAGAAGGGTAGAGTAGGCGTTAGTAGTAACAGCTCTTGTTGTAGTTCAACAACTAGTTCCGTTGGTGAAAAACATGGCGTTCCAGCCTCAAGAATTACCCCACAGATGAGCGCAAATGAAAAGAGGTAGCTTGGCATTTTGTTTTTGTCAACGTGAATTCTAACTTTCAACAATACCAACGTTATTTCAGTCTATATAGACCGCAAACTACTTCGTTACGGGAAACCAGAATTGACAATCAAGAAATCCAATATCAAAACGTCGAAACTGTTACAACTGTCGAACACATGGACATAAACAGTAATAGAGATGTAAGTAACTTGTACTTTAAAGTATTACCATGAAAAGTATGTGCATGTTTTAAAATTTGGTGGAACCGCCGAGTATTAACCGAGAATGTTGGAATTATGTAACTCTAATTTAAATTAATAAAACAGAAACTGTATATTAATTATTTACAGACTTATTCAAAATGTTGTGTTAGTACATACTATTGACAGATATATTTCTTTATTTAATTAAAAGATATTTCTTACAATTCACCTTTGAAAAACATACTAAACACGGCATTTTTTAAAAATTACAATGCAGGTGCAAATAACAAACGCTATCTTACGTTAATAAATACAGTTATAACACACAGTCTTAGTGTGTAATTGACATTAAATATGAATTTAGTAGGTTTGGCTAGAATACTATTCTACTAAAATTTCATTCTATTGTTGTGTTTGTATTATTACAAAAAAAAGTAGGAGACAAGGCCTTAAATACTGCGTAGAAACTCTGTATTCTTGATTTTTCATCAATCCGCATAGTTAAGATGTTGCAGTAGTGTTATTATTATCGTGTATTATTATTAAATTGCAAATACTATGAATCTTTCGGTATTCTAAATAAAACACTGAATTAACCAAGAGCGGAAATAAATAATTATAGTGTTTGTAAAATGTAATTTCAGAAAGAGATAAATTGTATATAATAACGTCAAGCAAATCAAACTAGTGACACTGCGGCAGTTACTCTGTTACATATAGTTTGCTTATGCGTAATTACTAACTGCTCTTTTTTGGTGATATTCCGTGTGTTTCAAACATTCTTTGTATAATAAAATTGGGTGCTAGTAGAGTGAATCTAAATTTTCGATGATAAAGGATGGGTATTTTTCCTGCTCAAAAACTTTGGTGGAAAAACAAGTACACAAACTTTGTAGTAAAGCACTCTTTTATTCTATAACTTTCGTTTTGTGATATTTCAATAACAATAATTGTTCAACCATCTATTATTTGCTTGAAAATCTGAGCGATTTAAGCTCATTCCTCAACTCCCTTTAGTTATTGTACCCGACATCGGCAAATTTTTATTACAAATCATTTTCACCTACTTCAAAAGTGCTCGAAGTTCTCGAAAAAAGAAAGTTTTGTCTTCTTCTGTCATAACTAGGTTTGGCCAAATCTTTGTTGCGCCAGGCCCGAACTCACCCGCACGCACGACTGGTACGAAAACTGGCCGAATTCGTTGAACCAAACTATCAATCGTATTACGCGTTGTACTGTATTTACACTTTATCATATGGAAGAACATTTTGGCAGTTTGTCTGTATATATTTCATGAAGAATCATAATATGTAAAATCAGCTAAATCTTCGGCGCGCCAGAACCCTGCTCAGACCGATATGGAAACCTGTCACGTTCCCCGCGTTGACAACGATAGAAGTCGTACGCTGATAACAAATGCGAAAAAGAGTATTTCTTTCTGAAATTCCGAAACGTATTCAACCATCTCACAGGCAATATCCTGCTATTGCTAAACCATCACAGCCAATTCTTACCAGCTGGGGAACGTGGTTCACAGCGCCTTTTTTTATTATTGTAAGCATCTCCACTAAATAAAATATCTGATTCAAAAATTTAATCCCGACAAAGCTGCAGCTATTAAGGAGGACCAGAAGCTATTTGAAGATCCTTCCGTTGGAAGAGATTTAAAAACTATTTACAATAATTATATAGGATTAGTGGATACAATTGAGAAATTGCAAAATACGGGGTTGTTGTTAGTTGAATCGGTGCAAATGGTAGACGAAATGAGTACATTACTGCACGCTATAACAGATGACTAAAACAACACCTACGAACCTACTTCACCTAGACAAATATCGAAACATACCTGATGCTGCAAACTTTTCATGACCCTCTAAAACTGGGTTTGATGAAACAATTATAAAGAAGGTAAGATATAAGTAAGGTAAGTCTAAGAACGCTAAAACACAGAGGACATGCATTGATATTCCGTTAAAATCAATAGAAAAATTAATTTGCACAACAAAAGGAAGAAAGTTCTCCTTTATGTATAATATTTTCCACAGTTAAGATTTTAACAAAAAGAAAACAATTGAACACATAAAAAAGGTTCTCGCATTCTATAGCTTAATTAGATTTTGTCGAGCCGAAACATTTGCCTAGCCCTATTTTACAATTACGTATTACTATTCTTCATGAAATATATATAGATAAACTGTTCAGATCTTCTTCTATATAATGAACGTTAAATCGACGTTCATTACACAAAAGTTTCGCTGTATATGTATAAATTCGAAACACGTAGGCATACTGATAACACGTTATTTGAATGATTCTCTTCTCTTCAACACTACACTAAACTGCATTCTAAAGAAATAGCAATAACCTTGAAGCATCATCATTACGAACTGGAT
The DNA here is from genome assembly GCA_023509865.1 of Trypoxylus dichotomus. NCBI lineage: Eukaryota > Metazoa > Arthropoda > Insecta > Coleoptera > Scarabaeidae > Trypoxylus > Trypoxylus dichotomus. The sequence continues at coordinate 48,241,479 of CM042075.1, forward strand.
CTGCAATATTGCGTCAATTAAAGTTTTTCGGCATTCAAAATATCATGTAATATTGTAGGAATTAATTACTGCTCCGAAGATTGGGGTCTATTTAATTTCCCAGTGGTATTTATTTAATATGTTTACGTGGTGGTTTCATCTGCGCCAACACATACATATGCAGCTTTCAGAAACTCTTTTTTAGACGTTTGTTGGGAATATCATACTTTGTGTATTTCTTTAAAAACTGTCGCAGATCTGGTTTAAGTTGGTGACTCTAAACGCTTGACATATTCTTCAAAAAATTGTTTGGTGGGCCACACAGCATGTTTTTTTTTCTTTAGGTACTAATGCAGGTTTTGTTTATCATTGTAAACCAAAGAGTCGGACGTAATCGTAACAATAAATTTTGTATCCTTTATGAGTACAAAACAATGAAATTCTCCCACAAACCTGCATATGGAAAATTAGATACATTAAAAATATTAGTACTATACACTAGTTGGAAATAGAGGTGAAAATAAAATTCTGAAAACTGAAAATAAGATAAAGTAAATGAAAACGAAAAATCAAATAGAATCAATGCGACTTATAAAATACAAACGAACGTTGTCTAAATTTGAGTGTCATCACCTCGTATAGTACAATAATGCAATTCACAGTTCAAACGCTTATACTGTTTCAAAACGATTATGAGATTATAGTTGGAATTCTTCTTCCATTACTTTCCGCTCTTCTTTAATTACTATACTCCCAAATCAATTGATACTTATAACTAGAGACCGGATTATATACATAGAAAAACTGGAATATATGCGCATATATAAGCATCGATTTTTGAGAAAATATGCACAAACCTGGGGCATATATGCAAAAAATTTCGACAATATGCAAAATTTTTACATAAAATAAATAAGAGAAACTTAAACATTAACTTTATTTCACAAAATTTGTTTACAATATATTTCTAAACCAATTTATAATTAAATGTTTTTCAAAATTGTGTAAAAAGTTTTGTATTCTATCAGAATACATATGTTTCGAAATAGAAAAGCTTCTTTCAACATCCACAGATGTAATTGGTTGCATTTTTTAACGTTGCAATACATTCTAAACTAAAATTAAAGCCGAAATCGTTTCCTGTTTCACCTTCCAAAATTTTCTTCAATTTCAAATAGCCCGCATTTTTATTTATCACTTTTTTAAATTTATCGTATATAGAATTACCTATTGTACCCTTAACCTTCTTACGTAGCATATCAAATTCGTCTACTATTTCGACTGATTCCGAGAGCGACATTCCCTACCAATTGTTGAAGTTGAATTACTAGGAATTTTTACTAATAGAAAGGATAAGAAAAAGCCTAAATATGCAATATATGCAACTTTTGTAAAAATTTACATAGAAATGCCCAAATATACAATCACTAATTAGCGCTAATTAACTTCGATTAGTGTAGTACGTGTACATATGGATAATAATTAAAGATATGCAAAAAATAAAATATATGCACTTTGCATATAATCCGGTCTCTACTTATAACCTTTGTTGTCAGATATTAGAATCAGGTGCCTCATTAATAAACTTTTGCGTTTTCTCGGGAATAAATATTTTAGCCCTTTTTGTATTAACATATGTAGAATAGATGGTCTACAGACGTGGGGCTTATTGCTTTTTGCTACTTTCTATAAGTGAAAAGTCTGCCCGACATATAATCAACTAAGTAAATTAAAAGTTGTATTTGTTTTGAGAACGCAACGAATATCTCTGTCGGTAGTCATTATTTCTGATCTCGCGGAGTAACGAGTGCCAAGGAATTGATTTAAACCTGTAATGTATATTGATCTATTGTATTGAATTGGTATTGGTAATCATACGACTAAGAAAATTGTTTAATTGATCTTTCAAGGGCGTGGTAGCTTTTAGATTAAATGAAACAATATTAACAATAATGTAAGAATGTTTAACACTAAAAAGAAACGAATGCGTAGGAAGGTTACCGGTTGATTGTATTTATCGCGCTTGGTATTAAATCTGTTATGCGGTCTAAGATAAATTGTATTGCTGATAAAGTTACACTTTATTTCGTCTTTGGTTTGTGTTTAGTGTATAGTCGTGATGACGACAGAAAGCGAAAATAGCGAACTAGTTTCCTGCATCGGCTCTGAAACAGAAGCGAACAATCATTCTACCATGAATCCAAATAAGTGCGGACTTCTGGAAGTCGCCCTTCTCTACGACGCTCCTATGCGTAAAATGACCGTACACGTGCTGCAAGCAAGGGATATACCTAGCAGGGATAGAGGTCAACCCACACACACACAGGTAAAATAGTTCCCGAGCTCGTTTATTTTCTCTGTTCAGGATATTTTCTTGGGACAGAAAGAAGAAGCAAACAGTTTTGTTAATCATTTCTATTTTTTTGGAATCTTTGTTGGTAAATTGTTTTCTAACGAATTATAGGAAGTACTAAACTGAATCAATAATCAATCAATAATATATAATAGAAAAATTAAATGTATAGAGTCTTTGAATGACTTTTATGAGTGTGCTTGTAAAACATTGCAAAATACTTGCTATTTTAAAGCGTTGTTTTGTGATTAAAGTTTTTAATATAAGCTGATTGTCGGCGCATTGTTAGTTAATTCGAAAATTGTTAACTACTACATCGTTATTAGTTAATATAACGAACAGATGAAAAGTTAATATTACAGGGCGTCAGCTCGGCGAAAGGTTAACCGTATACACATATATTACTTCCGGTTATACCAGAAGTAGATACGAGTTTATTCATTTTAAATAGAACATTCTGTATGTTTTAGCAATTTGTGATTCCTAATGAAATTTTAGTGGGGGTCTATGTAACATATTCTATATCCAAATTTCGTCATTTTGGAAGTATTCCATTTTTTTCTTAAAATTTTAACAGATGCATGGTATGTTTAGAACAAGTAGCATTTCAAAAGGCTTCTAGAAATGGGTATGTGTAGTTAGTTAGACAATTGATCAAAGAGATCGCTCATGTGGTATATTTGGTTGAAAATTATATAAGACGTTCTCGTAGGGTACAGGTAAATCTGTAAAAGTTTAACATAGCGTAATCAAATTTTTTCAAATGTTATGGTCATCTATAAGGATTGTCCTTTAGGTTTAGTATATAGATTTAAATATTACACAATTGTAATAATGTGTAGTTTAATTTAAGCGTAATAGTTATAGTAGTTTTTGCTATGTTGCCCAGCGGATATTCCAAGATTATTTTGTTAAAATACCACAATGTAACTCCAGTACTTATTTTCTAAACAAAATGTATTGTATTTATTAAGAATACAACGAAAAATAAAGTTTTCGTGGTGGTTTTCCGGGTTGTTTAAATACAAGTTTTGCATATAGATCAGGAACAAAACAGTAGGTAGTCTTTAAAGGCTTTATTGTTTCTCGAAGTATTCTCCACGAACTGCAACTCTGGAAACAGTTATTCCACTCGTTTGTTGATACAGGGAAAATTGCGTTTTTGAAGGCATCGACTGTTCCTTCTGACGACTGAAACCTTTGGCCACCCGGTTGTTCTTGATTTTCGGAAAGAAAAATCGTTGGGACTTAGACCCGGACTGTATAGAGGATGGTCTAATAATTCGACATTGTGTTGCGTTAAAAATTCAATTGTTTTGCGTGCTGTGTGCGAACTTGCATTGTCTTGATAGAGAATGATTCGTCGTTCGAGGTTCGTTTTTCGAAGCTCAGCGATGACTTCCGGTAAACAAATGGCTGTATACCAGTCGCTAGCAGCAGGTTTGATCGTGTAGAGGAATTGTTGGTACATGACCTGCCTTTGAAACAAATGTCGCGGTCATCTTTTTGGGAAATACTTCCAGAACGGATGACTTTTGTCGGCTTTTCTTCACCTTGGAACATCTAAACAGACGGCTGGCTCGTATGAATAAACCCAAGGTTCATCGCGACTGACAGCGTTGTACGAGAAATTGACTGATGTGGTGTTTCCTTGCTCAAAACAGAAACCAACTTAACGAGGCATTCTTGTTGAGATAATTGTCTTCGAAAATTATAAAAAGTTATTTCAGTTTAATTCCATTTTTCAACTGCTTTGTCAACTTTGACGGTTCGTTGTAGCTACAACACTGTACGTATCGCACTGAAAGTTTGGATTTAGGTTAACTAAAGATGGAGGTTAATTTTTAGTACTGACATTTGATTAGTGGCGCCTTTTATATCCCAGTAAGCAAAACTTAAGACATCCCCCGTACTTCCGGTTTAACCGAATATTATCTTGTGTTGAAAATATTTCTAGTAAAAAAAAGAATTTTCGATAATATGTACTTGTAGAGTTTCAATTTTCTACTATACATTTAGCCCCCTGCCGTAGCAAGAACAGTGCGTAAGCTGCAATTTATTTTCCTTATCTACGAAGTACAGCACGGCACCTTCATACAGGGTAACGATAATCTGTTGAGTTCGTTCGCGGTTCCGCTAAAGTTGAGTACTGTAAAAATTTGATGTTGTTAGAAGAACATAGATATCTCGCAAGCAAAACTGTACTATTTTCAATTGTGTAATGTTACAGCTACATTAATAGCTCAAAGGTTTTATGTTTAATGACTATAGAATACGACCTGTAAGAGTTGAGACAATGCACGACCGGAAAATTAGGTATTTTCATCAATACTTTATCACACTTATATGGAACACCTAAAAGATGTGCTTTTAGTAGTCCTCCGAAAATATGTATATATAGTTAAAAATAATACTGCAAATATAGTAATGCTATCGATAATGCCAACAAAAATAGCAAATAAGGTGTGCAGCAATTTCAAATTTATGTTATTGTACATTGTAGCAACATTTACTAATGGCAGTAGTAGTATGTATTTTGTATCAGTGCTATAATGCGTACACGTACAGTCTGATTCAAATGAGATGTAAGTAGCAAGTAAATATATTTTGCAGCAAAAATATATAAAAATGATGTCAGCTTTCTCTAATGTTTAAATTTATTGGCGAAATGGATTTTTGCAATATCTTACTACTTTCGGGATTTTTATGAAAGTTGCTTTTTCGATTTTGATTATTACAGTTCCATATTAAATAAAAGAACTGTTCATACAGTTTAGATGTAGTTCTTTAGCTGTTAGGATTTTGTAGTTCAAGGATGAGAGTAATGCTATTTCACATTTTAAGTAACGGTATCATCATCATTTAAATGAAAACTTTCCAACTATATATAATTTCATGTGTATTTCAAATTTTGACGAAGATACTTCATTTTTAAAATTTTCTAAAAATTAGTAATACACCGTGGCCAAACTTTTATGTTGTTGCAGTTTTTTTGCAAAATTAGAAGCGTGCTATGAACATCATTTTTTAAAACACCTTACTTTATGTATGAATTTATTGAATTGGGTGAAATGACTAGTAAAATAATATTAGTTTTTTTCTTTAAAATTTCCCAAAAGATAGAATTTATACACTGTAGTAGACAAATTACGTAAAACCGTAACTAATACATTTTATAAACTAATACCGGTTTGTTCAAAGAAGTTGAATAAATATGAAATATGTGAAAAATGTGTTTGAAATGTTTTATATTTTTTCAGTCTATTTTTAAATTAATAAAGCTTTTGTAAAGTATGAGTATATTAGAATAAAAATGAATACACAGACTTCCACGGCTAGAGTTAGTTATCGTACCACTTTGATTCCCCTGCTTTTTCTCACTTTCACTGGAGGAGCCTCCTACGACGGAGGCGAAACGTCGAGATCCCGCCTTCTTTTTCTTTTTTCTTTCATTTGTTTCTGTCCCCCTTCTCTTTCCTTTTTTTTTTCTTCTTTCCTTTTCCTGTCACCTTTTCCCCCTTTTGATTTCTTTATCTTTATCCAACAGCGCTTTACACGTGCGAATAGCACCTCTTATCTTGGATTCTTCTTAGTGCAAAGTTGGTCATGCCCAATTTTTGGACCTTTCTGCATACACTTTGGTTAAAATAACAGTTACACACTTATAAAACAGTGTCTGGAGACAACTTTTCAATTTTAATGTTTTTCGGTTTCCAAAAGAGGCGCTGAAGTTGTAACGTAATACGTTTTCTTCTTCCTACTTGTCGGTAAAACATATATTATTGGAACTGTATTAGTGTAACATAGAGTACTACCGATACCCGCATGAGGTGTGTACAATCAATGGAACTGATTACAACAGCTATTGAAAGGGCTGTCGCTGTACTTTAGGTAAAAAACTGGCAATTAGAAGCATTTTCAAAAGTCAAAAATAATATAGGTTTTAAATATTATGTATAATACATGTGTTGTGATTGTATTCGTACATTTCAGGTGCGGTTGTTGCTTCTGCCAAGCAAAAAGCAGAAGCACAAAACGAAAATCCGAGCTGGGGATAACCCACAATATTTGGAGAGTTTCTTATTACACAGAGTTAACCCTGGTAAGTTCGTATTACTTAGTACTAACAAATTGCAAACGTTTACAACTGATTACCAATGGTACCAAACACATACATATATTACCGTATAGTGCGGGTACGCTGATAAAAGGAATTTTTTTATGCTAGAGCAGTTCTATTTTTTTGATTATTTATTTAGCTCAAAGAAGACTTGCTTATGTTGAAAGAATATTTCATTAATAATCATATTATTTTAAAGTTTCTTTTCTTTAATTTAAATGTGGATTTATTTCAAATTTTTGGTTGGAATAATTTTTTTTGTAAGATTCAATGTTGCAAATGCTTTTGTTTACTTAATGCGCAACTATATTTATTTCATGATTGTTTACGTTCACAGGTATCGTAGTAAACTCCACCCCATAGCGACTCAAGAGCATGCGGACTCTCATTGTCAATTATGTTACCGATCGGTTGACAATGAGAGTCCTCGTTATTACTTAAATGTATGTAGTAGATATTTCGACAGTATTTGGTACAAAACATTTTTACATTAGGTAAGGCTTATGCTTGTAAATGCCTTAGATAAATACTAAATGAACTAAAGAAACAACATTTTTTAATGAACACAAGGTGAACGCGCACATTAGCTTAGCTAAGCAAAAATTTCAGAAATAAAAAGTATTGAAAGGTATAAACAAAAACAGAACTGCAAAAATTTAGAGAATGAATAAAAGGAACTAAGGAAAAGAAGGGTATCTTTTATTGTAAATAAAAGATAAATCGAGAGTAATTGGACTGACTAGAATATTGTTCTAGAAGAAATGAATTTAGAATATCTGTGTATGTAGGACCTGTATAAAACTATTTAATAACTTGTACTGTTGCTGTTTCATACACATCAATTTCTTTGAAAAAGTATCGCTGGATTCAGCCAATATAAGGCTCTTGTTCGATTTATAACTGAAAGAATAATGCGTAACTATTAATTTCAAGGACCTTTTTCCATAGTAAAATAAATTTAAAATTATCTTAAGGGGAGTTCCTAAATCTATAACTCCAATTTGTTTTCTTAAAATAATCGCAACAATATCGCCAAATTTATTTCTCTTTTTTGTTTTATCGGCAAAATTAAGTTTTTGGAAAAAATGTGCCTCGGTGTTTTGATCCAAAAATCATAAAACATGGGCACCTGAAGCACTTAGTCTCTTTATTGATTTTTCCGATTTTCATACCTGAAAATATTACCTACGAAACTGTCTATTTGGAGCTCCTGTCACTTGATCAAGATAAGAGTAAGAATCGTATATAAAATTTAAAAGATAAGGTAAAATAATTGCTACAAACTAATTTGTGTGCTTTACATATTTTCTGTTTTTGTTTTTTTTTTAGTATAGGCGTATTTGAAGTGAAGTTTACCTTCAAAGTTTACTTTCTTCCTTCTAGAATATCTTTGTATTTATACCCTCTCCAATCCGAAATTACGTAAAATATGTTAATTACGGCTAATAATCAGCGTCGTTTGCATTGTGATTCTTTTATTTATAATTACAGAAGATGTTAACTCGATGGGTATAAGACTTCGATTATACGGTTGTGAAAGAATGAGAAGAGAACGTCTCATCGGCGAGGCTGTCGTCAGTTTTGCGAACATCAATTTGGAACTGGAGAACAACTTTTGGTTGACGCTGGAACCACGCGCTAACATAACAGTGAGTCGCGGTGTTTCTAATGCTCACACGCGATGCTCGAGAGGCCGTGTGGTGACTTAGGTTTGCTTTTAGCTTAGTGGATGTGCCGGAGAACTGATGAGTTTAGCTCGGTCGGACAGTACAGGTTCAACGCACTCAATGCAACATGGAGGGGTGCCTGAACTTTTGCTCGGACTTAGCTACAATGCAACGACGGGCAGATTGAGCATAGAAGTTGTTAAGGGATCACATTTTAGGTAATTAAAACTAAATTTTAGTTTGCATCTCTTTCCTATAAAACATTGCGCACTAGATAGAGAGCTCTAATAGATTTTCTTTGTTATTTCGGCTTTTTGAGCATTTTGCAGTCCCCTTAATCAAAAGCGGATTACGACTATTTTCTTTGTAACGTTTATTATATATAAAGAATTTCTTTTGTAGATATTTAGTGTTACAATAATTAATACATTATTGTTAAAATATTTTATTTTCAGCAATAAGATGTTATTTTTTATTCTAGAAATTTAGCATTAAATCGAGCACCGGATACCTACGTCAAGTTGAATCTTGTGAGTAGTACTGGCCAAGAGTTAGCGCACAGTAAAACAACAGTTAGAAGGGGTCAACCAAACCCACTATTTAAAGAAACCTTTGTATTCCAGGTAAATACTACGAATTATTTAGCCTTTTATTAGTGATTGTGATGCAACCATACTAGAAACTTTAAAATTGAAGGGCATTTTAGTTTTAGCACGAAACCGATCCTAATAGATTTAAAGGGTGTATTGACAGTAAGTGGACTGAGTACGATTGAAAATTTATCTTGAGCAATTATAATTAAAACACTCTATCGTTTCTTTACTTCCTAGTTTAAAGTCGACTTCTTTTCTCTTATTTTGTTGCCGATAGATCGTTCTCTACTTTGATAGCTGATTCTTTAATGCTCCTACTATTCAAAGATTAGCAAATTTCCTCAAAATGGGTTTATGTTTATATCATATAGCTGCTAATGCAGTCCGTTATATCTTAAATATACGGCAAGAAAACGTGTGTAGGATCGTTTGCGTGTGTGCTTGAAGGTATTGTCCCAGCTTTCAAGGGAGGAAGATCGAAAGGACAACCGTGGGAGCCTAGGATATTTTTCTTCTTCTTATAGTGCTTATCCGGTCCAGATGTTGGCGTTCATTCTGGTTACCACGACCTTGTTCGCTGTTGCACGGAATAGTCCTAGTATTGTGAATGAGATTCTTGAGCCGAGAATTTCTTTGACGTCCTGGGCCACGTTTCCCAGGAATCTTCCAATGCAATATGTTTTGTAGTAAACCATATCTTCTTTCGTTCCATTTTATATGACCGAGATACTTAAGCTTGCGAGCTTTTATCGTAGTTACTAATATAAAGGCTGCTAATTTTTTGGTAGTTGCTCCGATCAAGGATCATGATTCTATTCCGATTAGCAACACCGAAAAGACATAGCAACGAAGGAGTCTCATTTTGTAGTTAGTGTAAGAGAACGGGTTTTAAAATCTGACGCCATTTTGGAAAACACATCTCTGGCTTTTTTTATCCTACAGAGAATCTCTTGTGAGTGGTCCCACTGGTCTACGATATAAATTTAGAAAACTCAATATTTAAAAATTACGAGGGCGACCTGAAATATTTCCGAAATCGGCAAGAGATCTATCTATTTTATGGCAACTTTTAAAATTTCAGACATCTACTGTCAATAGTTGTTTGAGAGTGTGTTTTGTGTAGCAGGTCAGGCGGTTTCCCAAAAATGGATAAAATCGAATTTCGTGCAGAGATAAAACACTTCTGGATGGCTAGGAATACGGCCGCGGAAGTTCGAAATATTTTGCTACAGGTTCATGGCGGATGTAAACCGCTACCAACGATGAAATGGTCGACAAGATTCATGATGTCGTGTTAGCCGTTCGCCGATTGAAGCTGAAAGAGATAGCCGAAACAAGAGCCATCTCAGAAGAACGCGTTGGCCATATCCTACACAAAATTGTGGATAGGAAAAGCTTTCGGCGCGATGGGTACCGCGTTTGCTCATACCGGAGCAAAAACGAAATCGGGTGACCGTTTCGGAGGAACGTCTGGCCAGGATCCAACGCAATCCAACGGACTTCTTCATGCGTTTCGTAAACATGGATGAGACTTGGATCTATCACTACATACTGGAGAGCAAGGAAGAGTCGAAGCAGTGGACATTTTCGGCTGAATCGGCTGCGAAGAAAGCAAACACCGTTCTATCGGCCAGAAAGGTCATGGCGACCAATTTCTTGGGATTCCCAAGGTGTGATCCTCATCAACTATCTGCAGAAGAGAAGGACGAACATGAGGTAATACTACAGCGATTTACTGACCCGATTCGATGCAGTATTGAATGAGAAACGGCTTCGTTTGCAGCGGAAAAAGGTACTTTTCCACTACGATAATGCATCGGATCATTCATCCCACATCGTCGTGTCCAAATTGTTGTTGCGCTACGAATTAGTCTCACATCCTCCATATCTACCGGACCTAGTCCCCAGCGACTTTTTCCTATTCCCAAACCTGAAAAAATCACTGGGAGGAAAGAGATTTGCCTCAAATGAGGTCATCGTCGCTACAGATGGCTGTTTTGCGGATCTCTAAACATCACACTTTCCGACGACTTCAAGAAACTGGAGCACCGTTTGAAAAAATGTATTTATTGATCTTCGAGGGGACTACATCGAAAAATAAATATAAAAAACCACACCAATACCGTGTTTTTCTTGTCGATTACGAAAACATTTCAGTCGTCTTCGTATACACCACATAAATTCTACACTTACGAGGGGAGGTCCAGAAGTTCGTGGAATGAACTTTTTTTAAATTGGGGAACAAATAAAAATCACTAGGTGCCAGGCTGGACTATAGTGGATGGACTATTGATTGAAAACCATGCTTGTGCAGAGCAGCCATTGCAACTTTGCTCTTGTGAACCGGCGCATTGTCTTGCAAGAGCAACACACCCTTGGTCAATTTTCCTCGACGTTTTTCCTTGATGCCCTCCTTTAATTTTTCTAATATCGCTGCGTAATATTCTCCGCTTATACTCCTACCTTTTTCTTTGTAATCAATCAATAATATCCCCTCACAATCCCAAAAAGGAGTAGCCATCAACTTTCCAGCCGATTCTGACACTTTGAATTTCTTTGGCGGAGGTGTCCCCTTTTTATGCCATTGCATGAACTCCTGTTTGGACTCAGGCTCAAAGTGATGAACCCACAATCCGCTCCAAAATTTGTGCAGGTTTATCTCCACACTGCTCCAAAAATTGTTTGGACGCACAGACGCGCTGGTGTTTCTGCAGCGGCGTGAGCATTCTCGGTACCCATCTTGCACTGACTTTTGTCATACCCAGCAGGTCATGTAGGATACGTAAAATGGTGGTACCTGATACTCCAACTAATGCAGATAATTGTTTTTTCTTCAAACGGGCATCTTGCAGTACAAGCTTTTGCACTTTTTCGACGATGACTGATGTGGGGACCTCAACTGGCCGTCCTGAGCGGGGGTCGGTTTCAATCGACTCCCGACCATGTTTAAAGAGACCAGGCCACTTATAAATCATTGATTTGATCCCCATAAACGGATTCCATTTTATTCAATATGGTTTGAGCGTTCTTTCTTTGTTTTGTAAGGAACTTTATCACAACACGGTGTTCAATTTCCTCCATAGTTTCAGTTTTCTTCCGGATTGACTTGTTTAGCAGGCAACTATTTGTAAACGACTGAGGCTATAGGCTTGGGTCGGTTGTTTTTCATTTACGAGGGTCGGAGTTACCTCCATTTCCTCTTCGTCTTTATTTATGGGTACAGTTCATTTATTTATTCATCTATTTATAAGTTTACATTTTTTTCTCCCCTTTTTAGGGCCTGTGTGCAGTGTGTTACATTTTTTTGTTTTATTTTTTGCATGTTTGCTTCTTTTCGGGGGTTGGAGCGTTATACCTTTCTCTTCTGCTCTTCTTTTTATTTGTTTGACGCCGTCTCTTCTCAGTCTTCTGATTGGCTTAATGATTTTTCTTACCTCTTCATTTGGGTGTGTCTTCGTCCTTTGTACGGTGTCATTGGTTCTTCTTAGGATGATGGCATCTAGGGTTTCCAGCTCTCGAGGCTATAGGGCTGCAACTTAAACTTATATACTAAGGATGAGACGCCAATCAGAATGACACCTAGCGAGCGCCCCTATCCCCACTCCATTCCCTCGATTCCACGAACTTCTGTACCTCCCCTCGTATGTTTCTTTAGTCATATTATCTTCATACATCAGATTACTAGATTGAGTGCGATTACTTATTCACGATTTAAAATCGTGCAAATATTTAGCGTTTTAATTCATAATATAATGAAAGTTTTTTCACTAAAAACCTCCGATTAATTTCGTCCCTGTTTTGATTTATACATTAAGTTGTCATGCTTTAATAGTTATCGTTTATTTTCATTCTCAAAAAACCCAGTTCAGTACGTACCAATATATGTATATCCATATTTATAACACAAATTTGATTGTAATACTAATGATCTCATTTGGGTGGTGTATTACTGGCTAACTTTTATTCTAGGTTGCTCTCTTTCAATTGGCAGACGTTACATTAATGGTCTCTGTCTATAATAGAAAAGGGGTAACGAAAAAAAAGGAGATGGTGGGTTGGTTTAGCTTGGGTCTGAATTCAAGTGGCGCGGAAGAATTAGCACATTGGATGGATATGAAGGAATTTCAACAAGAGCAAATCTGTAGGTGGCACGTGCTCGTACAATCATAGCCTCACGTACATATTACGTTTAAATTACATTGAGGAACGCCATTGTCATGTGAAAATCAATTTTTATATTCGTATTTACGGATTGAAATGACACTCGTTCCATTTTTGATTATTTACATCGATGAAAAATTTCTTATTTTCCATGAAAATTATGCGAAGAACTGTTTGTTGATGCTTTTCAAATTGAAGGATTAAAATTCATTCTACATTTAGAATCTCCAAGTTTTTGCTTTTGTTGCAATATTTTTTTCAATATTGAAGTGCATAGAATAACACATTGTGCAAAATTGTTTTTAGGCAACAAATCGTCTTTTCAACAAGCATCAATAAACAATTTTATCAAATCTTGTACTTATTTATGAATAGCCATATACATAATACATTAATCTATAACTGTAAGTATATTTCAATGCCTTACTATTAAAAATTTCAAATATAAAGGTAATTTCGAAAAAGTACTTGAGAACATATATTAATAAATGGGCTAGTGACGCAACAAAGGGAAATCCCACTTCACCGGTAAATATTACAGCATTCCGGGGATGCGTAACTTTTATTGTGATATTAAAAACGAATTTGTTGAAAAAAGGGGTTGGATAACATACAAAGAGAAGAGGCGGACGTACGGTGTGACATACATACATACGCTGGAAAACTATTATTGTTTATTTTACTTTTTCTTTATTCGACACAGTAAAATATTCCGGAAAGTAAATAAACAATTACCTTTAATGTTTTCCGATTGCCTGTTTCGCGAAAAATCCCTTAACTGTATTGGAAAAAAAGCACAAATTAAATATAAGCTTTTGAATTTACATTTAAACTATAGATTTATAATGTTTATTAATATCATATATCATTACTACAAATTAAATGTTACAATATTTATTAAGATAAAATATTTATCTTAATAATTACTCTACCGATTGTGGCACCTACCAGTTTAATATCTAAATCTTAATACTTCGTTGATAAACATTATTAAATATTTTCACTAGATATTCCTTTATAAATTAGTTTTCTGAGTAGCTAATGTAAAACTGCTATGAATACAAGAAAGAATCTAAAAGAGCCATAGTATGCTAGATCTTATGGTAATTAGATATAGTTACGCTATTCGACAAGTTATTAGGGTGTCAACTAGTTTTCATGGACACGCAGTTTAAAATATACAAAATAAAACACATACTTCTAAATATTAACGAAATTCTTGCACTTCTCCATTTTTCTTATAAATACTTCCACATTTACTCAACAAATAGTGAGATAGATATTTCTAAATTGCATTTTTTGATAAGAGTTTTCCATTTTACCAATGCTAGTAAATAGCGTTGAATTTTTGAATAACTAATAGTATAAGATGCCTAAAATAAAGTTTCTTTATATACTTTTCATTAAGTTGTTAAACATTGACTTTTCTCTTTATAGAATAAGTTAATATTTCTCTTGAGTACTATCACACTATACAAGAGATTGTAGAAAAGTAATCATTTTGGGTTTAGCTTATCTGATAATTTTAACACATCTTTATAATATAACAGAACATATGTTAACACAACTTTTAAAGACAAATTACTTGGTCAATAACTTGCAAAGTTTATAATATTAATAATTATAATGGAAATTTGCTTCAATACTTATTTTACTTATCTTTAAACTGTTCTTGTCTTTGGGTTTAGTTATATAACGATAAATCTGATGTAAATATACAGCACCACATTAATGTAACGATCTTTTAAAGTAATAGGTATTTTAATGTGAATCTTTTTATCTTTTTAATGATACAGGTGTTCCGAAAGTCATGTATATAGTGAGAAATCATCAGTAACAACGTAAATTCCGTATATAGTTATGCAATTGTTAGTAGTTATCAAATTACAACAATGGTGGGGATGTTAAAACAAACTCAATTTTTGCAGAGGAAAGAATGAAACAAATCCTATAAAAAAACAAAGAAAAAACAATTTTTCTAGAGCACATGTTTAAAATGCCTCCTTTCTTCTTGAATACACAATATATACTGTCGAAGAAAATTCCGGTATTTTTATACAGCTTGGTTAGTGTACGTTTTACTATAACTTGTAAACACTGCACACCTAATATTGCTCAATTAATGCAGGACATTTTTACGCAAAATAGGTGCAGCATGAAACAGAGGTTTTAGTAATGTTGGTTAATTTTCCTCTTATACTGGATAAAGCAAAGCGAAACAAAAAAGTAAGTGTAGCTTTTACAGTATTAAAAAATGTTTATGAGGTTAGAACAGTTAACAAAAGCAAATATTTAAGAGTTTTAACTGAAAAGATATATGCACGTTTTTTAATTTTTTTTGTCATAACACTATAAAAATGGTCATAACTCGAAAACCATGATAAATCCAATAACTTTGAACTGATTTTGTTGAAAATCAGAGTATCACTCCCTTCTGTTTTGTACATGACTTATGGAATACATGGAATTTGCAAGTCTACTGCAGTATAATGTCGTGATTTACTTATAAGCGTTCAACTCTAAAGCATTTTTATACATTTTGTGATACTGTTTTTTATTTCCTATTTAGATAGAGTGAGAAAACTTTTAGGGGCCAAGAATTTAAGTATTAGATATAAGTTTAGTGGGAGAAGTTCTATTTCCAAGTTTAGATGTGAGAGTGCAATACATCATTACTCGATAGCAGAGTAATTATCAAGATAAGTATTAATTATATGAGAGAAGATTAAATCAGTAGGGATGGACGAGGTCGAAATTTTAATGTACGGTGAGAAACCGAGAAGCTTTTATATACTATTATATCTAATATATTATGTAAGTATATATATTATAGAGAAAATGAAAACAAAATTTATTCAGAATCGTAAATATTATATATACACTGTATGAGTTTTGAAAATCGATCATAATAAGACGATTTTTCATTTTTATGTCTTATTACTTTTGTCGAGCGATTATCGAAACTCATTTAAACGTAGGTTGGTAAGTTAAGATGTGATTTACTTTTTTTATATATACATTCATATGATATATTCGCTTAAACCCAACTTAACCAGTAAATTAAGAGAGTACTGTATAATATATAAAGTGTCAATTTGATGTGTTCACCTATTGAAAAAACCTTATGAATTTTACAAGTGTGTGATATGTTATATTGTTACTATGAGATTAAACGAAACAGAAAAAATTGGAGTTCGAAAGAATATGAATTCCACTGTTAGCGTTGGCATTGCGAAGATTTGGTCAGTAGCGCGCACATAAAGAACATTATTAACCTAAGCCGTAGTAGTGGACGATATTTCACTGTCGGTGAATTTTTCACCGTGATTTGAAAATCACCGTGATCACTGATTGGAGACTCATACGTGAATAACTAAATACGTTGTTAAGTAAATAATCACGTGGGTTATAATATGCTAGGTCATTGTATTTGCAATTATATATTTTTTGTTACTGTTATCGTTTGTAAATTCTTGAGTATTTAAATTTGAAAGATTATTGTGTTTGAATGTAGAAAAGATATATCTGGCATAACGATAATAAAATGTGCGTTGTAGCCTGAACACTCCGCAAAATAGACATGCTCTATTGCCATGTAATATACAAAATACTCGGCCTGCGAATGTAAAAGAAGTAGACAAAAATTGTAATCGCTTTTTCTCAAAAATATTCTTGTAAATGTATAAATGCTTTCATTAGAATTACGGGACATTCGAATATCGAAGCTTATTCAAACAACCGAAAATATCTTAGCATTCGACAGTATCTCGTTGCGATACAATATACATATGAGTCATAAACGTGATCACGTTCACCGTTTAAAATCGCCGTTATTTATAAATTACAATCACCATTCACGACGTAATTTAAAAATCACGGTATCGCTCGACACTACTAAGCCGTACAAAACTTCTAACACAATAAACACATTCATAAGAACGAGGTGTATATCGGGTTTGATGTGATAGTTGAGTGATTGTCTCTCTACTGTAACATGACCGTTAACCGTTTTCACTTTTTAGAGCACACGGTACTAACCAAACGTTCGTAGTACCAACTGTATTCATTATCCAGAGATGAAAACAATTTCGTAAGATCCTATTTCCACTGAAATAACTTGAATTACTGAAAAATCTTAAGAGAATAAAATTCATATTATTCGTAATGTCTAGAGTAGCTCTGCGGATGATATTTCAATGACGTGAGTAATCGAAGCAAAGCGTATGCGTAAAAAATGAAAATTGTTCAACACGTTGAAAACTTGATAAAAAATGCGTGGGTTATTAACGTTATAAGTATGCGTAATAATATAGGTAAATGCAATCATTTAAAAGTAAATCAAGGTGGTCTGGCTAATGAAATTTTCTTCGCTTTGTGTAAAATCTATTAATTTGATAGCGTCAGAACTGGAACTCTTCACACACTATAGTTTCAATCTGTTTGTAAAAGTATATATAGACAAACAATATCTGTACGGTCAGAAGCATGGAAAACGTGACACATTTTTCCTAGATAGTATCTAACTTTAAATGGCAGTTCTAAAATTATACGTCTATGTTTAGGTCATTGTGTAATAATTTTTTTAAATATTTTAATGTGTAGGTATAAGATGTAGAGATTTTCTCTACATAGAATAATTTGCATAAATATTATCGATCTTACACTTCTGATCTGTCTCCATGTGTTCCGCCCATGGAAGCAATTGCTAAGAGGGCTCCCATTTAAATTATTAATGATATAAACACAACGGATATATTTATAATTATACTTTCGTTATATCTAAATCTCTCTATTTTAATCGGCGTCTTGTGGTATGAACAGAACCGGGAAACTTTACTAATTTAACTACTTTGATAGCCGAAGTTAAAGGGTGTTCGATTATTTTGTTAACTAACACCACGTAACTTTTTTTACAGTAAATAGTTTTTCTGAACTATAGTCCGTCCCAACCTCCGTATTCAGTATACGTCTTATGGGAATTTGTTTCATGGTTGCCAAATCATCCGATCGGCTGTACATTACTATTTCCGGTTAATTATTTGCAATTTCACCCGATCAATTCATAACCTTTATTAACGTTTATTGACGTTGAAGGTGCAAAATTATTGACATTCATATGACATTTTGCTTATTATTTTATTAAAGTAACTAACTTTTAACAGAGTGCATAGCGACTTCGCTGCACGTAAAATTATAGGAAAAATACTACAGATAAAATAGTTATATCTCAATATTTATTAACAATACTATACACACATCTATAAACAAATATACATATGAACGATATCTATGCAATGTACAGTGAATATTTGCTTCGATATTGAGTGCTATGCAATTTATTAAATTAAAAAGAAGATGATCCTTATATATATACAAATAATAGTTTCCACTTTTGTAACAAAAAGAACTGGAGTCATAGAAATACGTATATGTATAATACAATAATATTTAAGAAAGGAATAGCAATTACACACATATATCTATGTCTTACGTTAATTTTCTAGTCATAGTCTGTTATAACATTTATAAAAATAAATAAAAATACCCATATTACCCTGTGCACGCTTGAAAAAGATAGAAGTGTTCTGAAAAGAACAATTTGTACAACTATATAAGCAAATTAACAATTTAACGAAATATTTCAAAACAAGGACGATGACGATTGACAGTTGATGCTAATAGACAGATAGTATACAACTGTTGTCGACGCCGACAGCATATGTAAATAAGTTGCAACATAGCAACCGGTTGTAGAGATAGCGCTAATGACAGCAACCAAGGATAGTAAGAGATAAAAGTTGCTATTCTATCCCATACTGAATACGGAGGTTGGGACGATCTATAGTGCTCTGATTCCTTGCAATTGCGCGTTCAGGATTTAATCTTATTACTATAATTGAAACAGTACTGTTTCCAATACCAAATTCTACTGCAACTTGCCTCTCCAATGCAATTTTCTATAATTTTAATTTTGTCCGTCATAATAATATGTGGCATTTTAAAAATGACAGTAGGCGTATTCGATAAACGAATAATGACATTTCACCTAGATAAAATTTCGACATTTTGGTTTTATGAGATAACTCGTCTTCCATGCTTACGGCCATACATTGGGGCGTTTTTACAATACTCAGATCTTCAACTATACAGTTTTGGTGGTGCTATGTTCTTAAACATTTTTTCAGCTATGAACAATTGGTTTTTCTGTGGACTTTTCCACTATAGTACAATATAAAAGATATGACTACAGAAAAGTAATCTGCTTCGCCAAGTTCCTCAGTTTTTATGTGTTTTAATGGATAATAATAACTAGAAATTTTGCAGATTACAAGTCTGTAATATGTCATAAGATTCGTTGCTTATTGACTCGGCCTATAAAACACATTTCGAAAACCCAGAGTAAAGTGAAGGTTCTTTTATAGGTACGTAACAATTCTAAAATATTATTTCTGCAATCAAACACTTTTCGCTATTAATTTCAGTTTACTATACAGATTTATAAGTTGATGGAAATAGAACCTTATACGCATGATTAATAGGCATCAAACGAAATTTTAAGTTCTTTATTAAGTCGTTATTGTTGGGTCATAGAAAACCTTTAAAAGATAGTCTTTGTGTAAAAAGAACTATCCAATTATTTACAGAGTGAAATACATGAATATTATCGCCATCCCTACACATTTTCTATATTTAATGCCTTCAGATATATAGATATACATTTTATACCTGCAAATGCAGGTTTTGGACTCTTACCAGACCTATGGTTATCAATCACAGTCAAAAATTATTCGTGCTAGTTACATACATAGTTATACAATAACATTTTATTTTTATGATATAAAAACAATATAGAAAATAACATTTCTATAATAGTGTAATGGATACCACATTTGAGCTGTTTTAGTAATAGGTTGATTTGTTTTATTAATCACTTAATTACCAAGTTATCGCTCTGTGAATTGAATCGGTTGTTTAATACTGTGTGTATACATAACCAGTGCATCAAATACTGGTAATTAAGGTTCGTAAAGCCGCTGCTAGAATACAGGCGTATGGAAAGGCAGGTAATGTTTCTGTAATACTATGCACCGTACGAATAAAAATATTTATCCACTCGCCTTTACGAACTTTCCTGATAATTTCCAAATAACAAATGACACGTCAGCTCAAGTGTGCGATGCCTCTACACACTTATTATTACGCAAGGCCTTAAAATTCTCACTATTTGAGATAAATACTTTATTCAGATTTAGATTTATTCTAGATATATCTTAAACATGTTCTAAGTGATATTCAATTCTTTCGTTCTGTTTACTTTTAAAGCATCACACGTTTTGAGATTCTAACTTTAGGCTATTTATGAATTACACACGGGAGGATATCAACCATAAGCAAGTAAAGTAACGACTTTATTTGTAATTATCTTAAAATAAAAAAAATGAGTTAGTTTCGATTTATAAACCATTGTTGCGTATATCGAATGTGATAAATGTAAAAAAAAAATAATGGAAACTCCAAATCTATTGCGCATATTGGATGTTAGTCAGAATCTAAACAATCAGTTTAAGAAGTATTTACAAATATTTGGTGACCTTCATATGTTGTTGATATCGTGTACGCACATGTGTCACTTGTATAAAAAAAGAAAAAAACTACTTTGTAAACAATATAGAAATTAAGTGTAAACAAATTTTGTACTCGGTCTGTTTTATATTAATAACAGAAAAAAAAAACAAAAAACAGTATTAAATTGCATGAATATTTGCACCGCTGAATACAAACGCACTACATTACTTGTACCTTTTTAAAAATGTATTCTACATGTTTTATATAAATAAATCAAATTATTGATGTTGATTAGTTGTTTCTATTATTTGGAAAGTCTATATACATATACTAAACGCACAGTTTTTATATAAAAAAGATATACGTATATAAAAAATGAATGAATAGATAATTTAAATATATATATTCACATGTGGATTTCTACCCGAAGTAAAATGTTAAGGAAACTTTTTGCATGTAACAAAATAAGGAAATGTATGTACAATTTTGTGTTCATTGATAATTAAATAATATTGAATATAATGTAAGCATGCAATGTGAAGGACATTATGTTTAATTTTAATTATTGTTTTAGTATTTCGGAATCTATAGACTATTTTCCATTTGTATAATTTATACAAAAAAAAAATCTGTAATACCTATTAATTCCCTTCTTGAACATGTCATGTGTGCTATTTATATACATATGCTTATACTTATTAAACAATTTACGAAAAAGAAGTTTTACTTTATACTCCTTTTACTTGCGTTATACATGAGGTTTTTGTTTAAACGTTGCAAACCCAGTTTAGAAACCTACAGCTATTCCCATCTCTCAGTATGGGTGGTATTTGGGAGAAGATAAAATAAAACCTGAAGCTGGGAAAGAATATTCCTAAAGGAAAGAAATGATTTTTATAGGGGAACTAAGATTGGAAATAATATACCTAAACACGGAAAAGATATTACATAAACAGATAAATATTTTTTCGACAATAGCAACCGATCCAAATAATATTCTACGAATTACTGTCTCTTTTTCAATCTTGTTTCTGCCCATCTTATATACAGTGCCAAATAATTCATGAGTTGGGATAATAATAGGCAAGAGGTCATTAAGTGGCACTTTCTCAATTTCTTACAATAATATTTAGGGAACGTATTTAGATAGGTATTGTAAATACTATTCATGAATTTTATACTTGTATTTGTCCGCGTTGGAAACACACAAAAGCTTGAATTCAGGTGGCCCTAATAAAATGGACAGAGACTGTACGATATTACGCTGATTAAGATAAAAAATGGTAGACGAAAAGAAAGAAAATAGCATCGGGATCACTGGAGTGTAAAACATTTGCATAATAGAGAGAAATACCACCAGAGGATTCAACGGAAAAGAATCGAGAAACAGAGTCAATCTTAGAAAAGGAAGATGTGTGTAATGTAATACTTGTGACTTTGATTGTTTGTGGGATGTTTTGTTATTAGTGTTAATAGATCCCGTAAGAAAGACTACTTTATTCACATTATTTATGGGATGTAGTATTGTACAAATTAGAAACTTTTGTAAAGATAAAGAAACAATGTTTATTATACGCTTATAAGTCCATGTTACCTGTTTTATTTACAATTTATGTGTGGGAATTCTTTTCTTCATATTTCATTCTATTAGAATAGGTCGTTTGATGGATGAATGTTATAATACCTTTAAGCAACTATATACTGAAAATACGAATGTATTGTAATTAGGGACGTGGCTTTCTTCATAGATTCCTTTTTGTCGTTAAAATAATTTATCCATCAATTTCGTCCAAAGAGACTAATTCTAATATCGCATGTAGTCCTTGTAAAATATTTATAGAATTGTCTTCTAGTCATACCTGATGATAGTATGCAAATATGAGCGCGGCGTATATATTTTCAATTTAATCCTTTCCAATTTTTTTCGAATTTCTTAATGTGTCAGAAGTGTGGCAAAAACCAGAAGCATTTCTGGTATAACTTATCGCAGCAATTTCTACGTTACAATTCTATTCTGAAACTAGAAAAAATGTTTACGTTTTAAAGAATCTTCTTTTGCAGATTATTTTTTTAGTTGGTATAGCGAACTGAACGCCGTATATGAAATTGAATTATTACTGCATAACACATCTGAGATGGATTTAAACGCATATAATAATTATATTGATATAACACATGGGCTGAAAAGTCCCGGGCCTAACACATATACGACGCTAGTTTTATTGCAGTCACCTTTCTCTCAGTTAGTACTAACCTTCAAAAGACAGCTGTTAAAATTTCATGATATTCTATTCATTAGTTTGCGAGTTTTTTCGTGCTACTTTTGTTATTTTCAAAACAATGGATCAAAAACAATTTCGTGTTTTAATTTTACACTGCTTCTTGATGGGAAAAAATACCGTTCAAGCGAAGCAATGGCTTCAAAAGTGTTATGGGGACTCCGCTCCATCAGAAACAACAATAAAACGTTGGTTTGCTGACTTCAAACGTGGTCGTAGAGGCACCGATGATGCAGAACGCAGTGGACGTACAAATGAGGCGGTAACACCAGAAAACAAAAAAAATCCACAAAATCGTTTTGAATGATCGAAAAGTGAAGTTACGTGAGTTAGCTGACATCGTAAAGATATCAAAAGAACGTATTGGCTTTATATTGCATGAGCATTTGACTCTGTTCAAAGTGGGTGCCGCGTTTGCTCACTGTTGACCAAAAACAAGAACGTGTTGATGATTCTGAACAGTGTTTGGCCATTTTTAAACGTAACAAACCGGAATTTTTGCGTAGATATGTGACAATGGATGAAACATGGATCCATCACTTCACTCCGGAATCAAAACGATCGTCATCTGAGTGGACAGCTACTGGTGAATCTCGTCCAAAGCGCCCGAAAGCATAACAATCGGCTGGAAAGGTTATGGCCTCGGTATTTTGGGATGTGCGTGGTGTAATATTCATCGACTATCTTGAGAAAGGAAATACCATCAACAGTGAATATTATATAGCGTTATTGGAGCGTTTGAAGGCCGGAATTGCAAAGAAACGACCGCATATGGCAAAGAAAAAAATGTTGTTTCATCAAGACAACGCACCATGTCACAAGTCAATCAAAATAATGGCAAAACTACATGAATTGAACTTCGAATTGCTCCCACATCCACCGTATTCGCCAGATTTGACTCCCAGCGACTACTGGCTGTTCGCAGACCTCAAAAAAATGCTCGCCGGTAAGAAATTTCGCACGAATGAAGAGGTTATTGCTGAAACTGAGGCCTATTTTGAGGCAAAAGATAAATCGTTCTACAAAAGCGGTATTGAAATGTTAGAGCGGCGCTGGAATGACTGCGTTGCTGCTCTTGATGGAGATTACGTTGATGAATAAAGCTAATTTTGAAGTAAAAAAACCGTGTTTTCTTTGTTAGGCTCGGGACTTTTCAGCCCATGTGTTAGTTAACCTTTCTTGTGCAACTAGTATTTAATTAGTTTGGGGTAAAATACGAAACTGATTGGGTAGAATTGATTTGACTTGAACATATTAAATTTAATAAACAACAAATTGTACCGCAAAAAATGAGCTCTTGCAACAAAGGATGTAGGCTGTAAACGCAGTAGTTTAGAGAATGTACGCTTTTTGTTCTTGCAACTTTGCTCCTTTTCTTTTAAGACACGATGTAATTACTAGCATTAGTAGCAGAATATTTTCAATTCAGTTTTGCTTTAGCTTAATTTGTAGTTTAGGTATAATAGCAGTAGCAATAATAGTATACTGGTTAAGTTATGCCTTTCTACTTTTATTTTCCTCATTTATATTTTTTCATACTTGTATTGAGCAATTGAAGCATGAATAGAATGTGACTGGTTAAAGTTACTTTTACTTTTGAAAGAAATCTTTGTTATTGTTGGTGTAAGTTGCGTATACAGAAATTATTAAAAGTAAATATCAACTGGTGTAAAACAAGTGTTTATTATAAATATTGTAACATAATGCATTATAAGGATATACAAAGAAGAATACTTAAATTGGTTTGGTTATTTGTCCTTTCATGATTATAAATGCCTTACAGGTGTTATTAATCTTGATTCAATTTAATCCAAGCATGTTTTAAGGGTAAATAGTATTAAAAAGAACACTGAAGTGAACATAACGAATAGTGAAACGGAATAATATACAATATAAAAATATCAATTTATTACAAACCCAAAACAAATTGTATATTATACATACATGTTTTTATAGGTATTCAAAAATTTATAACAATAGCATTTTGCTTTTTAATTTGAGCCCTAATATTCATTTTCTTGTACATTTAATAAATATTTTCTAACTACGAAATACGACGTTTTCACGTAAATACTTCCATTATCGCAAAATGGATGAAAATTTGGACATAATTATAGACCGAAGCTAATATCTTTCGTTTAGCAATACTGAAAATATTTCCATTCATATTACATATTTGCGTTAATGTATAGATAACTTTAGTTACGTGTACGATCTGTGCTTACTTCATTATACTATTTTATGGGTAGGGTTTAAAGTGTTCCTTATATTTATGTTATCTTTCATTTTAAATCACAAGCTCTGTTAAAGATACTGATAGAAACTATAACTAACTTTACAATATTATCAATCGTTTTATTTTAACACATTTACAAGACAATAATATAAAGACAATAAATTACATATAAAGAAATTAGTAACTATTTAAATGACAGACATTCTTCCACTTTAGAATATTTTCTTACAATAATATGGTCATGTTGAATAGTTACTAATTTGAATAATAAATAAAACCAAAACACATAGGCACTTAGGTGATCCTTCAGAGTTTACTATATTTAACCAATTTTTGCAATGTTAGTATTTGTAAGATAAATAGAAAATTAATAAATTTTTAACAGATGATCATAAATGGAAACAAAACAAGTACAAGAAAATATTCACTTTCTCTATTTAGAATAGTACGTAGTAAATACTTTACAACTTTTAAAATAGCATAATAACACTGTTTCTCAATCGTCTTTAGTAACACAGTTACTTTCCAATTTTGTAAATATTGCATATGTTTGACTTTACTTGAAATTAATGTGTAATTTTAACATTTAACTACAAACAAATGTTATTCAGTTTCTTTTTAAGAAATAACATCGCTTCACATAATACGGATTCCTTGCGAATAGGTAACGGTTTAGAGTCGTTAATTGAGAAACAATGATACCAATAAAAGTATAATCTGAAATAGTTTTAATTGTAATGTTGTTGCAAGCTGTACACAACAGTGAAGAGTATAAAATAGTTAAAAAACGATAAGATAAATGTGTATGTAGAAAGTCCTAAACTAATGTCAAGAATCATTTCAAAAAAAGTTTTATTACCAAGACCATATTTACATAAAAAAAACAAGAATAAATTGTATAATACCAGCATTGCCCAAAATGTATCACATAGTTATAATTTCTTAGCTACGTTCACAAAATCCTCATATAAAAGAACAATAGAGAGGCTTATGTAGTGCGTAAGAAATATACTGGATATGTTAATACAGGGAATTAATCTAGATGTAGGTATTAAGTGGTGTGCAGTTCTTTTTGGATCTTTATACACAAACAATATCGTTTAGTGTAGTACTGTTATTTCTCGGAAAAGATGTTAATTTTGGTAAGGCAGAAAGAAGTAAAAAGTTCCAGTATAGAATATAAACAATGTAAACACGTAAGACCGTTACAATAAAAGATAAGATATGTTCGATGCAACAAATATTTCTTTACGGCCTTATTAATAAAATTTAGAAATTGTATTCATTATAATATACTAACATACTAAATAGACTTCAGTAACAAAAACATATTAATAGTTATTTCAACAGATAAAGTAACAAATTTAACACAATCCGTTCTTCAATATATTAGTGATACCTATTATTGCATTGGTCTAAGTAAAGTTTTTGTGAACGTAGCTGAAATTATAGTGAATCTGAGGAGATTTTAAATGACTGCTATGGCGAACCAGAATGATGGAACATCACGATTGGTGGAGTTTTCCGTTCGGAACAGATGTAGTATTAGTGGAATTGCTGATTGCTGCTTCAGCTGCTCGTACAGCCATTTCCTGCATACCTTTCTCTATAAAGTTTTGGTACGTGGGTTTCATGAACTATAAAAGTATATACACAAGCCAATGTTAATATTTATCTTGTTTCAACAAAGTGATTATAAACAAAATATATGAAGTTTGATATATAAACTATACATATTTCTGAATTTATTCTTATTTTGGATTAAGACTGTCCATAAAAGTTATTTTATTTAATGTAGGTAACACAAAATTTTAATATTCTGTAGGAATTCTGCATATTTCCTTTGTCTTTTATACCTAACAATAAAGTTACTTGCTTCTATTGCTAGGTGAAATCTAATTCATACACGTTGTTTGGATTTGGATTGGTGCGAATAGGAGAATGATCGGTTAATATATCCCAATTCTTCTTTGTGAAAACTTAGTATTAACAAACAGGTTCCTTTTTTGGTCGTTACAATTTTGATTAAGAATATTTAAGAGAATGGGTAGGACATGGATAGCTATTTTGTGTTATCAAAAGAAAGAGAGTAAGCACAATTGCTATTTTTTGTTTACTCTTGTATAAAAAAAGGCATTTGTCAAAATACAAGCTAATGATAACCAGTAAAATTTTGTTTAGATGTTTTAAAAACACGACGACGAACTTTGGATTATAGAATTCTTGTTAGCAAAAAAATGATCAAGGATGAGACAGAAAATTCTCGGTTGTTATGTTAAGCTATATAATTAAAGTGTAAAAACTAGATATAATGTTTTATTAATTCTTTTAAATATCATTGGTTTTCATTTTGCGAAAATAATGTTGATGGACATTCTGCTAGAAGTAAGGGTTTTTTTTAAATCAATGTACTACATTTGAAAGATGTACATATTCATTAATTATATTCATATTCTTGTATGCATTTTCTAAAAATAAACTGCTAGATATTAAGTTTATATATCAACTTCATAGTTCCGAAGATATTTAACATATCGGTACATTTTTCTGGCAGTAAAAAGATGACTTTTAAGGTAAAAAGGATTCATTCTGGTAAGATTATATGAATAAACTGGAATACTCTTAAATGTCTTCTTTTTTGCAGAGATGAAAATTAAAAATTCTAGCGAGTACCTACGTTTTCTTGTTTTTCTCTTTTTAAAGTAAGCATGCTATAGGAACATAAAATAAATCACATTTAGAAGCTTTTTTATGTGTCAAACGATTTAAATATAGTCAAACAATATCAGTAAATTATTTTCACTATTACTTTGAATTAGGACAATATCACTTATTGTTTAGTTGTATTTAACCATTTTTATGCAAAACAAGCTTAAGTTTTGCTATTGGATTACGTTTATATTGTTATTAAATTGGAATAATTCGAGCAAAAATCTAAAACATATTCCTTTTTTAAAATTCTTTATTTCTCAAAGCGACATAAAAATGGTGCAGTAATAAAATCAAATTATAAGCTATATATAATATCATGATATACCACTTCCCATTAACACTTTTGACTCTTCCACGTAAACAAACCATGAGCACTTGCATAGTTAGTAGGACCAAAAAGTTACAACGTCGCAAAAATGATTAAAGATAATTTCCTTATTTTAATCTAAAAACAGAAAAATGAATCACTAATAAGGATCTTTTTTAAAATTCAAATATAATCATATAACAATTGTTGGAAAATTTTGCGTAATAGTTAAAAAATATTTTACTGATATTGTTTCATGCACAATTTTGATTAAATAAAGAAAGAAGGATGTAGCGAAATATTAAGTAATATACATAGCTTAAAATGAAAATAATAAAACATGACTTTTTTAAATTGGGAATGCATATCCTGTGTATTTCGCCTATACAACAAAAGTGCCATACGTCGAAAACTAATGTTTATGCATTTCTTGCAAGTTTTAACGTATGCAATTACCCAAATCGTAGTAGTTTATAAAAATATGATAATATGAATAACCTTATTCTTATTTCTTTCGTTGCCTAGTATTTCCTCAATTTAAAATTTTTCATTTTATATATCGAAATATAATTATATTGAAGTATAATTTTAAGGTGTTGTAGCGGTATATAGACCATTTTTAAATAAGTTTTGGTTTCAGTATGTAAATTTTAATGAAGATTACAATTATTGCCTTGAACAAAGAAAATGGATTATTTACCTGGTTGAAAATTCCCGATACCAAAAAGAAACAAATATTACATTGAAATATGAATAATGAAGGAGTCATAGTGTTCTTAGAGATGTGTTTGTCACTTTTCTTGGGGATAGGTGACGTAATCATAAGATACTGGGTTAACATAGGAAAGAATGGAGAATTGTGTTATTGTTTGCTTTTGTTTCTTTTAATAGAAAAATGATACTATACAGGAGTAATATTATTTTTGGTATAGATATTGTTTCTATTTTTTATATATTTGTAACTGGTAATTTATTATGAAATATCGATATTTTAAACTGTAGAATTATTGATAAAATTGGTTCCACTTGAAAATTACTGGATAATTTTGGACTATTTTGATAATAACTTCATACAAATTAAATACAAAAAGAAACTTTTTAAAATGTTAATTTGGCGGAGAAGAAGTATGTATATTTGATTATAATAAAAAAATAGTATAAAATAACTATCGGTTAAACATAAGAAAGAAATAATAAGCTCGAAGGAAGCCAATACATATTTTATGGATGCTTAAAAGGGAGCCTGAATTTAGGATCACTTATTGTAAGAGGCATAATTTGGAAATTTTAGTGTGGTTGCAGATTTTATTTAGTGGTATTGAAGTACAAACGCGCACTACCCGGACAATTTCGATTTCGATCAAATTAAAGATTTAAATCGTCTTCTATCTTGTAAAATTACATCATATAAAAGCCTTAAATATGGTTCAGTTCAAGATAAATTACCAAAACGCTCTTATTATGCGCCTGCTATTCCGTTGAAGAACTCTTGGAATACAATTTTTAAAATGTCCTTCGTCTATATTTATTTTATTTTATAATAGTTGACAAATATTTGAAAGCTTAAAATTTTCAAATGGCAGGATAGGTTCTTTCTGCAACTAGATTTGATCCCGCATTTTCTTTTTGCTTTTGTTTCTATTAAAGTAATTATTTTACGTAATTAGTGTGAGAAGAATATACGTATAAGTATGGAGATTGAAATAAAAAGAACCAAGAAAACCAATAGTAAAAGTAAAGTGAAAATATATACTGGCCGCCACAAATAAAATGAACGCTCCATAAATATTGATATATTTTGGTGAATTTTTTAGATTTATGTATTTTGTTCGTACAAATAAATGATAAAAAATTCCAGCAAGATATATTTATAAATTAATCAATGAAGTAAAACATATTTTTGAATATCTGTCGACATTATTTGCGTAGCTGTCACTGAAAGGCATACTTATAGTTTTTCATTTAGTCTTAGTATAGTGCAAAAAAATAGCTCATATGCAACGTGTGAATTTTTATTAATTATCTGACTTTGGAGGTGGCAGGATGATCTACCAATTAAAGTTAATTAGCGTCAATTAACTTTAATTAGTATAAGACATCTAGAAATAGACGTAAAATATAATAAATAAATAAAATATATACACTTTGTATATAATGCGGTCTCTAGTCATTACAATAGCTCTGTGTTGATGGACGAAAAATAAGAGACGACGACGTTTACGACCTTGACGACTTAGACGCACCACTGATACTGAAAATGGGTGTGTTGCTCATTGACGAAGGAAATTGAGGTTAAATGGAGATGCTTAATTAGTTAACAAATCTCTGTACGATCTATATATTTAGGAGTTCGATATTTTGGGATTAAATCGCAGCAACTTTGTTTACTTCTAATTTGTACGGCTACAGTGGTGTAATGAAAGATTGCACGCGAATTAAGAACAGAATTGAGTCATTTTCAATAACGAATCTCGATTTTGTTTATTGGTTCATGGCGGTAAAAGTGATTAGGAAACGTCTCGGAGAAAGGTGGAAAGCTATCTACCATGGAAGTAGACTTCCCCTATTAGTAATTCAAGAAACATTAAATGCAATTCATTGCATCAACAAGCTTCTTGAACCAGTGTTACCACCAATTTTCAACAAATGGTAAATCCATTTTTTAGCACCATTATGCGTGATTGTATACCGCGATGGTTACTATGGAATTTCTGGATAATGTTGATCACTACCATTGTCTTCTTGTTCGCTGGACTTGTCACCAACACATGTACAGAATATGATAGGAACGAGAATCAATGATTCACAACTACCCCCAAACAATGTAGATGTTCTTTAACAAAGGATCTTGCGATAGCATATCGCTAACTACTAATTGATTGGCTAATTTCAAGTATGCCATAGACAAGTTGAGTGCATAAGAAACAGAAGAGGACCAGCGCTTTATTAGTGTGTAAGTGAACCATATCTTGCTGAAATTGTTATGGTTAATTACCACGAATAAGATTTATAATTTTTAATTGATAAAAAAATTATAAAAATTAAAATTATCAAGTACAGATCAAATCAATCCAACTTCTGCAAAAATAAAACCTTTAGATGTCGAAGAAGCAGATTTTAATTTTTGTTATATTTTTTCAATTATTTCAAATTTGAAGCAAACTTTATTTTAATACCTTAAATAATTATTCCGGTATAAAAAAAGAAGTTTTTTTTTCAAACGATAGATTGAATTCACATGATGTAGTATAACAATATGTAATAAAATGCAATTTGTTTTGAATTATCAGTTTTATTAAACAAACCTGAATACTTTATTTCTTTTTTAAGTCCAAATTTTTTATTCACTTTCTCAAAATAAGTTAGTTTAAAGTTGCAATAGAAATGTTTTCCCGTTACTTTTATCATTTGTCGCAAAGATTAGGTCTTTATGAAACCTCTTTTTCATTTTCGACTACTATATTTATTTTTTCGACTTTATATCATAGGAAATAATTACTGTGATAAAAACAAAAGCAACCAGAAATAATTAACACTGTGCAACAGGATAGAACTTGGAGCTCCTCGCAATTAGACCGAGAATGCTACCACCGAGGTATGCAGCCAGTTAAGAATATACGTAACATGTAGTACATAAGACGGTTTTAAACTAGTCTTCAAGCGTTCACGGCCATTGTTGTTGCCATATGAAAATTCAAATGTGAAGTTGTCTTCACTTTTGAAGATCATGATTGCAACGTCAAGTACTACAAAATTTTTACATTGCAAAGAACCTGAGAATGGAAGAGTAGCCACGGTTTTTAATTTTAAACCGATTTTTCTTAGAATTATCAGGATAGTGCGTATTAATACTTTATTAATATACTAGGTAATCTACCATTATAGAAAATCTGCAGATATACTAAAATCCTTTCCCTTGTTTTAAATGAAGTCTTCATTATGATAAAATAAATTTGGTCTATTCATCATGCGTGCTGCTCTTATCATTCGCAAAATGAACCTAATTTTGGAAGTATGAAATTTGAATGTTTCAGTTGAAATGCAATAGCTTTAGTGGTTTATTTGTACGCTTACGTATTGAATAAACGTTTCTAAATGAAAATAAAGGACATCAACTAAATAAAATTGGACAGAACAAGCTAAAAAGTTAAAGTTAACGCCGCGCGTGTACCAAAACCATGTAATATCGAAAAAAATATTAGAGGCAAATGCTTTGTGTAAAGCTATTATTTTCCATATTTTCTCTAGAATTTGCGAAAATAACAACGAAAGAGAACCACTCAAGTGTAAAGGGTACGTGGTAAATAATTATTTTACACAGAAGACCACAGTTGGTTGTGGATTACTCTTCGTATCTTAGTACATAATTACAAGTATTTAGTAATGTTACTTTCATAGATAATGTACAACATACTGGATTCGAGAAGAAAAAGGAAATATTTTGAGGATATATTCAAAAGACTGAAATGATAAAAATAAACTAATATGTTTAAAAGTACTTTCTTTTCTTTCAATAATATTAAAATAAGATACTATTATCAACTTCCATACATTTTTTTCACTCGTTTATTAACTATTCTATTTAATTGTAAACTAACAATGATCGAAGCTGGAGTTATTTATTATTAGATTGAATCTATAAGTTTTAATAATTACTTTAATAAAATTTCGCCATCAATGACACAGTACCAAACACGGCTAGAAAAGTGGAAAAATGTTGAATGAAACATTTCTGCATATAAACTTTATTTGTTTTCGGCACTATATGTTCCTTTTTTTAATATATTTGTGTGTTTAACTATATTTTACTTGTTAATTGGTTCATCATTGTTTTGTTATATTCCTGGATGGATCTTAAATAAATCAAAGATGAGGCGGAATTTGAAATTTTTCTGCGTTTGTCTAATTTGTTTAACAATAATTATTAAGAAATTCGATATTAACATTAGCGGATTATAATTTTGAGTATTGTCAGTTAATCCTAATCGAATATAAGCTAACATAAGGAAATTTTCTGTTTCTAATCATTGACCACATTGCATATTATTCGTTTTTAATGTAACTTTGTACTTTTTCTAAATCCATTAAAATGCATAGAATATTCTGTCAATTGTTTAAAAAGGAAAGATTTAATTGGTTTCTTCAATTAAATTGTTGATATATGTATTAATACTAAATACTAAGGGTTTATTGTTATAATCCGTTCTATAGCTCGAAGAATTAACGAAGTTAACAACAATGTCCTGGTAGCTGAGAACATCCGGTGTATACCAATGTATTTAGGTCCTATTATATATAATTAATTTGATTTATGAAAACCTTATAAACAGGTACCAGAAAAATGTACCGTTTTATTTATCATCTCTTTTAACTATGAAGTATCACTTTAAATAGAATGTGTACATTGTATGTGTTATTAAAACGAAAGTTCAAGTAAATTAATATGCGTCTCGAAGCTATTGCAGTTAGACATGAAACATTCCTTAAATCTAAGTCCAATCTGTTTTTTGTTATTGCTTATAGAAACGTGTACTGTAATATAATGTCCAGCAGTGATTATTAACGCCAACGTATCGTCTTAAAAGTAGTTGATTGAATTAAGTTAATCTTAATTTCAATAAAATTTTGAAACAGTTAGAAGTTTTTTATTCTTATATTACAGATAGAAAAACAAAATTACTTAGAACTGCATTAATAAATTACTATTAAAAACGCGAAAAAATATCTTTCATGTTAACAGACAAGGTATCAGTTGTGATATCGATACATGTAAAAATAAAATCCAAAATTACCTAAGGGTAGCAACTATAAAGTAAAGAAAAACTGCTACTGTCTAAGCGTTGATATATAATATGTTCGTTACTGCATCCACAATGATAGTGCTTGTCATTAAACACTTACAATATTAAAACAGTACAAAAAGTAGTAAAAAAATCAAATTAAATTTAAATGGTGGGCGAGTACAAAAAGTGAAAACCACTCCAAATGTATTCTTTAGAACAGCAACAATTAAAGTATAAGATAAACGTTTGGGACAGACAAATGAAAACGAACTTTGGTTTAATACCATAGTCTGATATGTATTTGACACGAAACCAGTTCTTTAATTAATATAATATCCATGGCTTATTTAATTTTTTTCGCTGAACATAATTCAAAAGTTAATAACATATTCACTTGTTTTCAGTTCACCAATCTATGAATAGATACCTGACGCTGCTCCGAAAGTAGCTTGTAAATTTATTTAGTTTAAAGTTTTCAATGAAATATTTGACATACTGAAGAAGTTATTCAAAAATGTAGGTCAGATATTCGTTTCGAAAGATATATGTATATATTATTGGTTACATTTAGGGAAGCGTCGCGCGAGTAGGATTGTTTGGACGTACCAAAATAACGTCACGCTTTGCAGCGCAAAAATTACACGTTTTATTGCAGTACTGCACCTACCCTAAACAAAACAAAGAGTGGCCAAAGTTAGAGCGTCAGGTATGCGGTCATAATTCTTTAAGAAATTATCTTTTTATAGTGAATAACACGGAAGTAGTTGATGAAAGTGACAAGAAACCACTAAAACAAAAAGTGCATACCTTAAGTTACAAAACAAGTTTAGACGAAACAAACGCGAAACGAATAGAATAAAGTAGTTGCTAATTATTCCTATATTCATTTTTCATGTTCTTTCCTTGTCTCTTAAACACTGTTAAATAAATCTTCACGCAAGTGCACGTTTATGTTTGATAGCTATCATAACTGCAAATTTAATTCTGATTAGGAATTTGGCAAGATGGCTATGATACAATGATATTGGTAATGACGTACCTTGCCTGTTAACGTAAATGACCTATAGGTGGTAAACTACGATATTTTAACGGTATGAAAAAGAATCTATTTTACTATTACATATATTTTTTGTGCGGTACACGAAATACGAAAATTTCGATATATAGAAACAAGCG
Organism: Trypoxylus dichotomus; assembly: GCA_023509865.1. Lineage (NCBI taxonomy): Eukaryota > Metazoa > Arthropoda > Insecta > Coleoptera > Scarabaeidae > Trypoxylus > Trypoxylus dichotomus. The sequence continues at coordinate 48,276,411 of CM042075.1, forward strand.
AAAAAGTCAATAAGGGAAAGGTAAAATTTAATGTTTATTGGAAACCAGATGTTAGTTTTAGCAATAACAATCTACTTCTTCCGAAAATATATTAGAAAAGAAGAATCCTGGTAATTTTATTAAAATCAACATAAGAGAAGATAGTAAAATAACAAAGCTTACATTCTCCCATATGAAGTTTGCGACCTCATCGATTTGTATTCCGATTTCCCGTAATTCGCCGCTATACCTGTAAATAAAATAAACATGCAATTACTAGGCAGTTAAAAAAAAAGAAATAAAATAATGGAAAATAAGTAAATATATACATACAGAATATTTGACAAAGAGCTGCATCAATCGATATATGAGAAAGTGTACATCTGAAAACTTGGCAGTATACTAAACGTGTCATATGCTATTGAATTAAAATATTTTCAATAATCAAATTAAATCTAACTAGCATTTGCAATTATAGCGGAAGTAGCAGTCAACTTTCTTATTCTAAATATATATTAAATTATTGAATTTCTATTTCAATGTTAAGGTATGTTTGATGAAGCAACTGAAATGAAAAAAGTATTTCTAACCATATTCGAAATATTTGCATTTTTTAAAAACTTTTGATAGTATAATTGGAAGTTTTAGATTAAAAAAATATTTTACCTCAATAGTAGATGTCAGCTAGTATACTGTCGCGTTTTCAAAATTTTACAATATATACTTTTTGTCAGACAACGTGCGTATATAATATAGTCAATTCAAAGACGAAACGGTTTTAAAATTTACTTGTAGACGATGTGCCAGGTGAATGAATATTTATTTGTTTTTAAGGCTTTAAAAAATAATACTGAAGTAATTGTTGACACTTTGCAGGAGTTATTACTTTTACTGACTTTGACTTGCGTAAAATAATATAAGCGATTTACCATAACAATAATGACAAATTATCGTTCCGTTATCAGGCGATTACATTGTGAATTTGGTCGCTAAATGTTTTCAAGATTTCAAAATCAATAAAACGGGAAGAAATGATACAACGTAACGATGATAAACGCTGTTAACATTTTAATTTGTACTTATCTGTTCAGTAAAGTGTGAAGTATTAACCGTTTATCAAGTAGTATAAAAATACCCCTAAAATTTGCGCTTCTGCACCGCGTAAGATGTAAATTGCTGTTTAATCTGAGGTATATGCAAAAGTATTGAGTTATCTCTTAGTTCTTGATGACAATTGCGACTGGCCAAGTGCTTAGCATACACTGAACCAAACAAATTTTAAGAATACTGAACGACTGCGTCAATAATTTTCCTCTAAATCTTACGCATTTGGGCTAAAAGATGTAAAGCAAACATAAATGAAAATTTAAGCACTTGTAAATATATAGATGTGTACTATCCTGATATACCTGAGCGGTAGTTTCATGTGAGTAGAATCCTATTCATGTAGGACAAAACTCACGGAATGACTCATCGTTGTATATACAAACATTTTTAAAGCTTAAAGAGTGTCATCTGTAGGCATTTCCCTCGTTTTATATGTCATCCATTTCAATCGAACACCAGTTCCGTAATTATTACGAAAACGTTAAGGTACTATCAAATATGAATTATAAAAATTAAAATAGGTTCCGATAGACTCCAACGGGTCGACTAGGTCAGCACTTTTGACAACAAGGATAGAGAGAAAATAAATTTAGGCCTAAAAGAAGAGATTCTACAGATGGGGTAAATGAAAAGGGAAAGAAGTGATAATGCGATAATGACTTTTTAATCAGTTAACTTAGTTAAATTTAAAATAAAAAGCTGGAATAACAGAGGTAAAAATAAAGATTTCTACCTGAGAAAATTAAATGATTAGAAGAAAATTAAAGGTGTCCCAACTATACGAGTATAAGTCGCTTTCGTGAATTGCAGACTGTAAAACGGCAGCAGCACGAACGGACGCATTGTCATGCAGTAGTCGAACGCGTTTTCGTATTTTTTCTCGAATATTGTCTCACAATTTAGACATCAAACAAAAATAATATTTGTAGTTGACAGTTTCAATACGATTTCTAAAGTTAATTAGTGAGATGTCTTTAGAATTTGAAATTATTGTGGCTATATTTTTTTCCTTCATTGAACCACTTTTGCTTTTATGAGGCAAAGTTGATCACTATTCTATCGGCTCTTTTTTGAATGGAGGATCATAATACAGAGCCATTGTTTTATCTCCTGTGATAATAAACTACAAAATCGATTTTAGGACGTCTCTACACGTTTAAAAACGAGCGCGCATATTTAACATGATGTTAGTGGAATAGAAAGAAGTCGCGGTACCCATCTTGCAGTAATGTCATCCATATCCAAATAGTTTGCAGAAATCGGCAAATATTTGTTTCAGAAATTTTATACATTGTTGATAATTCCTTCACTTCCAAACGACGATCTTCTAATACCAAGTCTTTAGTAAATGAATTTTTTTGTATTACCGCTTCAGTTGGGTGACCGAGACGTTCATCATGTTCATGGGATTCCTGCTCCAAATGGCACCATTTTGCTATTTTTTACAGTAAAGTAAAGCTAAATTCCCTTTTTCTGTTAAAATATAATAACTGTATTCAATGTTTGTTAACATTCTCATACATTAACGACGTTGCTCGATTGTAGATTGACTACTGCCCGTAGAATTTTACCATTTACAGCATAGATTCTAGCGCATGTGCAACTTTGACAATACACTTTGAACATATTTGAATATATAAGCGCCTATCACACCGACAACATTAGGCGTTGACCTCGTACTTCACCTCCACTAACACAACAAAGTAGATACGTTGGTGTAAACTTGAAAATAAAGAGAAGGTAAGGAAGGTGATCCCTTTTAAATAAGAATCAAACGTTTCAAAACCCAAAATACTATTACAGTAATACAGTAAATGACCAATTTTATTTTATACATAAATATTATAAAGCATATCCACAACTAATTGTAAAATAAAAATTAAACGTAATAAAATATGAACGAGAGAACTAAATGATGCAGAGAAAAATGGAAAAGAAAAATTGGAAAGATATATAGTCAGGAGAAACTGACAATAATCATGCAATGGAAAAGTGGAGAATTGAAGCGATAAATTAATAGAGAAAGAACAAGGACAGGTAGAAATAAAAGTAGTGGACAAGATGCTACAACGACAATTGTTCTAAAACGTGTATAGTAGAGACTTTTAAAGATCCATTGTACGTCATTAAAAATTCATGGCGAAATTATGACGTCTGATTGTTTGGTGTTGCCAATTCGCTTGTAATTATTGGCACCCAACACTAGTCTATAATTCAAATAAACTAAAGTTAAAATCTAACGTAGCAACGTCTGATATTTTGATAAAATTACAATTTCCTTGCAATTAACCAACGTAATTAAATTACTGAAAAAATATCGGTCTCGGAAGGACTGGAACCCACAACATCTAGGTTACCGGCGTATTGTGCTACCATTACACCACGAGACCACTTATGAGTTTGAATCGCTCTTAATCCCTAGATATCACGATGTTAGTAGATATATCGATCACTTCGAGTCCTTCGGAGACTATTTCTTCAATGATTTAATTACGTTAGCTAATTTCAAGGGAATTGTAATTTTATCATTACTAATACCAACGGTGGTATAATATTAGTTTAATTGTTGAATGTACAAAATAAATTATATACTTTTTGTATAATTTATTGATAAATTATATGAATTTTAATAAAATGGCAACAGATTTAAATGCTTATGTCAGTAATGACATGTAACAGAACTTACTTCTCTACTACATCATGGTTAAAACATATCTGTGTGTCCGGTTCCTTGTTTGAAAAGGTTAACACTAGTCTATAGAAATATTTGAAGGTGTTACATTAACTGACGACACTCTTTATAATCAATTATGAGGAATATCGATTAATCGTTTTGTATATTTTTTCAAACATGTATGAATTAGGCTACATGTATCAGTATTCTTTATATTTGAACAAAATTATGTGAAAGATTTTACAAACCTCTTTGAAAAAGGCACTGTTCATGTTAAAAGCCTTAACCAGGTACATATAACTTTGAATTATTTCGAAATGGTTGCTGTAGTTTATATGGCTTTCTAATAATAAATTTAAAACTTAATTTGGAACTTACCTAATGTATGCCCATAAACCTAATGTTAAGAGTGCGATACCCATGATTATATTAAACGTATTGGCAATTGGGTACGCACCAAAAAGTCCAAACACACCCGATAAAACGTAACATAATACAGCTAAAGCAAAAAATACTGCGGGAGTTCTGGCTGCTTTGAAGATATTTTTGCTTTCATTGTGAGATTTGAATTGTTCGAACGTTTCTTCTAAATCCTATAAAGGTATCAAAATTACTTGATATATGGTAATTTTTATACGTTAAGTTCTATACAAGTTCAATAAAAAATATTACCTTTTCCAATTGTTCCTTATATTTTTCACTAAATTCGTCGCCTCCCATTTTTCTCTTACTTTGGAATTGATGTAGCGCTTTGTCTTTGACTCTCCTATGTTCGGATTCCATGGTATTTGTGTTCAAATATGGTCTTGTACCGCCACATACTTCATCCATTAGTTTAACGTACATTTCTTTAGCATCCGCAACAGCCGATAGGTTATTAGCCTCGGCGGTAGCCTGTAATAATGATACGTATGTGCAGGTCAATCGGAACTGGTTGAGAATTAATAGTTACAACGAACGTATGTACTGCAAAATAGTAATTCCATTTGCTGTTTAGGTAAATAGTAAAACAACAAAGAGCAAAATAGCTTACGTGCTTAGTACGTAGCTGTTTGTGTTTATTTTTTTTTTATTTGGATTAGTGAGATATCTGTAAATTAAGAAAGGTGGTTCTAGTAAATCAGTATCTTATCAGATTATATTAACTTTTACGTTGTATATATATTTTTACATATACATACAACGAGAGCTAAAAAGACCGACATAGTTTGCAGTACCTTTCTAGCGTGTTTTTCACTTTAAGAATTATGCAGGTTAAAATGGCAGGTTATTAGTGATCTTCCAGTTACTTTTTGTACTTTCGGTGTTATTGAATGCTTTTTTGAGTTTGTTAGTTTTGAATCATCGTTTTTGTTGTGTTTGTTCTCGTCTCATTATTTAAATATAAAAACATTGAAATGTGATGATAAGCTATTTAAGTACGCCAGTTAAATAATATTTACGGGCGCTTTGGAAATTAAGTTTTAAATATGGGACTAACTTGGATAATTCCTTGCAAAATACACATAACGACATAGTTCAACCCGAGAACCGTCACGACTATGTTGTTTTATTTTGACATTTGTGAACTTTCTATACTTCCGTACGCCATATTGTATGAAATATTTCAATTTGACTACAAAGTTCCGATTTGATCCGTATATAAAAATATATGACGATCATGATTAGATCTATTGGAACGTATAGCATGCGTGTTATTTTAGTAAATCTGGAAAAAAATCGTTTTTGGGATTTTTAGATGTTTCTAGATGTCTTTTTGATCACTTCTTGCATTACATCTAAGAAAAATTATGCAATATCGTGGAGGAAATATTCTATCCCTTATTTTCAAGGCCGTGCGTGTCGCAGTACATCGTTTTAAAATGCGTACGAAAAGACTAGCAATGAATACTTACTACAAGCATTGACTTTGGTTCTGGTAATTCATTTCCACTATAAATTTGAATATAAGATTTAAAGTATTGCACTAAGTCCCTGGCTTTAACTTTCTGACCATTGATTCTTTTCAAAACGAGGTTTTCAGGTGCGAGTAACATTGGCACAAGGATTTGAAGATTGTGTTTGAAGTCAACATCAATTTCTGGAAGTCAGAAAACATATTAGCATTAAAATGATGTTATAAGAGATACTTAATGTAATTTACCGGAAAGTCTTCCGTCAAATGTAGGACTAGTGGCAACTTTCAATCCTGGATGTGGCATTAAGAAACAGGCGATTTCACTAAAACAAGACTTGATGTGCTTCCTCAAACTTTGTAGTTCTGGATGTTGATGGTCGTTCAACTGCAATCGTCGATCCAGTAATTTTTTACCCCCTACCGCTCCGTACTCCGCTTCGTATGGAAAACTCCAATCCCTAACTAGAAACTGTAACCTTTGGAAGGGCGCAGCGCCTGTGTCTGCTAGAGCTAAACGTCCATACTCCGTAAAAAGCTATAAAATTGTGTATTTGCTAAATAAAATTGGAGAAAATCTATACCGCTACTTCATACCTGTAAATGTTGAAGATCGTCTTCTTGAATATTTTGTGATAAATTGTATATCTGTACAGAGCTAATCATAGTGCTGAGAGCAAATACTGTGGCACAGTCTTTAACAGTACTTTCACTGTCGAAAGCCCCTTGAGTATCTAATAATATGACGGCTATCTGTAACAGGATAATGCCAAAATCAACTATATATTTATTTAATTATATAAGTATATTAATTGTATTTATGAAGAAAACACTATCAACAAGATTGTTTCGCTAGTTTTGTTGTAAATTCAATTCTACATTGCGACTCATAATAGATTTATTAAATGCAAAATACATGAAATAAAATGTACAGGAATAGAGCTAAATATAGGGTATTATTATTAATGCAAGTAATCATTGCGATTTATAGATCAGTAATTGTTAAATTTGGGGTGACCGATAGTGGAACATGTATACAACTTATTTTCTGTTGTCCCTAAATTTTCTGGATGTAGGCGGTAGAATTGATATTCAGCTTTTTCAAGCTTATATTAATGATGTTTTAACATACAGTAGTGAACAAAAATTAAGCAACTACCCAAAAACTAACTTTTTAGAAAATTAACAAAAATATCAAAATAAAATTGAGAAAGATCATTCTGGGCATTCCAAATATTACTATTGTCATATGAAGGCTTACTTTAACTACTAAGTGATTATCTTAAAAAAAGTCGAAAATATACGTGACAAACGTTAAGCAACCTGATATGTTGCACTTCTGGGAACCCCCTATTTGTATATTTTATGCTTGCATGCTAACTCATTTTCTAGTATGCGCTAAGATTGAAGACATACTTGACGAGTTTGTAAACATTTCTACCAATCATACTGCAAAAAGTGTATTCAATGGATATCAAGATGAAAATCATTGAGCAATATCAAAAAGGTGTATCACAGGAGACTATAAGCAAAAATGTTGATGCAAACAAATCCATAGTATCGAGAATGATACAAAGATATAAAGCTACAGGCACGGTGGCCATTAAATTTCGCTCTGGACGACAGCGAAGAACAAGTTATAGAGAAGATAAATTAATTCTTTGTTAATGTAAAATAAATCCCTGGATAACAGCTCAAGAAATAAAATCTTCGCTACATAGCAATCCGAGCACACGCACCATACGAAAACGTTTAGTAGAAGGTGAACTTTATAGTCGAAGACCAGCGTGAAAACCTTTGCTGTCAAATAAGCAAAGGGCAACGAGAATACGTTTTGCGAAGAAGCACGCGTCATAAGTCTGTTCAACAGTGAAAAACCGTATTATGTAGTGACGAATCGAAGTTTAATTTGTGTAGCACTGATGGAATTTGTTATGTACGGCGTTCCACAGGAGAAAGATTGAATCCAAGATATTATCAGAAAACTGTAAAGCACGGAGGTGGTGGTGTAATGCTGTGGGAGTGTTTTTTGGTAATGGACTGCATAAACGGTATTATGGGCCGATTTGTGTACCAACATATATTGCAAGACGTTATGCTGCCATTTGCTGAATGGAATATGTCACTTCGATGACATTTTCAGCATGGTAATAAACAAACATACTGCTAGAGTCGTTAAGGAGTGGCTAACTGAGCAAGGAGTTAGCGCTATTTCTTGGTCAAGTCAATCTTCCGATCTAAGTCCTATTGAGAACTTGTGGAAGACTGTAAATAGAAAAATAATGTATAATAAAAAAATAATAACGAACTGTTTGATGCATTTTCGACACAGTGGCAACGAATTGATTTGCAGATTCCACACAATTTGATAGTCAATGCCTAGTGCGCACCTGTCATTAAAAATGAGGGGTATGACACAAAATATTTATGCTCATGTAAAAGAATTTAGAATATTATTTTTGATATATAAAAAAAAATTAGATTGCCTAACTTATGTCACTTGAAAATTGCTCGTTTTTTTATTACATCGTAAAAGTAATATTATTTAAATTAAGGTTACTAATATCAAATGTTCTTTTTTTCTTTGTAAGACTATAAATTATCAAAAATTAAATCATAAGCCTCGTATGTGCTTTCCTTATTTTGCTATTCATAGCAACCCCTATTATATGTCTTATTAATATGATACCCCTGTTAGTAGCCCAAGATCGCCTTTATTGAAAGATACGATAGCATTGTCTTTCCTGCTTTTAGTGCAGATGAGATGAATGCCTTGCACAACTTTATCCAGGAGTATCTACCCAACAGGTCTTTTGATCTTACTCTTATTTTTTAATTTCGTATTTTAGGTGACTCTCAAAAGGGCTCCTGTCCAATCAAGGGCAAACTCGTTGCTACTACAATCAGTGCCCTAGATACCCCAGGTTCTGTATGTAAATACGTGATAAATCAGAGACGTACGCGTTTACTTGCAAAGCCGTTAGTAGTTCTCGATTGTCTGTAAAGATGTCTACGGGTGCATCTTTGAGTTCTTGCTGGTGGTTTCATTTAGCACATAAGTTCGCAGCATAAATTTGCGCATTCAATATGGTCTCGTAAAGCTGATCGACACTGAATGCACCAGAGGGCGCTGTCTCCAGAAATATATATCAGATGGTTTATGTTGGGTGATCGAGGATTTTTAAATATTTTCCCGATGTCAGATCTTTTATATTCGCAAATGTAAGGGCACTCATATTACAAGTACACACAGAGTGACTCCAGGGCAAAGACAAATTATCAAGCCAACTCAGTAAATGCAATACAATTTAAAATCATTTAATAGTGAACTTTCGCCAGATGATCAAGATAACATAACATAGCTCATTATACAATAAGGGGTATCTACAGGCCCAGAATTAATGAATATAAACATAACTTATACAGGCTATTCTGAATAACATTTTCAGTACGGGGGCGTTGTTTATTATAAATGATGTATCCTTAATTAAATTTTAAATTTCCAAAGAATCTTAATAGCTACATAAAAAAAAGAAAACATTATATATGTATACGTTTTCTGCAACAACGTTGCTATCGCAACTAATGCATAATTCTAATTCCACTTTTTTATACAGAATTTGGACGTTATTTTCTTTTTACATTTAAGAAAAAACACATTCAGTTATTCCATAGCTTAATTAGCGTTTTAAAGGAAATGAGGAAGTAAGGTATTAAAACTAGAAACGGGAACGTCCAATAAAAAGTCAAAAAAGATTTTTAAGAAAGTGCACTGAACGTGATATATCAATAACATCACAGTTTAACATTTTTCCTTTTTTGCCATTACTCGCGAAGTACTTAGAATTTTGTAAATTTAAAAATGTCTAAAGACATACTAAATTCACCTAACTCAATTTAACTTGCATTTTCTACAATAAGCAAGATACCCATGTTGAAAATGTTGCCCGAGACAGTCTATATAAATTGTTATTATAAATATGTACGTAAATCGGTTATAATTAATATTAATCGAACAATGTTTTTTCTTACATACTCGATCAAGTTTTGTAATATATTGTTTTCATTTTGAGTGTGTTGATAATTAGATATCACTGTTTTCCCAATTCATATAATTTTCAATGACGTATACACAGCATTGAAAAATAATAAAAGATGACTTTTGCTCTCTTTAGAATGTGCATTGATTACAAAATATTAACGGACGTTAATTTTTGATGAACTGATTTACGTGTAATAACTGCTATATTTTATCTAGGTTATTCGTTTGCTTATTTCATTGACGTACAAGTTGTGTTTCTTAAATATTACATAACATATACAGCTGTATTGTGAATAATTATTTTACTATTGAGTAGAAAGTTGTATACTGGTTCTAAATTGGAATTAAAAATAATTTAATTATTTTAATTTTCATGACAATGCATAAAATTATAATATTAGAAGGTCAATTGTGACTACAAAATGAAATGACGTACCGGATAGACGACTGATACAATACATCCGGAACGTTAATTGCATTGGAAGCATCTATCATATTTACGTTTACATACAGAGGGCACGTTTGTAAAATTATAATGCCATATTTATAAGGTATTATCAAGAAAACGTTGACAAGTGCATCACACAATGTTCAGTTAACTGAAGTTTCTAAAAGAATGAAACATAAGAGAATCAATATGTGTAATTTATGAAAAACCAAACTTTTTAGGTAAATTTCATCAGTTACACCAATAAAGTAGGTTAAACATAATGACGATAAACTTTGTTTTATTTTCAACAATAACAGGATGAGCTTACAACGCAGCACAAATTATCATAAACATATACGTATACCTGTACAAAAATGCATAGCAGACTCTAGAACGTAAGCTATAAGATATAACTTTTGAAATACACACAGAAAACATATCTATCAATTCATCAAGTAAGCAGTGAGTAATTTGGTATTTTAAACGTCCTTAAAGTGCAATAAAATATATCAAGTGAACACAGAAACTCCTTTACCGAAAGTGATGTGAAATAGAACAATGTACATGCATAATGCGAAAAGAGATCAAAGATAGAATCTGGATAATCAATGTAATCGTTGGGCAACTTATATATCAGTATGCGTTAAGTTAGACAGTATCTTAGTTTATGAGACAAATATTGAAATATTTCGATAAATTAGTTACAATAACCATAATACTATTAAAGGAATAGTCTGACTTAAAACACAAATGTTTAATACATTTACGTTGTAAACACTCAAACCTATTAGTATAGGACACACCTTACAACAGAAGCATAAGCCATAGGGGTAATGTAGAAATTTAAGACAAGAAAAGTTAGAAAGAAACTACCATAAAGTAAACCTAGCATTCTAGTGTTTTGCATAGAAATTGCAACATGTCATGGATGGATATTCTTTGGTCAGTTTGAGCTGAAATGGTGTATTATCTAAAATGTTGGGATTGTATATTAGATTATAGCGATGCAGTTAGTTTTTCCGCTTACATTACTACCAGGTATGTTGGTGTTAATATAAATTAATTTTGGAGGGGTTAAATTATTTATGCAAAACTGTCATTCGAAATAGATTCAATTACAAGGTATTTTCAAGTGCGATTTGAGAATGGTTAGGAATGTAGAAGAAAAGGTGTAGAACCTAAAGAAAAATAATCGCTCGTCAACATCGCTGATTAAGACTGTTAGCTTTGACAAATCAGTTGATAATTTTTGGTTTGGTAATGGGGATCTTTTGAATAGGCTACCGCAGAATGATATCCTGATTTAAGTTTTACTGCCTTTTGTGCTACCGTATATTCAAAAAAAATTGAAATTTATAGAGCAATTGAAATAATCTCAAGTGAAATTCGAACTGAATTGTTTCTCTAAGCTGGTTAAAAAAATCATACGTTCAATCACAAATGGAATCGGATAATTCGCACGCACGTTCCGAATTCAAATTCTATTTTGATTTCGTGATTGAAGCTATGGTTTATTAATATCTATCGCGTCTAAAGTAGAATTTTCTGCAAACAAAAAAAAATACCAATGTAGTAATATGTAATATAAGGGCCAGATAAGAAATTAAAGATCACAAAGTCACAATACAATGATATAAGATTTTACAGTCAGTCTAAAAATATCGACGTGACAATAAAGTAAAAAACCCATTAAATATATGTTTATCCCTCCACCAAGATTATATCAATGAATTCATACACCAAGCGCACCTTATGACGATAAAATTTATTTGTTGGTATCCTTCCATAGTTAGAAGATTAGGAAACACTATTACAATCATTTGTTCTACAACGTAATTTTTTCAAATTTAGTTTATTCAGTCATAAAAATACCATTAATTTTTACACAACATAATTTGAAATGTAATTATAACTGTTTGTGTTCAACTGCGAGCTAAACAATGCTATTATTATCAACTGGGATAACGAAAAATAGGAATGTTAGATCTACGCATTCGTATTTATATTAATTTTGTTACTTAGATGGTGCCAATAAAATTAACTATTATTTTTGTTATAAGCAGTATGAAAATGAATGTAAACAAGAAAACTAAGTGCTTCACCAAAAAATGATCAGATCTGAATAGGCAACACACACAACCACAATCACGAGGCTACGTGTTTTCATTGCCAACGTTGCCGTACCGCTGTCATTTAAGACATGTTTAGAAATTCCACGTACGTATTCTACCACTGTTTTCAACTATTAAATCTCTCAAACACGTAAATTGGCTACTACAGAAGAAACAAGATGTAATGTTTTCAAAAATTTTTGGAAAAATGGAGTAACGCTTTACAAGAAAAGTAAGCCCGATTGAAAATTGAAAATAGCATCGTTGACTTAGACATGCGCCACATTCCCTGTGACAAATGTATTGTTGACAAGTGTTACAGGATTGCTAGAAGGAATATGGCATTTGACAACGGAGTAACGTTAGAGTAGTTAGATAATTTTACCTGCCAATTGAAAATATTTTCGATTTATTGATTGACAAATTAAATTAAAAATTCACGTTCAAATTATTATTTTATGCACAAGTGAGTTTAATTAGATTTAATTTATACATTATTATTAATACAAAGTATCTAATTACACTTGCATTGTATATCTATTTTTACATCGAAATGTAACATTCTGGAATAAACAACTCTGTTCCGCTCTACGCAAAACTACTTATTCGATGAGGAACAGCATTCACGTGTAACAAAATTTAGAGAATGGCGGGATATTCGAAAAATTAAAGATTTTGTTATTCAAAATACTAATTTTGGATACATTAAGCCAGAATATGATGCTTAGGTTTAAGAACAGTATCATATCCTATTAAAAAAATAAGAGTTGTTTTTTATGTGACGTTATAATCTTCTAAACATGTGGAGCACTATAACATTATCTGACTGGATTTTTACTTGTTTATTTAGCGTAATCGTTATTGCAATGCATTAAAATAAAGGAATGCTCAATAGGTTGCGAACTTGTTGTCCTAGAGGGTTTAAAAAATAAGTAACGCTAAATAAATCTCTAGCTTGGTGGGTAGGAAAATTAATATTATAGCATTGTTAGTAAAACAATCAAAATCGTTCAAACTTGTGATGTAACTGAAGTGAAAAGGTATGGAAATGAATTAAAAAATTATGCGTCTTTATAATAAAGGCGAGTCTACACCCAAACACAGAGCAAAATCTCTTTGCTTCAACAGCAACAAGGAAATGCGTGTTAGATATATTGTCAATTATTTATAAATACAGAAACGAAGATAAGGTTTAAGAAAGTAGAGAAATTTGTTTGTTAAATAACAGAAATATTACTATGTTAATAAAAAGACTAAAAATCCACGGGTAGAGATTAATTAGCTAACTGCGTTCGATGTGTATGCGCGCGTCAATCTAAATCTTTATTTCAATGCGACTGATGAGCATACACGTTATGTAAAATAAAAAATCATCATTTAATTTAAATTGTCAGTAAGATTTGAAACAAATGTCATTTAGTGGCATGGGGGTTATTATTGTTTGGTATAGGGGTTATTACTCGCACAATGAATTGTATTTACAAACGTTGATTATTTTACCCAACGCATCGGGTATTCCTCATATTGTTTTGTGCACTTTACAATGTATATTGGGTGTTCCCCAATAATAATTATAATACAAACATCCAAACTATGAAGGTTTTTACTAATTTCTGATTTGTTACAATAAACTTATAATATTCAGAAAAGTTTTGGGTGGCTTTTTTTACCTTTTTCCTCTGTCATTAATAAAATAAACTAAAAGGTAAAAAATATATAAAGATGAATTTAAAAAATAATTCATTATTGCTCAATTTTAGCCACCATATGCGTGATATGCGAAATTTGGTACATCAGAAAAAGAAGAAATGTGTCTCGCATTTTAATACTTTTTGACGAAAGCATGGTGGTGACTCAAAGTAGCAAAATTGAATTAGAAGAGCGTTTTTTCAGAACAACTAGTGTCCTTTACAATGACAGTGGATTAAAAGTAGAAGATAGGATTGAATGTTCTCAGTGGCGTACGCAAGAAAATATTAAAAATTTCAATGTGATTTTTGTGCAAATTTTGGTCGAAAATTTAATATGCCTAGATACTCAAGGTAAAAGTATTTATTTTATGTTGGTAAAATGTCAAATGATGAATTAGTATACATAATTGTGGAACAACTGAATTTGTATGCAGCACAACATATTGAAAGTCGTAATTTGAAGAACCGTTCACGGACGAGAAACTGGTTTCTAATAAATACTGCAGAAATAGGATGTTTTATTGTAAGGTACTGTTAGAAAGCAAACATTTCAATTGTACTTCAACACAGAAAGTACATATATATATTTTCTTCAGTAAAATGTTGTACGCAAAAAGATTTTTATTACTTCGCAAATTTCTACATTTCGAACACAATAGAATACAACTCTGCATGACCAACTACACTAGAGGTATAAATTATACGTGGATAACTGGTACACAAGCATAGAATTCGCAAAGAAACTATATACCTGAAACCATGTAGCAGAGGCTTGGTGTTCCTCCTAGATACAATGATTGCACTAAAAAAAGGTCAGTGTATTGCAAGGTATAATAACAACATAATGCTACTGACATAGAGGGATAGAAAAAAAGTGCTGCTCCTTCATATAAGCCCTGGCATTAATATAATGGAAAGAGAAGAACGAGACGTTAAAACTAAGAAAACCAGAAGAAAATGAGCAGTGTGGACAAAAGCGATGGAATCGTTGCATCACATTCAATTGCAAGAAAAAGGACGAGAAAGTGCTATAAGGAAATATTTCTCCATTTTATAGATGTTATATGCTTGCACTCTTATATATTACATATAAAAATAGTAACGGAAAACTAAATTAATTGCACTCTTTGTTTGAATGTATTGAGCAAAATTGTTGAAGAATACGCATTTCAGCAAGCGCAAACTTCGAAAGTCGGTCGATCAATTACACACAAAACCTACACGTCCCATTCGGAAATTTTCTCCAAACTTTATACGAACTACACCACCAAATCTGCTTCGAAGATGTGTCGATTATTCAAAAAATGTAATCCGTAAGTAGTCATGTTGCTGGTGCTCACTAGACAAAGTGTTGTGTTATATGAGACTTTTTTCCAATTTTTCCTGGTTTATAAATTTTATTATTTCTTTGCAATTTTTAAATTTTCAATAGCAATAAGTTCGTCACTGATGAATTATTAATTTTGTATGTAATAAATATTTAATCCTTATCGCTTTGCTTTGATTTTTTCATAACATTTATTATCGGACTGTTTGTATTGCGTTCGACGTCATCACTTTTAATACGTACGCT
The DNA here is from genome assembly GCA_023509865.1 of Trypoxylus dichotomus. Taxonomy (NCBI): domain Eukaryota; kingdom Metazoa; phylum Arthropoda; class Insecta; order Coleoptera; family Scarabaeidae; genus Trypoxylus; species Trypoxylus dichotomus. Next base: position 48,291,912 of record CM042075.1, read on the forward strand.
CTGAAGAACTTATACTAATTAATTTCGTAGTTAACTAGTTAAGGAATATCAGTTCTCCTAATAATCATAAACAAAGTATGGTGAATAAGACACATACAGGGAAGAGAAAAATGAAAGATATCTATAAATAGAAAATCGTTTAAATGTCATCAGGCATTTGCTAGTGTAAATTCAGTAATGATGATGATGAAGATTCTGATCCTTTTTAGGAAAAAATAATTGTATTTCTATGCATTTCTAATCAGCCTCATACTAACAAAAACAGTAAATGTAACAATGAACGATATCATTGCGTTCAATAAATGATTACCTAGTAAACGGTTATTGGGTTAATACTTATCAATTTTAGATATAAGATTATCTTAAAACCTTTGTTGTTCGTGATTACCATCGTTATAATATACTTAGTTACTCTTTACCTTTTACGAGATAAAACAATACTTATGCAATTGTTTTTAAAATACGAAGGATAAAAAGAGAAACATCAATATTAAAATCATTGCAAGTAAAAATATATAGACAAAAGAAGAGGTAACTACAAATACACCAACTTAATACAAATAATTATTAATGGTGTGATTGGGAACAACTTAAAATATTTCCTTAAGCAAAAGTACAAAGTATCCACTAAGAACAAACAAAACATAGGGATTTTGAATTTTGATCTAAATATTTTGTTGAGATGATTTACAACTTGCAATACAGTTCTTTAGATTCGTCATTGCTTTTAATTAATTCTTTGTAACATGTACACAACATCATTTGAATATCATACAATAGCTATTTCTAATAATAATTCAATTATATTCTACATTTTTCATTTTTCTTTATCTTCGACTGTTGTTGTGAATTAATTATACAATAGTATGACCTTTTTGATGTCAAGGTGAGTCACGTCGGAGACGCATATTGTGCAATTTCATTCAACTTTTATACCTGCTGCATTACAGGTGAAATGCGTTGTGTTACCTCCATCATACTGTTAGTTATTATTATACAATGTACTATAAAATATTTCCGACTATAGGTAGATGTACCGATATGAATTAAAATGTTAAAATTAAATTATGGAAGATTGTGACAATTTATGTCACTTGAAAGAAATGTTTAAATGTACCTGTTATTTTAACTAAATTCACAATTAAATTTTAATTCATCTGGATGTAGCTAGTCATAAGCTAATTAGACGCGCTATACTAAATAATTGCGACAATAAGGGACATAGCATAATTTTAATATTAAAGTTAAAGCAGTATGATCCAATCAATATTATTTAAAAGTACGAAATCATAAAAATATGCTTATCTATTCTTTAGGAAATGCTATGTTATACTTGTAATCATAAGAGAAGATCCCTATCTTATCAACAAATCAATGTATGCATTAAATCAGTACTTCAACGTTATATTAGATATCGCACTTCCGGCAGTGTTTCAAAAATGTTATGACGCGCATATAACCTATTTATATAACAACCTGTAAAGCAACGTTAATCAGTACGATTGCTTACCGACTGCATGTTGTTGGCAAGGAAATACCAATTTTGTTGTTCTGTTGTTTTGTTCTGTACATTATTGAACACACGGGGTTAGTAGAACGTCTGTCTTACCGACATGTTCCTAAAGAATGACATACTTTTGTATTCCTATTTTTGTCCTTTAGTAGTATCTTGACTAATAACTTTACAGATGTGTGTCGTTACTAGACGCGGCAATTTGTCACGCAGGGCTTTTTTCTTATGATTCTGATTTTAGATATAAAACAAAGTAAGTTATCACCTCGCAGCAGTAG